>CM077818.1:95277636-95938261 GCA_039764185.1 Tamarix austromongolica | reverse complement strand
TAGCTTGAAATATTAGGTCTTTGTCAAGTTTTGATAGGTCAAGTTAGGTTTAGACCAGGCTAATCTCAGATTGAATCACTTTGGGTATAGGTCAAACTAGAAATTGACCACCAAAAGTAATACAACTCATTAACCTCTTAAGCAAGTATAATGTGTGACTTTATGAAAGCATGTGATTAAAAAATATATTATTAACTGGTACTTGTTTATTTTTTTTAATATTATGTTTTTATGTAGAAAAATTGATGAAATTAGAATATCATTGGTGAATAAGTATGTCCACAATAAAAATTAGAAAAATAAGTAAAAAATATAAAATAATGTATTTATAGAAGTTTTATATAAATAATAAAACATGTGTAATTTTTATAACCATAACTAGTTAATATCAAATTTGGTCTTATTAAATTAGATTAATAATTACGACTTGGTTTTGGGTTGGGTTGGGTCAATTATATTCGGGTTAGTCTCTGGTTGAGTTATGATCGGGTCAAGTTGATGACTTTTTTAAGTTATGTCGGGTCAAATTTTGTGCAGCTCAAGGGAGACTCTTATGGTAGTTAACTACGATGAAAAGTGTGGTACTTTTCAAAATTGAAGGAGATATCCTAACATACTAAAAAATTCCATTATAATTGAGTTTGCAACAAAAATGGAGTCATTTTTGGAGTCTTCATCTTTTAAAAATCTAGTATTTTTCATTAATAACTTGATAAATTTTGATTAGCCTTGTGATCTTGTGACTTTATATGCTTAAACCTTTTCATGCTCATTTGGAAGTAATTAAATATACATTTCTTGCCTACAAAATGTCACTATTATTATTTAATATGATATTATAGTTTCCATAATTATTTATAGATTTTTTTTTTAAAATTTCATACAATGAAATCTTTTGCTATTTACAATAGTTTTATAACATGTAATATAAGTCTATATTATTATTTACAAAAGTGACCACTATTCTCCTAATATTCATGAGCTAGATCCTTTTATGCTAAAATGTATGATATTTTTGGTATTTTAAGGTTTTAGGGACATAATAGTCAATTTGCATACAATATGCTTTTATTATTAATATTTTAGTATTTTAATATGTTAATTATAGGTATGTCTCATATATATATATATATATATATTTATATTTATATTAGTTTGTTAATTGCATGCATTAGTTTCTTTAAATACGTATACTAGTTTCCTTTTCATACTTAGTTTCCATTTCTATCTTCATCAACGTCTTGACTTGTGACATAAGTATATATGTGTTTCTAATTAAAAATGTCACTATTATTATTGGTGTTGTTGTTATTTAATATTGCAATTGTAATTTCCATAACTATTTATACTAGTTTCTTTCATTGCATACAATTCATGAAATCTTTTGATATTTACACTAGCTTTATAGCATGTAACATAAGTAGAGTTGACAAATATTGACCCGACCCAACCCTAATCCTAACCCATAATCCTCATCAACTCGATTGGTTATCAACACAACTTGCCATCCACCCAAAATACCATCAACCCGACTCTCCATCAACCACATCCGCTATCAAGCCGACCCAACTCAATAAAATTAAATATAATATTAACCAGTTATGATAATAATAATAATAATAAATACACATGTCTTATTATTTATTTAAAGTTTTAAAAAATATATTATTATTTAAATTTTACTTATTTTTCTTACTGTTATTGTAAATTGTAAATTTATATATTTACCAACGATATTTTAATTTTATATATTTTTTGAGTAAAAGCACAACATTAAAAAGTTATAATAATAAAATAATAGCAATTAATAACACATTGTTAATCATATGCTTACATGATGTTAAACTTAATGCTTGCCTAAGGGGTTAATAAGTGGGATTAATTTTGGTGGTCAATATCTATTTTGACTTAAATCTAAAGTGATTTGAACTAAAATTAACTCGGCCTAAACTCAACCTGACCCATCAAAACCTAAAAAAAAACCCAATTCATTAAGTTAACCCAAATCTCATCCATCAATTTAATTCGAACACAAAATCACCCGAATACTATCTTTCTTGGCCAAAACCCGACTCAATAGGGATGTAAATGGACGGGTTTAGGACAGATATGCCCATATCCGTAATCGTATCCGATAAGAAAATTAATACCCATATTCATACTCGTATCCCGAACGGGTATCCTCTAACACATCCATATCCATATTTGTTAGATATCTATTACACAATGAATAATCCGTTTACCCTTTAACGAATATTATCTAGTAGATAAATCAATTACCCGATGGATACACCCATTTAGAGTTAAACTAAATGACACTTTTAATCATAATTTATACTATATTTATTTTAAAGTTAAAGGTAAAATGATAATTATATATTTAGCAAATGGGTATGGATATGGATACGAGTATGAGTACTAGTACAGATATAGATATCCCATACCTATATCCGAACATGATGGGTAATTTTTTTTTATCCTCCATATCCATTTATCCATATCTGTTTAATTATCCAATGGATAAAATCCATTAAGTTTTGGATAAAATCTACCCCATTCACATCCCTAGACTTTACTTGACCTGACCCAACAAGCTAACTCAAAATAATCTGAACCTGACCCAAATTATCTCAACCTAAACTCGATCTGATCTGATAAATTAAACCAATGTACCCGAATTTGCATGATGCAAACCCGACCTAAATAATAGGGCAAGTTGAAATGACTCGAATCCAAAATGACCTGACCGGATCCATAACTGACCCATAAAAAAATAGCCTATGAATAAACCTACCCAAGACCGACCCGTCCCACCCAATTTTCACCCATAAACAAAAGTACATACTATTATTTATAAAAAATATGACCGCTTTTCTCCTAATATTCACATACTATATTTTTATAATTGCTTACATTAATTTATTCAATTGTTTAGAGTTCATAGTTTTCTTAGTCATATATAATAGTTTATTTATAAAACACCCCAAAACCCTAATTTATAGAATCATGGCAAAATAAGGATTTATTAGAAAAATTAATTAAATAAATTATTTTTATTAAGATAAAGGGAAATTAATTAAGGCAAATCAAGGAGAAAATAATAAATAGTTTATTTAGGAAAAATTAGGGCATTTTACTAATTAATATGGACGTGAAAAAATTTATTCAAAATAGCCCAAATTAATTGAAAAAGGAATCTAATTATATATATATATATATATATATATATATTATTTTAAATAATAATTTAAAAATACCAAAATATCCTAAATACCTCAACCAACCTATTTTTCCTTTTCCTTTTTCTTTTCTTTTTCTCCTTCTTTCCCCTTTTTCTTTCTTTCTCTCATTTCTCCTTTTCTTTCTTCCTTCTTCTCCCCTGGTTTGGGCTAGCCCCCCTCGCGGCCCAATCCCTTCCTTCCTTTTCTCCTTCGGCTTGGCCCAAACCCTCATGGCCATCCCTCTCCTCCATTGCCCAACTGCCTGGTCAACCCGCATTCCTTTTTCTTTTCTTTCCTCCCCAAACCGCTCGGTCCAACCCTTTCTTCTTCCTTTCCCCACCCACGTGACCTGCAAAACTCAAAACTTGCATCCCGCTCCACCGGTAGCCACCAATTCTGCCCCGCGGTCCCTTTCCCTCTGTCCCCTGTCGTTTTCTTTCCAATTTCGACCTAACCAGACCATCCTCCCTCCTCACGCACACCTACCCTTTCTTTTTTTCCCCTGACCAAACATGTCCCTGCCATGGTAGGGATTTCATCGCCGACCGGTGGTCCAACCTCATCTACCCCCTCTTGTCCTCTTTCTCCTCCGTTTTTCCCCTCCATTTGGCCTATAAATACCCCATTGGTAGTCGTGATTGAGTTTTTTTTTCGCAGCCCAAAAATCCCTCCTTTGTGCCACCTCCCAATTAGACACTCGTTCCATCGCTGGCAACCATCGCCACCGCCCGCACTGCCCACATAACCGCTCCCTGCATCACCCTCTACCAAACTAAGCCTCCCTCATCAAAGGTTTGTCCTGCAGAAGCCACCCCAGCCGTGAAAAGTTTCTCACCCGATCAGCCCACTTCAACCCCCGCTGCCCTTTGCACCACCTTCCACCGCCAATCCCGCAACAACCAATTCCCTCTCTACCCTCCAAAACAACTAGGGAGGCTTCCTCTACCTCCCCATAACTCCCTCTCTCCTTGACTCTCTATCCTCCCTTCTCCTCCCTCCATCACCTTCGACCACCACACCGTTGTTTTACGCCGCCACCTTTAGCTGCACCACCACCCTCATTCCACCCCTCTCCACCTAAGGAAACCTCCACCACCTCAATCACCCCCGCATTCCTTCTCCTCTATCTTATACCACCATCTCTCCACCTCTTTTATCCCTCCACCACTACCGTTGCAGCCACCGTGCACCGCCGCTGGTGCCGCCACCATCTTTAGGTGGTACTCTAACCTTCCTAAACCTTGAACCCATTTTATACAAGTATTACCTATTTTTAATAGTATTAATGGTACCTTCCTTAATAATAATAATAATAATAATAATAATAATAATATTATTATTATTATTATTATTATTATTATTATTGTTGTTGTTGTTGTTGTTGTTGTTATTGTTGTTGTTTTTGTTATTGTTGTTGTTGTTGTTGTTGCTGTTATTATTATTATTATTATTATTATTATTATTATTATTATTATTATTATTATTATTATTATTATTATTATTATTACTGTTATGTTATCATTATCATTATTTAACCTAAATTCAGAATATTTCTAACTAATGTTATTATTATTAAAGGTCTACAACTTTAGTATTATGATGATGATGGTGATGATGATGATGATCATCATCATCATTATTATTATTATTATGATTATTATCATTATTTTTCTTGCTAATACTATTACTACTATCCTTGGCCCATTATCACTTTTATTATTAGTGTAAATATTTGAACCCTTATATTACTATTACCATTTCGGTTATTATTATTATTATTATGCTTAACATTATTATTATTATTATTATTATTATTATTATTATTATTATTATTATTATTATTATTACTATCATTACTACTATTACTGTTATTATTATTGTTATTACTTCCATCCCTATTACCATACTCGACCATATTATCACTAAGGTTACCACCTTTATGGTTATTAGGATCTTTTTTAGCCTTATCCTTAAGATTGGAACTATTATTATTATTATTATTATTATTATTATTATTATTATTATTATTATTATTATTATTATTATTATTATTATTATTATTATTATTATTATTATGATTATTATTATTATTATTATTATTACCTTGTCATTATTGTTAATATTTCTTAATCACTAACCTTCTACCATTACTAGCATTATCATTATAAGTATCATTATGGTCACTACTTTTATATTACTAATATCACTATTATTATTATTACTAGGGTTTGGGTTGATATTAGTATTATCACTACAACTACCATTACTATTATCATTAGTAATATTGAAACTATTACTTTATAAAATATGAATACTACTATAATTACTTTAACATAATCCGTTGTAGCTACTAAGACCTATTTTGATTAATAGTATCATGATTAGCTAGTTTAGAGAATAATAACCCTACTTTTATTTATAAAAAAACTATTACTATTATTATCCTTAATGGTAGGTTATGATAAGGGAAAGGTAGAAATAATGGTAATTTTGGTAAGAGGGAGATTAGCCAGTAGTATTTCCATTTTATAGGTGAATCAAGTCAAAACCCTAAGGAGGCGTAAGAACGTGCTCCAAGACCGGTGTCGTATTAGGTAAGGATGTGGCTAATGACAATTATACGTGTATTATGTGTCTTGTGTGCCATGTGTTATGCCATGACGTGTACTTATGATTATGATGACTAATTACTTGTAGCGCAGCTTGGAGTTGAGGTATGCTTATGTGAATTCCTTATGGCATGTGTACCATGATGATATATGTTATACTTATGATGTTATATGATGTGAACCTCTAGGACATGCATGTTAGGATGTTTAACAATGCGATATGGGGTGAAAGGATAAAAAGGAACAAATGGGAAGTGATTTGACTAAGAGGGCATGAGATTGACCTTATTATCTCACGATCTATGAGGGGGAAGATAAAAGGAGGTTATGATTAAAGTAAATGAGTGAAGTGAATCTTGCATGAGAAATTTCTAGGGTTTGCACGGGATGGATGGAGTCTACATGGTGATGATATTTATGTGAGAAAAGTTGTCTTAGGGCATAAGTAAGGTAAGGGGAGAGTTGTGGAGTGATTGGAGACTTGGGATGAAAAAAAGTACATAGGTTGGTATAAGGGTGTATAGGGGACCTGATTAGGATTTTGGGAGGAAACCCTAATCTGGGGAAAATGTTGAAATAAAAATAATTGAGGAATAGTGGAGTATGGGATAAGAGTGGAAACTTATTATATGAGGGATGAGTATGGGTGCCATGGGAAATAAGAGATGTTAGGTGAAGAATGGAGAGGTGCTAGGGTTTGGAGTGGTCAACTAGGGTTCATGATCACTTGTGTAATCGGTGAGCACAATGATATAATTAGGGTTGAATCTAAAGGAGATGATGTATTGGCCGATAAAAGAAATAATAGTCATGTAAGTCAAAGGAAGGATGGGCCACATAGGTCCAATTAGGGTTTTAGGGGAAAAATCCTATAGGATGATAGTGAGTGGATTTGGATGTCATAAGGTGGTAGGCCTTAACCCACACACTTAGGAGTTGGATATTCATTATGAGAGGATTTTGAGGTGTGTTGGGAGGCATATAAGTCTCAAAATATGGGACGAACCCTCTTGAGATGATAGAAGTAGAAGGTTGGTGACATGCATGTCAAGGGTGAAAGTTTTATCGAATAAGAAACGAATAAGATACTAACCATTTAAAGAGGAAGATTATTGAGCCGGGTCCATACCGATCCACCGGCATAATAATGGCCAAGTGCTAGGGTGTCCTGGAGACTAATCCATCGACATATAATAGTAGTCAGGAATATTATGTCCTGTACGTTTCCAATCCACTAGATATAATAGTGGGGGATCCCGAGCTCAATAAACCAAGCCCTAAGTTATAATAAAATCATGGGAAAGATACTATATAATTATAGTAGAACACCATGAGAGTCGGGGCCAAACCGATCCACCAGCATAATAGTGGCCATGAGGGTTTTGCCCTGGAGATCGATCCAAGGGAAAAAAGAGTGGTCAGGAACATTCTACCCTGTACGTTTCTAATCCACTGGCTATAATAGTGGGGTTCCCGCACTCGTATGGATTGATAAAGAATATGGTGTGAAATAATTATATTTACCAAAGGTCTAAAGAATAAGTTTATCCGAACTGTAATCCGGCATTCATTATTTGTATGATTGTATGTTGTCTATATGATTATGCTTTTATTATATGCCTTCTATGTTTAGCCTTAGCTGCGTGGTTACCTTACTTAGTACGTAGCATACTGACCACCCATTTCATGGGTACTGCTCATTCCCACAAGTAGGGGACCCAACAGAGTTTGTGCAGGTAGGAGATGATATCTTCGATGCCTACGACACTTACGAGGTATCAGATGGGGCTGAGAGTTGAGCTTGGTCCGGACTTGGGGATTGAGAGTGACTTGACCAGATTCTATCTTCCATTTCTTTTTCCCTGTACCATTTTGATTTTAGTTTTTTTTTTCTGTTGTACGGTGATTTCTGTTGTCGGGAACTTTAAATTCTCACTTCTTGGGTTGTAATTCTTTTAACCACACTTTGATTTCTGTATGGTGACGATTCAGTTCTTTTATGAATTCTCATTTTAATTAATGACTTATGTTTGATGATAATCCTCTTCAACCTTAGCACTTGATACTAGAACGGAAGAAGTGAACCGGTATCGTACTAAGTGTGGTGGTAATATCCCCAGAATTTACGCTTTTGTTATTTCGCTTTTGTTAAACCTTTTCATTAAATGAAATTTTGCAGTAGTAAATTTTGGGGGTATTACAATTTAGCCCACATAGTACTTTTAATATGAACCCTTGTTCTAATGGTCTTGCTTAAAAGCTCTCAATTTTCATCGTAATGATCGGTTCCATCATAGACCACCCTACCATATGAAGAATATGATCCCATAAGGGTCTATATGAAGAATTTCCCTCACAAAACATATCCACAACATCTTCAAGTGAGAGTGGCCCCTGTGATGTCGATCTCAATTTATTTGAGAAGTGCCAAGGAAACAAACGTGTCCTTCAGATTCCTATAAAGGTAAACGATCTGACTATTCAACTTCTTGACAGATTTAGGTAATGAAATCAAAGGCATGTGTGTCGCAAACAAACGACAAATAGAGGTGATTGTGTAGAAGAAAAATTGAGCGCTTCGCTTTGAAGGTATAGCTTGAGCTGTAAGAATGGTATAAGGTCATGAAGATTAATAGTGACTAAAGAAAGGGTGGTGGCTCTCGGTAGTTGGGGAAACGTGCTCGGTTCACCTATGTATATATCAAAGCTTAATTCAACCAGGTGGTGCCGGATTTAGGAGGGGTAACAATGAGGATATTGGAGTCATGAGCTTCAAAGTGTTTTTGCATATTTATTGTTGCTTGAAGGATAATGGCTCCATTCCAAAACCCTTGGTACTTGTAAGATCGATCTCCAATCCACCCTTTTGCAGTGGGTAGGGTGGATATCAGGTCACTGCACTCTTGGCTTATATCCACCCTCCATTTTGAGTGCAATTGGGCAGATCCGGAATTTGGGGTTGGAGAGGAAGATGCATTACCAGAGTTTGCTGCCATGATGATTTTTGAGCAAGCAAGGGGCGACATCTCCCATGACCACCTTAGGTATATACAGTGGTCAGTAGGAATGGCAACATACCTGTTTAGAGACGAATACTCATCTCTATTATTGAATTTAATAAGAAAATTAATATCCGAATCTGTTTAGATTCTTATTTTATTTTATCAAGAATTGTAAATTTAATATTCATAGGATCAACTTTGTCTATTTGACCTAATGTATGATTTATTTTTATTTTTAATTTAATTTTTGAATTTAAAATTTGATTGGATATTTGATATTTGATATTCGACTCCATTTTTGATAAAAAAATCTCATTTTTTTCTTTATATTTTTAATTAAAATTATAAAAAAAATTATACAGAACAGATTTAGAAATGAAAATTCCAAGCACGTTTCCACTCTATTCCTAATAAAATTTGTTAGATTTGTTTTTAGAATCCGAATAATAAATCTCCCACTAAACTCCCAACTAACGGAATAATTGTCATCAATAAACCGGTTGGTTGAAGATTTCGGCAAGAAGAAAATCAGATCGGTAGTTTAGATTGGCCGTTCAGCCCCGCGCGCGTTCATCTGCTGTTCACACAAATTGTACTATTGATGCTCTCGTTCACAGCAGCTAGCCGAAATACTTGAAGTGTTGACTTATCGTTTGCTCGCACCGGTCAATGAATTTTTACATCAGCACTTGAAAACAAATACTCGCTCCGTATAAAAAGACCGTCCCCTTTAATTTTCCAATTTTTTCTTTTTCTTTTCCTTTTGTCCTATGGAGAATAAAGTAATAGTAATTGATATAAGAGTAAAGATGAAAATTTATACTTAATTTTTTTGATAAGCAATAATCGTTTTAATATAAAAGAATTGTGTAAAATGATATTATTGTTTTTTTAATTTTTAGATGAATTGTACTTGAAAGGAATAAAAAAATGTGGGGAATGAGAAATGAGAATATTCAAACATAGGAAGTATGTTTATGCACGTTTTGAGGAAATAAGTTGCGGAAATGAAAAATGATGCAATGTATTAGTAAAGGAAAGCACTCGGTTAACGGAATTTTAATACAACACCACTTATATCTAGGATTTAATTATTAGGCGGTGACCATGACTAGTTGTTGTTTGGACAAGTTGCTGACACTTTGAATTGACTTTTGTAAATTATTAAAAATAAATAAAATTATTAAACTTTTTATTAGCAGTAAAAAAATTGCAATCGATAAGTTACCTTGAAGGCCCAAAACATTCTTACCATCCATGATAATATAATTCTCTTTAGGTGGATCCATTTTCAAATGTAGTTTTCCGGAAAGAAGATTAAAGTGTTCTTTCTTGATATAACTCCAATTCAGGGGGCCTAATGTATAAAATAGATCTCGGGAATTTTGGAATTATGGTTGCTCACACAGAATATTTAACAAACAAAGAGATAGATTCGAAGAGTTTTAAAGATAGAGACCGAAACACCAGGTTTTTTCACACTGTTGCAGCGGTCAGAAAGAAGAAAGCTATCATTACCAGGCTAGTGGACTAGGGAAAGGAGGTTGTATAGCCGGTAAAAATTAAGGAGGTAATTTCTGCTTTTTATAAGGATCTGTTTGCTAAGCAGGACCTTCCGGATGTGTCTATCTCTGCCGATGGCTTCCATAGGATGTCAAAGGAGCAGAGTTTGGAGTTGGACAGAGTACCCACGAGGGAGGAGGTGCGGATAGCGGTGTGGTCCTGTGAGCCCCTTAAAGCACTTGGGTACGATGGGTACCATATGGGGTTCATTCAGAAGATGTGGGATGTAATAGGGGAGGAGTTCACGGAGTCTGTCATTGAGTTCTTTCAATCTAGGAGGTTACCGCCTATCCTTAATACCACTTTGATCAGTCTCATCCCCAAAGTGGATAAGGCCGAAGAGGTTAGTCAGTTCAGGCCTATTAGCCTAGTTGGTTGTATCTACAAAGTGATATCGAAGATTCTAGCTTCTAAGCTGAAACAGGTGGTTGATGGGTTGGTGAGCGACTCTCAGTCAGCTTTCATACAAGGAAGAAGCATTCTGGATGGCGCGTTGATTGCTAATAAGGTTGTGCAGTGGTGTTAAAAAAGGAAGGGGTCGAAAGGGGTGATGATAAAGCTTGACTTCCAGAAGGCATATGATAGTATCAAATGGGATTTCGTGGATTATATTCATAGTATTATGGGATTCGGGAGTATTTCCAGATAATGGGTAAAGGAATGTATCTCAACAACGAGTATCTCGATCATTGTTAATGGTTCCCCATCCAAGCCTTTTAGGATGGGAAGGGGCCTGAGGCAAGGGGACCCTATTTCCCCTTTTTTGTTTGTGTTGGCGATCGAGGCTTTTAGCCAGATGGTTAAAAGGGCTATGGATAATGAGTTAATCCAGGGTGTAGAAGTGGGGAGAGATAAGTGTGAGGTGACACATCTTCAGTTCGCAGATGACACTATGATTTTCTGTGCCCCAAACCTGGATAATATTAGAAATTGGCGAAGGTTGCTTGATTGCTTCTTTTTACTGTCAGGGCTAAGTGTGAATTTTTCTAAGTCCGAGCTCATTGGTCTTGGTGTGGATGATCAGTTCCAGAAGGAGGCAGCAGCGATTATGAACTGTAAGATCAGCTCTCTTCCTATTAGTTACCTAGGGTTGCCATTGGGAGCGAATACACAGAAGACCCAAGTGTGGAAGCCTGTGGTGGAAAAGGTTAAGCAGAGATTGGCAGGGTGGAAAGCAAAAGTTCTGTCAAGGGAAGGGAGGTTAGTTCTGATCAAAAGTGTCCTGAACAGTCTTTCAATGTACTACATGAGCATATTCAGAATTCCAAAAGGGGTAGTGAAGGAAATCATTAGCATCCAGAGGAACTTTTTTTGGAGCAGTAATGGAAACATAAAGTGTTTGCCTTTAGTCAGATGGAGTATCATTCAGCGTCCTAAAGATTTAGGTGGATTGGGTGTGGGGGATCTTGTCATGAGGAATAATGCTTTGTTATTCAAATGGTGGTGGAGGTTCTATACAGTTGAGGGCAGGTCATGGAAGAGGATCATCTCATCGATATATCTGGGGGATCACTTTGGACAGCTAGAGACGCAGGGACGTAATCATGGGTGGTCACCGTGGGTGGAAATTGTGAAGGCTGGGCGAGCGGATCCTATTCTTAGCTCAGGGTTCAAGGTCGCAATTGGTAACGAAATAAGTGTTAGATTTTGGCATGATAATTGGACAGGGCAGGGACTGTTAAGGAATCTATTTCCGAGGTTGTTCTTGATATCCGGCCAACAAGGAGGAAAGGTGGCTGAAATGGGGGAGTGGGACGGAGCTTAGTGGAGCTGGCACTTGCCATGGAGGAGGAGGTTGTTTACATGGGAGCAGAATCAGGTGGATCTATTGGAGTGTACGATCAAACAAGTTGGTCTGAGCCACGACAAAGAGGATATGATTAGGTGGGATTTTGATGAAACAGGGGGATATTCGGTGAGGTCTTTATGTTCTGCCACATATCAGAGAACCTATGGAGATAGCTGGAGCAATAGGTCTCCCAGCTTGATTTGGAGAGGTATAGCACCACCAAGGATTGAATTGATCTCGTGGTTTGCCGTCCAGAATAGACTCAACACAAGAGACAGGTTGGTCAGGCTTCAAAGTATGGACAGTAGGGAGTCAGGGTTCCCTTTATGTAACTCAGAACAGGAATCGATCGATCATGTTTTTCTACATTGCAACGTGGCGGGGAAAGTATGGTATGAGATCTGTGAGTGGATTGGATGCACATGGGTGATGCCAAGGTCGGTTTGGGATAACGCTAATGCTTGGCTGGGGGAAAGAAGAAGAGGTTTGAAGGGGGAAATATGGAGAGCAGCCTTTTATGCAATTGTGGAAACTATATGGGAGTTCAGGAACAAGATAGTTTTTGATAATCAAAACATCTGTGTTAGGTGGATGCTTATGGTCATCAAATCTAGAATCGGGTTCTGGATCAAGGTTCAAAAGAAGAATTTTCCTTACAGAATTGAGGAAGTGGTCCACAATGTCCAAGCCTTCTTGTGATTGGCTCATTAGGGCGCGACCATGTTGGTCCTTTGTCACTGTTTTGTTCTTGTTTTCTCATTTGCTTGTTTGTTTCCGTGTGGGTGGTTCCCTTAACCGAACTATCAAAAAAAAAAAGATTCGAAGAGGGAAAAGGTTTAATGTCATATATTTTACCCTTCTCCACTGCCCATATAAGACGTATATAACATATTTCTAACCAAACTAGGAAAATTGGTTAGGGAGGGAGGGATCAGCTACAGAGTATCATATTAGACCACATACTAGTGCTACGTACAGACAAAACAGAAAAATATTGACAGCTATAATAGGCTGATGGACTCAACGGCCATGAAATATCTATAAATACTTCCCTCATCAAGTAGACCCTTGACTTCAAGGGTCGAAATGTAGAAACTTGGCCTTCCAATCTTCATAAAATTCCTAGGTTGCATCCTCTGGTGTGCCATTCGACTAGTACTTGTATAGCACACATATTTCCTTGTTTCTCAAATCTCCTCTCCAAAATAGCCATCGAAACGTATAGTAATTCTGGTGTGATATTGTAGGCAGGCATGGTGGAATGGACTAGACTTCTTCCATGTTTTTTTTTTCTTAAAAAATGATACATGGAAAGCCGGTTAGACAACTACAAAAGGGGGTAGATGGAGTTTATACTCCACGATACCAATTTTCTCCACTATCTGATAAGGCCTGTAGTATCTTGGTGAACGCTTATGAATTGTTTGGTGAGCTAAAGAGCGTTAGCAATATGGATGAAGTTTAACATAAACCTAATCTCCAATCACAAATTCTTTATCAATCTTGTGTTTATTTGCTTGTTGCCTCATCATGTCCTGAGCTTTAGATAAATGGTGCTTGATAAGTTGGAGAGTTGTCTCACTAGTAGTGAAAGATCAATCCACTGCTGCCATCATCAAATCTCTAGGGACGTATTGGCTGCCAAGTGAAAGGTAGAATTATACCAAAATTTATCCATAGGTAACCATTTACTTCATTCCCCGAGGCAATCATCTATCATGCAGTGGAGATATCCCTCAAGATACTTATTGAGCGCCTTCGTTTGGCCATCCATTTGAGGGTGATATAATGATGAGAGCTAAAGCTGAGTGCCTTGTTGTTTGAATAGTTCTTGCCAAAATGTGCACACAAATATTGGATCTCTATCACTTGTAATAATTTGAGGCAACCCATGGAGCTAGTAAATAGTGTTCAAGAAGAGCTTAGCTACTATAGCGACTGTGTAAGGATGATTCAATGTAATGAAATGGGCATACTTACTTAACCTATCGATGTCGACCATGATGACACCTTTGCCATATCTCTGGGCATCCCTTCAATCAATAAAATATTTTTTTAGGTGTACCCATACTATAGTGGGAATTGATAATGGTTGAATGAGGTCGGATGGTACTTGCTTTACATATTTTTTCTTTAGCAAATATCGTAACCACAGATTTATTCTCTGACAACCTTTTTCATGCCTTTCTAGTATAACATCAATTATAACCTCTTGAAGGTATCTTGGACACCCAAGTGTCCCCTTAGGTGTGTCATGATACAAATAGACTAGCTTTTTCTACAATGATGTATCATTACCCGCCATAAGTTTTCCCTTTCTTTTCAGCATCCCTTGTGAATACTGATAGATTGGAAACCTCTATGGGTCTTGATTTAGTGCCTCCATGATCTCACTAAAGTTGTTATCCCTTTTCCCAGCTACTCTTTCTATCCTCTAACAACCCACTATGAATTGAAGAAAGGACCATTGTAAAAATCTCCGACCCTTGCACCCCAGAAAATGCATCATACACTATGTCATAATCAAATGGATTTAGCTTAGCCAGCCACATCTGCTAGAAAGATGCTATGATTTTTTGGGTTAATAGCTATTTCAATGGTTGGTGATTAGTTCTGATAATGAAGTGTCACCCCATAAGTAATGAGGCCATGTATCGATGAAAAACATAATTACTAACATCTCCTTTTCATATATAGAGAGGCCCTTATTCTTTGGTGAAAAAACCTTACTAATGTAGGCCAGAGGTTAACTTCCTATATGACCATAACCCCCATGCCCATGGATGATGCATCTATTTCTATAACAAAATCTTTTGTAAATTCATGGAGTGTCAACACTGGCGCAGAGATCAAGGCATTCTTCAGCTGGTTGAAGGCATCCTATGCCTCTTCCGTCCTCACAAATATTTTTCTTAACCATCTTTGTCAGTGGCTTGCTTATCAGGCCATACCCACAAATCTTATACAATACCTTGCTAGACCGAGAAACCCTCTTAATTGCTGATACAATTTTTTTTAGATTAGTGGATACCCTCTTCCTTGACACCATACATCCTAAATATTTCAACTATTCTGCACCAAAAGTACATTTTTCCTCCCTAGCATGCAACTCCTACTAAATTAGGAGCTTTAAAGTGAGCTCAAGATGATTTAGATGCTCTGCCTAAGTCATGCTCTAAACTAGGATATCATCAAAGAAAACTAGGATGAACTAGCATAAGTAAGGTATAAATGCCTAGTTCATCAAAGCCTAAAATGTCAAAGGAGCATTAGTCAAGTCAAAAAGGCATGACTACGTATTCATAATATCCTTCATAGGTCTTAAAGGTTGTTTTTGGGACATCCGAAGGGTGCATTTTTAATTGTTGATACCCTGACAAAAGGTTGAATATGGAAAAGTACCAAGTCCTATACAACTCTTCTTCTTCAATTACTAGAATGAGGAATTTATCCTTAATGGTGTTCTTATTCAACACCTGGTATTACACACAAAGTCTCAACTATTGTCTTTCTCCCTAACCAAGACAATGGGAGACAAGTAAGGGCTTGAGCTAGGTTAACTAACGCATGTCTACAACATTTTGTGTGCCAACTTCTCAATTTCATCTTTTTGTAGGGCAGAATATCTATAGGGTCTAAGATTTATAGGTTTTTTTCCTTAAGTGGAATCTTATGGTTAAGTGCTTGATCAGGTGGCAAGACTTGTGGTATAAAGAAGACTTTAGCGTAATTCTGTAAGATCCTTTGTAGGTTATATTGTTAGTTCTTTTGTCGTCGTAGCTAGGGGAATGGTTAAGAATGTGAGTATGCCTTCTATCTTCCCATTGAGCTATAGAGAAAAAAATTGAACCATTGTGTGGTTGGGGTTCTTAGCTAATACCTTGTTCATTTGTTTCCCTTTAAGCTACCGTGTCTTCATAGCTCGAGATCCTCTCAATACCATCCTCCTACCTTGCATCAGGAATTCCATAGATAAATTATAGAAATCCCATGTGATGGGTCTTAATGTTTCTATCCATTGAACAATACCCCAATAGTAGAATCATCACATCCCCCACAAACTCATGGTCTGATAACATCCAACTTGGAGATCCAAGAAGTTATGGGTTGATACATTATCAATAAGGGTACTAATAAGCCTCTTCTTAACCTGTCTTGTCACCCTCATAGTATCATATCTTAAGATCCCACTGAGTGCATGCATTGAGATTTAGGGATAGTCTCCTTGGGATGGTTCCATCCTCACAGCCATTGGAATTTCTAGCTCCCCCTCACCCCCTTCATCTGTGACATCCATGACAAGTAATTTCCTCCTTGTGCACTATGTCCTGGCTGGAACTTTTCAGAACACCAAAAACATTAATTATGTGCCCTTCTTTCTTCTATTTCTGCTTGAGATAGAGTTCTCATATTTTTCCTCATTTCTCCCCTTTAACCCACAACATCATAAGGTGGTAGTTTTGGGTTAGACAAATGGGGAGGTTTAGCTACATTTTTACTATCTTTTGCCTGAGAGAGGAGTATTACTTGTTGCAATTTAGCCAGATTATATGCATCCTTCAAGGATCTTGGTTTGAACATCAGGACATAAGTTTGGATTGCAGGGAACAATCCTCCTAATAACAACTAACAACATATTCTTCAAGTAAGTTCACCTCATTGAGTAGAGAGTCTAATTGGTTGTGATAATCCATCAGGTTTCCTATTTGTTTCAAGTTCTTCATGTCAGCTGTGGGATCATCATAAGGGGTGAAATCAAATTGGAAAACAATCCAGGTTAGATAGATCAAATGGGGGCGTGTTTTGACGTAAGCTTGATTTTATTGTACAGCCAATCCTTCCAAATGCATCGCAACCAACCTAACTTTCCCATTATCATATGTGCTATCCATTTCAAAAAATAGATTCGGCTTATAAATCCATCCTAGAACATCTTCTCCATTGAACCGAGGAAATTCCACGCTTTCTAGTCAAGTAGCAATCTAATAGATGAGTTGGGAATTTGGAAAATGGGGCAGATAGCCCATCGAATGAAGATTGGCATGGGAGTTTCCAAGTTGGGCATGCTGGGGGGTGTGCCGGTATAGGTCTATTGTTACCAGACCTAGAAGGCTCCATAACCAAAATGGATGGGTTGTATGGTGAGTTTAATGAGGATTAAATTTTTCCCCTGGTTGAGTTTGAGATACTAATGATCGAAGGTGCACTATACTCTCTTGTTGAGATTAAAATAGATGTTGCTTGAGCTTATCTTTTAGTGCTACCTTCCATTGCTCCACCAATTTCCTTAATTGATCCAAGTCCTATGGGTTCTCATTCAATTGAGTATTATCTACCGTGGTCATAGTTTGTCGGCTTTGATAACATAGATTTAGCTTCAATCTAAGGGACCTAATGTGCAGAATAGGTCTCGAGAATTTTAGAATTATGGTTACTCACAAAAAAGATTTACAAAGAGATAGATTCAGATAGGGGAAAGGTTCGATGTCATATATTCTATCCTCCTCCACTACCCATATAAGATTTATATAATAGATTTCTAACCAAAATAAGAAAATTGGTTAGGGAGGGAGGGATTAGCTATAGAGAATCACACTAGACCATATACTAATGCTACGTACAAAAAAAAAACATATCAACGACTATAATAGGCTAAAAGACTCAATGGATATAAACCAATAACAATAATAAGTACCTATGATATACATACATACATACATACATACATACATATATATACGGTTTTTTTTTAATTATGTACGTTTAAATATAAACACTCACCATCGTTAGTTGACACTCTTTAACAACAACATATCGATTACTGTCACCAGATGCTGCCATGGTGCTACCTCATCCAGAGCAGCCGTCACTCTATTAATACCAACCATCGTTTTTCAAAAAATTTATATACATTGCATAGATGATAACATTGATAATAGATTTTTAACTTCTAAAATTGATAACGTTGATAGTACGCTTTTAAATATTTACATCATTGTAAAATTTCCATAAAATTGCAAATGATATATTTGAATGTTTTAGCAGCTACTTATGATTAAGAGGAAAGTAACGTTCCCTAAGATATCATGCAAAATCCCTCCTAGGATTTTCAATGATGTTTCATTGACGTTATGATTGAAACTCATTGTTTAGAGGTGATTTACAGACTTTAGAACATGACATTTGGTTGTCTCATGGATTTTGGCAAGGTTTTGATGATTACATTTATTTGTTTTAGGTTTTTAGACATTTTAGCATATAAATATTAAAAATATTAAATAGGTTTTTAAATTTTCACATTTATCATTCATTAAAATATAGTAATAGTAATTTATATGTAAACTGCATGATGGATATGGATGATGTTACTAATGTCATCATTTTTTATAAAGCTTTAAAATTAATTATCTTTAATTTGAGTTATTAAAAATATTATACTAAAATTATTCACAAATATTTCTCTATAAATAAATATCCATATTCATATATTCTACAATATAAATGCACATATTTGATGTATATATATATATATATATATATATATATATATATATATATATATATATATATATATATATATATATATATATATATATTTCTCTAACAAAATATGCATATTTTATAATATAAATTCATATATTTCTAGAAGGGATACACTATATGAAGAGTCCTAAAATTTATCCGGGTCAAACCAAGATCTAGATAAGATAAATCTACATCCCAAGCTCTAAAGATAACATAGTCACTAGTCCCTAAGTAGAACATCATATACAACAAAGTTATCCAAAGGGCCCTCAAAGATCTACACAAACTTAATTGGTCCCTCTACTCATAGGAATGAACAACATCTATAAGAAAGATTATTAGTATACTACATATTTAGTAAGGTAATAATAGAGTCATAATAGGATTATATCATGTCTTGTTGTCTTATAGAAGAATAAGAATAAGATGCTACAAGATGGGAATTTACTTTAAGTTTGATTATATGATATAATCAAGATCCATAATCTTATTTACTTTGAGTTTAATAACCCTATTTTTTTTAACCGATGGAATGGTATCTACAATATACAATACTAGGGTATAATACTCCTAGCCACTAGTCTCAACTAGTAAAAAATATCAACAATATACAAGCCTCAGGCATAAATCTCATGACCACTATTATCTTCCAAATACAGTCATTCCTGACTCACGTACTCTTTCATTTAAATTATTAATAGCTTATCAATGATCCTATTATTTATTTCAAGTTGAGTTTAGGAAACCCATTATTCTCAATTTGTGGAATAATCTCTAAGAACCTATGACCTACGATTCCTCCTCAAATACCACCAAAATATCACTCGGGGGTTAAAAATATAACAAGATTAGACTTATAAAAATTAACTAAGGAGAAATAAGGCAAAGGAAAAGGAGAAAAATAGAATTAACCAAACAAGTGGAAGACCTCATGTAAGGGGTGGTGTATAGTGGAGGCACAATGATGCATGAGTAGAAGACTAAGGTGACACAACCGAGGATGGATGTGCACAACTAGGGTATGTGAAGGAGGGAACAATTGTGTTAGAAGTTTGTAGGTTGTGCTCATTGCAACACCAAATTAGGAAAAAGAAGGAGGGAAAAATACATGGTTGGGGATAGCGCTAGTTAGAAGGAAAGGTTGTGGTGGAGATAGGATCAGTGCCCAAAGGTAGGGAGAAATTGGTTAATGGTAGCAGAGGTTGATAGGGCTCACATGAGTGGATGGTGGTTAGGGTCAACTGATGCAACATAATGGAAAAGGATGTTGGTTGGGGTGAGATACGATGACAAAAGTAAGGGCAAAAGAAGGAGAATAAGTGAAGGCTCGAGCAATAGTGATGTGGTGTAATGCAGGGTTGTCAATGAAAAAGGAAGGAGAAAGAAGGAGGAAAGGAAGGAGGGGGTTTAGCTTGGTTGGGTTTCTTGTCGATAGAGGAAGGGAATTAGGGAAATGAAAGAGGAGAGGATATATACGCATATATATGTATGTATGTATGTATGTATGTATGTAGGTGCATGGGTTGGTGAGGAAAAAAAAGGAAGGCTTAGTTTAGCGTTGCTAGGGTAGGTGAGTGTTTGGTAGGGGCATGTAGGTTGTGTAGGGGAGTAGGGTAGGTGGTAGTGTAGGGTAAGTAAGGGGTTGGTGTAGGGCTACAAGGGGTTGTTGTAACACCCCCAAATTTTGGAACTTACAAATTTCATTTTAAAGAGTTAATAGTAGAAGCTAAAACACAAAACATAGGGGTGTCACGCCTCATCCAACATAGAAGATGCACTCCCTATGTGCAATCTATGTTGAGTGCAAGTTAAAAGTAACCTTATACCTAGGAATTAGGTGTGGGAAGTACTTGATTCCACCATGATACAATATATTAAATAAAGAGAAGAGAATAAATAAAGAAAATAGATGACTAAGGGTCCAAACAAAGATAGAGATATCATGATAACCATATCCTTTACCAAATCATTTAGCGCTCATCCAAGGTAAGAACTTTAGGCTAATAATCATCAATCACCTGTAAAAATAGGGCAGATCTACTTATGGAAATGAGTAGCACCCATAAAATAGGTGGTCAATATGCTACATACTAAGTAAGGGAACAATACTATCGAAATACTGATACAAATAACATATGATTTCACATTAGATAATGAGGGAAATAACCAATTAAATGAAACATCTCATAAGACATATTATGGTCCAGATCCCTTTTATTAAGTATAGTCCATTTTCATTCTTTTATATACATTGAGTGCAGTAACCCTACTATTCTTAAACCGGTGGAACGGTCTGAAACTCACGAGGAAAACACACCAGAGCCATTATTCTTTCTAGTAGAATGGAGGTTAAAACATCTTCTAGGGGTAAAAAGATCCCAAACCACTATTCTACCCAGTAGAATAGGAAAACATATGCTTATAGAAAATATATCACCTTGGTTCTAACTCATGTATTCTTCCACTGTAATTCATTGTTATTTTTTCCATAGGTTATGAAGATATATTTTATTTCATGATGAGTAGGGAGCCCACTATTCTTAAACTGGTGGAACTGTATGAAACAATTAGGGATAACACACTCGAGTCACTATTATTTTCGGTGGAATGGAGATTAAAATATCATCTGGGGGCAGAACGCTCCCAAGTTACTATTCTCCCTAGTAGAATAGGATACATATACATAGGTTTAGAAAAATAATCACCATGGTCCAACTCACGTGCTCTTTCACTTTAAGTGATTAGTATCTTATTGAAGATTAATTCTCAGGCATAACGCATAGTCAAAACAAATATACATATATCACAGGTCCAAATCCTTAAGTCCTATTAGATCCTAATTACACTCCCTTTAGTGTTCATTCTCCCATATTAGTGGTTCCACTCACATTATATTATGTCATCACCTAAATCCCATCATTACTGTCATATTCAAAATACACAACCTAATTCCCATGTGTTTGCTTTAATAATTTCATCTCGATACATTAATCACTGAAGTATCCAAGCCTAAATTCCATAGAATTTCTATAACAGTTCACATGAAATTTTCATGATTTCTAATTCCAAAAGATAGCCTCTAAACCCTGAACATGGAATAATGATATTAACACTTCAAGATAGCTTTCCCTAAATTTGCTATTAAACATGTAAGAATCCTAGATAACGATAATCCTCCCATGAATTACTCAAGATATTATTGTCATAATTTAAACCTTTTAACACATAAATTACCAAAACTTCCTTAATATCCCATAATGACCAAGTTACCCTTTTAGCACTATTAAAACCTTTATTTTATAAAATCTTACACCTTCCATACATATTGTTTCTCCAAGTCCCCATTTATTATTATACCTCATGAGAATCCTTAAGTCCATTTATCAAAACTCATTCAACCCATATTTTATACCATAAGATATATTTCCACAATATGACATTATCATCATTCAACCCATATTTCATATTATAAAATATATTTCCACAAATATGACATACATTATCATCATTCAACCCATATTTCATACCCTAAGATATATTTTCACAAATATGACATTATCATCATTCAATCCATATTTCATACCATAAGATATAGTTCCCCAAATATGACATTATCACAAAAAAATCATAACATAACTATACTCCTCACCAATTATTACTTTCCTCCAACAAAACATTCATATCATCACAAAATATCAAGATCAACAAATGTTACATCATGTAGAAACAATATCATGAAAAAACACATTTAACATACAAGCAAATATCATCAAAAGTCCTAAGCATGGAATATTACACTTAATAACTAGAATACCGGGTACTAAGCACGCAAATCCTAGACTTCCTCCTCCAAATCTAGTGGAATACTACTTATGGAAATAATAAAATTATGGTTAGAATTAAAGAGTTAAAATGAAGAAAAAATCAAGGTAAATAGGGTAAAAATAGGTATAATTGTAGTCAAATGAGAGATTGAGATGTGTGGATGTGTGGTAGAGCTATGGTTAAATTTTGGTAGTGTTTAGACAAGGTTTGGGGATAAAAACAAAACTGCATGACTAAAGGAATGAGGTCGAACAGCTATATAGTAGGCGGAGCAGCTTCTAGTAGAAAGAAAACAAGATGCAAGGCCAAACGGTGTAAAATTTATACGATCGTGTAGAAATAAGCCGAAAGGAAAAATTATGTACGATCAGATGGTGTAGGGGTTGCACGACTGTATAATAGGGAAATTTAAGCGTTGCACAACCATGTAGTAGGTGGTGCACAGGCCGTGTACTCTACAAAAGTGCGATGAACGAGAGAAAGAAGAAGGGAAAAGAGGCGATGGTCAACAACGACGAGGGGGAAGGTTGGGACAACCTTGGTGGTCAGTCCATCGGCCAAAGGGCTATGAGTGGTGGCCGAGGTGGTGCACGATAAGAAGAAGAAGAAGAAGAAGAAGAAGAAGAAGAAGAAGAAGAAGAAGAAGAAGTAATGGCTCTTTAGCACAAATGTTAGCTAAGTGAGGCAAAACCAAAGAGAAATACGGAGAGTGTGAGGTAAATATATATATACGTTCAGATGTGAGTCGAAAAGAAGATAAATAATAGGGGGTGCTAGTGTGCATCGATAATGATGATGATTGTGCAGTTGCAAGGTGAGGGTGATAGTTTAAGGGGATGGTTAAGGTAGGGTAATAGTTGCAGGGTGAAGGTAGCGATGGTTAATGGAAGTGTTACATAAAGATGAAAATGATAAGAAGGATGTAGAGAGATAGGATGGTGAGCATGGGAGTGTGTAGGTTTACAATGATGGGATAAGGAGAAGAAGGAGGAGAAAGGTGATGGGTGATGGATGAGGGTGCAGAAAGGTGATGGATGATGGTGCAAATGGTTGGTGCAAGTGGACGGTGCAAGTTGCATAAATTCAAGAGTTGTAGCTCAGGTTTGGCGGGAGGAAGAGAAGAAGAAAAAGAAAAGGAGAAGGAAAAAATAAAAATAAGTGAGAAGGTTTGGGGGATTAGTTTAGGGTTATTTTAGATTAGCTAAAGGTAATTAGGATTAGCAAAAATTTTAGCGGGTTTTGATTTTAGTTTATGAATTAAAATTTATTAAAGTTAAGGTTTTCAAAATCAGTTAGAGTTTTGGGATTAAGGATAGGTTAAGACTAACATAACATTTATTAAGATTAGCATTAGATTAGGGTGATAATGTGCGAGATTAGACTAAGTAAATTTGTGGAGTATTATAGTTGTCTAGGAGGGTTGGTGTTGTGTTCCTAGTTAGGAAGGGGAAGGGAAAATGATGACCATACATGGGTAGGGGGAACATACATGGCCCAAAGGGGAAAGGAAAGGGGAGCTAGGGTGGTTGGTTGTGAATGAAAGGGGAAGAAAGAAAAGAAAGAGAATAAAAATAGGGGAAAGGAAGAAAAGGAAAAAGGTAAAAGATGGGAAAAGATTTTTATGTTTAGGATTATGATTAGGTTTAGTTTTAAAATTTAGGGAATTAAAGTATTAATTATTCAAGGCTAGGTTTAGACTAACAAAAATATAGGTGACCCAAAAATTATAATTTGGATTAGGTTAAAATATTAACATCTTTATCCCTCTTATGATCATTTATTACATTTCTTAGAATAATGTTGTTAATGTTATATCATGTTCATATTGTATCATATTATGAAAGTATGATTGCTGGTATTATAAGCATGTTTGTATGATCTACTGTCTTAACTTTAGTATGGAGAATGGGTTGTAAATATTATTAAGTATTACCATGATGAAATATGTTGAGGATGAGAATTTGATATCATCGGGACTCATAGGATTTTGGTTACATGCTGGGTGGTTCTTGATATTATGGGTACTTGGGGAGTTTTTAAATGTTTTGAGGTAAAATAAATTTATCATAGTAATCATTAAGGGATTTAAACTTTATCTCCTTTATAATATGGTAGAGTATTGGTTGAATATGGTTTAATTTGTGTAAGCAAATGATTGGAGGTGTTTGAGTAAGATATGGGGTATTTTGGTTAGTTTGGGTTAAATATAAATTTTTAATTTTTTTAAGGTGTTATTGGATTAAAATATGCTAAGCATGTTATATAAAATACTTGGGGGGTTAAATAGTGAGAAGCATAGGCCTTCTAAAATATGAAAATGACATTATTTAGGAATAATTACCATATGTGCATGCTCATTATAGAATGTGTAAGACATTAAAGCTAGAACTTAATTAACAATGATATTTTTGGATGATGTGTTAAATTTTATGGTTAGGTGAGTCTTATGGAGGGATTTATACATTTCTTATAAAAATTAGGGTTTCATAGGGCATTACCATCTTTCCACTTAGTAAAAAACCCAAATATCTTCTAGTTTTGTTTTATGTTCCCTACATATTTATGATAAGCTTGATTGAAAATATCAAGATAACTTAACTTCTAATATGATATTAATATTTAAAGTGAAAGATCATGTGAATTAAGACTAAGTTATACCAATCTGTTTCATAATACGAGAATAGTGGCCAAGAGAATTATACCCTTGGAGTTGTACCTATGCATTCTACGAGAAGAGAATAATGGTTAGGAACATTCTTCCCTAAAATTTATACAAGCGCATTCCAACGGAAAAGAATAATGGTTGGGAATGTTATAACTTATACCTTAGGAGTAACACCTATTTGTTCCATGAGATAAAAATAATTGCCAAGAGAAATCTACCCTAGGAGTTGTACCTATCTATTTCACTAGAGGGGAATAGTTGGGTATTTGAACTCAACACAATGAAGTAAATGGATTATAGGTATACCTAATATAGAACTCTTGTTTGGTTCTTCTCTTGAGTTATATTATGTTAATAATGTGCACTTTTAATCCTTCCAAGTGACTTTATGTATGTTTTTATACTTTCCTTTGACTATGTTGTTAAGTTTCTTAATATACAAGTATTAAGCCTCTATTTTATGGGTATTCCTCATTCCAACAAGTAGATGACCTAGGGTTTTATGTGAAAGTTACTAAGTAATTTCATGATGATTTTTCTACTCATGCCACACTTCCTATGGAGGATTGATTTTATCTATTGGGATTTGGGCATAAATATAACATCACCTGGTAACGAGTCTTTTTCCAGATACCTTTTGGACTCTTAGTTCTATTTGATCCTATTTTATTGTATTTTGTTATGTGTACACAAAATTTAATCCCCAAACTCTTGCAAATTTCTCTTATTGTGTACTTATCTTAGTTTAAGATATAAATGTTCTGCATTGTATTCGTTGTGAGGATGGTACAGTAATGTATACACATGTTGGGCCTAATTATCTTAATAGTATGATTCTAGAAAATGAGATTTTCAACATTAAATTTTGGAGCATTAAAAGTTGGTATCTTAGGTTTGGTTTTAATTACTGTGTTTTATTTTCAAAAATTCAAATCCCAAACAATCCCTTATTGATTTTATCCTAAAATATTTTCTATTTTGGGGCTAGCTCGCCATGGAGCTGACTAGTCATGTTAGTTGTTTGAAGGAGGCATTTGAGGCCTTCATTTAATTCATTAGGCTTCCACCACCACCACCTCTATATAACCCATAGGAGGGTATCATATATGATTGGGTTTGGAGGTTTACTGTTCATCACCCTCTAACTTATGTCGGGATGGAGGATTCGATCATTTTAGAGGTTTAGATTTGAGACTTGGATAAGAATTTGAGGCAATCAATTGCATATGAGTGAGGAAGGCGAGCATAGAAGTATACTTCCTTCATATATTAGCTAATACCTAGTGCATAGGTAGTCATGTTTAGGGAGGACTTCAAGATGGCACTCCTCGTGAAGTTATATCTTGAGAGCCTTAATAAGATACACATAAGGAGTTCATACACCTGACTAAGGGGAGTTTGATTGTTTGGGAGTACTATGCATGATCCTTATAGTTATTGACATTCGCTCTAGGTATAGTAGATGGTGAGGTGATAGTGGTCTTCTTGTTTGAGAAGGGGCTCCACTTCAACATCTAGAAGATGATGAATGATTTGCTCTTCCACGATTGGACAATGTTATATGAGCAGGCATCTATTTCCGCCGCTATGGTTTAGGATGAGGCCTCCATTATGGGAAAGAGGAACCACAAGACATAGGGTTTTAAGGATATATTAAGCTTCAAGAAGGTGGACCACCAAGATGCTTTGATTATCTCTAGCATAGCCTAGATCATCTAAGATAAGATTCTACCTATAACACCTCCATTTTTTACTTCCAAGAAATTTTATTTTAAAATAGAGTGGAATTAGAAAATACTTAACACAATTAGAAAAAATTTGGTACTACTGCCTTACCTAACACAAGATAGTTACCGGCTGCTTGTCCCATATTAGATATAAACTTAAGACCAAACTAACTAATTTATATTAGAGTGTGCAAGATAAAGTTGCATAAATATATAAAGAAAATTTACAATATAGGACCTTGACTGTCTCTGACATAGTCAAACATAGGGAGAATGATAAGCTAAGAATACAGGACTTTATTAGTAGAAAACAAGTTAGGGCATGACTCTAAAACTATGGCCCATCACAGACCGCATAAAACCTCTATATGTACACTCTCTCAAGCCCCAGATCCAATTTAAAGTAGACCCACTACTGGCTATTCGCAAAAACCTTCATATGACCCTCTACTTATGGAAATGAACAAGTGACGGGGAAAATAGGTACATCATTAAACTATGTACTGAGTAAGCTAAGTTACCTCCTTAACAGAAGTCAAAAGCATACAAGTTTCAATCATGACATAGAAAACCATACTTAACATGATTTATGCTAATTTCATATAATTGTAGCAATGCATTAGGACTCACTATCATGCATAACTCAGGCAACTCAAAATGTATCATACTTATTTTCAATAATATCATAGGTGATCATACACACATACTAAGCTGAGTATCCATATGAATACTTGGGTTTATTTTCCAATTTGTGCAATAAATTAATTTATACTATTTCCTTATCCATATACTTATATAGGTCATCATCCTAGTTATTTATTCCAACTATTAACATGTTATTCATTCACATTATTATCTAAGTATTCATTCCATCTTTTATCATTATTATCATCCAACCATTCATTCTAATCATTATCTAATTATTCATCGTTGAGCGATGGACTATGTAGCACCCTATGGTCTCACATATCATGGAAGTCTACCCAAACCAAGGGACATAAAGTCCCGACCAAATCCAATAACCATAACGAACATAAGTCCAAGCTAAAGCCAGTCAATATAGACACAAGTCTAGGCTGAAGCTAATAACAACAATTGATATAAATCCAAGTCAAAGCCAACCAATATGGACATAAGTGCAGGCCGAAGGCAACCATCTAGGAAACTAAACCCTTTAGTATATCATCAATGTCTAGAGTAGGTAAGGCACTAAGATATGCTAGGATCCTACTTGAAGGCAAAGTCCGAAGGCACCAATAAATATCCAAAGGCCGACTAACCTCCAGTGGCTAATCAAGGATTAGGCAACCCAAACCCATACATAGTTTGATTGTCTTTTGCTTTACGTAATTAGTATAGTATTCATGAGGTTACGTGATCACATAAGGCCCATACAAAGAGTAAGCAAGACATTAGCAACCATGTGTGGGGTTTCCATTTATGATTTTCCAATGTCAATCATGCCCATTATATCATTCCATTTAAGCAAATTCCTTATTTCACCACCCTCTTTGTCAAGAACCATAACATTTCATATGTGGTACACTCTTTAAGCCTTTATAACACCCATTGAGTATGTCATGAATCACGGTCCATTTAATCCATTCATTAGGCCATTGAACCATGGTAATATACGTATTTTATTCATTAAATAGTTATACAATAATTACATGTAAAGTCTTAAAGCAAATCCAAACCGAGAAGAACAAAATCACACAAGCCTACCAAACTAATCTATCAATCTAGGTAAACCAGTCGACTATTCATAGGCCAATCAATCAATTCTGCCCAAACAATTAACAAGTTCAAGTAGAGAGTAAGACTAAGGTCTCTACAGGCCTACTAGTCGATAGGTTGGGTTAACCACTCGACTATTCTAGGGACCAGTTAGGGATGACAATTTTTCTCGCGGGTTCAGGGCCCCATTGGGGATTCCTCATTTGGGTTCGGGTTCTGGGAGAGAATTTGGGGATCGGGTTTAGGTTCAGGGATTCTTAACAAGTATTTTTTTGGGGACGGGTTTGGGGTCCCCATCTCTAAACCCGCCCCGTAATTTTTTTATATTTTTTATATAATTATCTATATAATATATATTTTTATAGAATATAAATTAAAAATATAATATAAAAAAATAGTTTGAGGATTGGGGATGGGATCGGGGATCGGGTATAAAGTCAGATTTTGGGGATCGGGTCGGATTTTAAGAACGGGAAATAAATTGGGAATGGAAAATAGATCGGGGATCAGGTCGGGGAATCCCCAAGAAAAAAATAACGGGGATTGGGTTTGGGGATGGGATAGGGTTCCCATCCCTGCCTCACCCCGTTGTCATCCCTAGGACCAGTAAATTAGTTTGACCTAACCAGTCAATTGGTTTGCCCTCTGATAGCGCAAAATATAAAAAAAAATAGTTTAAGGATCGGGGATGGGATCGGGGATCGGGTATAAAGTTAGATTTTGGGGATCAGGTCGGGTTTTAAGAATGGGGAATAAATTGAGGATGGAAAATAGATCAGGGATCAGGTCGGGGAATCCTCAATAAAAAAATAACAGGGATTGGGTCGGGTTCGGGGATCATTTTCCTTATCGGGTTTGGGGATGGGGATAGGGTCCCCGTCCCCAACCCACCCCGTTGCCATCCCTAGGACCAGTAAATTAGTTTGACTTAACCAGTCAATTCGTTTGCCCTCTAATAGCATAAAATAGTTGTTTTCATGTAGATCATGCTTACCATTCTTTATCATAGCATATTAGAACATGTTATAACATCACATAACATGTTTTTAGCTTACTTTAGTTACACATTTTTATCATTAGTCATCACAACCTAATATTTCCTCAACATTCATATTTTTCACTCAAATTGTATACTCTAACCATTCAAATACAGTTCTGTAAGATATATATTCATGCCAACATGTAATATCAAACTTAAAGAGTTCCATAAAATGTAAGTTTAATCATAAACCATTTTAGATGTAAGAATGAATTACTTCGAACAAGAGCACTCAACCTATGAAATCCTCAACTTTAAAAAAATTAAAACCAACAAGCTTAACTTAGAAATTCATGAATAAATTTTACAAATCCAAACTTGAAATAGAAGGAAAAGAATTAACATATCACACCTAAATGGAAAACATAGGGTAATTTAGCTGAACCACTCAACCTTTTTTTCTAAATCTAACTCTTTCTTTCTTAACAATTAAAATAAGAAAGAGCTAAATAAAGGATCAGAAAAGTAAAAGAAGTTCAAATGCAAGGCTTAAAGTAAATAAAAAGAAGGTGAATGCTAAAGAATTAAGTATTTTGGTGGGTAAATAAAAGGTGAATAGAAGTGACAATTAAGGCTATTTATATCCAAAAAATCTATACAAATCACAAGTGTCATAAAAAACAAATCGAAAACCCTAATTGTTACCATTTGAATTTGAGTTAAATGGGCATATTTCATCCAAAATATGCTAACTTATCCTCTAGAGCTCAAATGGTGATTCTTGACGAGTGCAAGTCATTTGGTCCAGAAATGCAATACACAAGAAGGGAAATGGAAAGTCGGTGTGAAAGGAATCTCCTAGCTAAGTAGAATCAAGTATAAGATTGAAGGAATAATCCTAGTAATGTACAGAGGAGAGAGGTGGAGAAAGAAAAAGCTGAGGTCATCTCCCCACTCAATTATCCTAATCGACCCCTCAAATTGATTTGAGGTAGTATTTCTAGGCTAAATACATCATAGAAAAAGGTTAAGAATCTTTCAGAAATAATTTGGAATGGGTTATTTTAGTATAAGAAATTATCTTTAAAAATTGAGTTTAGAAAATATAACTAACTCAACAAACAAACCGATCTATTTGGCCTACCTGTTGACTGTTCTATAGACTAGCTGATCAATTCCCCAACCAGTTAATAGTTTTGGTCCAGTAAAAACTATTTTGCTGAAATAACAGACTAATTGACCAGTTTGTCTAAGAAACTTATTTAACATAGTTTTCCAACCTCATTTTGAATCCAAATTTACCTCAAATATAATTATAGTTTCAAATCAAAATAAAACATAAAAAATTGGCATAATTTCTCATTCAACGTTTTTACAAAAAGATGTAGTATTACACTACGAGGGTGCATCTATCCAGTGTAGAGCTTGTGGTCAATGGGGTCACCTATCTTTCGAGTGTCAAAAGAAAAGGAGGTTGTGATATGTTTTGATATTGCCAAGCATGATTTGTGATAGTAAGAAGTTTTGAGTGCTTTAGGTGATTTTCACCATCTTCTCTATATTCTCAATAAAATTGTAACACCCCCAAATTTACTACTGAAAAATTTCGTTTAATTAAAAGGGTTTAACATAAACAAAAGGATAAAACGGTAAATTCGGGAGCATTACTGCCACACTTAGTACCAGATCGATTCACTCCTACCATCCCGGTACTAAGTGCTTAGGCTAAATAAGATTAATCATCAAATACGAGTCGTTAATAAAAACACCAGTCATTAGTAAAACACAAGTCATACAAAATCAAAGTGCGGAAATCAAAAGGGTACAACCCAAAAGTACAGTTTAAAGTACCAAATGATAGAGAACATCATACAACAGGACAAAACAAAATAAAATAGTACAAAGAGAACAAAATAGATGATGGACTCCGGCCACGTCACTCTCGACCCCCAAGCTAGGTCTAGGCTCAACGCTCAGCCCCGCCCAATACCTCGTAAGCGTCGTAGGCATCAAAGATAGAATCACCAACTTGCACTAAGTCAGAGGGGCCTTCTACTCGTGGGAATGAGTAGCACCCATGAAACGGGTGGTCAGTACGCTACGTACTGAGTAAGGTAACCGTATAACTAAGGCCAACACATAATAACACATAAAATAATCACAATCACATGATAGCACACAGCTTCTCAGGTAAATAAATGCCCACATTGTTTATTTATTCTCTGGATAAGACTTATTTCACACCATAATTCTTATCAATCCATGCGAGTACGGGAACCCCACTATTATAGCCGGTGGATAGGTCACTTATAGGGAAAAACGTACCTGACCACTATTATACGCAGGTGGATCGGTCTCTAGGGCAAAACGCTCCTGGACACTATTATGTCGGTGGATCGGTCTGGCCCCGACTCTCATGGTGTTCCAATGTAAGTACTTAGTATCTTTTACGTGTATTAACAAATTACGGTTTGGTTTACTGAGCTCAGGATCCCCCACTATTATTGCCGGTAGGCCGGTCACTTGCGGGACAATGTCCACACCACTATTATTCGACGGTGGATCGATCATTTATAGGGTCAAAACCCTAATCACTATTCCTAACCGGTGGATCGGTTGGACCCGGCTCAATAATCTTCCACTTTACATGATTAGTATTTTACCGTATCTTATTCAACAGATTCTGCCCTAAACATGCATAGCTAACTTTAGCTATACTTATCCTCCTAAGAGGACCCGTCCCATATCTTGAGACCTCTGCGCCTCTTAACTCGCCCCGACATCCTTCCCTTAACCCACATACTTATACCGGGAACCCGAATCCTAAGTGTATGGGTCAAAGCCCACCACATTATACCCCAAAGTCCACTCACCGCCTTCCCCTAGGGTTTTCTCTAGAAACCCTAACCGGGGCCTATGTGGCCCATCCTTTTCTACCTCGCACAACCTAGATTATTTTATTACCCCTACACATCACGACCCTTCGGTTCCACCCTCACTTCATGCCCCACTCATTCTCACTTATTTTTATTATTTTCTTTTTCTTATTCCCCTACTCAAATTAGGGTTTCCCCTTAAACTCTAGTCTAGTCTCCTACGCACCCTTATACTGTCCAATGTACTATTTTTCATCTGAAGCCCTCAGATACCCAATCGATACTTCTATTACCTTCCTCACGCCCCGAGGCAACTTTCCATACGTAAAGTTTTCCCCCATACGGACTCTAACCACCCCATGCAAACCTTAGTTCCTCCTATACCTCCATTAGCCAACTTACTTCCCCTTGGTTATCTTTCTTTCCTAATTTTCCTTTTCATGCCCCAACCCACATCACCACATCAAATACCCTAGCATGCATGTCCTAAGGCCACATCATATCACATCACAACTTGTAGCATATCCATATTATTACATAATAGAAGAGATATCATGGACATACCTCGGTTCCAAGCTGCGCTACACATAAAATAGGTAAGATAATCGCATATAAAACATGACATATAATTATGCAGGACAACCAAGGCAAGACAGGTAAGACACGTGCCACATAGGCGACCTTAGCTACACCCTTACCTAAACATTGCCGGGCTTGGAGAACGCTCCTACGCCTCATGGGGGTTTTGACTCAATTCACCTAGGCTGGGTGGTGGAGCCGGCGACGACGGCGGTGGTGGAGGAAGAAGGGTGGGAGAGAGAGATGGATGTGGAGGCTAGGGAAGAGGGAAGTAGGGAAATGGAGGTGTGTGGTGGTAGGGCAAGGTTCCCTGGTTGTTTTGGGAGGTAGAGGCGGCACTGTAGGCGGCGGAATCGGTGACAACCGGCGGCACGAGGGGTGGCACAAGTCCAATGGGGTTGTTCAGGAAGATGATTTTGCACGACTGGGGTGGCTCGTGCAGGGCAAGGCAAGGAAGGATGGTGGCTTAGTTGTGTAGAGGGCAGTGCAGGGAGCGTTTTGGTGGTCGGGGTGAGCGTTGACGACAACCGATGGCGGAGGAATAATGGGCTGAACAAGTGGTGGCGCACGTTTTGATTTTTTGGGTTGCCAAAATCAAAACCCGATTATGGCAGCCTTCAGGGCTATTTATAGCTCAATCAGAAGGGGAAAACGACAAAGAGGAGTGGGAGAGTAGAGGGGCAAGGGTTATGGGTCTCCTGCCAGCAAGAATGGGTCGGCACAAGTCTACGTGTATAGGCCATAACTTGTCGGGCAGGAGGAATGGCGCGCAGGAGAGGGGAGGAATGGACCTGTCAAAATGGTAGGTCAGTCAATGGGGAAGAGAGGGGAGGAATAGCCAGAGTGGGCTTGAGGTTGGTGGCGGGATTTCCGGCGCTGATTTCAGGAGTTGAAAGTGTGCTGGAGGTTGAAGACAAAGTGGGAGAGGATGGATCGGCAGTCAAGGGGAAAAGAAGAAAGAAAGAAAAAAGGAAGGGTCGAACCGTCCGAGAGAGGGGACGTGACGCGGGGCGGGGTTGGGCTGTGCAGAGGGAGGGGAGAAGTTGGGCCAATGGGCCGGCCCAGGTTGGGGAAAAGAAGGAGAAAAAAAGGAAGAGTAGGAAAGGAAAGAAAATGAAAAAGAGGGGGGGGGGGAAAAGAAAAGAAAAAGGAAAAAGAAAGGAAAAAGGTGGTTGGCTTAATTAAAATAATTTGGGTAAATTTGGGATGTTTAATAAAATATAAATATTAAAATAATAATTAAATTTTCTTTTTAGGTTAATTTAGGGATTTTGAAAGAATTTCTTAAATTCCATTTTAATTAGCAAAATACTCAAAATTTTCCTATTTAAATTATTTATTAATTTCTCCTAGATTTACCTTAATTAATTCTCTCTTATTTTAATAAAATAGTTTATTTAATTAATCTTCCTAATAATTTCTTATTTGGCCATGATTCCCTAAATTAGGGTTTTGGGGTATTTCAAAAATTTAATGTGTTCTTGGGCTAATGACATCCTAATTGCTCTACGTAGAGTTTAATTCGTCTTTAATTTCATTTTTGGATTAATTAATTCTATAATGAACTTTTTACCCTTAAAATGCCTTATATATTAGTTTAGGTTCAAAGGTTGACCATTGATATTTTAGTACCAATTTTGAGCCTTAGGATAGTAACCAAGTATGAATATTAAATCTAAATAAATAGTAACTCTTAGTAATAATTTTTTTATGTTTGGAATTAAGGTTTTTAGTATAAAACAACATTTCTCATTTATCGATGAATAATATCTCCATGAATAGTAAATTTTCTAAATTTGGTATTAAACTTTGTTTTGATGTGGTTTAATTATTTATATCTACAATTTTTGTTAATTCTGGTCCTAGCGACAAAATGCAAGTTTTGGCATTTTACCTTAGTTTGGGATATATGAACCTAGGAATTAGGTTTCAGGTCCTATAAAGTATATTTTGGTCATTGATTAATGAGTTAAGTTGGAATTTAGGTTCGTGTTGACATAAGGTTATATTTTAATTTATTTTTGGGAACTCTTATTTGGTAAGAGGTACGCTGCATTTGATTGGTAAAAAGTATTTCTTGTGGCCTTTAGCTTTTGATTTTAGATTTCTCCTAAAGTTTTAACTATGGACTTTGATTTTGAAATTTTCCTAAAGTCTTTTAATAAATCATTTGATCCATTATGACCTTTTGGATTGTCAATATAACACCTAAAAAATCACTACTAAAATTGTTTTTTATGGAAGCATTAATAATAAAATATTGGGTGTTATGCCTCATTTAACATTGAATAAGTACTCCCTATACCTCATATATGCCAAGTGCAAGGCTAAAAATTAACCCATACCTAGAGATTAAGTGTGATAAATACTTGATCCTATGATGATACAATATTACAAAATAGAGAGAGGATATATATGATAGAAAAGATAGTACTAAAAGTCGAGAGAGATAGATTTATCTAGATAATCATACACTTAACCAACCCATAACTACTCATTACAAATAATATTTTCAAAAGCATTAATTAAAGATTATCTGTAAAACAAGGGAGTATGGGATCGTGGGAATAAGTTACACTACAAAAATTATGATCATTATGCTACTTATTGAATAAGGGAGCAATACGCATCCATTGAAAAAGGGTATACATGACACAAGCAACCTAACAACAAGATAGATACTATATATGCAGAGATCCTAAAAATACAAAACAATCCAAAAGAAATCCATATTTGAAGTTCATCATTAGATGATTCACACAATCCATTTAATTAGTCATATTAAGATTAGAGAATTGTTTATAATACAAAAAATCCTCTCCTCTTTCCCCCACAGATGGGAGAAAGAAAGTAAACCTCATTGATATGTAACATTTACTTTTTCCTTTTCCCTAAGGATGGGAGAAAGGTAGTTAGCCTCATTGATACTCTCAAATATTGGGTAAAATATGCCTAGGCTACTAGTAAACCTCTAATCCTTAAGTATGTATGCTCTTAAAAGCTAGTGGATTGGTCATATAAAGTATTTTAGGGTTATCTAGTTCCATGAGAAACATAGAATAATGTTCAATAATCAAATTATTCAATACTTAAAATCATTTTTCCTGTCTCATGTGATCTTCTACTTTAAGCAATAGGGTTTTATAAAAATTTTAATCAACACTGAACACGTGAAAGTGCATTACTTGATTTACTTAATGTCATCACACTTCCACTTTTATTAATATTAACTTACCATAAGAAAATCTATTCATCAACTTCTTATAAGAATGTCTGATTATCATGAATTTATTCCAAAAATTAAATGTATTTAATGTACTTACAAATGTATCAAATTTAATCAAATTAAATATTTTATAATCATATAAAGAAAATATAATATATGAGGCAACCCAACAAGTACAATGTAATATTACACAAGGGAAAAAACTAACATAACTTTAACTCTCTTTTTCTTAACAACAAGAACTAAAGAGATGAACTTAAGATTTTAGAAATAAGAAGATGAAAAAAATAATTGAGATAAGAAGGAAGAGGGGCTTTTCAATAAGCTAAATACCCAAGAATAAACAAAACTAACAACAAGAAGAAAGGAAAGAGTAAAGTTGCAGTGTAAAAAATTTGGTTAAGTGCAAAATGAACAACCAAATGGCACAACCCATTATGGATGTAAAAAATGGGTAGAAGAGAGGGAAATAATCAAATGGGAGGGTTTCTTGCAAGCAAGAAGGGTAATGGCAGTGATTAACATGGGTAAAATAGTGTAAGAGAGTTGATGAAAGATGATTGAAGTGATTATGGTTATATTTTGGGTTAACTGATCAATAACCATGTGTGATATAATAATGTGTAAAGAGATAAGAATTTCAAAGCCTTCAAGTCCATTCAAGTCAAAAATTATTTAAAAAAAAGTTTAAGGTAAAAGGTCAAATGAATAGTTTAAAATGGGAAAAGATCAAAAAATTCTAAAAAATATGGAAATGTGAGGAATTAATTTAGGAACCTAAATATATAAAAATATTGGGCAGAGAAATTTATTTAAATTCAAAAGAGATTAAGAAAATTAATAACACTAAAATTCACTAAGCTTTGGTTGATCAAAAAAGAATAGTGGATTATCGTCTTAGCTCCTACACAATAGGGTTTGGAGCGGTGTGGACCAATCTACCAAAGGTAACACCCAGTTGATTTACTGGTCATTTAAATTAAAAACTAGGGTTATAGAGGTTAGGACCATAAAAAAATGGTTTGAAAGGTGTGATAAAGGATCCACACAAGGTTTAAGGTTAGAGAAAGGCTTAGAAAATTAATCATTTAAGGATTAGGGTTAGGAAATCTTTGGGGTATCGTAGTTATTTTATGTTTCTTTGAGTAATCATTGATAATTATTAATAATTGGTGTTAACATTAAACACTTATGTGATATGTGAATTATGTGCTCTCTAATTTATTCACTCATTGATACATTTGGTGTTATAGTCTTTTATGCTTATTATTTTTTATTTTTGTAAAATGTTAGGGACTACTATTCATATAATAGCTTGGTGTTGTTTCTACTCTATGTAACCTTTGAACTCTATAAGGGGTGTGAAAATTTAAGAATTAGAATACCTTTCATGAGATTACCTTTTATAGGGTCTATTGGTAATTTAATAGCAGATAAGATGTCAAACCTATGGTGGTATATTACCATTTCAAGCTAGGTGGAAGCTGGAGTCCCTATATAAACTCCTTGAAATAGATGCTCATTGGTATTTGAGTGGGATTCTCTTATGATTTATTATTTTTTCCCTTATCTTTTTCCCATTTATGGTAGGACGTTGGAGTTCATATATGATTTAGTCTTTTAGATCCTTTTGTTATAATTGTGCCTCATAGATTCTATCCATTGGTATTAGGAATATATGTCCAAGCTTGGGAGTTAGAATTTGTGTCCTTATGCCTATGTCATATGTGATTTTTTGTTGGACCTCTTAGCTTATGTGTCCTTTGTAGTAGGACAAAATGTCCTCATGTGATTAAATCAATGCTAGATATGCCCATTAATTTTGTTTGATTCCTTTCCATACCCAATGAATCCCATGTGATTCCCTAATTTTACTTAATATACCTTTGAGGTATTAAAAATTGAATATTATTTCCTACATTAGGTTTCTAGCTCTAAAAATTCTTTGTATGGACACATGCGGACATGATATTTTATGATAATAAGTGTTTTGCATGAAGCATGATTATGTATGATAATTAGACCTTACTCAGTGCTCAAGTATTGATACTACCACTTGTAGTCATTATACATTCAATAGATACATGAAATGTGTTGTAAGATATTAATGTCTCATACAATGCTTTTGTTGGAGGAGTGCTTCTAGTCTAGGGTTAGTTGATCCAATGTTTAAACATTTTACCCCTTGATTGGGTTTCCTTATTTTTCTCGTTATTTCAGTTTATATTGCTCCCCTATTCTTGGAGCTCTTTATTTATAAAACTTTAACTTTGTTAAAATATATATATCTGATCATGTGCATAGTTTTGTTAACATTTTAGCTGAGCACCAAGAATAATTTAGGTGAATGTCTGCATGTCTCTATTTTTTATTTTTTTTGTGGCAGTGACATTTTAGCTTAGCACTGATTTTATTTTATAAGCCTCCACATTGTCTTAAAACTAAAAGTTTTAAGTTGGAAAATTAGGGGTGTTTGAACTATGATTCCTTAGTGTGTTAATATGACTAGTGTACTTTATACATCTTCGGGTTGTAAGAGTTAGAAGTATTGTTTTGTCTTATATGCTAGTATAGCCAATGTACTTTATATGTATGTGGGTTATCTTTATACCTTAAGTAATTAATATGAAAGTAACTCTTCTATATTGGTTTGATAATTTCATTTGTGCACTACCCTTTTGTTTATTGGAATTTATTGATATATTGGTTAGTAGTTGCTTAAGTAGACTACCCTTGGTTTATTTGGATATGGTTTTAATATGGTGGTTCGGTAGTCACCTTAGTACACTATCTTTTTGTAAGTGGAATTGGTTTTAGGGGTCTAGGTTGATAGTTACCTTAGTGCACTATCCTTTATGATTATGAGTGATATATGATGGTTTATTGGGAAAGGCTTAAATATGGTTTGGTGCTTTCCCTTCATAGGGCACCCTTAATATAAATTGGATTAATAAAACGATTTTAATATGGCTTAGTGTGCTAGTATGATGAGTATGTGACTTATTATGATTTAGAAGCAATGGTATGATTATTATTTTGTTTATCACATGTATTCACTAAGGTGTTTATGTTGTGATTTCCTATTGTGTACCTTCTATGCGATTTATGTGACATTTGCATGTTTAGGATTCTATATTAGTTTATCCAATGTTGTTTACTATTGAATTTCATTTCATGGTTCACTACCTATTTAATGGGCTCTTTACCTTACTAATTTATTACCAGAGGCGATAATTTTCTATAAGGGTTTAAGAGTTAGGGCTATCTAGTGTAGCTCGTGCTCCGCTTGTATTTTCTCTCAATTTTTTGTTATTACCTTTTATGGGTATCAATTATTGAAACTATTTTTCCAATTATATTTAATTTCATTCTTCATTCCACTCTTTTTTTTTTGTCTTGACCTTGGATTAGGTGTGATCACACATATTAATTGTGTCCGATTTAATTTTAATCTTGCATCCAATATGATTTAATCATTAAGAATACCTCTTATAGTGTTAGATACAACAGTTACACCCAATATTTTATGTCAGTACTTCCGCAATGTAAAAATTTTAAGTAGTAAATATGGGAGTGTTATATAAGTACTTATAATTTTTTTTATCATATATTAAAGTTTAAGATAAATGAAGGGTTTGGAAGTACTTGCTAATCGTTTATCTAATCAAAACTATGATACAAAGTTATCATACTCCCATTACTTCACTTTGTACTAAGCGAGCACCTATACAACCTAGAACTCTTTTACAACAGGGATTAACACCCTTGAGTAATAAATATAACCAACTATAAGACTCCATCGGCCAAAGTAAACAACCGAAATGACAACTAAGACATTTGAACCATTTACCCCATCCCTATATATTACATTTATTAAAACACAATACCCCCACCTAAAAAATTAAAGAAAGCATAAAATAAGAAAGTGCACGATGGATTTTAGGATGAGGTTAAACCCCATGCTTGCATTGTAACTAAAGCCATGAAAGTTTTTCCATTGAGATTCAGGCTCATGGAGTGCAAAATATGTGAGACTCCTGCACATTTCCTGACTATAGCCATGCACATAATTTTGCCTATCTAAGTAAAACTTGCTTAGCTAATCTGTCTACTACTTCCTTGGAAATCCATGATTTATGGATTATTGTAGTCCTATTCCATGACCATCTTGCAAGTATGATGAATTTGAGTCGTTGTTGACTGACCTAAATTCGCTTGAAGTTTGAGTTGCACTAGGTTTCAACGTTTTTAGAGTTAGTCCCGACTATAAGGTACATATTATTTAACCATTCTTTTGAGGAAACTAATTTGAGAGCATTGTAAATGGCTTTGATCTCCACTATACTGATCTCTGCATATTCAGTAGAGCAAGAAAAGTAAACATTTGAATTATCCTCTCTAGTCCCTCAACACACCTCTGATTGCTTCCCTTATGAGAATCCCCATTAACTAACTCATCCGTGTTCCATTTCAAGGCACCGCGATTAGGGCAAGACCATTCTATACTCTCTTTGCATGTTACTTTGGGTTTTGGTAAGGGTGTTCTTCTCCACAGAAGATAATTAAGTACTATAACAATCTCCTTTGCAATGTAAGGAAAGTCACTTTTGCAACCCTTGATCCACCAACTCATCTAAAGAAGAACCACAGTCTTCAAATTTTGCAGCTGCTCCATCTTATTGTTGAAAATGAGTTCATTTATTCCTTCCAAATGATACGTACATAGACTAAAATGCCACTGTTGCTACAAGTGCTTATACCAATTGATCTAACTGTTATTGATCATCCATTACATATTTAGCCATAAATTATGTAAGTTAATTTATTCTATGGAGCATGATTAAATATATAATAAAACATGACCAATTAAAGAAAAGGTAAGTCATTAGAGAAATCCACTTTTATTCTCTATTATATTTGTTGGGAATTTATGATAAACACATGTTAGTGAATGTTATTCTATATACTTTTATTTTTAATGTTTTTATTATAACCCTATAAATATCTTTATCCTTTCTCTTATTTTTAAAATCCGTTACTAGATTAATATATATTTCTAAAAATTATGTTTTACAGGGGAAAACCCTAAAGCCAAACTATAACGTAGAACAATTGTCTACTCTTCAATATTTATACTAACTTAAACTAGGTTCTTGTTCTTGCTTATCAACCTCCCAACCCAACCCAAACCAAACCAAACTAAACTATCGCCTATTGGGTGTATAGTATAGAAATATAATAGAATACCAGAAATAATTTATCCGAGCCCACCGAATTCACGATGTGTCCTTAAGACGATTTTGTTCCCTCACACGATACTTAAGGTTGTGAATAATCGTCTTCCAGGATAGAACGGATTTTCGTTCCTATCAGATACAGCATTTTAATCTAATAGGATTCTAGCGAATACAACGTTATGCTTGTACTCAACTAGGAATATAGGAATCGAAAAAGTAGAGAGAGAGAGAGAGAGAAGAGAGAGAACTATTGGAATTTTCAGAAAATCTGAATTTCCGAATTGATTTTTCTGGTTGATAGTGGGGGTTATTTATAGAGTTAATGAAGTCCCTTCGAACAGGTACCAAGCCTGTGAACCAAAGTGTTCCTTGGATCATATACCAACAATCATGACTTTTCAAATTAATTCAAATGAAAAGACATCAAGTCAACAATCATGACTCTTTTCAAATTAATTTAAATGAAAAAGACACCAAGTCAATAATCATGACTTTTCAAATTAATTCAAATGAAAAGAAATAATCAGGACTTTTCAAATTAATTCAAATGAAACCCTCTTATATATATATATTACAATCTATTTAACATCACCTCCTCCCCCCCCCCCCCCAAAAAAAAAAGAGAGAGAAGAGAGAAAGGTCGTCCCTTCCTAATTAACCATGGCTCCTTCTGTTAGATCGATCTTTGGTGCGTTAGCTAGCGTGGATCAACTTATACTCATTAATTAAAAAGAAGCAATTGGCACGTACCTAACATATAGTAGTAGTAGTACTTCACAAATAAAAGAGAATGCTAGCGTTAATATATATATATATATATGAGCGCGTCTTATTAATAGATGAAGTTCCTCAAAACTGCAGCGAACAATTTTTGAAAATAATCACGAGTCCTTCCACTACCAGCCTTTATAAAAACTATATGCATCCCCATTTTTACTAAAATAAAATCCGTCGTCGGCTACTCTCCAATAACAATTCTTACATGCATACATGAAATGGTAATTGTACACCTGAAACTCCGCAGTTTTTGTGTTGATCATAAAGTGACAAGTAAAGATTGTTTGAGGAAAGAGACCATTCTTGAAACTCCAATTGAATTCTTGACCGGGATTTAAATTATGAGACTCAAGATCGTCATCCTTCGACCAACATCTGGCACCCAACGGCTTTACCTCTAGCCGATTGATGATATGAACTGTATGCTTTGTCCAGAACCATATGACATTTGATGATGAATCGGGTGTTGAGTTTTGGCTTATTGAACCCGCCGTAGGTGTTGGAGGAAGCGATCTGGAATCAATTTCACTACGGGACATAAGATGCACAATAGTATAACAATCATCTGCCTGACTGAAGAACTCATGATTTTTGTTCTACAGAACTTAAACATAGGCGAGAACAAGAACTAATTAAGTTTTAACTTATATAGAGTTTGTAGGAGAGAAAATTAAGTCTTTTCATAAAATTAAGCTATTAATAATAGATCCTAAACACAGATAAAATTTATCCTAACGGTTAGATGCTAGTTCATCACAGCGTATATATATTTGTCTTTAAGGCTTTTCTATTTTATTATTATATTTTTAATATTTTGAGTCCTAAATATATAAGATTTTTACTTTTATTTATATTGTGAATTCTAAATGAACAATACGCCTTACACATCTTAAATTTAATTTCCATCATTCATTAATTTATTTGACTACTAGTAGGTACTCTCTCTATTTCATAATATATGCTACATTTGACTTGGCATGATATAAACTCTGAAATGACTAACATAGCCTCTTATAAATATAATCTAAAAACTTGATCATAAACTATTTATATATTCTTAGTAAAAGTGATAATAGAAGTATATAATGTAAATTAAAATTTGAATTTTAATGTTTCTCTGATGTAAATTATATTTTAAAACAAATTTTAAAAATTAATCTAGCCTATATTACATAACCGAGGGAGTATAATATGGAAGTTCTGTGCAGGTATATAATTTTTAGCATATAATATATCCATTTATGAAATAAAGTTTTTTTAGCTCAAATTTATTGTTTCAAAATAAAAGTTATTTTTAAAAATATTAATGTTTAATTTTCATTTTTACTCTTATTTTTTTCTTTTTCTTCTTCTATGCATTAATTGTCATGTTATCTTTCAACAAAGAGTATAGTTGTCTTATTAAAGGCGCATTTATTACTTCCTAAAATAGTGTGTAAATTGCTAAAAAAAATTTGTTGGGGAACGGAGGGAGTACATATAGATAGAAAAAAATATGAAATTAGCTTGAACACAAAAAATTCTCCAATTTAGGTTTATATTTTTTTCTCCTTTTTAAAAGAATGAATCTTTTTTTTTAATAATGGGAAAATATAGCCAGATAAAAGCCAAATTAGGTTGAACACAAAAATTCTCCAATTTAGGTTTATATTTTTTTCTCCTTTTTGAAAGAATGAATCTTTTTTTTTAACAATGGGAAAATATAGCTAGATAAAAGCCAAATTTTTAAAATTTTGGTGGTACATTGAGTCACAAGAAATATGCTGTTATTTAATATCTATACCAAAGTAATGGCATGATATATATATATGAACGTAGTTATTATTCACATGAAATAAAAGCAATTATATGTATGCCTCAAAATTCTTTCTAGAGTTTATATGTCAATAATTTAGTGATTAATAACCAAAAAAGGCATTTTTAATGCATTTAACCCATTGCTGAATTGATTATGATAAACAATTTGTTTAATGAGTGTCCAAGGTACGTGTTATGATGACTAAAAATAGGCAAAAAAAAACATTTAATATTAGAATTCAACTTGTATGTTTCCATTTAATGCACTAATTGTAAAATTTTAAGTAAGAAATTATCATATTAATTAAATACCCATAGACACTTGTTGGAAAAACCAATATATCTTATATTTTTGTTGAAGATTTGAAATCATTTGGAACTTTAATTAATATAGAAGATCTGGATGTATTAGTTGGGCTTATGTAATTAGTTTTACTACTCGAATCAAAATATTTTTCTAGTATATTTTTTCTTCTGCATAATTTTAGTCAAATATGGTTGGATATGAAAAATTGAATAATTATTATATTGCATAATTTATAATTACATATTGCTTGTTTGTAACTGAAATGTGTATAGTATAGTTTTAGATTATTTGTTATCTGTTTAGAAATTTATGATGGCTAAGACTTTAACTAGGATCACTATAAATAATAACATGTATGTATGTTGTAATTTCTAACTCAAAATGGCTGAATACAAATCAATGACCACCGAAGTAATAACATCCTAGCTAGAAATAATTTCATACAAACTATTAATACAGCTATATTATTGTAATGTTTAATTCAAATTCATTTTAATATTTCAATGAAGGAAAACCCAATAATATAGTTGTATTGTTATAATTTCATACAAGCTACTTGTAAATTATATTATTTATTGTAGTATATATTTGGATCTCTAAATTTTTTCCTCTAAGTACACTTCTATAAATTTAAAAATGTTTTTTTATAAGTAATTGCAATGTTATTAATATCAAACTGAATGGTAATCTTAGATTATACATCAAGAGAAACCATAAGTTAAGTAGCTAAAAATCTTAGCAACCATACAAATGACGTATCTACAATCTACCTAATACATCAATAAACGTTGTAAGTTTCTAAAAGATTTATAGCTTGATTTGGTGGCCTAGTTATTTAAAAATTATCTTCTTATATGCTAATGACTATCCTAGCATTTGCTTCCCTCCAAATATGGTATACAAAAGCAGCAAGTATAGATCTAACAAGATCCTTTCTTATTGGTGGCCCTCTTCCTCCATTCATGCTCTAACTAAGTACAACCTCCTAGTCATGCATGGTTTGGTGACATCCTAAACTGTGCAACATATGTGTCCAGACTTTCCTAGAATATGTGCATGACAAGAACAAGTGGGAAATAGTTTATGCATGCTGAGAGGACAATGCACACACATCTTCCCCCAATACTCCATATTAAAATAGTTTATTCTTAGTATGTAACATGTTATGCACAACCATCCAAAGAATAAATGTGTGTCTCGGAAGGGTGAGAGGGTTCCAAACAACTTCTTACCAAGAAACATATTCACTCTTAGGTCTTATATATTTATAGGCTTGAGAGATGATATACTGACGTATATTCTTTAATCGATCTGCATTAGAATAGAAAAAAGATAGAAACACTTGTCTTGATTTCATAATCTTTTTCAAAAAAATGTATTTTTCATTGCTAAAACATGTCTTAAACAAAAAAAATTATGAATATTTGTATAAATGATGTATAGCGTGAATGTGTATTTATTTAAATTATAAAATTATGTGAAACCACAATATACTAATTTTTTCTCTAGGTTATTGATAGAATAATAACAACAATTATAGGAAATAAATTTTTTTATCTTGTAGATTAGCAAGGAAAATGCTAAATACTTAGCTAAGCTACAGAGACAACCACTGATATAGTTAATTTTAATAATGGAGAATGTATACGCTGCCATCAATGGTGTGCCTCCTGATTCGAATATGCGATCATTTGATCGGGACAATTTCTAATGTGTTGGTAATTGGCACCTTGCACTCTGAGAGTTGTTCATGTTTGGCTTAGTCAAAGAAACTTCTGGTAATGAATAAATTGAATATTTGGGTCTCCCACCCTCAAATCTGCTCCGGTTGAAATCTTTTCAGTTTAATTAAAGAAGCATGCAGACGTCCAAAACCCCCATCTTTACCATAACCACAGGCAAACATCCAACTAAGCTATCCCGCGTCGATTACCACAAGCCCAGAACACTAATACAAGGGGAGTCATCCACAGATCCCCGCGTAGAAGGACAGCCAAAACACAACCGATTATTCACTATTTTTGTGGATAATCTTGCGAAAGGGATACAGGCGGCAGAGGTGAAACAATTATTTGAGGAAGTTGGCACTGTGAGGGACATGTTTATCAGCAGGAAGGAGAGAAGGGCGTCGAACCTGCACTTTGGCTTCATAAGGTATAGAAGTGCGGCAGAAGCAGAGGAGGCGGTGAGGCGTTTCAGCAATATGAAGATGCATGGCATAAGGATGTACGTCCGCAGAGCCTTGTTTCAGAGAACAGGTGAAGGGCAACGTAAGGAAGAGCAGAGAAAAGATAAGAGACTAGAGTTGAGGAGGCGAGGTAACCAGCAAGGTGGATGGGCCAGCACTGGACGGGATGAACGAACCTTTGCTGCGGTGGTCAGAGGCGGGGAAAGAAGCTCACAGAAGGAGCAGCGAAGGGAGATACGAGTTCAGGTGGATGAAGCAACGAAACAATGGATTAACAGGAGTGTAGTGGTCGAAGCCTTCCAACCGCTGGTTCTCGACATAGCCATACCAAGACTCATGCAGGAGTGGAGGAGCATATCAAAGGTGCGTGACTTAGGTAGATTTAAACTTTTAATTACTTTTGAAACTGTTGAGGATTGTGTGGAGGCGCTGGAGGAGAGAAGTCTGTTGCGAGAGGCTTTTCCGATAGTGAGGAGGGGGAAGGAGATCGATGCCTGTGTCAAAAGGAGAACATGGATAGAGGTAAGAGGTCTACCCATGGTGGCGTGGACAGAGGAAGTGATGAGGCTGATTGCAGAGCCGTGGGGAAGGTGGGTATGTTGGGAGGAACTAGGGGATTTTGGGTTGTCCATGGAGGTGACCAGGATACTTGTTGACACGGATCGGCAGGAACAGGTGAAGGAGGTAATGGAGCTGAAGGTGGGCGATGATGTGGTAGTGGTAGTGGCGACGGAGATAGGCCAAGGGTACATACCTTGGCAGAATAGAAGGAAAGTAAGTAGAGAAGGGTGGTCGGAATCCTCATCCACCGGCGAAGTAGACGGCCGGCGGTCAAGTATGGCATCAAAGCGAGAGGGGGAGGACGCATGCAAGACTGGTGTTGCAGGCATGCAGGGCGCAGGGTACGAGAGGTCAGATTGGATGGGGACGAAAGGAAGAAAGGCAGAGAAGGAGGGAGATAGGGCGACAGACGTAGGAGTTACTCGAGAAAGGCCACAAGCGAGTGACGCTATAGAACACGGGGTGGCTGAGAGTGGGAACAGTGAGGAGAATGGGCAGAAATGTGAACAAGGGGACAGAAGTTTGGGAGACACGCGAAACCACAGTGCGTCGGGGGATGATGGATGCGATGGAGAGGAGGTGGAAGGGAGGCAGCTGCTGCGTGTTGGGTTAAATATGGAAAACACAGAATCGGGGAAGACAGGGAAGGATAGTGTTACCTCACCTGGATACAGCAGAATTTACACGGAAAAGGCAGGAAAAATAGGGGCAGTATCGAGAACAAAAAGTGCATGGGGAGAGGATCCACTAATAGAGACTATGAGGGATCATACGGTCACCGAATTGGACCAAGACCAGGGAGGATTAAGGATGCTGTTTATACCGGACGTAGCTAATGGAAAAGGGAAGGAAGATAAAGGAACAAATGATACGCAAAGTAGTAGAAGGCCGGGAATGAGTGGAGAAGGGATAGAGTTGAGTATGGAGGAGATGCCTTTCGTTATAAATTTGAGTGGGGAAGTGATAAAGGGATGGCCACAAAATAGTTATGATGTCCATGCAAGAGAAAAGGAGGCGAACGATAACGAGTCATCAAAAACCGTGGTTGTTTCAGTGGCTCATGATATAGAGGAAGAAAGGCGGTTAATTAAGAGATGGAGAGACAAGGGACGAGGAGAGACAGAAAACGAAGGGTTATGCCCTCCAGGATTCGAGGAGGTGGAAAGCGCAGACACAACTACAAGATACACGAAGACTCAGGAGGAAAGAGTACAGGGAGCAGAAAAACGAAGATTGGGGGAGGAAGATTTAGAAGAAGCAAGACAGACGTGGCAGTTGGGAAAGAAGATTGGCTTATCGTCCTCGGAGGAAGGATTGTGTGTGGAGAAATTGGTAGGGTTGAGGAGAAGCCAGAGGAAGAACACGAGAAGGCAGAATTAAAGGAGGGGGACTGATAGGGGAGAAAGAGGGTTGGTTAATGATTATAATCAGCTGGAATGTAAGGGGGATTGGAGCGATAGGGAAAATCTCTAGCATCCAAAATTTGATCACAAAGGAGAGGCCCTGGGTTTGTGGATTGGTTGAAACGAAACATGGAGTTTTGAAGGAGTCATGGAAAAATAGGGTTTGGAAAAATGGGTCAGTTGAATGGCGAGATACAGCAGCGGTGGGCAGAAGTGGAGGCCTAATCCTAGGATGGGATTCTCAGTGGTTTGAAGTCAGTAAATCCATGAGCGGTAGTAGGTGGATCCTAGTGGAAGGCAAACTAGGGCCCAAGAGAGTGGAATGTGGGATCATCCTTCTATATGGGCCAACAGACCCACGAGAGAGGAGAGCATTGTGGGAGGAGCTGGGGGAGGTGGTGCAACAATGTCATAGACCCCTAATAGTAATGGGGGATTTTAATGAGGTTAGAAGCCAAAGTGAACGCAAAGGAGGGTGGGTGGACCAAAGCAGTGTTAGTAATTTTAACGAGTGGATTGATAAACTGGGCCTCGTGGATTTGAAGCCATCAAATTTGAAGTTCTCTTGGCAACGAGCAGGGTCAGCTAGTCTACTGGATCGGTTTTTGGTTAGTCCATCATGGATCACAGAGATGCCGGATATCCATTGCAGTGGGTTGGGACGATCGCTTTCGGATCATAATCCGATTAGGTTGAGTGTCAAATCTATAAGTACTGGGCCGAGACCATTTAGAACTTGGGATATGTGGCTAACACATCCACAGTTCCGAGGCTTCGTTGGAGAGTGTTGGTCGAAACTAGAAGGGAGGTCCTGCCAGAGTAGACTGAAAGAAATGAAGGGCTTACTTAGGAAGTGGAATAAAGAGGTATTTGGAGATTTTGAATTGAGGATTAGTCAGCTCGAAGAGGAAGTAAAAAAGATCGATGGGCCTGAATCGGATGATATGAATAATGAAGTGAGAATAGCAAGAAAAGCGGCACTGCAATCCCAACTGTGGAAGTGGCATAAAAGGAAAGAAGCTTATTGGATGCAGGTGGCTAGGGTTAGGGGCTTCAAAGAGGGAGACAGAAACACAAAATACTTTCATACAGTAGTAGCAATTAGAAAGAAGAAAGTGATCATAAGTAGACTTGTGGACAAAGGGCAGGTATTTGTGGAGCAGACAAAGCTAACAAAGATCATTACAGATTACTTCAAAGAGATGTATCGACAAGAAGAGTTACCAGAAGTGAACATTTCAGAGGACGGGTTCCAGAAGCTAACAAGGGAGGAAGGTTTGGAGCTAGAAGCGATGCCTAGTAGGGAGGATGTTAGAAGAGCAGTATGGTCTTGCGAGCCCTCGAAAGCACCTGGGTATGACGGTTACCATTTGGGGTTCATAAGGAAAATGTGGGGCGTTATTGGGGAGGACTTTATCAGATCCGTGTTGGGGTTCTTTCATTCAGGCAGCCTACCGGTGACTCTAAATACGACGATGATCACTTTGATCCCTAAAGTGGTTGATGCAGAGGAAGTCAGTCAGTATAGGCCCATCAGTTTGGTAGGGTGCATATACAAAGTGATAGCAAAGATTATTGCTCTCAGGTTGAAACAGGTGGTAGATAAACTGGTGGGTGATTCACAGTCAGCATTCATAGGAGGGAGGAATATAGTTGATGGGGCACTAGTTGCAAATGAGGTAGTTCAGTGGGTTAAAGGTCAGAATAGGTCCAAGGGACACATGGTCAAGTTGGATTTCCAAAAGGCATACGATAGTATGAAATGGGGGTTTGTGGATAGGGTACTGGATATTATGGGATTTGGCCCCACATTCAGAGGATGGGTGAAGGAGTGCATATCTACGGCGAGAGTCTCGATCCTTGTAAACGGGGTTCCCTCAACCCCGTTTAAAATGGGTAGGGGATTGCGACAAGGAGACCCCATCTCACCGTTCCTATTTGTTTTAGCGGTAGAGGCGTTCAATCAACTCATAAAGAGAGGCGTCAAAGAAGGGCTTTTGCAAGGGATCAAAGTGGGAAGAGATAAGGTGGAAGTCACACACCTCCAGTTCGCAGACGACACGATGATATTCTGTGGAGCATCGGCAGAAAACATCAGAAATTGGAAACGTATGATCGATTGCTTCTACTTATTATCTGGTCTTCAAGTTAATTTCAACAAGTCAGTGCTTATTGGGTTGGGGGTAGACAAAGATGTTGAGCAGGAGGCGGCAGATATCATGGGGTGCAAAGGCGGGACTCTCCCGCTTACCTATCTCGGATTTCCATTAGGAGCTAACACAAGAAAGCAAGAAGCTTGGAAACCAGTGATTGAAAGGATAAGGCAGAAGCTAGCTGGGTGGAAGGCAAGAGTTCTATCAAGAGCCGGAAGACTAGTGCTTATCAAAAGCGTACTGAATAGTTTACCGATGTACTATATGAGTCTCTTCAGAGTACCAAAGGGGGTTGTGAAGGAGATCATAGGAATTCAGCGAAGGTTCTTCTGGAGTGGGCAAGGGAACAGGAAGGGGATACCGCTAGTTAAATGGAGTGTGATCCAAAAACCTAAAAATAGTGGAGGATTAGGGGTGGGAGATATAGTGTTAAAAAACAATGCTCTCCTGTTTAAATGGTGGTGGAGGTACTATACAGTGGAAGGGGCGTCATGGAAGAGAGTTATCTCCTCTATTCATTCCGGGGCAAATGCAGCGCACTTCCAGATTGACTCCTCAAGAAGAAGGTGGTCTCCGTGGGTTGATATTGTTGCAACAGGGAAGCGAAATCCGATATTGAGTTTAGGGGTGAGGATCATCATCGGAAACGGCGGTAGAGTCAGGTTCTGGCAGGACGATTGGACGGGGAACGGCCCTTTGCAGAGAATCTTTCCTAGACTATTCTCGATTTCAGAGCAACAACAAAACAAGGTGGCAGAGATGGGTGAATGGGAGGGATCGACATGGGTCTGGCATTTGAGGTGGCGGAGACAGTTCTTTGGATGGGAAGAAGTTCAGATAAGACAGTTGCAGGAGATGCTCCATCAGAATGACATACAGAAGGAAGAGAATGATTCAGTGAAATGGGAGCATGAGATCTCAGGGCAGTTTTCAGTGAAATCGGCCTGTCAGACACACTATCAGAGATATACAGGAAATGAGAGGCTCACAGAAATGGAGAGTAACATGTGGAGAAGTCTAGTACCGGAGAGATTTAAACTAATTGCGTGGTTTGTGGTCCAACAGAAACTCAACACGAAGGAAAGACTTGCCAGATTGAACATCAGGAACTCTGAAGACTCCCTATGCCCTATGTGTAACACTGAGCAGGAGACGATTAATCATCTCTTCATACATTGTGCTGTGACAGGCAAGGTATGGTATGAAATTTGTGAATGGATAGGGTATTATTGGGTGGCACACAGATCTGTGGAAGAAAACACTAATGCTTGGTTCGGAGTGGCCAAAAAAGGTTTGAGAGGGGAGATATGGCAAGCCGCGTTCTTTGCAATCTTGGGTACAATTTGGGAATTTAGGAACAGAAAAGTCTTTGAAAAGGTCGAAGTTTGTACAAGGTGGATGCTCATGCTCATTAAGATGCGTATCGGGTTTTGGATCAGGAACGGAAGGAAAGACTTTTCTTATCGGGCGGAGGAGGTAGTACATAATATACATGCACTGCTAGATTAAGTGTTTGTTTAAGCATTATGTCCATCTGTAATACCAATTATCAAAAAAAAGATATAGTTAATTTCACAGTCTTGGTATATAAAAAGATGACTGCGTGCGGTAACTTTAAATGTTAAAAGTAAGTTATTACATGGAGGTCAAAACAATAAATAAATATATTCAATATTCAATTAATCTCATATGTACCATTCACATGTTAAGATTTTAATTTATTATTTAAAATAGTATGATTGGGAAATTAATTACCTATGCAAATGCAAGTTGATATTACTCGATAGTTTTTTTTTCTTTTTTAGTAGCTATAGTAAGTGCATGCATGTATTAGAAAAACCCTACCCACTGAATCTTACCAAGTATATACAATAAATGATCATAAAAAAAAAAAAGTGATAGTAAATACAGTTTTGCGTGAGATACTTTTATTGAGTACCGGTGTGGCTGGTGCAATAATAGCGATAAGTCTGTACATTAAATGATAATAAATACTTCTTTTCTAAGATAAGTATAAATTTTGGTTTCAAAGAAGAAATTTTTATTTTAAAAAATCATAACTTATTTTCTATTTTTACTCTTATCGGTTCTCTTTCTTCTTTTATATATTAATTTTTTAATTAAATATGTAATTGTAATATTATGGATAAATTAATTACCACATAAAATAATTAAAAAATATTAAAATGATTTCCTTCTAGAAACAGAGTAAGTAAAAAAAATAATAGTCAGTTATTGATATTCAAGATATTTTTTTTATCTGTTGATCAATTAATACAATTACTAGCATAACATAAGATAGCTAACCAATATTATTAATAAAGAATAGCATTGTGTGTGCGATGCACTAATGTTTATTAGAAATATACTATCTTAAACGATAGTATAAACCACTATTTTTTATTTTTATTTTTGTTATGAACTTTATTATTAAGTAAAGTGAAATTATTTATACTAATAGTAACCTATATTTTTAACTGATAAGCTAGCTATCTTAAAGGAGGAAGGCTGATGCCCGAATAAAAGTATTTTTAAATATTAATGACTTAAACAATCAATTATTATGTAATTTATCTCAGCAGTTATTCGATACTTTTAAATTCATGTATAAAATAATTGATATATGCTATAAAAAAGATAGTATTTCTTTTCTAAATTGATAGGTCGTAAGATTGTTCAATATATTTAGACATTTCGATCACAAATTGTAAAATTAACAACATTATCTCACCATACATGCATTCACATTTCACACACACTTACACATACATTACATATATATATATATATATATATATATATATATATATATATACACAGATGTCCTCGGATCGATGATCCGGAAGGTAAGTGAATCACTCTCCAAAAGGGAAGGAAGAAAAAAAAAAGAAAGTAAAAGTAACCTGTCGCCCTCACATAAACAACCATGAACCCTTGTCTTAGCCTCATCTCTGTTTCCTTACTGTGCATGATAGGTTCCATAGCTTCGAGAGAAACTGATCCCAAATCACTTTCTCCAAAATTGACCAACACGATGCCCCCGAAGTCCTCGGCCTATCCGATACTCCAAGGTCTAGATTGTTACACCCCAGTGCCCTGGGCAAAGCGCACAGTTCATGTAATCAATGGTTTCAAAGATAATTCAAACCCACTAAGGGTTACATGTTTTTCTGCGCATGATATTCTTCGTGACCATTTCCTTAGAGTCGGTCAGGAATTCAATTGGAGCTTCAGGTTCGACTTGTTTCGAGGAACATATTTTACTTGTCATTTTGATTGGGGTGCCTATAAAAGCGATACGTTTGATGTCTACAACGATAATTACTTGAAACATTCGGAAATCTTCTGGAAGGCAGCGGAAGACGGTTTTTATTTAGCCGTGTGTGAAGATCCTTTTAAGTTTGTTAAGAAATGGAAGATCGGGAGTTCATAATTCCTGTTGAGTTTATTCCGATCAATTCTCGGTTGAATAATCAACGTTGAGGTTTCGATAACAATGGCTGAATAAGGTCTATTTATATTTTGCATTATGTCTTAGTCTTACATGCATTACTATTGTCTTACTTTATGTTAACGGCCACACTTATCCGTCTATTGTGCTAGCTTCTTAATAAATTTCTTTTCCCTTTGTCATTTTTTGTTAAATGGCAAGGGTTATATATGATATAAAATTGGTTCGTTTTTAGTTTTTCTTTATTTATTTCAAATAACAATAATAAATATTGTTGATGGTCTTTTTTTTTTAATTCAAAAACGGATAGCTAGGAAATAATCAAACGAAGTAAAAAATAAAAGTTCAATTATTTTCGGATTGAAAATAAATCTTCATTTCAATTTCCCCTCCAGCCAATCTCTTACAAACTTATAAACAACGTCACAAATATACATAAATAGAAAACTAGGATTAAGTTCTTGACTAACATTGATGAGCTAATTGATTTCAAGATATTGAATTTATGACACACAAAAACAATGCAACGAAGTTCGATACAAGGAGTCATCGTTACTTTTGAGAGGAGGTTGACCCTTTTTTTCGTTCTTTTCTTCTTCTACTACTACTTCTTTATAGGCTCACACCCTAAAAATGCTAGAGTTAATAATATATAAATATGGACACAGCTTTTCAACTGTGGGTATTATTAGTTCTTATTCTTCTAAATCAACCTTAAATTTAGCAATCTCCCTCTACCCATCTCTCCTCCCTATGAGGATTATTGGTCCTCACAAACTAGTTTTTCATCCCTAATATATAAATTTTACAAATTAAAATATTAACAGATCAAACACAAATAAAAAAAGTTTTTATTCAAGCATAAAAATATTTATATGCTTAAGAAAATATAAAAATAGTAGTTAAAAATGTAATCTACTACAAAAAATATATGATTAGTAGTGAAAGAACATTTGTAATGTCATGCATATTGAATAAAAATAAATGTTAACCGTCAATAATGTTTTTTATTTATATAATCTCTAGATTATTCTTTTTGTGTAAATAATAAACTAGGAAAGTGCATAAGTATTGTTAAAAAACTTTACCTATATGAAAGACCAAGACAAAATATGACAACAATAAGGAAATCTAAGATTAAAGAGATAAACATAATCAGTTAAAAAAGGTGGGGAAAACATATGAACTTATTACGTGGAGAACTTGGAATTAAATATAGAATCAAACAATCCTTACAAAACCACTTGGTACACATTTATGTATCTTAAGTATAAAGGAAAAAGAGAATTAGGCAGGTTATATAGGCACTCATATGTAACTAGGGTTAAATAACACAACTTATATCAAACATAACTAACACAAGTAAAAAAGAGGCAATGATAGAATAGAGGAAAAAACACAGTCCTTGTAAAAAAAAAACAACACGAGGCCCCTTGTTTTTCCTATAACACTTGGGTTGAGCCAAACTTGCAGAACCAAAAAGTATAAGACAAACATGACCCCTTGGATGTTTCAACCCTTGGTCTCCATTCAACTCCAAACTCCTTTAAACACTTGCACATAAATATCCACGCAATTCTTTACTACCAAATACAAGTTACAAACCTATAATTCTCTATCCTAACACAATATTTGAGATAACTAGCAATACAAAAAAAGATTATCAAAAACTCTTGGACCCGAAGTTCCTCATGGAAAATGAACATAATTCAAGTATAATTTTACTTAAACTCGAATATAAACAATGGTTGCATTAACACACACATTGGATTATTGCTAGAAGAAACTCCTTGCCTTAACGACACACAAGCTAACTCTCCAAGTAAACAACATCATCAACTCTAGTTATAACTGAACACATAGCCTCAAAACCTCTAAGGAGTGTCACTAGAATACTAGTTTGCCTCTAATTATCAAGACCATCACCAAAATTAAAGTAACTAATCAGCAAAATAGTTGATATGCCATATTCTATATAAGTCAATGTTAAATACACCAAGTACCTCATAATCCACTCTCCATATAGCCAGTGTGTCTCCATAGGTTTCACCAAATACTTGCTCATAACACCCATAACTTGAGTAATACTAAGGTTAGTGCTAACCCCAACATATATCAAGCATCTCACAACTCTAGAGTATATAATGGTGGCTAAACAAACCACCAAACAACTTTAAATTAGGGAACAACTTAAGTTTTTAGCTTGTTCACCTCATACATGTTGTTTACAGCAATAAGTATAACATAGATACACAAAAAAAGATCAACTAATGAAAAATTATATACCAATGTGCAAGTCCTCCAAAGAGGTTGCATTTCTTCAATAAAAACATACCATAAATAAAAATCAACACCAACAATAACCTCTAATTCTACCACTAATTTGAATACACTAATACTGATAATTATAGTATACAAGGCATACCTAGCTAACTCGTCAAAGATATATTCAATAGGAGCCTCCAAAAGCTTCTATGCTTTGCCCAAAGTAATGCCCCTATGCTTCACCTGCTACCCAAATTCATCCTCACCAAGAGAATCTATACCATCAAAACTAACGATAAGATCCATCTTGTCTGAAGCACTTGGTAAACTCTCATGCTCCAACTCCTCATTAAGAAGGCCTTTTAATTATCAAAAGATAACAAGTCTAGATGTATACAGATCACCCAACTTGGACCCATTCTTCATAGTCATGCTAATGACTCTATTATATCCTAGTTGCACATGCCTAAGGCTAGCAACATTTTTATTAGATATTCCAAAAATCTCTTTAACTACTCTCTCAATAGTAGTGCCAAAAAGCTTACAATGTCACAACCCACTTGCCTATAATCACCACCACAACCCATTTTGTAAAATTTAGTGAACCATTATTAATGATACATGTATAACCTTTGTTAAATAAAGAATATAGCTATAAGACCCCACAACTTTTATAAAATAGTTGAATAAGAATTATGCTAATTTTGGGCCTTTAATTTTGATTTAATGTTATGATTTGGTTTGGGATAAAGTTTGATTTAAAATTATGCTGAAAAATGGAATTTATTGGGTTTTTGTATGCAAACTGATTGACTAATTCCATGAATCAATCGACTGGTTTGTTATTTCAGCTAATTTGAATTTCTCGACAAAACCAATTGACTGGTTGTGGGAAACCGATCGACTAGTCATAAAATAGTCGACTGATAGACCCAAACCCATCAATGGGTTTGTTAAGCTAGCCATGTTTCTCAAGCTTGATTTTTCTAAAAATTCCCTTACACTAAAATAGAACCTTATTAACTCATAAAAATTTATCCCTAGGAAATTCCTAACCATTTTTATAATGCATGTAATCTGAAATAGTGCCTTGAGTTGATTAGGAAGTTGATTGGTACAATCAAAGGGGAGAGATGACATCTGCATTGTCTTTTTCCTCTTCTCTGCATGATTATGAGATTAAATGCTTCAATCTGAGGCATGGTTCTAAGTAGCTATAAGATTCCTTCCACACTGAATTTCTATTACTCCACTATAAATGAAATTTATGGTATAATTAACCATAAATTATCCAGAGATGTCATTTGAGCTCTAGAGAAGAGATTAGCAAATCCTAGAACAAAATTTGAAATACCTCAAAACCTAATTTTAAGAATTATAGCTAATTAAGGATTTATTTTAAAATATTATTAAATAAATTTTTTTATTAAAATAAAAAGGTAATTAAGTAGAGTTATTCAAGAAGAAAATAATAAATAATTTTTTTTAGAAAATTTTTGGTATTTTAGCTAATTAAGAATTTCATTTTAGAAATTAATTTAATAAATTATTTTATTTTAAAAAATAAGGAGATAAATAATTTAATTGAAGAAAATTAGGGTGTTTTGCTAATTAAAATGGAATTTATGAAAATCCTTTTAAAAATCCTAAATTAGCCTAAAAAGGGATTTAAATATTATTATTTTTAAATATCCCAAATATCCTACTTAATTTAATTAACCCAACCCTCCTATTTTTTTCTTTTCCTTTTTTCGTTTTTCGTTTTTCTTTTTTTTCTTTCTTTTTTTTTTCTTTTCTTTTCCTCTCCTTTTCCCCTTTTAAGTCTTCCCTCTCTCACGGCCTAGTTCCCCCTCCCTCCTTCCTTTCCTTTGACGCGGTCCAGCCCGCGTGACCGGCGCCTCCTTCCTTCTCCCCGCTCTACGTTTTTTTCCCCTGGATGCTACGTTTTACCTCCATTTGAATGATATCGCCTGGCCAGTCTCCTCTTCTTTTCTTTCTTTCTTTTCTGCCTCAAACCGCCCGATCTAACCTCATTTTTCTTTCTTCTTCCTTGCTCCTTCCCTGATGCCAACCTATGACTTGCACTACTTGTCCCTGCGCTTTTTTGTTGCCGGTTATGCCCCTTTGACCGACCATTATCCTCCCTTTCTCTTCCCCCTGATTCGGCAACCACATAGACCAATCCACCTCCCATTTATCGTGTAGTTTTCCTCTTTTTCCTACACACAATCCCTACCTAAAATTTGCTGCCACCGGCTAACCATCTCTGTAGGCGAACCCTAACCCTACTTGCTTACCCCCTACCCAACCCACAAAACCCTACCCTCTCTTCTAAACTCTATAAATACCCCCTTAATTAGCCCTATTCGAGCTTTTGATTTCTTACCCAAACCTTTTTCCCTTGCCACCGCTGCCCTTTCAGACGCCATTTCCATCGCCTCTGACCAACTTCGCCGCCCTCTCTGCCCACTCAATTCATCCTTGTGCTGCCCTCTAACTAACTACACCTCCCTTCTTCCTCTATTCTCCTTGTACAAGCCATCCCGGCTATCCAAAGTTTGCTTCCCAACAGCTCTTCCTTTCATCTCCGCCACCCTTCGAACCACCATTAGCCACCACTTCTACCGCAACCGCCACTTCTTTCACCTCCCATTCTGTTCAGCAGACCCTCTTCTACCTTTCCCTACCTTTCTTTTCCTCTTCCTCCCTCTCCTCTCTTTCTCTCCTTCCTTCCCATTCGGCCATCACCACCGCCGTCGTGTGCCGCCACCTTTGGCTGCGTCACCACCTCCATTTTGTTCCTCTCCTTCTAGGAAACTCCGAACACCCCATCTCCCACCTTCATTCTCCCTATTTTGTTCCCAACCTTCAACTTTTTCCCTTTTCTTCTCTTTTTCCGGCCACTACCGCTGCCACCGTGCACCACCGCTTGTCACCACCAATTTAAGGTTGAACCCTAAACCCCGTCAATCCTTTTCACTATTTATTCAAGCCTAATCTATTTTATTTCATTTATTTGAAATATATTATTATTATTGTTATTATTATTATTATTATTATTATTATTATTATTATTATTTCTATTATTATTGTTATTACTATTATTATTATTTCTATTGAGGGCCGAAGCCCTATTATATTTTTAATTCGATTTTATTATCATTGTTGTTGTTGTTGTTATCTTTATTATTAATATTAATCTATTGTTGTTGTTGTTGTTGTTGTTGTTGTTGTTGTTATTTCATTATTATTATTACAAATATTTTACTAATAGTGTTGCTATTATTATTATTATTATTATTATTATTATTATTATTATTATTATTATTATCATCATCATCATCATCATTGATAGTATTTTTAGTATCTTTGCTATTATTATTTTGGTATCATTATTATTATTATTGGAATTAAATCTTTAAGCCCTTATATTATCAATTTTTATAATATTACTATTATCTCTTATACCTTTAGCAAAGTTAGAAATTATTTAATGTTATTTTTATTAATATGTTATTATTTTGTCAAAGCCCTAAGGAGCGTAGGAACGTGCTCCAAGACTGGTGTCGTTTTAGGTAAGGGTGTTACTAAGGCCTATTGTGTGTTGATGTGCATTTTTGTATGTTATGCATCCTATGTTTATCATTATATTGATTTCATGTATGGCATGGCATGGAGTTAAAGGGTGTTCATGTGTTGATTGGCATGTGTACTATGTGTATGTGATAAAAAATGGTGGTATGTGATGATATGTGTTGCGACCCTGTAAGACATACATATGAGGATGTTAATATGGTTTGTGTGGGGGAAAGAATGAAAAAGGAGGATAGGGAAAGAAGTTGACCAAGGGGTGTGAGTTGACCTAAGTATTTTTAATGATCCATGAGTGGAGGAATAAAATGGAAAATTTATGGTTTTGTATGGAAGAATCTAATTTATGGCTTTGTATGGGAGAATGTAATTTATGATGTTATATGGGAGAATATAATTTATGATTTTATATGGGAGGATCTAATGTAGGGTTTTGTATGGATGAATCTTTGGTTTTAAATGGTTTGAATTTAGGGTTTGGTAAGGATAAATTATAGGTTTTGTATGGATTGAATTTAGGGTTTGGTAAGGATGAATCTTTGGTTTTGTATGGATTGAATTTAGGGTTTGGTATGGATGAATCTTTGGTTTATATGGATTGAATTTAGGGTTTGTATGGAGAAACCTTGGGTTTTGTGTGGATTGAGTTTAGGGTTTTGTATGAAGGAATCTCGGGTTTTGCATGAAAGAATTTAAGGTTTTGTTATGGATGAATCTTTGGTTTTGTATGGATAGAAGTTAGGGTTTGGTAAGGATGAATCTTTGGTTTTGTATGGATTGAATTTAGGGTTTGGTATGGATGAATCTTTAGTTTTATATGGTTTAAATTTAGGGTTTGGTAATGATGAATCTTTGGTTTGGTATGGATGAATCTTTGGGTTTTATATGGTTTGAATCTAGGGTTTGGTATGGATGAATCTCTAGTTTTGTGTGGATTGAATTTAGGGTTTTGTATGACGGAATCTTGGATTTTGCATGAAAGAATTTAGGGTTTCATATGGATGGACTTAGGGTTCTACATGAAAAATTCGAAAGGTTGCATGGAATGTATAAAGTATGCATGGGAGTAAAATTTAAGTATGAAAAGTTGATTTAGGATGTAAGGAAGGTAATGTAAGTGTTGTTTGGGTGTTTGAACACTTTGGATGAAAAATAGTACATGGAGAAATATAAGGGTACGTAGGAGACTAAGCTAGGGTTTTTGTGGACAATTAGGGTTTGGTGTGGCTACTTAGAGTTTTTGTGGTATTATGTGTACTTGGTGATTAAAATGTAATTATGAGAGTGGGATCTATGAGTTGTGATATGTGGAGTGTTAAAATGATTTGGGTTGCATGAGGTGAAGTAGTGTGGACTACTTAGGCTAAAATTAGAGTTTATGGAGAAAACCCTAGAGTAAGGAAATAAGTGAACTTGGAGGCATGTAGTAGTGGGCTTTAACCCATATATTTCTATGTTGGAGTTCTAATGTGAATTTGAGTATAGAGGAAATGTTACTAGCCAAGTTGGAGGATAAGTGTAAAGGGAGTGTTTCATGTATGTCTAGGGTGAAAGCTTTTGAATATGATAATTAAAACATTAATCACGTAAAGTGGAAGATATTGAGCTGAGCCCAGACCGATCCACTAGTATAATAGTGGTCAGGTACTGTTGTATCCTAGAGACCGATCCACCGGCGTATAATAGTGGTAGGGCATGTTACCCTAGTGACCGATCTACCGGCTAAAATAGTGAGGGATCCTGAGCTCAATAAACCAAACCCTACATTTTTCTAAGTTATGGGGAAGACATTAATTACTTACAGTGGAACACCGTGTGAGAAAAGGGGCCAGACCGATCCACCGGCATATAATAGTGATAGGACATGTACCCTAAATGACCGATCCACCAGCTAAAATAGTGGTCAAGAGCCGAAGTGCCCTGGAAACCGATCCATCAGCTAAAATAGTAGGGTTTCCATACTCATGTGGACTTGATAAAGAGTATGGTGTGAAAATAATTCAATAAAGGATTAATTAAGTAATTAATCTGGACTATATTGGATCTTGGCGTATTCATCTGAATGTTCATATGCCTTTATGTTATTATGTTAGATTATTCTCTTTTTATTATCCTGCATGATTTTATGTGCTTATGTGTTGGCCTTAGTGCTTGGTTACCTTACTCTGTACGTAGCGTACTGATTACCCTTTTCATGGGTGCTGCTCATTCCCACGAGTAGTATGCCCTTCTAACTTCTTACTCTGTATGTAGCGAGGCATTAGTCGGGGCTGAGTGTTGAGCTTATGTTTTGTCTCCAAGTCTAAGAGAGTCGTGGCCGCATTCAGTCTTTGTGCGATTTATATTCGTTCGTTATTTCTTTTGTATCAAATTTATCCTTTTTGATTTATTACCATGTATTGAGTATTTTAAATGAACATTTTATCGGTTGTAAGCTTAATTCTCTTTTGGATATGAATCACAGTTCTTTGTGCGTACTCTGATTTTTGATATATAATTCTTTCTAGTTCTTTTTATGAACTCTTGGTTTGAATTTAATGTCAATATTTTCTTTGGCCTTAGCACTTGGTACTAGAACAGTCGGAGTCAACCAGTTTGGTACTAAGTGTGGCGGTAACATTCCTAGAATTCACGGGTTATAATTTAAATATTTCTATTTTAATGTATTCTACTTTTAAAAAAATAGTGAATTTTGGAGTGTTACAAAATCCATCTGTTCTAATCAAATTTAAATGGCCAATGGTAGGATTTCGGGTCGATTTCCGAATCCTCAGTGTTATATTTGACTAGTTTACTATTAATAGCCCCAATGATCTCTATGATGCACTTTTCTTTCAGCCCTCTCTTCTTTCAACATTTCAAGTATTACTAGTTAATCTTCTTACACTCTCTCGATCCTGACTCTAGCTCTCTCTTGTTTTAATTTCTAAGCAATGTAAAGTAAGATTTGGGGAGAAAGGCTGAGTAGTTTAGTTTAGCTATCTCTCTATTTTTGGCCTCAAGTTCATATGTCCATATTATTTTATATTTTTAAGTTCAAAATTTGATAAGATTTTAGTATAATTTCTGAGTTTAAGATTTTGGTTTTAAGGCTTTCAAGGTTGAGATTTCCCACAGTTGGAATTTATGTTTTTAAGGGAATTTTTTTTGCATCAAGTAATTGATTATTTCTTCTAAAATTTTTAGTAAGTAGTTCTATATGTTATGTGTTATCTTTAGTTAATTTCTGCATATTAGCATAAAAGAATGCGGTTATATATATGATTTAGATGATTATATGACATGATTTGAGTAAAAATCATGAAAATGTGTCAAAATAAGCTACGATGATTCCTTGTTGAGAAATGTATGTTAAATTGGTTGGAAATTAGTTGATGTTGATGCATGTCATAATGTGGTTAAAAATGATGTATGTATAAGAATATGTATGAAATTTAATGGTTGATGCGGTGTTAGGGTAAACTGATTGACTAGTTCCTAGAATAGTTGACTAGGTAACCCAATAAATAGATTGGTAAGCCTATAGAAACCTTGGTCTTGTTCTTTGCTTAAATCCATCGACTAGTTTGGCAAAATAGATTGACTAGTCTATGAACAATCAACTAGTTTTTCCAAACCGATCAACCGGTTCAAGGAAAGCATGGTTTAGTTGAGTTAAATTGATCGACTGGTTATGTAATACTCCGAATTTTTAAAACTAAAGTTTAAATATTTAACCCTTAATTGAGATTATTTAATATTAAATTTTATTTATTTATTATTTTATTTATTTTGGGACTCTTGATTTACAAATTAGATGGAATTATTTAGTAAATAAAATTTAATTATTTTTATCATTTTACCTTACTCTTTTATTTAAATAAATTCCAAATCCATGATTTTTACCAAAAGCATCATCTTAAATAAATACCTAAATTTGAGATAAATTAATTCATTTTTTTCGATAACTAATTTTATCACATGTGTATTTGATTCTACTTTTTCCATTAGTGTGTTTTTCCTTACAGAAGCTCACACCTCATAGCCCATCCAACCTTCAATCATTTTCAAACCCAAATAACTATGTTTATCCTTTAGTTTAGGATCGCAACAAATCGAGAAAATCAAATCCTCATAAATACTATATATTCCCATTGATTTCCTTCATCTCCTTACTTTATGTTTCCTATAAATAAGTTAGATTTGTCTGTATAAGAAAAAAATTAATTACAAACAATCTTAGTTTGAACTTATACGATCCACCATACCGATTCATCTCTCATATTTTTCCTTAAGTCTAGAGAAATCTATCCTACTAGTAATGGTTACTATAATACTTCTTAGGGTTACTCTAGCATCATAGTTACAAGGCTTGAAAATCCTCATGTTTTTTTTTCATATCATATACTAAATATAAAAGCATCGAAGTAAGCATGCAATAGTTTTTTTTTGGCCTTCTAGTTATATTGATCTTGCACATAAAGCATGAACTTCTTGCTACCAAATTATGGTTGGTTCTCTCCAACTAGTCAAGGTCCTAACATATTATCAAATGAAGTGACTAAAAATGCAAGAATGAAACGATGTTCTAGTGTTTCCAACTACTCACCACAAAAAATATATATATAAATTAGGTCTAGGATTGTCAACCCCATCCTTAGTATCTTATCTTTGGTAGGAAGTTTATTCCTAATAGCTAACCAACAAGGAACCTTATGTCAAGGAATAACAAGTGGTTTCCATACCATCTTGACCCACCTTTGCTTAGGATTTTGTATTCTTATTTCTTCATAACCACAAGCAATGTTATAATCATCTCTATCATCTAGATGCCGTTGTTGAAATAACAATTGAAAAGTATGATTCATGGAAACTATATTTTGAAAGATCTATAAAGTATAGATGGATGGTTTGAAATGCCACATATAGAATCTCTTTAAATAAATATTTTGCACCCATTTCACTCAAATTGATTCCTCATTCATATTAATACTCCATAAAAGTTTCCTTAGAGCACAAGTATTCCATGATATTAAGTTAAAATGCTAAGGTATCCTTCATCTTTGGATCGATAAAGTTATTCCTAAGCCACAAAGGCTTTCTTATTGTTAGTAAGCCTTCCAAATTAGAGAAAGGCCCTAAATAAGCTAATAAACTAATGGAGAACCCTCTTATGGAGCATAATTACCTTGCTAAGGTATAATTGGATACCAAACATAACTTGTTTCGCAAACCACAACCTACCTCAATAAGATAAGAACATGAGCTCTAATGTCTAACTCTAGATGTTACCTTCTTCTAGGATAAACTAAAGTTGAGCATATGTGATCCAAAAAGATGATAGGGGCATGATAAGGTATATGATAGGAAATATTCCTAACTAGAACCCCAATTAAGAAATAATAGCAAATCACACTTCATCATCAACACCTCTATAATAAATAGTGATTTTGGTAGGTTTCACCATAAGCCTTAATAATTGAAGGAACCATTACAAAGAAGACATAAGCCATTGTACATACATAATATCACCATGAGAGAATAACAAAAGATCATTAGTCACAAATTAATGAACTTGAGTGTTTCACACTTTGGGTGCCCTTTAAAATCAGCATTTTACCAAAGGAGTTGAAGATTCCTACTGAGATAACCCATTATAAGAGTAAATAGATGAGGTGAGAGATTTTACCCTTTCATAATACCTTTATTACCTTTTAAAGGGGTAGGTAAAGACCTATTACACATACAATAATAGGAGATCAAACCCAAACAAGCCATGAACAAGTTTGTGAAATGAACAAGAAAGACATAAGGGAGCAACAACTAGTGTAATAATTTCTAGCTAACCATTCCATAGGTTTTTTGAAGGTTAATTTTGATCATGAATTTAGGGGAGACACCTTTTTTGGAATAAATCCTTACATTTCATGAGTTAGCAACACATTCTCACCTATATTTCTCTCTTTAATGAAAGCAAGTTGAGCCAAATCCACAATGTCTAGATGAATACTTTGCAATTTATCAGTAAAAAATATGGATAAAATCTTATAGAGCATGGTGAAACTTTCTATAAGCTTAAACTTAGTCAACCCTTATAAATTTAACTTTTTGGGGATGAGGTTGAGGGAAGTGATGTTCACCTTTCTATGCATAAACTTGTAGCATAGAATTCCCTTACAACCAGTAGTACTTCTTCATTAATGATCTACCATGCTTCCTTAAAGAAGTCAACATTAAACCCATAAACCATAGGATCCTTCATATCCCTCATAGACCACATTGCTCTCCTAACCTCCTCTAGTGTAATTGGTGCAATTAAGAGTAACTAGTGGTTAGAAGAAATTACAACACCTTGAGTAATTACATCATCATTAATCTGGTTAACTAGTAGTTTTACCTAAAAATACCTTATAATAATATTTGAAACCATGTTGAATGGAAACATATCTTCTCAACTCGTCATCATCTTCATCAATGAAGGAAGTGACAGTGTTTCGATATTGTCTCTCCTTAACCTTTGGAAAGAAAAAATTTTGTTTATTTTCTCCACAATTTTGTCAATGAACACATGCCTTTTGCATAAAAAATAGTTCCTCATAAGTAAGGAGATGTTGAAACTTGCACTGTACGGCCTTCTTCCAATCCGTAAAACTCTCATCCTAAGGGGAATTGTTAGTTTTTTCCCTCTTTCTTATTTTATCTCATATGTACATCTCTTATTAATTTAACAAACTCTCTTTAAATTCTTCTACTCCATCACTCACACTAATATACACTAGCAAACCACATATCCCATTCTATTAATTGAAATCTTCATCTTCTCTAAGGTATTCATGCACTATTCAAATAAATCCTCTATGGTTACACCATAAATCTTCCATTTTCTTTGTCAATTTTCATCACTTTCTATGCATTTTCTCCTCACTCTTGCTTCAATATATATAGTTTAAGGACTGATGTGGGGTAGATATTAAAGGTAAATAAGCTAATTATGCCCTTTTTACATCCTTTTTCTTCTAGCTTATTCATTTTTAATTTTTACTTGTTGCTAACATGTTTGCACTTTCTTTTTTTAGTGCGAATAAGGATAAACATTCCCTCTTCAATTTTGGTAAATTCTTATTGATAAAATATAAGATAGGACTTAACTTGATTTTTGTAAAACACATTACTTATCGTGAATGCATGTGTCAAAATGTAAAATGGTAGTTTACACTTATTTGGTGTCTAATCTTATTATTTTTGGTATCATGAAACATTTGAGATTATCTATGGTTGAAAAATAATTTATGGCATTTCATTATTTTTTCTAATATTTAAAATTATTTAGAGAAGATTCTGAAAATACTTTATGCATAAAAGATTAAGGAAAGTATGAAATTAGTTTATTTCACACTTACAAATTGAGACACCTTTCAAGCTTAATATCTCTCAATTAGCTAGGATTTAGAAGGCCTATTTGATATTAAATTAAATATATGTGCTTAATTTTTAATCAACTTTCTTATTTCAAAAATTTTAAGTATTAAAGAAGTTATGATTATTCTCGCACAAGTGCATAAATCTATTTTGCCTAATTCAAGAAACTAAGACTCATCTTAAGGCTTGATGTTTAATATGGAGTTGGATTTTATGTGTTTTAGGGATTCTAATTTATTCATTTTAATTTTTAGATACAAATTGATATGAAATATGATATCATTTAGTTGGACATAATTTAAGTTATAAGAAGTTAAAAGATTTTTGGTAAATTCATGGTTTTAGGTTGAATATGCACTATTTATTATTATTCAATTCCTTCATAGATAATCTCAATGAGATTTTAATCATGATTTAATCACCTCACTAATCATCTAGATAAGGTTAATACAAGATTAATCATAATTAGACTTAACATAACTTAATTAGCTTAAAAGGATCAAATGTTGCATATGTAAATAGTTAAAGTCAAATTTATACCATTGACTATTGACTTTTACTTTGACCTTGAACGTTAACCATTAATAGTGAATTTTTATAAAAATGACATACAACCTTATTTTGTAATTTTAAACTCAAATATAGCTGATGTTTCAACAGTTTGGCCTAAAATGGTCATTGTCAGTTATAAAGTGATTCTTTTAGGATGTTTTAATTAATGCCATAACAAGCTATATTTGGTGTCACCTAAAACTAATTATATATGATTTTAGTGTAATCTGTCAATATTATTGTGAAATATTAGTGTAATTCATAAGCACTCATTTTGTGATATATGATATAAGTTCAATGTTATTTATAAACACCCTCTTAGATTGCTATGCTATGTTTGGTTTGATGTTATCTATAAATTTCCATCTTATTTGGTTTGGTTTTATCCATAAATGCGCACATTTTTTGGTTTGGTGTTATCCATAAATGTTTAATTAGTTTGGTTTGGTATTATCTTTTAATGCCCAGTTGAAATTATAAAAAACCATATAGGGGTTAAGATGTTCATATCTAAAATTATGTGGTCACTTAATGAGTTAACAACAATATGATATTAATACATTATATTTAGAATTATTATAAATAAAAACCCCATATTTACATCTTTTAGGATATTTCATGTCACTATTTACACTAGACTACTCAAAAATTTCCACATGTGGAAATTAATATATAGAACCAAATGATTGCAAAAGTTGTGTTTTAAGAGCTCACTAGAGATATGTTTTTTTTATATACTTAACTGTAATGAAATCCTTTGTGGCATTGTGATGAGCCTAGAAAATATAGGAAATAAATTAGCATTGTTTCACAGGTGGTCCTTTCTTATCAAATACTATCTAGGGAAATGATGTCAGACCGTGTGTAAACTACAACACTTATTCTCCTCTACTATTTCCTTATATTCAATATTTCCAATTCTAGTTGTCAATTTAAATGTGTAATGTTTCTCTATTTATGATACATTCAATGAGGCTCATATTTTCCTAGTGTTAGTTTCCAGTTACACCTAATCCTTAAGGTATGGGAGTGTTTTTAGCCTTATACCTATCATGGGTTGGGTAATAGGTGTACCTAATCCTTAAGTGCATTTTCTATTTTTCTCCTATAAACTCTTTTTTTAAAAAAATTTTTTGTGTTATAAAAATGAGGATGCTACATTAAATCTTGAGAATGGCATTTTGATGTATATTGATCACACACACAAGAATTGATACAAATTTGTTAGGAAAATTCATCGAAGTGAGCACATATGATTAAATCTAACATCAATTAGGAAATAGAAGATTGAAGAGAGAAATACAACCAAAACAAACAATTGAGGAAAAAAATGAACTTATTATGTGCAGCATTTATGATTACAAGGAAAATCAAATATCCATCACAAAATCACCCTATACATAGTTCTTGCTCTTATAACTCTAAAGAAATAATAGAATTAGATAAGAGAATTTTGGACAAGTTCTACAACACTATGTGGCAACTAAGGTCGCATAACACAAGTATTTATAATAGCATGTAACCAACATAAGTAAATTATATACATTAGCAAAACATAATAATTAAAACATTATATATGTTAAAATTCAAGTTACGTGTTAAAAAAAAACACATACACACACACACAGACAATGGCCCCATATTTTTTTCCATGTCACTGAGGTTGATCCATAACTTAGAGGATAAAGGAGTATAGGAGAAAACACAGTTATTCATATTGATAAACAAACCCCCTGTTTCCGTCCTTGGTCTCTGTTAGGCTCTAAACTCCTTCAAACATATGCACATAACAATCTGTGCTAGTCTTCTCACATAAATACAAGCCACAAGCCTACAATTTAATACTTTATTAAAGCAATTATTTTTTCCCCACTATATTTTGTCACGGTTTCAAATAATAAATAATATTTAGTTTAAAAAAAACTTGAAGCCCAAGACATGCGAAATTGAAATAAAAATCACATAATCATGTAAACAAGTTTTTTCTTATCGATTTAATAATGTGGAAGGAATGATCAACTACCCAAAGTACTTATGGTTCAAGAAAAAAAAAGATATTACATTGTTATTCCCTTAAAATATAGTCCTCAAAGTCAAAGGGAACAAATGATTACTACTATTGATGATGGTGAATGTGTCTCTTCAAGTATTGATGTTGATGCTAAGGGTCGTGGATCAAATGTTTTCAATGCTTGTTATTAGTGATTGATTAATGTCAAGTGATATCAGTGTTGATGTTGGTTCTTCAAGATTTAAAATAAGAAATGCAAGAATTATAGAAATAGGAACTTGTCAAGTAGTTAGTTAGCTAGTAGTTTTTGGTATGAAGATAACATTTTTATGTTCATTCTTCAATGTTTTCTTATACTTTTTTAGTTTTTGAACTTTTGATGTATCATACCTATCTATTTTTACATTTTCTATTTTGAATCTTTTATATTATTAAGAGGTGTCTTTTAAATACCATGGTTATATTTTCTCTTTGAGTTGGATTTTAGGTCTTATGTCTAGCATAGTTTAGACAGTGGATTGTGGACATCTAATTTACTTTGAGGGTGGCGATAATGTCCTAGACATTTGGTTTTAAGCTTTTATATTGTAAATTATCTAAGTATCATTCTACATTGCAAATTATCCAACCATTTTTAATGTTTGAAAACTAGGGGTATTATAAATAATTATATATAATTGAGTTGATTTTTGTCTTATATATATAGAAAAGCCTTGTATCATGATTTGTACAATCAATTATTATTCCTTAATATTACACAATAAAGAGCATTTGTTCATCCCATTCCTCAATCTCTTGGTTATTCCCTCTTTTCCATTTATTGTTTTCAATCTTGATTCTTAACTATGTCAAATAAGGTAAATTCCATCTAGAAAAAAATAATCCAAAATTTAGGTTTTATTCAGTTTAACATAAACACTAACACCTATAAAATAAAAGTTTTAAAAAATTTCCAAACACCGAAAAATATTATGAAATTATTACACCTTTGGTTTCTCCTTCAATTAAGATTTAACTATAAAGAGTTTACCCGTTGGGTAAAAAAAGTCTCATATCATTCGTACCAACTTGCAATGTTCGATAGCATGAAAAATGTGATTGTGTGATATTATCTAATGGATTTACTATGCGTGATTCTAATTTATGTGTCCACATGAAATCTATTATGATTGATGTGCTATATTTTTTTCTCAGTGGATGACATGCTTAATTTTGTCATAACTATGTTAGTTGTTTAGTCAAGTGTGAGCATATTTAAGTCTAAAGTTGATGCTTAAAAACTTGTTAAATGTGATTTAGTACTTGGAATAAAATTAGAAAAGACTGAATCAAGCTTTAAACTAAGTTAACCATACTATGTTGAGAAAATCTAATAAAATTTTTACCACTTTGATGATAAACTAATAAGAACACCTTAATATTAAAATGTGGTCTTCAAGAATAATTTCTCTAAGACCTTTTATTGGAAAAGGAATTCTAAGATCATTGGGGGTATCATATATGTACTGGACTACTACAAACTTGACATTGCTTTCTCTATAGGTAAACTTAGCAAGTATACACATAGTCCAAACCAAGAACACTAGAATGCCTTTACAAAAATGCTTAGTTAATTTAAGGGTATCCTATATTATGGATTATCTTATTGTGGGAATCCTCAAATTATTGGAGAGCTATTGCAATGCTAACTAAATTTTGGTGGGTGATGATATACACTATACTAATGGGTATGTATTCATTTTGGAAAAAGTAGTGATGTCTTTAAAATATTCTAAATAAACATGTCTAGTGAGGTCGATACATCATTTAGAGTTTGGTGCACTAAATGTGATTGGACGTGTAACTTAGTGGTTGAGGAACATATTTTCTGACATTCCTTTGCGGTTAAAACATGTTGCTTCATTATATCTTCATAATGACTCATAAGTGACTATTCATATAGCTAATTATATAATCTATAATGACAAGAGCATAGTAGTTTGTCTAAGACAATACTGTTCATAGTCTACTCAAGCATGGTGTGATTTCTCTTAACAATGTGAGATTAAGGAGAAACCTAGTGCATCTGGTAAAAAAAAAAACTATTAACAAGGAACTAGTTTTTGAACTGCTAGTGAAATGCAATTGTGCCCATATGTGTAGAATCTTATGATAGATACCCAATATGGTTAGTTTCAAGTCAAAATTGATCTAGTATAAGATACTTAATGGGTGAAATGACTTTTTTATTCTCACTACCTCTTATATTTGTGTTTATAATAAAGTTCAGATATTGTTCAACCAGGTTGTGTTTCCTACCAATTACACAGTAGTTGTTGAGGATAGACATGAATTCTTAATGAGTTTGATAGCCCAAGTTTGGGTGATGTGAGCAATACACACTTGATGACTCATTTATGTAACTTTAGGAGCTAACCACCCTTTATGAGAGGTAACACAAACATACTCTTTTAAATAGTCGTAAAATTAGTGTATGTTAGTCTATACTCTTTTTTTTTTCCTCATATGATAGCTTTCACTTCTTCTTTCTTTTTCTTTTTTTCTTTCCCAATAGATTCAAGACTTTGACCATAGTAACACTTTTAGATATTTCTAAAGTTTTTAAAGTTTAGATCAAGTGAGAGATTATTGGTTTTTAATAGTTTGCTCCAAATTTGGGTTCCCAATTTAGTAGTATATGGAGAAGTTTACCACCTTATATATGCTTACATTCTTTATGAGTATTGAAGTGTTAGAGATTATAATGGTGCAGGTCTAGGTTTTGGTAACTTGATCTCATTTGATCCCCCTTTTGAGATTGGCTTCATCTAGTGTAATGATTTTAAATGTTAATAGTTTGATATTGATCAATTAACTCCCACTAGTTGTTGATTGGATTTACTAATGGTATGAACAATTATATCTTAATCATTAATGTTTGACCTCCAATATCTTCATCTTCGAACATTTTGAAGATTTAGCTACCGATAATCCATGTGTAGTTAATCATAGCGTAATTACCTGCTTAATGACCAATGCCCTACTATTTTAATATCCAAATTTCTCAAATTTCTAGATGAATTCCTACACTATATAAATTGATGAGAGCAATTGGATTTGATATAACACACAACACTTCTCATCTTTCTTTGTCAATATTTCTAATGTCCCTTTCTCCCGGCTTCTAGTACATATATTTTCCTCTCCATCTTTTTTTATTTTTTCATCACATGCGGTCCACAAAGTAGCTCCTACTCTCATAGAGTGAACTGATTCCAATAAAAAGGGACGTCAAACTTAGGAGTTGGAGACCCAAATTCCTTTAGAGTGTAGAGGGGGTACTTCAAATTATTTAGTTTGGTTAGCAAAACCCTCAACATCTCTGTTCCATCATATTTTGGTTTATTATTTAGTTTACTAAGATAAATTTGTACTAATTGATTTGATTTTATACTTTGATAATTAACAAGGTTACCGCCATCAAATTTGATGTAAAAAGTTGATCGAAAAGAAATATTCTCATAAAAGAAGTTAATCAAATGGGAAAATTTGAGGCCGGCATAAACATACTACTTAGTGCTCATTTGCATAGGAGGTAATAGAGGGGAAAAATTACCCCCATATTTTATTTATTTTATATAATTTAGTTACAATTAAATATTTTTATTCTGATAAATACCAATTTTATATCTTAATTTGATCTAAAATGGGTATTTTATTAAAAACATATTTATTATTATTAAATACTTAATATAAAAGACATAAAACAAGGGATAAATTTTTCCACCCCTATTACTCCCATACCAACCAAGCCCGTATTGGTGATGGAAACAAAAAAAAAAATAGTTAGTAGTTCACCTTTAAAAGTAAGAAAATTAAATAGGTAAAATGAAAAGATAAAAGAAGAACGATAAAAGAGCAAGAAAGAACATTAATCAAAATTTATCATCTTATTGGTAGCTTTTTGGGTTTAAAGGAAGTTGGTAAGAGAGAGTACAAAGTATCATATAGAAAATCAAAATCATGATGTAAATGATCTTATTAAAATTTAAAGTCCCTTCAATTAACTTTTGACAGATTCATTCAAGAACCCTTGCTCCGCCAATCTTTATAAAAATAATACACGTGCCCATCCTTACTAAAATAAAAACCATCATCGGCTACCCTCCAATAGCAATTCTTACATTCGTGCTTAAAATTCTGATTGTACACCTGAAACATATCGCTATATGAGTCTGAAATAAAGATACAACTGAAAACAGTTTCGTAAACGAAATCATTCTTAAAACTCCAATTAAACTCTTGACCGGGATTTAGTGTACGCTTGCCGAGATTATCGTCCTTTGACGCACACATAGCCAGCACACCATATGTTTTACGCCCATTGATGATGTGAATTGTATGCTTTGTCCAAGGCCATATAATATTTGATGATGACTCTGATGATGAATTTGACACTGCTAAACTTTCTGGCGTCGGAGGGAGTGATTTGGAATCAATTTCATTCAAATCCATGAGGCACGTGATGCATAATAGTGCAACAAGGATCAATCTAACAGAGGAACCCATGGTTATTTTGCTTTGATTTGCTTTTTGCTGGTGTAAAACTTCTACGGACAAGAACAAGAACTATAGTTCGCTTATATAATGAGCTTTTATTGAATGACAGTTTTTCTCTTGGAAATCCCATCCTACAAATGTATGTGTTTACTCGTGAAATTGCATTTGTTGCCATTAACGTGTATCATAAATGTAGAGTTTTATACAATGAATTCATACTCTGTTCACTCTTAAATTAGGTCCTATCTTGTTAAGGTCATTAATTATTAATACGTAGAATGGAGCAACACTATTTGGGATATACATAAATTTAGATGAACTAAATATAAAGTAATTCTAATTAAGACATTTTTTTTCTTTTTAATAGATAACTTTTTTTCCAAAAAAAAAAAACTCAAGAAAAATATGATTGGAGTATTTGCTTGTCATATTTTTGCAATTTAATAGTTCGAGAATCAGATGACCTAAAAAATATATTTATTCTTATCATATTCATAAAAGTAATGATATAAACTTAAAATTAAATTATTAAATTTACATAATTAATCAAGTATTATTTATATCTTAAAAGAATTTTTTTTTTTACATTTTGTATCACGGCATAACTAAAAATGATGAAACTACAAGTTTTGAAGACATATGGGCAATCTCAAGATATCATTACCTTATTCCCTTATGTCATGGGAACTACCAAAAATCAATACCTTATATATATTAACTTATTCCCTTATGTCATGGGAACTACCAAAAATTAAAGGGCACGAAAATTCAGATTTAATAAGAGTTTCAATTAGAAAAATGTATATTTCAAATGGAAGAGGAAAAAAAATTAAGCATGAACTAGAAAAAAATAATTATTGATATGTTTATACATTACTTTATAATTTGTCAAATACATACATGACATAAGGGAATAAGTTAATATATATATATAAGGTATTGATTTTGTGGCTAAGATTGAGATCAAGGTATTCCATATCACAGGCTGGAATACCCCTTCAAAAGATATCAGATTTTATAAACCGTTGGATTCAAGTGCATATTGTAGCCTGTAAATAAATGAATGCAAAACATAGATAATAAAAGACATTAAAGTTGAGCCTTTTATTCTAATAATAACTAAGGATAATCAATATATATGAGTATAGTTTTCACCAAATTCAACAACATTTTTCTACATACTTTACTTGACCTTGAAAAAACTAGCATATTATTCTCGGAAAAAATAAATTAATTAATCACAAGCAACCATTTGTTGAGAATTACAACTTACAAGAAAAACTAATTTGATCCAAATTTCAACAATGATTTGTGTTAAAATAATGAATGCATAGAATTGACTTCATAATTTAGCAAGAAAAATTAATAATACATTAAATATACAACACAGTTAAAAAAATAATTAAGTAGATATATAATAATATAAAATATAAAATATTTTAATAAAAATGGGCACAATCATTAAAATTATAATAATAGAAAAAAAAATCTTAAACACAATCTTTTCAACATCTCTTTTTTAGTTTTTAACAATTCATATTCCGTTAGAATTAGTAATAAATTTAAAATATATTTATTATTCATGATTTTGAAATTTTATTTGTGGTTTACCTTACTATTTGTGTATAATTATTAATTAATAAGGCATGTTAACTCCAACTTTATGTATTTGTATAAGGTTATTGGATTAGTTTTTAGAAAAAATTATAGACACAAAGTATTTTTTATAATGTTATTAATTTTTTGATTAGTATTGGATATGTCTAATTATATTAAATAGACTTATGATCCACAAATTTAGGAAAAAATATTATCTTTTATAAAGTAAATCTTAGCTTTTTAGTGATGAATTTAAAAGTAACGAACAATTGTTGAGATGCATGAAAAAATTAATTATACAATTCATTAATTAAAAAACAAAGTGCATCCACATTCCTCCTTTGACTCCACTAATCAATTAAAAAGATAGTTTGTTATTAGTATAAATAATTTCATTGCACTTAGTCATAAAATCATAAAACATGATGATTCATCCATGTATCACATGAAGCAGCACTAAAATAAATGAAATTAAAGTTTTTGACAAAATTTTCCATCCATTTTCCATACCATGAAGTCCGAGTAGGATAGAGTAATAGTTAACATCATCATTAATTAAAAAACTATTCCATCAATACAAGTAAAATATATATTCCCAAAAAATATTCAAGAAATATAGTTAGAGTCTTCATCGACAATAAATGATGCGTTCTTCATTTAATGTTATAAAATGTTGAACACTAAAGAATAATAATCTATTTTTTTATAAAATATAAAAAGGAATACTAACCACTATTCATTATGTATGTATATTTTGAATTTTTTTTTATAATCATACAATAAGTACCATATATCTATCCATATATTTTAAACTAATAAAACATTTTTAGCTGTCTTTTAGGAGTAACTTAGTCATTTAAATTACATTTTTAAATCTTCTATCGAAAGAGAAAATTATAATTATTTCTTAATATATAGAGTAATAGATTTCTGAAAAGAAAATGAGAAAAAGAAATAAAATTACTATGCTAATATGTAATGAAATACATCATGTCATAAGTCAAAATAAAGTATTTATTATTGAAACTAAAAAGGTTTTCCAACATAAATTGAAATAAAGGTGAAAAGTATTTGTCAAATTATAACAAATAATTATAATTAAAAGAATAGAAATAACTATTGAATGCCAAAATCAATTCAAGCTAACATGTATGTTTTCAAAGTAAAATTATTATATACTCCATCTGTATAAAAGAGAAAATCATTTTAATAATCTACACAGTTTTTTTAGATGTTCATAAAATTCATCTTAAAATTTCACTTACACCCTTTATTAAAAAAATAACAAAATATTTAATACGTAGATAATGAAAGGGAAAAAAAAGTTAGATAAAAATGAAAAATGTATTTTTTTAAGTTTTCAAAATTTTTTAAGGAAAACTTTAGCGTTAAAAGATTTTTTTTTATGCAGATGAAGTATATAATTAATCTCATGTTTTCCATCCAAAATATACTCATTTTAGTAAATGTGTCAAATATGGTGGATAAACAATATGTCAAGTTTAAAAATCAATGATAATGAAAGGGAAAAAAAAGTTAGATAAGATAAAACTTGAAAAATTGTATTTAGGACATCAAAAAATAATGAAGAGCCTTATGTCCTATATATATAATAGTTATTTTGAAAATCGTTTGAAGATTGTTGTTTTGGGATTCATTTGAAGAGTATTGGATAATTGCTAAGATATATGATAAAATTATTCACATAGTTTGTTAATTTAATATATTTTTTTTAGGGTATCTTGATGGAATCATCAAAAATTTAACCTATTAAAACTCTATATGTTGAATCACTAGAGGCTTGAAGCCTCCCTTTTGGACGTAACTTATCAATTCAAAATATGTTTTATTATTGAGATAATAATTTCATTACATTAAATCACACAAACCAAAAATATATATTTTGTCTTTTCTGTATTAATATATTTTTATTAAGCATCCATGCATCACATGGCCTTAGTACATGTTTAGAAAGGGAGAGGAGACTTAATTATATGAATTCTTTTGGGCATGTTGAATCTAGTGACTCTTAGTATTGACCTCTTAGATCAATCAATATCTTAGTTCTTGTTTAACTTGTTCGTTTAAATGTTTATGTGTATGGATTACAACAATAATATGGATGCCAGATCATGCTTACTCAAACTATTCCTTAAGTGCAAAGCTTAAAAGAGCAAACAAGTTTCAGAGTGTGATTACTAAATCCTTCTCTCAAATACAATATTCAATAGAATTATTAAATTTCAAGCATAAAAGAAGATTGTGTCAAGATTTCTAAAGACTCAAACATTTAAGATTTAATATTTTTGTTGTAGAATTTTTCTTGTAAGGTTATGGTTAAGAATTTAGACTTTTGATTTTATATCTTGGTATGTTTTAAATATTCCTTAAAATTATTTGATGTAAAATTTATGTTGCTTTTAGTGTCTAAAACTTTTTTTTAATGTTTGGTTCTAATTGAAACTAGTCAACTAGTTTCAAAACCAATCAACTATTTTGTGTTTTCTATACAAGACTCTAACCTTTCAAAAACCCTAGTTGCTAGGTATCTTCAAAAAATATGTTTAGTCTTACATTTAACATATTAACTAATTTTCATAAATAGATTAATTAGTCCTCAAACTTATTGATTGGTTTGTTTAACTAGGTTATGAGTTGAATTTTTACAAAAAAATAATAATAAATTATCTAATCTTTAACACAATATCTAGTTTCGTCAAAGTCAATCAATTAGTTTGACTAATCAAGTTATGGGATAAATTAAGTGCAAAGTTATTTTTGCCTTTGTGTAAATACATTGATTGGTTTTCCCAGTGAAATCATTCATTTTCATAACCATTCAATAGGTTTTCAATATGTTCAACAACCAAAAATTTGTATTCTAAATCAATGGACCAAGTTATGAGATAGTAATATTTTTCTACAATTTTGAACATAACCATTCAGCTAGTCATATCAATCAATCGATGGGCTCTCTAAATCAATTGACTAGTAAACATTAAATGCTAAAAAAATTATTATTTATTCACAAATGATAATATGTTATTCTACGCCAACAATTCATAGCTTATTTAGAGTTACTTATCGAAAGTAGTTATCTATGATAAGTTTTTACTTTAGAACTGTTTTAGCCTAAAAATTTTCCAAAATAAGTAATTATCATGAATAACTACTTTTGATAAGTAGCTCCAAACATAAGCTAAGTCTTACATCATTTGAGCTCTCATTAATTTCACAACTCATTCTCTCTCTCTCTCTCTCTCTCTCTCTCTCTCTCTAAAAGATAGACACAACTACTTATTTTCACATATATTTTCTTTGAGAAAATCTCAAAAGTATTATTGCTCACTATAACTAAGATAGAGTCAATCTTTATTTGTCAAATCTTATTATTCTAGCTATGTTACCAAAAAAAAAAACCAATTCTTACATTTGTAAGGAATTTTATAATCACCTTTTATCAAAACTTAATATTAAGGGATTGTGAGAGTGTCTATCATTTTTTAGAGATCTAGGTTAGAATTTAGAAAGGATAAATATGTAAATTTGTTAATGTGTCTCATAGAGGTTATTTGACTCATAGATCCATAAATTTAGAAGAAGATAATCATCAAATTCATCATAACAATTTCCAAAATGTAAAAGGGAAAACCTTTTGGTCACATCTGTAAATGAACTAGATTTGGTTGTCTTGAACTATAATAAATCATGTGTCAAATTTTTATTTTTTACTTTCCAATTATATTTCATTTTATCTTATTCACGCCATTTAGTGTCCTTTCACTTAGAATTTTTTTATTATAAAATAATAATTAGGAGTAAAAATGTTACTTTTTTTTTTATAAAGTAACACAATAAAATATTTGAAATCAATAATCTTTCATTCCTATATATAGTAATAAAAATAAAGTTATAATCATGTAACATTGCACAATAAATGCCAAATTATGGTCATGGTAAATGCACACCTAGAGGTGGGAAAAAATTATACATGTAGGGGTGTGCAACGGTCTAAAACTAGATAAACTGAAACACAGTTAAAGATTAAATTTATTTTAAGCTAGGACAAAGAACCAGACCAAAATTATTGTTCCAAGATTGATTAGGATCAGAATCGGTAAATTATATATATTTTTATGTTTAAATTTTATATTTTTAGGTAAATTATTAATGAGATTCTAGGTTAAACCAAACCGAATAGGACCAAAACCCGTTAAGGATAGAAATGTTTTTAATTTGGGACCAAAACCTGAATCGGAACCCAAAATAGTTGGTTGATCCTGTCCAAAATTTTGGTTCGGACCGATTCTTAAACACCCCTACACACAGGTCAATTTGGGTTGGATTAAAATTAGGTTTACAATATAATCGAGTTGCATTCATATTTAGGTTGGGTGTCCTTTAGGTTCGATTCCAATTCATATAATAGTGATTGAAATTAAGTCCATATTGAGTCATGTTATTTTGGGTAAGGAAAATAATGGGTTACGTTTGGGTCTAAGCCCATGGGATTTCTTTGATTTCGGATTTGATATGGGTCTATAGACTTTGGGTTTCATTAAGTTTGAATTAGATCGATTTGGATCTACAAACTACAAGTCATATAGAGATTGGGTCGGGTTAATTTAGGTTAAAATTTGTATTGAGACCAATTGTTATTAATTAAATATAATGAATACATTAATTTTTGTCCTTTATTGTTATTTTTATACTTAGTATAGTATTTTTTTTATCATGACATATGTACCAATATAATAAATTATTATCATAAAATATGTAGTAATAATAATAGGAATAGAATATTATTATTATTATTATTATTATTATTATTATTATTATTGTTGTTGTTGTTGTTGTTGTTGTTGTTGTTGTTGTTGTTGTTGTTGTTGTTGTTGTTGTTGTTGTTGTTGTTGTTGTTGTTGTTGTTGTTGTTATTATTATATTTATTATTATAAATACAATTATACATAGTATTATATACATAATTATAATGATTTTTATGAATTTTATAATAATTATAACTATCATTTTAATAATAACTATTATTATTATTATTATTATTATTATTATTATTATTATTATTATTATTATTATTATTATTATTATTATTATCACCTTTAGAAATATAATAATCATTATTATTATTAGGAATATAAATACTAAATTTATTATTGTCGTTATATTAATATATATCATTATTTTATTTACATTTATAATTTTAATGTTTGTATAATAATAATAATAATAGAAATTTATATAATTTAATATGATTAGTACTATGATATTAAAATAAAGAGAGGAGAGTAGAGTGTTACTAGTTTTATTTCATTTGTTGTTATATGGGTTGCATATTACTATTATTTTACATGTTTTTTTATTAATAAAATAGTTTATTGATGTTTGCGTAGCAATTTATATGGGAAATTTTTTTACCTTTTTGGTTCAAGTTTAACTTTAGTTCTCATCAAGTTTGAAATTATATTTGGATTCTTGTAATAGTCCAAAATCCTATAAAAATTTTAATCACAATTTATTGACATTTTAACCTAATATCATATATAATATTCATATTTTTATTTTATTTTAGCCCAACCCCAAAATCAAAAATAAATAAATAAGAAAATTTATAGATAAAATTTTAGATCAACTTATCAAAAAATTTAAACCTAACTTAAACCCAAATTCCGCACTTAAATTTTTATCCTTTATGTTTTCCTTTTTTCCTATTTTCTTTCATCTTTCCTTTCCTTTATTTTTCTTTTTCTCTTTTCCCATCTTCTCTTTAAGGTTTTGTCTACTAACCCAGTGCAGCCCTAATGTTTTTTCTTCTCTCTTTTTCCCTTGGGCGGCATCCATCCCAGACACCCCATTTTATTTTTTTCTTCTTTTTTCATTTCTCTTTTCTTTATCCTACGCGCATCTCCTTCCTCAGCTCTTTTTCTCTTGTCTTCTTATGTTGCAAATAAGGACTTACTTGCACCCCTATGCACATCCTTCCTTACCCATCTCAGCTATGCAACCCCCTAACATGTAACCTACTTTTCCTATTTCCCTACCACTCTGTAGCACTGCCCTATCATCCTACAATGCCCCTTGCACCCCTACACCCCTACCCATTTTCCATACCCACCTTGCATGTCGAGGCCTCCTCTACACCTCCTTGTCATCTTCTCTCCCCCAACCATATCTCGCCTATCACATGTAGGTCTCCCCCTCCCATTTTCCCTCTCATTACTTTCCCATTGACAAGCTAACCAAGCCTCCCCTTCTCCTCTTTCTTTGTTTGTTTTCCTTTTCTTCTTTGGTTCATCACACCACCATCCATCTCCATCGGCCAAACTAGCCGACCTCCCGACCACCTCCTTTCCCTTGTATGCACGTTGTCAATCACCCCCTATCGTAGCCTTCTTTTTCTTTCCTCCCTTGTATCTGCAGCCTCAGCCAGCCATACCCTACTATTGCTAGCACTGCACCACCACCACAAGCCTCCTCATTTTCCCTCTCCTTGCCAGTATGATCCCGACAGAACCATAGTAGCAACCTCAACCAAACATGACTATCACATCTACCCCACTCTTTTTCCTCATTTCCCCTTTCTCAGCCACCACCTTTAAGTACACCATCATCAGCCATTGTTTCCAGCTTTGGTCGCTGCCTGTAGCACCACCATTGCTCTATCGTTGTGCTGCCAGCTCCACTCCCCTCCCAACATCCTCCCTTAACTATGAAACACCTGCACCCAAGTTGCCCTCATCACCATCTACGCCACCTCTACCACTAATCATCATCACCACCACCATTCCATACCGGCAACTTCTAGTAGTCCAAAACCCACCATCACCTTAACCCTTGCTACCAAACTTCACTCCATTCTTAAGCCGCCACCGTTGCCACCATAGTGTACTACCCTATCCAAGTTTTCCACTTTTGGTTGCCTCTATTTTCTTCTCTCTCATTTTCATTATTTTTATTGTAGGTTAAAATTCATAAGTCTAAACTTTGTATATTCTTATTTATCGGTGATACTCTGGTGGTAGTGGAGGAGGAAGAGTAAGTCTCACATGCTTAGAGATTGAAGCCCCTTCGAGAAGGATACATGTTTTATTTAGGGCTCTTTATGTCCAAAAATGTGTATCTTTACCTGTGTTAACATAATTGATATTATTGTATGAATATGTTATCTTAACATTTGTACTATATGGTATGTGGTATTGCTTGTTGGAAAAAATGGTAGGGAAGTTGTGAAAGTATGAGTTGTGTGTATTGTTGGTTGAAATGATCTAGATATGAATTTTAGGATGATGGTATGTGTGGGAGGTCAAAAAATCATTCATATTGGGAATCATGAAATTTGAGTGAAAAGATAGGTATTTTAGAGGCATCCGGGGCATTTTGGTCAATATGATTTAATAATGGAATATTGGGTATTTTAGAGTTTTAAATGGTTCAAAATAGATCAAGGATATTATATGAAACACTTTTCATAAAAATAAATGATTTAAGTCTAATAAATAAGGAAAAACGCTTTAAATATGAATAGCAAAACTAAGGGGTGAATCATAATCATATGCATGAAAGGTTAAGATTTAACCATAAAATCTTGATATGGTGTTGATGTTGGCACTTTAGGTATACCTATTTAATTCTGGAGTCATATGAGTTTTAGAGGGAAGTCATATATTATCATTTTAGGTATACAGGCGACTACTCTAGCCTCGTTCCCCTTTTCTCCTTTTTTTTAATTTGCTTCAGTGCACAACTTTTGCTTCTTTGTATCCTCTCTGCACCGCACTGACTATTCTTTGTTTTCCTTTCTTTTTCATTTGTCTTCTTCTTCTTTTATGTGTGCTTCCTTTTTGGTCTGGCCCCTCCTCTCCTACCATCTACCTCTAGTCTTTTTTTTCACCCTATAGGCCCTCGATCTTCCTCCTCCTTTATTTCTATGCCACCTTCTTCCTACACATTGGGTCACTTCTGTTGCTGCCTCCTACACTTCTCTTCTTTTATTTCGTCCCCTATGCCCGCCCTCCTTTTGTTATTTTCTTGCAGCCTTTATGCTATTGTTGACTCTTATTTTTGTTTTTGGGCCTTTGGTCCTTAGGTCATTAGTCCAAAGGCCCAACAACTCTTTTTTTATTTATTTTATTTTATTTTAAATTTTACCTATAAAATAATATTATAAAAATTCATAAATAATCTTATACTCTAAATTTAATTAATTTATGTTAGTTTAGCTTAAATAATAAAATTTATAAAATTATTATCACTTAAGCATAAAAATCATAATTATTCACTTATATTACTCAATTACCAAAAAATAAGATTATGAGGGTATAAAATATGTAAAAATATGAACTTATCACTTATCAAAAGTTAGATGTAGTCACAAGTATGTTCACCATTCTTTTTTTTTATTGCATTAGGAAAGATTACATCTAAGTCTATATAATTGATCTACATAACCTACATAACCACCAAACTTATAACTACTACAAGGATGATTACAAATAGAGGACAAAGCATATGAAGTGTAAAAAATAGTTTTCTTCCTAATCCACCTAATATTGAGAAAAGATAAGCATTTCTTACTTTCCAAATCTCATAAAGGCTGATGACATAAAAGGTACGAATGAATTGGGTCTTGATAGGTCTTCTTCCTCGAGAATATGCTAAACATTTTAGCACAATAGTCCAAGAACTATGGAATATTCTACCTTCCATAATAACTCTAATTGAGTTCTAGATATGCTTCATAATAGGACACTGCACTAGCAAATGCACAATACTTTCATTCTGGTCAAAGAAACAACATTGCAAATCAATGGAATGGATAAACTTAGCCATGAGACCTTTTGTGGGTAAACGAGTATGAGCAGCAAGCTAGAAAATAAACTTATGTTTTGGTTTAGTAGGATTACATGCCACACTATTCTCCACCAAGGCACATTTGGGACCTTAAACCTTATAAACTCATAAATATCAAAAATCTTGTATAAAGAGTCAACCTGCAGCAAGTGAAACTCTGGTAAAAGCAAAGATCTCAATGAAAATATTCTTTTCATAATCCAGGAAGCAGTGCTTGGAATATGATAGGTAGAAACACCTTACTACTTGATATAATATGTATGAACCCATTTAATCCACCAAAAATCCTTCTTCATAGAAATGTTCAAGAGGTGCTTTTCCATTACAGCTATATTCTAGGAATACAGATCAATAATGCCTAGACCCCCTTCCTTTTGTAGGTAGATAAATGGTTTTCCATGCTATTAGTGCTCTTTTTCTAGGTAAAGTTTTACGAGTCTAGAGAAATGATCAACACAAAGCTATAATATGCACCAATAATTTCTTGGGAAGTATAAAACACCTAACTCCAAAATATTGTAATGCTAAAAACAGCAGACTTCAGTAATTGCAACCTCCCTACATATGATAGAAGTCTAGTGGACCAATGTTGCATTCTTCCAGCAATCTTATGAATTAAAGAGATCATAGCATCAGATTTAAGTTTAGATGAATCTAAAGGAACCCCCAAATATTTGAAAGGGAACCTGCCCTCATTGAAATGCAAGGTAGGTAAAATAAGAGCTTTCAAATCCTACTTGACACCCCCTAAAAAATATAGATCTCTTCTCATAACTTATGTGCAGACCTGATATTGAAATGCCCCAAAAATATTTATTTTAAGAAATATAATTAAATAAGGATTTATTAGGGAATTAATTTAATTATTTATTTTTATTGAAATAAGAAGGATTGAATTAGGGTAAATTAAGAAGGAATTTATAAAGAGATATTTTTTATAAGGGAAAATTTGGTGTTTTTTCTAATTAAAAAGGAATTTAGGAAAAATCTTTTAAAAACCTTAAATTAGCCTAAAAAGGAAATTAATATTATTTTATTTAAATATTTTTATTTTAAATGCCCAAAATATTCTAATTAATTTATTTGACCCCAACCTACTATAATTTCCCTTTTTCTTTTTCCTTTTTCCTTCTTACTTTTTCTTTCTTTCTTTTTCTTTTTCTTTTCTTTCTTTTTCTACTCTCACTGATTGGGCCTGTGGCACGGCCCAAACCTTTTCTTTCCTTTCCTTCTCCCGCGGCCCAATGCCATTTCTTTTCATCCTTCTTGCGGCAGCCAAACAGTGCGTGTCGTGGCTTCTTCCCTTGGAACGTCGTGTTTCATTTAAACCTTATAACCATTGCCAACCGGCCCAGTTCTTCCGCTTTTTAATTTCTTTCTTTTTCTCCTAGCCACCCGGTTCACCTCCTTCCTCCTTCCTCCTCCGCCAACGACCTGCACCTTCGAAGCTCCGAAAATGGCACCGCTGGCCACATATGACTTAACTGGTCGTTTCCTCTCTCTTTCTCTTCCCCTTGAATTGTAGTTCAGCATGGTCTAGCCTATTTTCCTTTTCTCCCGCTCAAAATCTCCCTTTTCCTTCACAAAAGGTCAACACGACCAAAAATCGTGTTGGCCGGTTAACGCAGCTGGCTACCCCAAACCCTACGTGCAATGCCCTCCTGCCAACCTCCAGAACCCTACTATTCCCTCTAAACTCTATAAATACCCCTTGATTGGTTATCTTCAAAAATTTTTCCCCAAAACCCTAAGAGCCTATCCTGTTCACCACTGTGACTTCATATGACTCGTCCTCCGCCATTAGCCAACTACGCCACCACCTCTACCCACCAAAGTCTTCCCTGTACCACCCTCTAGCTAATTGAGCCATCCAACTCTCTCGATTCTTCTCGCACAAGCCACGACAGTCGTGCGAAGTTCCCTACCCATCAAACTAAAATTTTACCCCTGCAACCTTCGAGCTACCGTCCGCCACCACATCCACCACTTCTACTGCCTTCTACACCACCCAAAAGTTGCTACTAATCCTCCTCCACCTAGCCATAACCTTCTTTTCTACTTTCTCCTCCTCCTCCCCTCTTTTTCTTCACCTCTTCCTTTCGGCCGCCACCTCTACCACCGTGTGTCGCCGCCTCTTGCCGCACCATCACCCTCACTTTACTCCTCTTAGCCTAAGCTACCACCAACACCTCAACCACGACCCTTATTCCCCATCTATTCTTCTCAAACCCCAACTTTTCCCTTTTTAATCCTCTTTTCCAGCCACTACTGACGCCGTCGTGCACCACCACCGGTGCCCCCATCTCTGTCGACTCAAGGTGAAACCCTAGACCCTCTCAGCCCTTCTCCCCTATTTATTTAATTTAATTTTAATTTATTTCAAATTTTAGTATTTATTCAATTATTATTATTATTATTATTGGATATAATATTAATGGTAAATTTTCTTGGCAAGGTCAAGAATAGTCTTAAATTAATTAAGTTGTTAGTTTCAAATTATAGGCATTTATTTATATTATTATAAGTTTTATTATCATTATTAATATTATAATTATTATTTTATTATTATTATTATTATTATTATTATTATTATTATTATTAATTATTTAACAAGGGTCGAAGCCCTATTTTAGGTTGAGGATTCGCACACTTGTATTTTAGTATTATTATTACTATTTTTACTATTATTAATATTATTATTATTATCTTCAATATTGTCTATTAATATTGTTGAATAGTACCTTCATTATTTGAAGGTAAGGTCGAAAACCCCACTTTGTGTATTTTTAGACTTATGTTTTTGTTGTTGTTGTTGTTACTACTACTACTACTACTACTACTACTACTACTACTACTACTACTACTACTACTACTATTATTAATATTATTAATATTTTAAATATTATTAGTATTATTATTATTAAAATTATTTTGGTGAAGGGTAGAAATCCTTATATCACCTTTCATTTTGAATTACATTAATATTATTATTAGTATTTTTAGTAGTATTTCGTATAATTAATTTTAGTATAGTATTATTTTAATTAAAAACCTAATCTTAGGGTAAGTTTGTAAATAATAGTATTTTTAGGAGGGAACTTAATTTTGGTTTTTTCCCCATAATAGATGAGCCCAGTCAAAGCCCTCAAAAGGTATAGGAGTGTGCTCCAAGACCGGTAACATTTTAGGTAAGGGAGTACTAAGGCCGTTTGTGTAATTATGTATTTTATATGCCATGCATGTCATGTGATGTGAATTATAATGTATTTTATGTGGATTTTATAACTGTTATATATGTAGCATTATATGGAGTTGAGGAAAGATCGTACATTAATTTATGGCATGTGTATTGTGTGTATGGTTGTGTTATTATTATGGTATGATGTAGCCTATAAGACATGCATGATAGGATGGTAAAATAATGGTGAGGAGCATAATAATGTGGTGTTAGGGTTTTGCATGGTGGTATTAGGGTTTTCATGGTGGTGTTTGGGTTTCGCATGGTGGTATTAGGGTTTGCATGGTGGTGTTAGGGTTTCGCATGGTGGTATTAGGGTTTGCATGGTGGTATTAGGGTTTACATGGTGGTGTTTGGGTTTTGCATGGTGGTGTTAGGGTTTTGCATGGTGGAGTGATAGCTTGCATGGGAGCTAGGGTTTACGTGGAGCTAGGGTTACATGGGAGTTAGGGTCTACGTGGGAGTTAGGGTTTCTTATGGTTACCATGGTTTGGTGTGGTCAATTAGGGTTTGGAGGATAAGAATAGTAGGAGTTAGTCATGCATGTCTAGGCAAAGTTTTGAATAAAATAATTAAGACACTAATTATGTAAAGTGGAAGAGTATTGAGCCGGGTCCCACCGATCCACCGGTTAGAAATAGTTGTTAAGACGCGTAGTCCTATGTGCCTTCGATCCACCGGCTATAATAGTGGTTAGGGTATGATACCCTATGTGCCTCCGATCCACCAACTATAATAGTGGCGGACTCCGAACTCAATAAACCAAACACCTAAGTTGCTAAGACACTAAGTACTTACAGCGGAACACGATGTGAGTCGGGGCTAACTGATCCATTGGTAAGAAATAGTGGTTAGGGTATGATACCCTATGTGTGACCGATCCACCATCTAATAATACTGGGCAAGAGCATTGTGCCCTGCTTGTCTCCGATCCACGGACTATAATAGTGGGGGCTTCCGTACTCGCATGGTTTTGATAAAAAAGTATGGTATGAATTGATTTTTGATAAGATATTAATTAAATAATTAATCTAGACTACTTGGGCCTTTATCTGTGGTCTTGGTCATTTATAAGTTGTATAATACTCTATTCGACTTTATTTATATGTGTGGGTTTGAAATTGTAAGTTGAAAATTATCCTACATGATTTTATGTGCATATGTGTTGGCCTTAGTGCTCATTTACCTTGCTCAGTATGTAGCGTACTAATCACCCTTTTTGTGGGTGTTGCTCACTCCCACGAGCATAAGGCCCATCTGATGTGTTGTGGGTAGGAGATGCTTATTTCGATACTATTGATATCTATGGGACATCAGGTGGGGTCGAGTGATGATTGGGCTGGATTCAATGTCCTAGGAGTGGCGTGGCTGGTTTTTCCATTGAGATTATTATTCATGTTATCTTTTAATTATGTTTGAGCCTCCAGAAACAATTTCATTATTGTTGCTATTTTTCTTCTCTAAAAAAATAGCTAGTATTTCAAATTATATAAAGACTTATGCGTACTCTGATTTCCGTATTTATGAACTTGGATTTTTTAATAATGTTATGAGTAGTTTTTCTTAGCCTTAGCACTTGGTACTGGAATAGTAGGAGTGAATCAGTCTGGTCCTAAGTGTGGCGGTAACATCCCCAGAATTTACGATTTTTAATTTATAAGTCTCGTTTCAAAAAAAAATATGTGTAAATTTTGGGATGTTACAGATATATCACTAAAATCCTCAAAAATCTAATTAATTGAAAGAATAGAGGATAGATCAGCTTTATAGAAAACCAGTAAATCATCTGCAAAGCCAAATTGATGATCTTCAATCTCTTACACTTAGGATGCCCATAAAACTCATCTTTGAGCCATAAAGATTACAGAATCCTACTCAAATATTCCATAATAATAACAAAAAGGTAGGGAGACAAAGGATTACCTTGCCTTAACCCTCTCTTCCCCAGAAAAGGCTCCAAAACACCATTATTAAAAGATAAGAAGTAATTAACAATAGAAACATAAGCCATGAGCAATCTGACCACATGTAGGGAAAAATGCATCCCTAACAGCACCTGTTCCAAAAAACTCCAACTTATAGAATCATAGGCCTTTCTAATATCCACTTTAAGCATGCATCTTGGAGAAATACTCTTTCTTTTATACATATGAATTAGTTCATGAGCCAAAAAAAATATTATCTCCAATGAATCTTCCCTTAATAAAACCAGCTTGTGAAACATGAATCAATAAGGCTAAGATGGTTTGAAAATGAGTAGCAATAATCTTGCCCAAAACTGTGTAAAGAACATTACAACATGTAATGGGATGAAATTCAGAAACACATTGAGCTCTAGTTGAGTTTGGAATAAGAGCCAGCAAAGTATGCCCCAAGAAAGGAGGAACAATAGTATATTAGAAAATATTATTCATCAGCTGCCAAACATCATCCCCTAGAATTATCCAAGAAGCTTTAAAAAACCTTGCAGTAAACCATCAGTTCCAAAAGCTTTATAATTACATACTAATCACAAAGATTCCTTGACTTCTTGCTTAGATTTAGGCTTTATAATTACGTACTGATCACAAAGCTTCCTTGACTTCTTGCTTCGATGTAGGCCTTAACAATAAATGTCGGTGCTCTACAGACATAACCAGGCCTAAATGCAAAATATCAAATGAGATGGAGCTAGTAGTAGGACTTTTAGACCCCAAAAAACCCTTATAATAAGATAGCAAGGCTTGTTGGATCAACTCGATAGGATAAAACCAGTGCCCATTAGTGGATTGAATTATGTGCACATATCTCTTCATTTGTCTTACTTTCATTGATGTAAAGAAAAAATGAGAATTAGAATCACCCAAGTTAAGCCATGTGATGCTAGGCTTCCGCTTGAAGAAAATCTCTTCACATAAGCATAATGTTCATGAAGCTTTACACACTTCTTTTCCTTCTCCTATAATTTAGGATTCTGTGGTTAAAGATCCAATTCTATATGGATCATTTTAAGCCTGTCCCTCAGCTCCTGCACCCTTGTAGAAATACTGCCAAACTTGGTCCAATTAAACTACTTCAATCTAAACTTTAACTCCCTTAGCTTATTCTTAAACTTTGAAGCCACAGACCTAGCTTCAGGATGACTCCAGACAGATATAACAAAGGGAATAAATTTTGGGTCCAAAGTCCACATATCAAAAAATTTGAACTACTTCTTAAATTGGAAAACCCTTGCATTCACATGAACCAGGCTAGGGCTATGATCAAAAAAAAAAAAAAAAGAGGATCCAAAAACTCATCTTTAGATGATGGGAAGGAGCAAGACAAAATATATTCACCAAAACCCTATCTAATTTAGCCATGATTCTATTTTCACCCATACTTCTATTCGACCAAGTGAACTTCAGCCTTGTAAACCCTAAATCATGAACCAAGAGAGAATTGAAGCACTCTCTTGCTTCATTAACATCATTCAAGTTTATTACATTCCCCTCGAAAATTATCATCAACCTACAAAACAACATTGAAATCTCCCAAAATAATCTAAGCCACCTGATCCACCTTATGTTCACATAACTAGCTCCACAGCCTTTTCCTATCTTCTCTAGAATTAAAAGCATAAATGAAAGCTGCATAAAACTTAACTCCCTTTGTTTATAAGGCTTATTCAAGAATCAGACATTCCAAACCCCTATCATAAATATAACCAATAATTGAGTTAAGCATCATAGAGTCATCAATCAGAGATTTACTTGTACCCCTCACTTGATCAACACTTTGATCCACTAATGCATCACAATCTCTCAAACAATCAAATCTATTCACTGATTAACCTATACATTCCATCCTTGCTACAGTAGAGGAGGGCTGAACATATGGACTTTTATTTGGAATAGGCCCCTCTTTCTGAGCAACAATATGAGAAGATTCCCTGTGAAACACTCTCCACTTCTTTGGCTTTGTTTCAACACCAGTCATATGTACTTTATCATTTTGTTTTGGAAGAGAAGAGGCCTGATTATGAAGTGCTTTGGCTTTTAAACAATTTTCAAATGAATGGCCAAACACATTACAATTAGAATAAAAAGAAGGTCTCTCCATTAGGATCCAAAATCTCTACTGACTCCACAAGCCTCTTTGAAACATCAACTTCCACCAGCATACGGGCAAAATAAATCATGTCACCTGCAGAAGTAATTCCATACAAATACAAAGGTTGACCCACAACACTTCCTATCCTACTTAGGGAATCTATATCCCAATAATCCAGAGGAAGATTAATGAGTTTTATCCATAAAGGTAGAAACTAAAATTTTTCTTTTGAAAACTGAAACTTCATATGCCAAGCCATTAGAATGAATGGTCTATTCATGAATAACTAATAAGGCTTTGTAAGCACCCTATCCTTATCCTCCTAGGATTCAAATTTAAAAATGAAAAAGCCTTGATCATGCAATAACACCTTTGGTTCCTTCACATCCTGCCATTTTTTTTAACAAAACCAATCATTTATCCATGAGTTGGCCGATACCCAATTATATAGCCAACTATAGCACATCGCCAATCAACACTACAATTTTCCACCTTATCTTTCGGAAGAGCCACACGAATTATGTCCCCTGGAATAGAAGGAGGAACATAGTGCAACTGGGAACCCATAGATGCAAGTATGTTTCCAATTACCTTATCATTCTAGGAAGAAAAAACGCCTAACTGTTGATATGTCGATACGTTACGTATCGGTACATGTTCAATCCTATCAACCTTAGGGACATCAGATTCATAGAGGATCATTCCTTCCCCAGGCTTTGAAGAAATCTTGGATAACTCCCTAACATCAGCAGGCAAAGCAACTTCTACGCCTGCATGCAAATTGCATGCACTTGGAGAACCATTCTTAATAATATCTGAATCAACCACACCGTCACTAGCCACAACTTCTACCCGAGAATCATTCCTGGATGAATCCACATCCCTGGATGACCCTGCACAACACTTACCCATCTTATTCTTTGCTATGGAGGCTACTCTCCTAGTACGTGCCATGTAGGAGAGAGGAGAGAGTGGCTTATGTTCACCATTATTCATTTACTAGTGCATGTGTTGTTTTATTTGGTTACTTCTTTATCATTTGTAACTACTGTCTTATTTCCATTTTCTAGTGTAGCTATATCTGTGACATTGTTCTCAAGGGATAGATTAGATTACGCTAGGCTTAACTCAAATGTGACCTTAGAGATAGGTTGGGTAGACTTCCTAGTAGACTTAGTTGAGATAGAACTATGAGACTTCAATGTCATATTGTGCGCAGGAGTGTGTAGTGTTGCATGGACCTCAAGGTATGAGGGTCTCCTTTAGAATATGCAAGTCTAAGCCTATAACAAAGGTCATATCTGGCCATTAATTATATTCTTTGGCATAGAAAGGTTGCCCCATATATCTATATAGTGTTCAAGAGTTGAACAAGGATGTGGCATCCATAGAAGATATTCCTATTTCCTAATAATTCCCATACATATTTTCAGAGAAGATACCTAGTATGGTGCTAGTGCTCGAGATCGACATCACCATCAAGCTAGTACTAAGGGTGGAACTCGTGTTAAAGGCACCTTAATGGATGGCACTGATATAGTTGCGGGAGTTGAAGACTCAGTTAGAGGAGTTGATGGCTCATAAGTACGTACATCTAAGTGCTTCTCCATAGGGAACACTATCCTTATTTATAAAGAAGAAGGATTTGAGCCTTTGTTTGTGTATTAACTTTTGAGTTTTGAATCAGTTGACAGTGAAAAACTAATACCTACTTTCAACGATTAATGAGCCCTTTGACCAGTTTTGGGGTGGTGATATCTGTTAAAGATTGATCTAAGGTTGGTTTATCGCCAGTTGCACATTACAGAGGTGGAAATCATTAAGACAAACTTTAGAATATAGTATGGGTACTACGAGTTTAAGGTAATACCTTTTAGGCTCACCAATGTGATTGTTGTCTTTAAAGACTTAATTATGACGATTTTTTAGCCATTCCTCAATCAATTTGTGGTTGTGTTCATCGACGATATTCTAGTATACTCTCAAAGTGGACAAAAAAACATGAGCAACACCTATGCACCATCTTGTCACTCCTTAGAGAACATAGGCTATATGCCACACTTTCGAAGTGTGGGTTTTCCTATACAAGGTTACCTTCTAGGACATATAGTGTCAGTAGGAGGGGTCATTGTGGATCCAATAAATATTGTGATAGTTATAAAGTGGAAGGCACCCACTGAAATTTTTTAAGTTCGAAGTTTCCTCAGTTTGGCTGGGTACTAGAGGCATTTTTTTTTCATAACTTGTTAAAGGTGAATTACCCCTTGGTGAAACATTTGGAGAATACTACCAGGTTTTAATGGGATAATACCTACAAGGGAACATTTTAGAAGTTGAAGAAGCACCTGACCATGACACCAATTGTGACTCTACTGATGGGATCGGATGAGTTTGAGGTCCATAGTGTTGTGTCTAAGCATAGGTTGGGTTGTTTGTTGATACATCATGGTAAGGTAGTCACTTACGCCTCTCTCTAGTTGAAGCAGCATGAGCAAAACTACCCAACACATGATTTGGATTTGGTTGTGGTCATCTTCGCATTGAAGATCTACAAGCATTATCTGTATAGGACATAATACAAATGTTTCACCAATCATAAGAGCCTCAAGTATATATTCACTCAAAAGGAGTTCAATATGAGGTAGAAGAGATGACAAGAGATGGTGAATGACTACGATATTAAGTTAACCTACCACAAGGGTAAGGCCAACATTTTTGCAAATACCTTGAGTAGGAAGACATCACACTCTTTAAATTCTTATGTGGTGGCTAATCGGTTGCTTGACTTGGTGAGATAGGCGAAGAACAAATACAGAAGGGAAACTTAGCATTTTAGATAGGTTCCTTGATGATTACCCCGTTGGTGCTTGATGAGATTCAAACTAAGAAACCAAGAGATGTTAAGCTTGAGAGGATCTGACAAAAGATACAGGATTGTCGAGCTAAGGGTTTTTAAATCAATGAGGATGATAGCATTTATTACAAGGGTGATTAGTATGTACCTTAGGGTTGCACTAATCTAAAGCACCAGATATTAGAGGAAGGTCATTGTACTCCCTATTTTGTTAACCTAAGAGGGGATAAGTTATACAAAGACCTTAAGTAGCTTTATAAGTTGCTTAGCATGAAGTAAGAAGTAGCGCAGTTTGTGGTTAGATGTTTGACATGTCAAAAGGTCATGATAGAGCACCATAGACCTACAAGGTTGGTCCAGCCTTTAGATATGCCATGATGTAAATAGGACTCCATTTCCATAGATTTTGTGAGTGGAATACCAAGGACTCGCAAAAGGTGTGACACAATTTGGGTCATTGTTGACAAGTTGACTAAATTAATGGTTTTCTTACCAATGAATTCACATTTGAGCATAGATATGTTAGCTAATGTTTGTATGAGATTCGTGGTTAGTAGGAATGTTACATCTACCAACATAGTCTTTGATAGGGATTCGATATTCCTTTCACACTTTAAGGGGAAGTTGCAAGAGGTTGTGGGCATGAAGTTGATGATGAGTGTCGTCTTTCACCCAATTATATATGGAAAAACTGAGAGGACAATCTAGACACTTGAAGACATATTATAGGCTTGTGTTAGGGATTTTTGGGGTGAATGAGAGGATCGTCTACATTTGGTGGAGGTCTCGTACAACTTGATATCTATTTTAAGACTTGCTCCTTTTGGATACTCATTATCTTCACTCTATTGATTTAATGCATGATTATTCAAATATTGCAATGAATTTGAACATTAGTTAAAAAAAATTGTGTTATGAATGAGGACTCATCAATGCTTTGGCACAAAAGATTAGGTTGCATCTTCATTGAAAGGATAAGGAGATTAGTGAATGATGGAGTACTTGATACTCTAGATTTTACCGATTTTAGTTCCTGTATAAAGGGAAAACAATGAACAAGCCTAACAGAGGTGCCACTAGGAGTTCTCTACTACTTGAAATTATACATACCGATATATGTAGTCCTAATATGAACTCATGCAGCTAGATATACTTCATCTCATTTATTAATGATTTATGTATCTCTACCTACTTAATTATAAGCATGAAATATTAGATGCTTTTAAAGTGTTCAACATTGAGGTAGAAAAGTAATATGATAAGAAAATAAAAATTATGAGTTATAATAGAGGTGGAAAATAATATGGGAGATATACTAGGGATGGACAAACACTAATCCCATTTGCAAAGTTCCTTCAAGGGAATGGGATAGTTTCCCAATATACTATACCTGGTTCATTAGACTAAAATAGTATAGTTGAAAGAAGAAACTAGACTTTGTTAGATACAACATAGAGTATTCTTAGCAACTCTAATATTCCTAGATCTTTGAGAAATGAAGCATTTAAGATGGCGGTATATATTTTAAATTGATTTCCAACCAAATTAGTGTCTAAGACACCATTTGAGCTTTTTAAGGGTTGGAAACCAATTTTAAAATATATATGAGTTTGGGTATGTCTATGTGAAGGAAGAATTTACAATCTAAAAGAAAGGAAGCTTGACCCAGGGATCATTAGTGGATATATACTAAAAGTTATCAGGGTTATAGGTTTCATTGTCGATCACATAATATTAGATTTATGGATTCAAGAAATGGTAAAATTTTGTAATACGACTTAATTAGTGGGAGTAATCATATCACAATCCCATTCCTAAACTTGCTCATTTAGTAGAAGAAGCTTTCACTTCACATGATAGAGTGACTCTTGTTTATCGTGCACTTTCAATTCCAGTCATGGTTGAACAACAAGTCAATGAGAATCCATAGAACGCTAACATTAATTTAATATAATAGGTTGTTCAAGAATTCCTAAAATAGTTGAATAACCAGCTATTGAGCAAGCTATTGGGCCAACTTTAAGAATATATAATAGGGAAAGAAGGTCAAATATATCTAATGACTATTATGTGTGTTTATAAGAGTCTGACTGTAAAATTTGTGCTATAGATGATCCCAAAACCTTTTTACATGCCATGAGTAATTCAAAATCTAAGTTATGTTATGATGTTATAAAGGAAGAGATGAATTCCATGAAGTTCAATTAAGTTTGTGATCTTGTATAGTTACTTGGTGGGGCAAAGCCTATTAGTTGTAAGTGAGTCTTTAAGACAAAGAGAAACTCATCAGGAAACATTGATAGGTATAAGGCTAGACTAATTGCTAAAGAATTCACTCAAAGAGAGGAAGAGGACTATAAGGAGACTTTATATCCTATGTATACTAATGATTCCCCACATATAGTGATGGTGTTAGTAACTCATTTTGATTTTGAGCTTCAACAAATGAATGTGAAAATGACAATTTTAAAGGATGAGATCGAGGAAGAGGTATACATGAAACGAACTAAAGGGTTATCCTCTTATGAAGACTACAATATTGTGTGCAAGATTGAGAAAGCCATATATGAATTGAAAAAATCCTCCCGATAATGATATTTAAAGTTCCATGGTGTCATTCCTTCATTTAGATTTTTAAGAGAATGTCATGGATCAATGTACATACATCAAGCTCAGTGGGAGTAATGATTTTTTTTTCTTGGTTTTGTATGTAGATAACAATCTACTTGCATGCAATAGTAAAGGGATGCTATATGAGGTAAAATAATTTCTTTCTAAAAAAATTTGATATGAAGGATATGGGTGATGCATCTTATGTCACTGGCATTAAGATTTATTGAGATATAACTTAGGGGATATTAGGACTATCTTAAGAAGCATATATCAATAAGGTGTTAGAAAGATACAGGATGGTTGATTATACACCAAGTGTGGCTCATATTTTCATGGGTGAAAAATATAGTTTAGTGTTCTAAGAATGAGTTAGAGGGAGATCGGATGAAGAACATCCCATATGCTTCTATAGTTGGAAGCCTTATATGTTCTCAGGTTTGCATAGGACCTAACATTGCATATGTCATTAAGATTTTTGGACATTACCAGAGTAATATAGGATTTGACCATTGGAAAGTTACAAAGAAACGTATGAGGTATCTAAAGAGAACTAAGGACTACATGCTTATGTATCATCATGTTGAGGATTTTGAAGTAGTAGACTATTTGAAGCTGAATTTTCTTGTTGTGTAGATGCATGTGGATCTACTTTTGGATTCATTTTCCTACTAGCTAGTGGAGTAATATTCTAGAAAATAAAAAATTAGGATTGCATAGCCACTTCCACAATGAAAGAAGAACACATCTCATCATTTGATGTCACAAACCATGGTGCGATTGAGAAATTTCATATCAAGTCTTAGAATAGTAGACTCCATTTCTAGACTTTTGCTTAAGTGTGACAATTTAGCTATTGCCTTTTTCTTAAGGAAAAAAATGGCAGTCATTCCAAGGGTATAGAAATCAAGTCTTTGAAGTTAAAGGAACATTTTTCAAAAGGATAAGTGGTCTTGGAACACATAGACACTAATAGTATGTTAACCTATCCTTTACCTATGGGCATGCTATCAAGAAAGTTTAAGGATCTCATGTGTAATATGGGTATTGGGCACTCTACATGATGGTAGATATTGTTATATTACATAACGATGTTTTATATAAAGTCATATTTGTTTCTCATTTAGCTTTTATACATATAATTTATTGAGAAATAACACATTATGAGAAAAACATTAGATAAACGTTGGGCTTATTCATAAAGTTAAAGTTGTGGTTGGAATTAGTACACTGTGATACATGGAAGATAACATTTAAAATATTAAAAGCTTATCACTATGATTTGTGTACCAATTTCATCATTCAGTTTATACTAACATAAGGAGACCATGTTGAGAATCTAATATATATGGATTAAGTAGAAGAATGTTAATATATTTTAGTTTTATAAAATGATTATTATTATTACATCAATAAAGTATTTTATATCTTATGTATATATTAACTCTTGATGTGGTTCATATAAAATTAGATATAAATTTTAGCTATAAATAAAATTTATATTATATGGTAATATGTTAGTAATTAAATCTAATATAAATCTCTATATCTAATTTTTTATGGTAGATTAAAGTTAACAAATATGTGTCTATACAGGCATGCTAGTGGCACATCAGACAGAAATAAAGGAGATAATTAAGTTAATTATTTAATTAATTAATTATCACATATTTTGTTTAAAATAATAATAATTGGAGCCAAAAGTTGTTTCTTAAACCAACTCTTCATAAGGAATTAAAAGAAAAAGTTTTTGTGCATTTGGAAGGTAAAATAAAAATATTGAAGAACCACTTTCATTGCATGTAAGAAAGGCACCGCCAAGTGTAGTGTACTATTATGATGAATAGTAAAAATTTGTATACATGCATATTCATATGTATATAAAGAGAGAGAGAGAGAGAAATAGGTGTGGCTTCCTCTTAAAACTTCTTGTATGACTTTAATGTGAAATCAAAGGGTGAAGAAGAATAATCGAGTAAGGTACTTATTTTCATTTCTCGTAAATATATTATGCACCATCGGGTTTGAGACATACGAAGTAGAACCAGCAAATCCTATTTCATTCATTAATTCTGCAAAATCCGATAAATAGCAATCAACTAAGTCAATAGTTTGAGGTATGTTTCAAATGATCCTTAAAAAGCACTATATAGTTAAATTTTACATATCTAACACTTGTATTGTGCTTTAGGATTTCGCATGTTTGTAATTGAATTGTGCATAAATGAGATGTATTAATTGCTGATTATAATTCATGCGATCATATTTCTGTTTAAAAATTTATAGATTTATATCAACATCAAATGTTTTATTTCATATTACATTAAAGTAATCCATCTACCTAATTTATTTGAGATAAATAAATTGCTTATAGCATCAATATAAATTAATGAAATTGTAAATAAAACCACAATGAGAATATCTCCACTAATATTGTGATCCTATGTTCATGAGAGCATGTGTGGGGATTGCATAAAACCTTGGGTATGGTGACAGAGCATACCTACATACATTCACAACATATATTACTTATTATTTTTGGGCCCTAAAGGGAATAATTATTACTTAACACATACTTAAAAAAGAAAGAAAAGAAAATAATACTAGCATAAATCATAATTACCCGTCTTATTAATAGTTGAAGTTTTCCAAACTGTAACTATTATTATTATTAAATCATGAGTTCCCACACTGCCAAGCCTTATAAAAGGTATAATCATTCCCATTTTTCCTAAAATAAATTTTGTTCTAGGATATTCTCTCTTTAGCACTTCTTATTACACTTGAAACGACCATTGTACATTTCAAACTCATTAGTCTTTTGAGGTTATCGAAAATTGACAAGCGGAGTGCCACCTTTGAACTTCAATTTAATTTTTTGACTAGGATATAAACTATTATTGTTGAGATCTTTTTTTGACCTGCATTTAACAAAGACCAACTCCTTCCTCTGGCCAATGGTGATGTGAATCATATTCGTTGTCCAGAATATGGAGAGTTTGGTGATGACTCTACTATTCAATTTCTACTCACTAAACTTGCTGATGTGAGAGGGGTGGTTTGAAATCAATTATACTTGCAGCTACAAGAAATAGGATGCATATTAATACAACAAGGATCAATCAAATAGAAGAACCCATGGTGTGTCTTTTTTTCCCTACAGTTAAACATAGGTAAGAACTATATATGTATATGTATGTATATTGTCATCTGAAATTAAACCAACACACATGGTCAAGAATAAGAACACAATAAGAATTATTGATGTAAGGTAGGGGTTTGATTCCCTTGCCAATAAACTTTTTTTTACCTTTTTGTGTTTGATTATTATTATTGATCAACAATAGACTAACTTCAATGTTCATTTATCCGTCAACACCCAGTAGCCAATTATTTGTCTTTAATATCTACTAAGTTCACAAAATTGTGGCAAAAATAAAAAATTTCTTCTATACTCTCTTAATTCCATTCATCTATCTCCCTCCATTTTTTTCCTTGTTCAAATTTTTTGGTAAGTTACCTTCTCAATGTTTGATGTTCAATTTTCTATTGATTCTACATAATTTGTACGGTAAGTGAATTAAATTACATTGGTATAAGTTTTATGTACTCTATTTTTTTAATTACTTAAAAATTGATTCAATTGCACAACAAAAATTTATGTTTACATTTTTCAGCAAGCCTTAATATTTTTTCAATTTTTTGTAGATTCTAGTCAATATATTCAATAAGTGATTGAAGTAATGATATAAATTATTTATGAGGCTATACCTCTAATTTTTTTCTTCTTGAATTAGGTTATAAATTGATCAAATTATGGAATTTCTATATGATTACACTATATCTGTTTCAATTTGTGATATGATTTACAATGAAAAATCTATATTATTTTTTATTGTGGGTAATGAGGTTTAAGGTGTGAAGCCACGAGAGTGGATCAATTTATTGATCTTTTCCAAAAGAAGGAAGGTTTAAGAAGTGAAGTTGCCCTGATTTGACAAAAATGGCGATGAAAAAATGAATCTTCAAGCACAAGAAGGGTGTCGACTTTGAAGGTTCTCCAATAACACATTCAAAGAGGGCTTCTAGATAGGATTACTCCAAGAAATTTTTATGAAAAAGTAAAATTTTATGTAAGAGAAAATAAGAAAAAATTAGCTTAATACCATTCAACTTGATTAAACTCTTTTATGTACAAAATGCAACAATGAGTATATATAAGACTAATGTCAACCTATTACAACAAAGGATTCACCATTTAACAAATAAACTAACTATTTGGAACCAACTCATCTGTCGGCATAACAAAAATAGCCGTTGGTGGCTTAATTAATTCTAATTAATATGCATGCAACAATTAGTTGTAATACTAGTTGATTGTAGTTGAAAAAAACTAATATTATGCCTAGTTAAATAACATTAATAACAAAATAATAAACATTAAACTAGCTAATACACATACATGAAATAACATGCTATAAAACCCTAAATTACATATGATAGCCCAGGGTTTACAACAAGTACTATAAAAATGAGGTCTTTGCATGTGCTTGTAGTCCTGTACTCTATTTATGCCATATCTTGAATGTTTCAGAATGTTTTGTACATGAAAATGTCTTAAGTGTCTTCACATATTAAGTATCTTCCTCTTATGAATATGCAACATACTTGTAAGAATATCTTAAAGTCTCTTAATTGATAATAGTAGAAATATCATTAAAAATATCTTAGATGATTGGTTTCATTATTCAGTATGTTAATTCCTCATTATCAATAGTATCACAAGATATTCCTGTATCAGTGGGCTTGGAGATCCAATGTCCCTTGTAGTTTGCTTACTTATATTTTAGAAAGTTTAATTGTAAGTTATTACAACTCATTATAGTTCCCTATGTTTGGATAAAAAGATCATTTTAGACTATAATTTCTTATTACATTTATAGATATAGGTTATAAATCTGATAATGATGAACAATTAGTTATTAGATATTTTTCTAGACTGTTAGTCATAACTTCTTATGTTGAGTCTAAGAGCAACTTATCTTGAACCTCAATTTGGCATTTATCAACAATGTTAGGTGCAAATGATACATCTATTTTGAAGTCATCATTAGGAATGAACTGTTTATTAACAATAGCATTTGGCTTTAATCAACATGGTCCTTAGATTAGCTATGGATAATTTAAGTTTCATAAAAGCTTTCTTTAATCTCCATTTTTATGTTAGAGAATTTTTAGAAACAAAGCTAAGTAGTGATTAGAATTTTATCAATTATGCAGACCTAATATTTGTAACCTCACCTCTCCTTACACACTTTTTTTTTTACTAAATACATGCTTTTATGCCCCCAATTTTTTCAACATTTTTAATTTTACCCCTCTCATTTCTCCATCCCTCCTATTTTTGTAACAAATTTTCTCTCCTCTCTCTTCTCCCTCATCTCAACTCTTCTCAAATTCTTCTGAAATCTTTAATTAATTGATCAAATCATATTGAAATCAACAATCCAATATATTCTACATCTAAAAATATGCTAGATTTATTTTCTTTTTTTTTTGTTAATTTTTATCATTTTCAAAATAGTTGCAAATGCAAAATATAATTATTGCATTATTATGATTTTAGGTGTTTTTTGACTTAAATTAATGTTTACATACATAGATCAAACTTATATTAGTAAAATGGTTGTAAAGTTTTGGTTAAATTCTGAGCTTCGAATCATAATAATAGAGGTTGAGTTCGAAAAAGTATGGTCATCCATACCTAGGAACGGGTAACTCACCCATAAGAAAAATATGAAAGCGGGTAGTTCACCTATCAAAAGTCCCAATCCATGGGTAGCTTACTTATCAAATACTTCCCTTGGCGGATAGCTTACCCATCATCTATAACCCCCATCGGGTAGTTCACACGTTAAAACTTATTTGAATGGGTAACTCACCCATTGAAAACCCTAAATCCCTAAAACCCTCTCCTGTAACCCTAAAACCTCTAACCCTAACCCTAAACCCTCTAACCCTAACCCCACAACCCTAAACCATAATCCTAAACCCAAAAACCCTCTAACAGTTAACCATAACCCTAATGCTAAACCCTCTAATCCTAAACCATAACCATCTAACCCTAAACCCTAACACTAACCCTAAACCCTCTAACCCTCACCCTAAACCATATAACTATAAACCTTCTAACCCTAAGCCTAAACCATAAACCTTCTTACCATAAAACCTCTAAACCTTTAACCCTTAACCCTGACACTAAATAATAAATCATTAATGAGCTAATACATAGTATTTAATAATTATTTTTGTGTTATAATTGGCAGATGGCTAATAGAGGGGGTAGAGGAAAGAATCTGAGGTAGGTCACTCTTGCTACCACTATGATGGTGAAGAGGATATTTACTGCTAGTGCTAGAGCACAAGCAATGATGGAGCATGACAAAGATCCATGTACTACAAACACATATCATGTTCCATTTGAGGAGGAGTATGAGTATCCTAGTGAGAGAGCTTTTGTTGGCACTAGCACGTCTGCCTACACAGCAGGTTCTATTTTCTCATCAGCATCAAATGACAATTGTAGATTGATTGGACCTACTAGTGGGGGCCTACTCATTCATGATCTTCTAACCAGTTTTAAGGGTCATGTGGCATACACCATATGGAATGATAGTAAGTTAATTTCTATTATTATACCAAATAGTTTCGATATTTTTACCATGTAAATTATTATTCTAATATTCATTTGTTGCAAGAACCACGTCCTGTAAAGAGGGTTCAATCCAAGATGAAAAACTTGAGAAGACTGCTTGACGATGATGGTGGCATAGGTATTGCCTATGACTACATCGAGACCACAGGTCTAAAACAAATATATTTGAAATACTTTCACCATCACAATGCTCTGCCCATCTCTGCTTTTGTTGAAAGATGGCACCCAGAGACCAATAGCTTCCACCTTTCATTCAGTAATATGATGATTACTCTACATAACGTGATTTACAATATGGATATTAATTAGCATGTCTATGAGTGTAGCAACGAGTGTTTTCCTACTGATGGTGATGTGGTGGAGATTCTGACCAAGATGTGGTGTAAACCCGAGTTGATGGTTAGGTTAGCTTTTGTGAAGGGAAGCACAGTTGTACTTGATGATATTTTTTATAAGCTTAAGGTTGACCTTGTTGAGGATGATGAGTCTTATGCCTGATTTTATATGTGGTACCTTCCATCATGTGCACTTTTTTTTGGCAAGTCCAAAAACCATGCCCCATTATCAACGTTCACATTAGTAGTTGATTTGAATCCATTAAGCAATCGATTCGTATAGTTGGGAATTTAACGTATTTATATAGACAACTTGGGATAGCATTTATAACTGCATGTAAGCAAATAGGTGGTTGTATGACACTACTAGAGGTAATTATTTATTACATTTTTTGGTTTGACAAAAGTTGTTTAATTCTTAGTTTAAATGTGTTATACATGTGTTATAATTGTGCATATGATTGGATTTATAAGTATTTCTCATGATTTCAGAGGAGTTATTCTCATACGTATAATCCACCATGTGATGCTGTAGCAATGAGGTGGGACATAAATCATAAAATGCTTCCCCCTAAGTCCATGGATGGCGTAATTCAATACAGGAGGTAATTGGATTCTCTGAGGGACTAGTAGGAGTGACATACTTTTTTGTAAGTAGTTTTCAATTGTAGAATTTTTATCATATTTGATATCCCCATATGTTTTACATGCATTGATAGGTTGACTTATTACCATTTGATCAAGAATCGAGTATGAAACATCCTAAGTTAGCATATCAAGGTGGCCTGTGCTTTATGGATGTCGTGGAGCCATACACGCCAAATCAAGTTGCTCTACAATTTTGCTACCCCCAGCTCATCTCGATTCCTCCTATCATTTTAGTACATAGATTCTATTAGAGTATAAACATTAAGAAGAATAAGATAAATGACTCTAATTATGCATCATTTTGGAGCATTTGGCCACACCATCGACTAGAATCAGCTCCCATTTTCATCGCTCAACATATAAGCATGATGCCTCTGTTGAATAACTTCCTCGGTATCATTCTTATACCTTTCTAGTAGTCCAACCTGTACTAGTAGACGAAAGGTTGAATGATACCCCATACATTATTACAAGACTGGAGATAAATAACGACTTGATGGGTGGATTCCACTATTTGTACAAAGAAGAAAATAAGGGTAGAATTGGCAAGGATGAAGGTTTTGATATGACAAAGCAGGTTTACCTTGCCATGGGCAGGCTTAAAATGTCCTTTAGTGAAGAGGAGAAGGCCAGCCAACCCCTTATTGATGATATGTAGTAGATTTTTTTCTTTATACTTTAATTTTAATTTTATATTAAGGTTTATATGACTATGTTATCAAAATAATTTGTTTGTATGCTAATTTTAATTCCACATTACACCATGACTGCTTTACACCATGTTAAAAAATAATTAAGACAATTCTATGTACCAAAGTAAATGAAGTTCAGCACCAAAATACTTAAGAGAATGCAATAAACCAATGTAAAAAAAAAGTTAAATGCTAAACATGTGACTTTAAGTACAAATCATCAACCTAAGTTTTTCCCTTAGTCGACACCCATACCCATTAAATTCTGATACAGCTTAATACGATTATGATAAGGCTCATCCTATCTAGATAGGCTTGAAGCAACATGTATATACTGTTGATTTGATATAGGTGGTAATATTGTGTTTTCTATCAATTTTAACTACAAACATATAAAGTATCATAACCTAAGTATTAGAAATATATAGTCTAATGAAAACAATAAACAAAATTAGTATGAGAAAAAGACATACCGATACGAAGTGTAATAAATTATTCACACTTAAGATGGTAATTTTAACACCCAAATTTTTAAACCAAAAATCAAGTATTTAACACTTTATCTAGAATTATTTAATCTTAAATTATTGATTTAATTATTTTATTGACCTTTGATTTATAAAAATAGATATAATTATTTAATAAATTATTATAATTATTTTTATCATTTTAAACTACTATTTTTATTTAAATAAATCCCCAAATCTATAATTTTACTAAATTTATTTTATTGAATTAATATCTTTTTTAGGTTAAATTAATTTAATATTGTTCATATTAGCTAAATTTAGCCTAATTTCTAATCCAAACTCTAAAAATATTTTTCTTTTTTTCTTTTTCTCCTTTTTCTTTTCCTTCCTTTTTTCCCTTCCTTTTTTTTCTTTTTCCTTTTCTTTATATTCTTTTCTTCCTTCTTCTTTAGGCTATCCCATCCCTTCTTCTTCTTTCTCTCCTTTTTCTACTAAGTCATCCCTTCCCCCTTTCTTCTTCTTTTCTTCCCCCACCCGAGCCAACCCAGGACCCCTCTTCTTCTTTTTCCTTTATCTCATTCCCTTGGGCTAGCCCAACCCCTTCTCCTTCCTTCTTTTTTTTCTCAGCGCCGGCCAGCCCACTTTCTTTTCCTTCTTCTCCTTCCCTCATGTGGCTATTTCCCTTCTTCTTCTTCCCCTAAAACACCCCAAGCCAAACACCCCCCCCCCAACACCTGTCACACGCCTCCCCTCCTTTTTCCTCTCCGTCCCCACCACCTCTGCCAGCCTACACCTCCTACATGTCCCTTTCTTTTCCATTTTTAGCCCTACAACCCCTACTTCCCTTCCCCCACGTGTCTTTCCTTCCATTTCCATCCATCTCTTTATACACCTTAACATGCCCATCTACACCCTCCTGCACACCTACCTCAGATGATTATTAAGCCGCTCTCACTCCTCTTCTTTTTCTTCTCCTTCTCTTCTTCTTCTATGTCCATTCTCTCCCTTGAGCTCACCATATTTGTACTTCAATTCTCACTTCTCTTTTCTCTTTCTTTTATCCCCTATTTGTCCTTTAACATCCCTCTCTACCATCTCCACCACTCAACCAACCACCACACCACTTTCTTCTACACCCTACCTCCTCCCTGCATTACCTAGAGAAACTAGCACTAGCCACCCTATAGCATACCCCCTCCCTTTTTTTATCCTTCTTCCCTTCGACTCCCCTTGTACCTGCCACCCTTAGCCACCTTTTCTCCTCCCTTCTGCTACTGTCACAGCCTCCCCTAAACCACTTGGCACCACCCTAACATCCCCCCTACACCACCTGCCTTTCCTCGTTTCCTTTCTCTTCTTCTTTTCCTATCTTCCTCCTCTCCCTCCCTTCTCTACACTATTCTCCTACATCCATAGCCACCATCTCCACCACCTCTAAGTTACCACACCACGACCTCCAACCGCCACCCACCTCCTACCTCACCTCTACACCCAACAACCACCACCAACATCCCTCCATCACCTCCCTCAAGCCTTACTCGAGCCTCCAAGCCTCCTTCCTTTTCCTTTCCATTTTTTCCATATTGCATGGGTAGCGTGAGTTGTGTCATGTGATTTTGGTATATTTTAGCCAATATTAAGGTATAAGATAATTTAGTATTATTATATATTTAATACATATTTTAATAAAAATTATTCTTTTATTTATATAATATTAATATTTCACTTGTGATATGATTTTAGGTACAAAATTTTATTAAACGGAGCATTTTAAACCAAGATGCCTGTTAATTTTGATTTTTGTTAGAAATAAGGTAACCATTAAACCCACTAAGATGTATGGATCATCATATGTTAGCACATTAAGGTTTTTGGTATGTGATTTATGTACACATGATTTGTTACTAGCAATTCCATGATTATTAATGTTATCTTGAAAAATAGAAAGAAAAGCATTTTTATCTTATATAAAATGTGATATATATGAAAGGGTAATTAAGAAAGGAGTTGATGTTGATGATGAGTGTTATGTATATATATGTGCTATGCTAAGTGAGTATGGACACTTGTAGTGAAAATAATACTAATATGAGCCCTAGGGACAATTTGGTTATTTGGACACATCATGATATTTAACCTTAATTGGGATAACTAATGTATTATATATGTTGACAAGAATGGAGATAGGATTTTGGTGTATTATAAATGCACGCGTTAGTAGGAAGATTAATATTTTAGGGCATAGGGTTATTTTGGTAATTTTAATATGTGATGGTATTAATCTTAATAAAAATGCATACTAATTTTTATGTGGGGCAAAAATGATAGTAGGGGTTTGTGGCATTGAAAATACATGTTCCATCATGATAATCAATAATATATGGTCTAGGGGTATTTTTATAATTTTACATGTGCAATGGGGTTACCTAAATAAATTTACATGATAAGTAATAATTGGTGCTAAGTGTGCTACTAGGCGTTTGTGGTGTTAGTAATGCATGTTTGGGCATGGTTATTCATATTTATGTCCTATGGGCATTTTAGTAACTTTTTCATATGTAATTGAAGTTAACTTAATAAATATGCATGGTAAGAGGTAATTGGTGCTAGGTTTGATGATAGGGGTTCATGGTGTTAGTAATGTATGGCTGGGCATTAATATTAACATTTTATGACCTATGGGAATTTTATTCATTTTATATGTGCAATGGGAGTTAACTTAACAAATATGCATGATAAGTGGTAATTTTGCATAATAATCAATAAAATATGGTCTAGAGATATTTTGGTAATTTTGCATGTAAAATGGTGATTAGTCTAATAAACATACATGGTGAGTATAAATTGATGTTAAATATGATAAATAGTAGTTTACTATCTTAGTATCACTTATTTGAGCATGATATTCAATAAAATATAGTCTAGGGACATTTTAGTAAATTTACATATAATATGGCGATTTGTCTAATAAACATATAGGGTAAGTATAAATTGATGTTAAATATAATAATATAAGTTATTCCCTTAGTATCACCTATTCAAGCATGACTATAAACATTTTAGGGTCTAGGATTATTTTGGTAATTTTGGAGTGTGTTATGATGAATATGCTAATGAAGAAGCATGACTATAAACATTTTAGGATCTAGGATTATTTTGGTAATTTTGGAGTGTGCTATGATGAATATGCTAATGAATATGCGAGTAACTTATTAAATTAGGGTATGTTATGATGTTATTTTCATTAACATGCAAGGAGTGCATTAATTGTTAATTAAGTATGAGAATGTGTATTAGTTGTTCTAGAAGTGCATGTTAGGGTTTTAATTGTAAAATGGTCGTTTGGTGTGTTAGGTAGCTTAACTTCATAATCAACAGTATAATTATGGTGTGCTATTCTTTTCATGGCATATGGATGAATTAAAATGGAATTTTTGATGTAAGTAGATAGTAAAGAGATAGCCTTAGCCTTGGGGCATTTTGGTTATTTTAGTCTAAAGTGCCTAAGTATGAGTGTTGGAGCCTAGGATGGCCTTAGTGGACTACTTATGTTGATATTAACAATAATCCTCATTCTGGCTACTTCATGATATTGGAAACAAATAAAAATGATTAAGTATGTGATTAATATGTGCTCTCATAGTCACCTTAATTAAAACACTAATACTTAAAGTAAAAGACCTTGAGATCGGAAATTATGGCTCTTTAGTGTTTGCTACCCTAAAGATATGGTTTAACCCGTGATTATTTTGGATTTTTCTAGTGTGCCTTAATATCCCAGCTAGATCTTACATCTTACTCTATGTATCTCTACTAACCTAATTAGGGGGTATGTATACTTATAGATTAGGTGTCCTTATTGGTATGGTATTGTGTGCCTTTGTGTACTAGTATGACCAGGGTACCTTTGCGTCCTAAGTTGATAATTGGTAGAATACTATGGTGCTCTTATGCACCGGTATGACAGGTGTACCTTTATGTCTCTGAGTTCTTCATCTCCTCCTCGAGTCAATAAAATGGAATTGTGTAATAATTAAATGGAAAGGCATTAATAGAATACCACGTAGTCGAGACCATATGGTTTATATGTACTGGCCCGCTAGTTATAATGGTGGTTAGGAACATTCTACCCTGGATTATATCATATGTATGATGGGTCCAATGGTTATAATATTGGCCAGAAGCATATTACTCTGGTTTGTATTATATTTATCGGTTCATCAATTATAATAATGGCCAGAAACATGCTACCTTGGGTTGTATTATATGTATCGGTCCACTAGTGAGAATAGTGGGATCCTTGAACCTATATGGATATAATTCAAGAGATGATGAATATCTAAACTAATGGCTTGAGTCTAGATGATAATGAATGAAGTATTATGACCTACTGATGTGATATAGTAGCAGCCTTGGTGCCTACTACGATGGATTGAGTTTGGTATTATACTGATGGGCCTATAGGCCTGCCTTTGAGTTGAGTGGATGGTGTGCATGGTTGAGTATGATGTTGACTCTCTAATTATACTACAAAGAGCATCGCTTGGATGCTCCCTTGGTAAGTTCTGTTATTTCTAAGTGAATGAGTCTATGTGACATATAATCCTGTTGCATGTAGCCATTTGAATGATTATTGAATTTCATTTTATATATGTGGAATTGCATGTTTATGTGTTTGATGTGTGGAAATTGATGTGTTGTATGCGGGCCTTACATATTAGCCATATATAAAGAGTTACTCAATACTATAATACTAAAGGATTCCTTTTTTATACCCTTACTTATTCAATGGGATGTGGTATTTGCAAGTTAGCTCACAAATGTTATTCAAGACTTACTCTCAGGTTAAGAGTGTAAGACTATTCGGGAAGATTTTAGGGTTTTTCTTAAAACTCTTATACTTTCTATTTTAATGACTTTATTAGGCAACAACTATTAGTGGATTGTATTTCTTGTAATATAACTATTGCGCTACTATGTTCTATAATTGTATCTTTGTATTGTGTAAAGTATGTTTTCAGCCTTAACACTTGGTATTCAGGACGGTGGAGGAAAATTGTTCCGGTATTAAGTGTGATAGTAGCATCCCCAAAATTTACCCTATTTTCTTCCTTTTATAAATTTTAAAAATAATTTTTTTCAATAATAAATTTTGAGGATGTTATAGTGATGCTCTAATCAGGTTATTCATAATTATGTAGAGCTCTATGTGGTAAACATGTAACCGACCTATATATAATCAAGAAAACAAATATGACATTGTACATGATCACAAAGAGAAAGCCAAAGTTAAGCTTATGCCACCATTTCTCCATCAGAGATGATCCCTCCCAACATACCAAGCATTGCATGTTTCAGCAATAAGATCTATAAAGGCATGCTCATATAACTCTTGATGCATCACCATATCCCTATACAGTGTGGCTCTAACATTTAACCATAATGATTTTCTACCAAATAGGTGTAATATAACCTCTCTAAACCCACAATTTCCATATACCAAAACACCACACCATGATTCCACACACAGGAGCATAACTGGCTCAACATCAAAGGACGATGGAAAATCATGGATGCATGAGTCTACAATTTCTCCCACTACTACTTCTTCCTTGATCTAATCAGCAAGGGGAAGAGTGACCTCTACCAGGAGATGCACGTTCCAATCGACCAAGGGAAGAACAACCTCTACCACATCCTCTACCAATAGACATTGCGTTGTTGGTGATTCAAATAAGCATACTTTGTGTTCCCACTCTAATAGTTTCCTTTGTATGCTATTACTGAGGCATCATTTGCCTTGTTGAACATTTAGTTCTACCATACTTGTTTGTGCAGGTTTGAGAATCTCGTCAATAATATTATAATAGTATCGTAAATGTCATTGTTATTGGTCAAGTATCATTTTCACCTTATGCATAATGTTAGAAGCAAATGGACGTATGGATAGATCAATAATTGAATCATCAAATGCAAACATTTCTTATTGTGGTCTAACAAAATTTAAAGTCTTCCAAAATTTATGCACTTCCGATAGGTTGATTATCATGGTAAACAATGTGCAAACCTCAAGTAACACCCACATCTCAAGGATTTGGGACCAACCATATCAGACCTCTTACTCTCCTCTTCAATTAAGTGCAATTCTTTGTGACATATAACAGATGTGAAATCCTTGAACAATATGTCATCTATAGAGTAATATGGAATAATTACCTATGATTGCTCTAGATCTTTTTTACCACATTAATTTGGAGTCTTACGTCTATGTCGATCGTCAGGCATAATGTGTCAAAACTCATCTGTGATGATGATATATATTTCTTCAACTTACTATATTCACTTTCCACCCTAAAATTATATTTTCAAAATATAAAGAATGGTTAATTGTTATACACCTAATAAATTAAAAGATATTGAATATTTACAACAAATAAATTATACATATTGGTTGTATAAATACCAAAGTGAATAAGTTTGTCAACCAACACAAAAAAAAAAAGAAAAAAAAATCCTTATATGAATCCAACTAGATCTCATACACATATTGTAAAATATGTGAAAATCTTTCCCATTTGTCACCCATAAATAGATGTTCGTTCTCATATGACTACATTTTAGTGACTTATACAATCTCCATCCAACCTCTTAGAAAACTTTATCTCACTACTATACTTCCCACCTTTTTTATAAAATATGAGAAAAAATTCTTAATAATGTGCCATCTATACAAGAAGGGTGCTGCATTAAGAAAGACTTTGGGCACTATCTATGTTAATTCCAGTTCCCTATCAGTGATCACTACATTTAGTTCATGGATCTCCATCAATCTATTTACCGTATCAAGTACCCATTCATACTTATCTTCCTTTTCCTTCATCGTAAATGCTAAGATAATGGAAAAATTCTTACTACTAGATACACAACCAATGAGTTCTAAGAAATGAACGTTGTACTTATTGATTTCGTATGTGCAATCCAAATAAATGACATATGAAAATGCGTGTAACAAAGAAATAGAATACGAGTGTGCTAATACACTATTACGAACCACATTAGAGTCGGGTAATCAATAATGCCATAAATGGTATTCATTACTTTCCATGAAGTGAAATAAATGTTGCATGATTGTATGTCCCATCAACCTCTGTACCTTGAACTTATGTCTAGCATTTTAGATTATCCTAAGTGTTGTTACCCTATTTCAACCTGTCAATAATATCCCTTGGTTTGACATTTATTTGTGTTAGCTCGTGTACCAACATGCATTCTTTTAAAGATAAACAACAAGCAAATGAATGCCCCGACAAATACTTACCTAATATATGATTATGCATACCATATTCTACCATTGGTCTCTTGTAATTCCCCAAAATTTTAGAAGTCGTATAATTTAATAAATAAAATTTAGTTAGGATACATTAGATTTTAAAAGTATTTAATTTAATTATTTTACAGATTTTTGAATATATAAATTTGGATAGGAATATTTGATAAATTAAAATAAATATTTTGTAATTTTATCATACCCTTTTTATTTAAATAATTTTCCAAACCAATATTTTACTAAAATTATCCTTTTTAAATCCATATATTTAATTATATTAAATAAAGTTATTTCCCAAAAATATTATATTCTATTATTTTATAAATTAAATTATTTTAATTTTCCCTATTTTTCCTTTTTCTTTTCTTTCTCCTTTTTCTCATTTTTGCTCCTTTCTTTCTTTTTCCTTTTTCCTCCTTCAGGCCGGCCTACCTCCGCCTCCCTGCGTGCCTCGGACGCTAGCCCATCTCCCCCCTCTCCCACGCGGACCGCCTCCTTCTTTCCTTTCCTCTCCTCTTCTGCTCATCACTGCCCAACCCAACCCCCTCCTTTCTTTTCTTTTATCACCCCCCGACTGCGCCGGCCTGCTCACCTCCTTTCCCATGCCCGGCCTGCTGCCCCTCCTCTTATTTTCTTTCTTCTTCTATGCCCCAACCAAGGTGCACTGACCTGTCTTCATCGCCATGCCTGCCACCCTAAGCATGCCCGGACACCGCCCAACCACCTCTTCCTACCACCCTCCCTCTCTTTTTTCACTATTTCAGACCAAACCATCCATGTAGTCCCCATCACGCATGGCCTCCCTTTCTTCTTCTGCCCTTCCCTCTCCCATTCACCCTACCACCTCCCTACCACCCTACACCCTACCATCCGATTAGTTGCCCTCTTTCCTCTTCTCCCTCTTCATTTTCTTCTCCTCACAAGCCCTTTCCTACCCCATTTTTTTAGCCTTCCCCTTCCCCCGATTCTTTTCTCTCATTTTCTTCTCCTTCCATTTCATTCCCTGTTTTGCACCGCCGCCTCCCTCTGCTGCTTCCACCGCCGCATCGACCCCCTAAACTACCCCTTTCCACCCTCTACCTCAGCCCTGAATGACCATACCACCCCTCAAGCCCCCTATAGCCCACCTTCTTCCTCCCCTCTTCGTTTCTCTTCGTTTTCTCCCTTCTCAGCAACCGACCTGCAACCCCTCCTTCTGTCGTCGTCCCGTTGCCTCCCAAGCCACCAACATACTCCCTACAACCTCCTCTAGCACCCCTATACCTCTTTCAGCTAAAATTGTTACCTTCACTTTAATACCCCGTTTTTCAAAACCGTAATTATAAATTTATAATCGTATAATTAATTATAATTATTATTTTAGAGGGCTTAATCTTAAAAGTGTTATTATTTTTCGTATTATTTCAATGGTTTAAGTATAAATTTAATTAGTTTAAAATTTTGATGGAGATTAGGCTATTTAAATTAATCCTAATTTTTACCCGTAAATCTTATTTTAAATTATTTTATTAATAATCTTTTGATCAGTAACCAAAAATAATTTCTTAAAAATTATTCTCGATTATTTTACTCTTTCCGACTATTTTTAAATTTACCCAAATTCTAATAATTTTTTCCAAACTATTTTTATCTGATATTTTAATCTATCTAAATTAAATTTAAAATTAAATAAATAAACTCTACTCTAGGGATGGAAATGGGTCGGGTCTGAACCGGGTCCAGCCATACCCAGACCCGACCCAAACCTGTCGGGTCTTAAAAGTTTAGACCCAGATTCAGACCCATCGGGTTTAGCGGGTAAATGGGTCCTAAATGGGTCCGGTTATTTTTTAAAAAAATAATTAATAATCTATGCTAATATAAATACATTTATGTTTTATATAACTTAATATGTATTTTTTTTTGTTAAAAAAATCATCTAAGTGAAAGAATAAATATATTAAAATAGTTATATTAACTTTTCAAATGGTGTTTTAATGCTTTTAGTAGGGATGTAAATGGGTGGGTTCAGGGCGGGTATACCCATATCTGTATCCGATAATAAAATCCGTACCCGTTCCCGAATCCATATCCGCTAACATATCCATATCCGTATCCGTTGAATATCCATTACTCGACGGATTATCCGTTTACCCGTTAATGGATATTATCCGATGGATAAATCTACCACCCGACAGATAAACCCATTTAGAGTTAAGCTAAATGATAATTCTAACTTTAATTTATACTATAATTATTTCAAAATTAAGGGTAAAAAATAATTATATATCGGGTAAACGGGTACGAATATGGATACGGGTATGGTTACGGGTACGGATATAGATATCCCATACCCATATCCGTACTCGAACCCGATAGGTATTTTTTTTCTATCATCCATATCTGTATTCATATTCGTTTATCCATATCCGTTGGATAAAATCCATCGGATTTCAGGTAAAATCCGCCCCATTTATATCCTAACTTTTAGAATACAATATTATACATATTGTTTATAAAGTAAGCATACAAAAATAAAATTTTAAAAAATGAATAAGGAGCTTATATAAGATTAAAACAATAATGACAAACATAATATTAGTATGTATTTATATATGTATACATACATACATATACATATACATATATATATATATATATATATATATATATAGATACATACACACATATGTATATTAAACGGGTCCGGCGGGTCGGGTCTGGATCTAGAACTGGACCCAGACCTAGACCCTTAAAGGTATATGTGGACCCAGACCCGATCCAGACCCATTAGGTCCAAAAATTATGGACCCAGACCCGCTAAAAATGAGGCGGGTCTAGCAGGTCTGGGTCGGGTCCGAGACCCATTGCCATCCCTACTCTACTCTACCCTCTGACTTATCCGAATATTTTGTCCCGTCCGTACATTTTATACACACGTGTACACTCCACCCAACTCTTCGTTCCGTCGGTAATTTATATACACTTTCACATGCATATTTTGCACATAATCGCAACACTCAACCCCGACCAACCCAAACAGCCCCTCCTCTTTCATTTCACAGACATATACACACACAGCACTCCCTCTCTACTCCCCTCCATTTACAATCACCAAACAGCCTTCGTGCCTACCTGTGGTTCGATATTAGTCTTCGTGCCTACCTGAGGTTTCAGTAGCAACCTTTGTGCCTACCTGTGGTTCGGTAGTAGCCTTCGTGCCTACCTGAGGTTTTGTGTGTTTTCGGTAGTAGCCTTCGTGCCTACCTATGGTTCGGTAGTAGCCTTCGTGCCTATCTGTGGTTTTGGTAGTAGCCTTTGTGCCTACCTGAGGTTTTCTGTATTTTTAGTAGTAGCTTTCGTGCCTACTTGAGGTTTTCTGAAGGTTTGGTAGCGGCCTTCGTGCCTACCTGTGTTGATTTTACGTCTGTGAGCATACCCGTGATATTATGGATCTTATTATGTTGTATCTGTAAGTTTACCTGTGACGTTATGGATTTATTATGCTGTACCTGTAAGTATGTCTGGGGTAATATGAATCTCAGTAAATTATACATGTGATGCACATGATTGTTTGGGAATTTATGCTGAGACGTGAATTATGCTGAAGTTGGGTTTTAATTATTACTCAGAGATTATTTCTGGGATGTTTAATAACTAGTTTGGCTGTTTGAGATAAATAAAAATGAGTAGTACGTGACCTTGATAGAAATTGATCATTTGAGTGATTATTGTATCTCAATCATCGTAGTTATATGTATATATCTTATACTATGTTAAATGTATGCCTTGCATGTGTTCCATGCTGATTTATCGTATTAGTTTGGTATAAAGGGTTGCTCAGTACCGTAGTATTGAAGGGTTCATTTCCGTGGGCCCCTGCCTATTCAATGGGCAGTGGACTTTGTAGGTTAGCCTCTGAGCTCAGTCAAATGCTGATAGTTCGGATTTGGGAGCGTAGGACTATTCGGTGTTTCTTTTTTCTTCTTATTCCAGTTATATTTGGGCTCTTGTGTCCTACTGTAATTTCTCTCTCGAGTTTCGTAAACTGCTAATGTCGTTTTCAATTAGTAGTATTTATCTAATGTTCTGTCTATCCTGATTTCTGTAATCATGATATTAATTTAAGCGGATTAATGATTTTAGCCTTAGCACTTGGTATGAGAATAGTAGAGGAAACCACACTTGTACCAAGTGTGGTGGTACCACCCCTTATTTTTATTATTTTAGCTTTCGCACTTAACTCTGTAAACGAAATTTTTTAGTTGTAAATTTTGGGGTGTTACATTCACCCCCTCATTTTTCCCCTCCCTTTTCCTTCCTTCCCAGCCATGCCCACCTCGATAGGCCCCTTTGCAGCCTCACCTCTGCTGCCCTTGGCCGCCAACAACCTATCCCCGACCACCACCTACACCCCCTCTTCACCCTCTTCACCCTTCCCTTGCCCTAAATTCCCCTCCAACTATCTTCTTTCCTAGCCCCAAAATCCTAACCCGAAAACACCCCTCCTTCCTTTTCTTCATGCCACCTTTGACCCTTCCACCCTTGTTTTTGCATACAGCTCATGCTACATGAGTAGTATGAGCTGCTACATGCCTTGGTTATTTTAGTTTATAAATTTTAAGGTATAATAATATTGAAGTCATTAATTAAGTTTTATAAAGGCTTATACTTTTGGTTTTTCTTATTTCTAATGTGATAAATATTGAAATTATTTTTAGGTCTTGGTTTTGCTATTTAAAGCTTGAATCCTTCACCGAGATACCGGTAAGGTTTGATTTTTTAGGAATTAAGGTAATCATTAAACCCTACTTAAATGCATGGATAAACATATGTTAGCACATTAGGGTTTTTAATATGTTATTATGCTTGATATATGTTGTTTAATATAACATATGTAGTTTCTTGTATTGATTGATAAAAAAGAAAGCATGCTAATTTATATGCCATGTGTGGAAATATTGCTTAAGGAAAGAGTTAGGTTATTAATAAAAATGTTGAGTACTTATCTATAGTGTATTACGTTATTGTGACCATGTGTGAATAATATTATTGTGAGGCCTAGGGGCATTTTAGTAATATGTCTTGTGTAAGAGTGTGGCTTAATATGTATGGGTGCTAATGAGTGTTATATTAAATTATAATAGTTGTTGGAGTTGGACAATTAGAATGGAGTATTAATATTATTGTTTTATGTAGTGATGATAAGCTAATAAAAGTGGTGTAATAAGGGGGTAAAATAGTAATTTTGGAAGTAAAGGGCAAAATGATAATTTTATAAGTATTATGGTAATTTTGGAGGTAAAGAGTAAAGTAGTAATTTTGGGAGTAAACGATAAAATGGTAATTTTTTGGAAGTAAGGGGTAAAATGGTACATTGTAAGTAAAAAGGGTATTATGGTAATTTTGGAAGTTAATGGCCAAATGGTAATTTTGTAAGTAAAAAGGGTATTATGGTAATTTTAGAAGTAAAGCGTATTATGGTAATTTTGTAAGTAAAAAGGGTATTATGGTAATTTTAGAAGTAAAGGGTAAAATGGTAATTTTATAAGTAAAAGGATAAAACGGTAATTTGTAAGTGAAAGGGTGCTCTGGTAATTTTTAAAGTAAATGGAAAAATGGTAATTTTATAAATAAAAGGGTAAAGTGGTAATTATAATAATAGAGAAGGGAAAAATGATAATTATAATGATTAAGAAGGGTAAAATAGTAATTATGATAATGGAGAAGGGTAATTTGGTAATTATGATAATGGAGAAGGATAATTTAGTAATTAACCAACTAAAGGGTAGTTTGGTAATTATAATAATAGAGAAGGGTAATTCGGTAATTATGATAATAGAGAAGGTTAATTTGGTAATTACAATGATAGAGAAGGACAATTAGGTAATTATAATAATGGAGAAAGGTAATTTAGTAAATTAACCAACTAAAGGATAATTTGGTAATTATGATAGTGGAGAGGGGCATTTTGGTAATTTGATAATGGAGAAGGGCAACTTGGTAATTTAACCAATCAAAGGGTAAATTCGTAATTATGATAATGAAGAAGGGTAATTTAGTAATTATGAAAATAGAGAAAGGTAATTTGGTAATTTAACCAACTAAAAGACAATTTGGTAATTATGATAATGGATAAGGGTAATTTGGTAATTTAACCAATTAAAGGGCAATTTAGTAATTATAATAATGAAGAATGGCAATTTGGTAGTTTAACCAACTAAACGGAAATCTAGTACAGATGGGGAATATGATAAGTGTAACAATTTGAAGGGTGATTGGTGATCTAATAAGTGTGGGAGATAATTTGGTAACCTAAGTCGAGTAAGAATGTGGATAAGAACAACTATGTGTGTGTTATGTGCCTTGTATGCCATGTATTATGCCATGTTGTGTACTTTATGCTAAAAGGCTAATCATTTGTAGCACAGTTTGGAGTGGAGATATGTTTATGTGACTCCTTTATGGCATGTGGATGATGATTATATGTGCTATGCATACGATGTTATATGATGTGACCCTCTAGGACATGCATACTAGGATGTTTAATAATATGAGATGGAGTGAAAGGATAAAAAGGAACAAATGGGGAGTGAGTTGACTAAGGGGACATGAGATTGACCTAATTATCTCATGATCCATGATGGGGGAAATAAAAGGAGGTTATGATCAAAATGAACGAGTGATGTAACTCTTATATGGGAGATTTCTAGGGTTTGCATAGGGTGGATGGAGTATGCATGGGATGATCCTAACGTAAGAAAGGTGTTAGGATTTTGAGGGGCCAACTAGGGTTTCACGATCACATGTATAATTAGTGAGTAGAGTGATAGGATTTGGGTTGAATCTAAATGAGATGAGGTGTCAGACGATAAAAGAAAGGTTGGGCCACATAGGTCCAAAGGGTTTCGAGAGAAAACCCTAGAGAATGGTAGTGAGAGATTTTGAATGTCATAAGGTGGTGGGCCTTAATGCACACCCTTAGGAATTGGGTTTTTGTTATGAGTAAAGGTAAGGAGGAATGGATGTTGGGGTGTGATAAGAGGCGCAAAGGTCTCAAGATATGGGATGGGCCCTCTCGGGAGGATAGAATTAGAGGTCGGTGACATTTATGACAAGGGTGAAATACTTTCAATTAAGATACGAATAAAACACTAATCATTTAAAGAGGAAGATTATTGAGCTGGACCTAGACCAGTCCACCGGCAAATAATAGTGGCCAAGAGTTGGGGTGTCCTGGAGACCAATCCACTAGCAAATAATAGTGGCTAGGAGTGTTATGCCCTAGAGGCCAGTCCACCAACGAATAATAGTGGTCAGGAGAATTCTGCCCTATATGTATTCCGGTCCACCGACTATAATAGTGGGGTTCTCACACTCATATAGATATATAAAATCTAAGAGATAATTGAATAATAATGGACTCATGGCTTAAGGCCTAGAAGTATCGATTGTACATTATAACTTATTAATATTTGATGGACTTGTTAAGTATGTCAATGTAAGTATGTAAATGTTATGTATGCACTTCTCATTATATTTGTATATAGTGTTGTATCATGTGCTAAATTATGGGCCTACTTTTAAGTGTGTTTTAAAGGATTACTCGGTACTATAGTACTGAAGGATTCTATTCGTAGGGTCCCTTCCTATTCAATGGACAGCGTCCCTTGCAGGTCCTTTTTAGGTACTATTCAAGTAGAAAATGAGAAAGAGCATAAGGAACTATCCGAAAAGTCCTAGGATTATACTCTTTCTGTTTTAAACCCTAATTTAAATGTGGTCCTTGTTCTTGTAACCACTGCTGGTAGATTTTATTCTTATAAATGGTTTATTGTGCTACTTTGATTTAAATATGGTTTGCAAATTGTGTTTTACTCTTTCAGCCTTAGCACTTGGTACTGGAACGATATGAGTAAACCGGTCTGGTAGTAAGTGTGGTTGTAATATCCTTAGAATTCAAAGTCTTGTTATTTCGCTTCCGCTAACTCTTTTAAATAAAATGAAATTTTTCAGTAGTGAATTTTGAGGGTGCTACATATCTAACCACTGCAAGCATCTTTCCTTCCACGAATCTTGAATTCATAGCCACACTTTTTAGTCCCAATAGATCAAACAATTTTCGAGTTCACTAAAAGTCGTATTCTATAAGCACCTCATCTTTTACAACGAACCCAAACTCTACCTTTTTTCAACCTCTCGATACCTCAAACCATATTATGTAGCCTTCCACTTTCTTCAATCCAACCAATTAATGACTCTTAATCATTAAAAATCTCATCTATAGCAAATAATCTACTCTAATTGGTGTTAATTAAATATGAATTCTGTAATTAATATTAAAGGTATGAAATTATAGGGAATACATAAATATAAAAATGAATATTAAAAATTTATGGAAAGAGGTAAGTTGATAGGTGAGTAAGGGATGGAAATCGGACGGGTTTTACTCGAAACCCGATGGGTTTTATCCGTTGGATATGTAAACGGATATGGATATGGGTAAGGAGGAAGGGGAGAAATATCCGCCAGGTTTGGATATGGATATGGGTAAGGGATCCTCAAATCCGTACCCATACCCGCATCTGTTTACCTAATATAAATTACATTTTTACCTTAATTTATTAACCTGAAGTATATTTTCTAAGGCTAAAAGTGAAGATATGATTAAATTTTAACAATCTAAGTATATAATTCTAACATTAAATGATTTTTACTTTATACTTAATGGATTTTACCCGAAACCCGATGGATATGTAAATGGATATGGATAAACGGATATGGATATGGATATATATGAGGAAATAAAATACCAGTCGGGTTTGGATATGGATATGGGTATAGGTTTTCTTATCGGGTTTGGGTAACGGATAGGGGGTACCCGATCCGATGTCATCCCTAGGTGAGTTACCCATCAGAACCAAAAATTCTAAAGAAAAAAAACCGCATCACCATTATTTTGCCGAGGTTATTTTTGCTACAAAAATCATTGGAATCATATTCTTCATCCACACTCATTGTATTCAATATTGAAAGAATTATATGTTGTGTAATTAATTGAGGAGAAGACAAGAGAGAGAGAGAGAGAGAGAGAGAGAGAAGAAATATTGATTGGTGAAGTGTACAAATGAAAGGGCTAAATTGGTCAAAAATGGAAAAGAAATAGTTTTGAGGGGTGTGAATTGATAAATTTGGGTGTGCATCTAACATCTCTCTTTTTTTAATTATGTATCCTATTATAAAGTACCTATATAGATCCAAAAATGAAAAAGATAAGGATAGAAGAAAAGCTTTAGTGAAGCTTCAAGTAGGTTCTCTCAACAAGTTCTTTATTCAACAAGGTGATACTTCACAAAATGTTATGGTAACTAAATAAGATGAGAATAAGAAAGATAATGGTAGACAAATGACTTCTAATGTATAACATGATCAATTGATGAATAAGAATGAAGAATCAATTTAAGTTAATGAAACCATAAATTTTGATAACATTAAAGGAAAATTTTTACCCTTAGAAGAAGAAATTCAACCTTTGAATAAGAAAAAAGTAATTAATGAGAATAGCGATCACGATCAACATGCAGTCAAACCTAAATACTTTATGCATCCCTTTGATTTTAATGATCCAAAAAAATGGAACAACATGAGAAATAATTTTTTAGATTTATTAATTGAAAGGGGCTTTAAAAAAGATGATTATATTATTTATCCTAGTGATGATTCAGATAGATATTTTAGCTTTTCACATTACTTTCTCATCCTTCTAGATGGAGAAAATCAAGACTACCGATGGTTAGTATACTAAACTTCATTGAACAAAGTATTGTGTTTCTAATATAAGTTATATAGCCAAGATCATAAAAAGAGCCTTGTGGGCTAATTTGGAAATGGAGTAAAAAATTAGGAAAAATATAAGTACACGGCTTATAAGTTATGAAAAGAGTGTTTATCACATCCTAATTTATGAGTTAAATCCATTTGGAAAAAATATTATAGTTAAGAGACTTAAAAAGAATAATTTTTCATTTCTTGGAGGTAATGAGAGGTTTTATAAGGAAAATAATGGAGTTCTTTTTACATATAATTGAGATGATAGTAAAATTTGATCCAATGATGGATGAACGTGTTTGATGTATCATGAAATCCTAGCAGTTGAAATGAGAAACTATATCATGGGTAGAGTCAAACAAGTAAAGTACTTTTCTGTTATTCTTGATTGCACTTGTGATGTTAGTCATGATGAAGAAGGTTCTCTTTTGGCACGATGTGTCAATGTCTCTACATTTCCCATAGTTGTAGAAGAAATCTTTTTGGGACTTTTAAAGGTGCATGATACATTTGAGTTTGGCCTTTTTAAGGAGCTTACAAATGCATTAGACTTTCTTGGACTTGACCTCAATGATATAAGAGGACAAGGGTACAACAATGGAGCCAATATGAGAGGAAGACACAAAGGGGTGCAAAAAAAGACTACTTGATGTAAATCCTAGAGCACTATATATACCAAGTGGTTCTTACAGTCTTAATATTGAAATTTGTGATATGTCAAATTGTAGTAAGATATAGGATTCTTTTTCTTTTTTTGAATCAACACAAATAATATATATTCATTTTTTTTATCTTCTAGAAAGAGATGGAAGAATTCTAGAGATCATTTAGCAGGGATTACTATTAAGCTATTGATGTGTATCTCAATAAATTTTATTTAAATAATTCTATTAATTACTGTAATTTGCATTGTACATATAATTACTTTTCTTATTCTGTGAATAATTACGGAAAAATCAGATAAATGGAAATGGAGTATAATGTTGGTTGTTGGGAGTAAATGTTGTTGGTTGTTGCTGTTGCTGATATGGGATTGTTGCATAAGTTGATTTTGTTTGTTCATATCAGTGAGGGAAAATTATTACTCCCATATGATGCATTCGCAGGCAAATCATAGCTAGTGGAATTAAATAGGCCACATGGTCAGCCACCCAATCCATTTTGTTTTTGGTTAGAAGGATTGCAGATTATGCAACCCTTAATTTCCACAATTAGATACATAATTTAGCTGATGAAAAATTAGTTGTAATTTTAATTATGTGGGAAATAATTGTAAATCTTGTATTTGGGCTGAATCATTATAATCAGCACCAATAGTCTTGTATATTGGGTTGTTTGATTGTCTCTGCTAAGCCCACCGATCATATGTATATAGGTATTTGTATACGCGTGTATATATAGGGCTATATAAGGAACATGTATATAGTTTTTGGCAGAATAATACTCGCAGATTATTTTCTCTCACTCTATCTATAACTCTCTCTCGACTTCTCTCTCTCAATCTCTCTCTCTTGCTAAACCCTCTCTCGCTCGAATTATTCTCTGCTAATTCTTCTTGCTTGATTCTCTCTTCTGTGAATTAATCTCAGTTGCCGTTGAATACAACTGTGCCCTGAGTTTCTTAATCTTCCTTTGGTTTAATTCATTAGGTTGATCTTTATATTTTTGGCCAAACACATCGCTCGACTCACAATCCGATGATTTTTGTTCGAAACCTAACCAGGTTTCATCATTTGGTATTAGAGACTCAATTAATCGAGTGGTTATGGTTTATTATGCGTTTATTGTTGATTTTTGTTATTTCTTGCCAGTTCTTGATATCATTAACCCTCGATTTTGTAAGTTGGCATATTAGGGTTTGTGCCTGACAAGAATCGAACGATTCTTGTTGTGATAATTGTGACGATGAATTCATAACTTTCTGCGAAGAAATTTTAACCCTAATGAGACGATAGTGCTCTGGAAACTCCAGGTTAACTGTTCATTAATTGTCTCTCAGCTAGGGTTTAGTCTTGATTTTTTTTGTGATAATTGCTAATCATTTTCGTATCCGATAAAATCTATCCTTATCTCTCTAATCCATGTTATTTCTTATGATTAAGAATTAATCATTCTATTTGCGAGGTGATGCTATACTAAAATCTTGAATGAGTGTGCAGGTAGAAACTCAATACCAGCAATTCTTTAAGAAAGGGGTAAAGGCTCCAAGAAGAGGGGCCCGAATTTGTTTATTCGGATTAATCACCAACAATTGTTGGCCAGTATACTCATTCCTCTATAAGAAATCTTATCTGTGTTGTTGGCCAGCAATTATCTTATTATTATTGATATGTTCTGAGTGTGATTCTTTTAATCAAATAATTGTGTTGTGATTATTCTTTTACAATTGTGATCAATATTTGTTGATGTTGTTAGTTTGCTAGATTTCATTGTGTTGTGATTGTGAATCAATTGACTGTCTGTGTTTGATTATAAATCAAATAGGAGGTATAGAATCCATTATGTCTAATAACGGCCAATATGTGAACCAATCGGTGTCTGTGTCCAGTAATGATCTCTTAGAAAGACTTAAGACCTTTCAAGAACAAATGACTGCCCAATTGGTTGTGTTGTCTGCTAATTTAGAATAAAGAATAAGTGAACAATAAATTAGAATTAATCATTTACAAAATAATAGACTAAATGATCAACATGCTGGGGTATTAGGTAGAGCTCCCATGGAGCTTAGAAATAGGATTCCCCCTTTAACTAATTTAGAAGAATTAGAGGATCAGATATCTAATAATAGTGATAGACGTCCTAGGCAGGTTAATAGATAGGAAAGGGAGTTAGATCTAATTGATAGGAATGTAGGTAATCTTAAGTTTAATATACCTAGATTTAATGGGAGAAATGATCCTGGCTACTATTTTGAATGGGAAAGGGCGATAGAGTTAGTCTTTGAGTGTCATAATTATTCAGATGAGAAGAAAATTATGGTAGCAGTAGTTGAGTTTACAGACTATGCTTCTTCTTGGTATTACAATCTTGTGTTAACTAGACGTAGGAGTGGAGAACCACTTGTTCAGAATTAGGATGAATTTAAGGCTTTAATGAGGAAGAGGTTTGTTCCAAATTATTATTATAGATAGTTATATAAGAAGTTGCAGACATTAAATCGGGGTAATAAGTCTGTAGATGAATATTTTAAGGAGTTAGAAATGTTAGTAATTAAAATTGGAATTATTGAGGATGAGGATGCCACTATGGCTAGGTTCTTGAGTGGATTGAACTCCGAGATTGCTGATAAGGTAGAATTATATCCATATGGAACCTTAGAAGAGATGGTTAACAATGTGAAGAGGAATTTTGGTGGAAGTAGTTCTGGAAATTGGAAGAATAGTGGAAAATTTGACGTTAAGGGTAAAGGTAATGAGGTTAAAGTAGGCAACAAAGTTGATAAAGGTAAAATTGTTGCTACTAACCCTACTAGTGGTCCCACGAGGACTAGAGACATAAAGTGTTTAAAGTGTGGGGGACTAGGTCATATAGCCTATGAGTGTCCTAATAGGAGAAATATTTTGATTAGAGAATCTGGGGAAATAGATTCTGAATTTGAGGAAGAAGAGGTAGAGGTCAACACAATCATGAGTGATATTAGTGAATCTGAAAAAGAGGTAGAACTTCCAGTTAGTAGAGATCTTTTTGTTGTGCGTAGGGATTTGAAAAGTAATAAATTTGTAATCCCCCAAAAATTTCGAAAACCCATATTTTAATAAATAACTTTATTTGAAATAAAAATTAGCTTGTAAAATTATTATTTTAATTATTTTATGGATTTTTAGAGTATGTAAATTTGGATAAAAGTGTTTAATAAATTAAAAATAAATATTTTGCTATTTATCATATTGTTTTATTTAAATAATTTTCCCAAACTAATATTTTACCAAATTTACCCTTTTTAAACTAAAATATTAGGTTATAATAAATTAAATTGTTAAATTAAATAATTTAACAGGGATATTATATTTTATGATTTTATAAATTTAATTAAACTAATTTTCCTATTTTTTTCCATTCTCATTTTTCTTTTTCCCCCTTTCTTCCTTTCCTTTTTCTTTTTCTTCTTCCTTTTCCCTTGGGCTGCCTCGCCAGGCCAGCCCTTCCCCGCCCGATTGGGCCTTCGGCCCGCTTCTGCCCTCCTTTCCTTCCTCGCATGTCGTCCCTCTCTCCCGCGTGCTGGAACCGGCCGGCTCCCCTTTCTTTTTTTTCTTTTCCCCCCTGGGCCAACCGGCCAGCTTTTTCCCCTCCTTTCCCCGACCGGCCGCCCGCAGCCCCCTTCTTTCTTCTTCTTCTCAGGCAGCGACAGCCGCCGACCTGCTCATTTTTGCCCGACCGCCTGCAGCTGCCACCCTGCCTCTCCCTCTCTCATCTCCCTCTTCTTTTTCTCCATCTTCCCAGCCCTCCATTCTTCTCATTTTTTTCGAGCTTCTCCTTCCCCCGAGCTCCCTCTTCCCTCAATTTTCTCCCCTCCATCTTCTCCCCTCCGTTTCGTGCGCCGCCGCACACAGCCCCTAAACCACCTCCTGCACCCTTCTTTTACCATCCTGCACCACCCCAATATCCATCCCGCAGCCCTCTTTCTCCCCTTCTTCTATTCTTCTCCCTGTTTTCACCCTTCTCACCATGCCACCTGCAACCACCTCTTCCGCCACCGTCCGGCCACCTCTGCCGCCACCCAGACCACTAATCTTCTCCCTGCAACCCCCTCTATAACCGCCATGCATTATTTGGCCGAAAACAGCCCTTGAAACCTTCCATTTTTCCTTCTCCTTTTCCTTCCTTCACAACTCCTCCACCTCGACCCTTCTCGGCCGCCACCTTCGCATCCCTGCTGCCGCCGCCTCCGCCACCATTAGCCACCAGCAACACATCCCCGACCACCTCTTACACTCCCTCTCCACTTCTGAACCATCCATTTGCCTTAGAACCTCCCCCAACTATCTCCTTTTCTAGCCTAAAGTCCCTAAGTTGAGCCACCCTTCCTATTTTCCACTTCACCCTCTTCGAGCCTTCCCCCCCCCCTTTTCTGCCTGACACTCACGCTGCTCATGCAGCGTGAGCTCCACTATATGTAAAAAAAAAATGATTTGGCTAATTTCTAAGGTATAATGGTGTTTTATATTAAGTATTTTACTAATTAAATTTTATAAAGTTTGATACTTGTATTTTATTTCTAACGTGTATATGATGGATATTATTCTTAGGTGTTGAATTGCTAATTGTGCTTGGTAAGGGTTGATAATTTTGCGAGATTAAGGTAACCGTTAAATCCCGCTTAAATGCATGGATTAATGCATGTTATCACATTAGGCATTATTAATGTGTATTATGCTTGATGTATGTTGCTTAGCATACCCTATGTGGTTATTGTGTTTATTGATGAAAAGGAAGCATGATAGATTGATGATGTGTATGTGGATAATATTTTGTGTAATAATTTGGTGGTTAGGAAAAATGTTAATTATTATCCATGTGGTTATATGCTATGGTGGTATTTAATACATGTTTAATACTTTGTTAGCATTAGGAGATTTTATTAATATATATTGTACAAGAGTATGGCCTAATATATATATACATGTGCTAATAAGCATTACATTAATTATAAGAGTCATGGGTGAGACTTCAAGGTTAATACTTCATGTAGTATTAATAATAATTTAATAATAAGGGTGTGTAAAGAGTAAAGTGGTGAATTCGTTAATAAAAGGAGAAAATAGTAATTTTGGAAGTAGAGGGTAAAATTGTAATTTTGTGAATAAAGGGTGAAGGAGTAATTTTTGTAAATAAAAAGGGCAATTTGGTAATCTTGTTAAAAAGAATGGCAATTTGGTAAATTGTAATAAAAGGACAATTTGGTAATGTTATAATAAAAGGGTAAAATTGTAATTTTGTAATTAAAGGGCAAATAGTAATTTTATGATTAAAGGACGAAATGATAATTTTACAATCTAAGGGCGGAATGGTAATTTGGAAATTAAAGGAGGTAAGATAGTAATTTTATAACTAAGGATAAATGGAAAAGTTACAAGTAAAAGGGCGATATGGTAATTTTGGGAGTTAAGGGGGTAAAATGGTAAATTTGAAGGTAAAGGGGTAAAACGGTAATTGTGTAAATCAAAGGGGTAAAAGTGAACATTGGAAAGGAGTAAATTGGAAATAATAATTATTGAGAAGGGTAAGATAATAAGTTAAATAACTAAAGGGTAATTTGATAATTAATAGTAGAGAAGGGTAAAATGGTAAAAATGATAAATGTGAGGGGTAAGTTGGTAATTCAACCGACTGGAGGGTATTTTCGTAATTTGGGATAATGGAGTAGGATAGTTTGGTAATTATGACAATTAAGAAGGGCAATTCGGTAACTTAAATAACTAAAGGGTAATTTGGTAATTTAATAACGGAGAAGGGCAAAATTGTAATTATGATCATATGCAAGGGTAATTTGGAAATTTGACCGACTCAAGGATAATTTATTAATTATAATAAAGGAGAAAGGGGCAAAGTGGTAATCTAACCAATTAAATGGAAAGTATATTAAGTGTAATAATTATTAAGGGGGAATTGATGTCCTAATAAGTATGATAAATAATTTAGTAACCTAAATCGAATAAGGGATAACTTGGTGATTTTGTAACAAGGAGGGTAACATGGTAATTTATCAAATAAGAAAGGGTGACGTAGTGATTTTATAAGTAAAGGGGTAAATAAGTAGGTTGTATCCAGTATGTCATTATGATTGTGGAATTCGTGACATGGCTCTATTAGTGTTGATTAACGAGGCAAGAATATTTGATGATTAGTAAGTATCACGAGAATGAGTTTTAATTCGGAATTAGATGAGTTTAGGATGGCCTTAATGATCCTCCTATGTTACTTTGGATGACCATCTGAATAAGAAATTTCTGATGATATCTGAACGATTAAAAGAGGATAATTATCTTATTGTTGTGCCTTTCTGATCACCCCTAATTAAGACACTACTACGTAAAGTGAAAGACCTCGAGATCGGGAATGGTGACTCCTTGGGGGTCGCTACCCTAAGGACGTGGTTTAGTCCACGATTGTTTGGTATTTTGCTGGTGTGCCTTTGTGCCCCAGCCAGGCCCTATATCTACTCTATCTAGCTCTACGGACCTAGTAGGGGGTATGCATACTTAAGGATTAGGTGTCCTTGTCGGTAGGGTACTGAGTCAGCTTTATGCACCAGTACGACCAGGGTACCTTTGCGTCCCTGGGTTACTAGTTGAAGGGTACTGAGTTGCTGTTATGCGCCAGTGCGACCGGTGTACCTTTGTGTCCCGGGTTATTGATCTCCCTATCGAGGCAAATAAAATGGAATTGTTGTGCTGAATAAAAAGGGAAAATACAAATTGTTAAAGTGAAAGATTAACGAGTCGGGACCAGTTGATTCTTTATATATCCCGGTCCACCGGTTATAATAGTGGCCAGGAGCGTTATGCCCTGGGTGATGATTCTTTATATATCCCGGTCCACCGGTTATAATAGTGGCCAGGAGCGTTGTGCCCTGGGTGATGATTCTTTATATATCCCGGTCCACCAGTTATAATAGTGGCCAGGAGTGTTGTGCCCTGGATGATGATTTTACATATATTCCGGTCCACCGGCAATAATAGTGGGGGTCCCGAGCTCAATGAAATTTATTTTGGATGGGAATGAGTTATGGAAAAATGTTAGTCATTGAGACGATTGATTAATGGCCTCAAGGCCCGAAAAATATCTCGATTACTGATCATGGCCTATTTGATATTGGTTGATGGATTATTGAATATATGAAAGTGAATTTTACGTATACGCTATTAATGTATCATTGAGTTATTGGATGTACAAATAATTGGATCTGAATACCATGTTTATACCTATGGTCATATCTGAATGTAGTAGTGTCATGTGTAATATGGCGTGCCTGTATTTTAAGTGCGTTTTTAAAGGGTTACTCAGTACCGTAGTACTGAAGGGTTCCCTTTATGGGGCCTCTGCCTATTCAATGGGCAGTACCCCTTGCAGGTTCTGTTCAGGTGCTATTCAAGTGGGCCCTTGGGGAGAGCGTAAGGTACTATCCGGAAATTTTTAGGGTTTTAATTTGTCTCCTTTAAATTCAACGTATCTGTTATTTTGTAAACACCGTGGTTGAATGTTTCTCTTGTAAAGTATTTACTGTGCTACTCTGATCTTCAAATGCTTAAGTTCTCGTAAAGTTTTATTTTACTCCTTTAGCCTTAGCACTTAGTACTGGAACGGTATGAGTGAACCGGTCTGGTACTAGGTGTGGCGGTAATACTCCCAAAGTTCACGGTTTATTAATCCGCTTCCGCAATTCTCTTTTAATTAAACGAAATTTTTCAGTAGTGAGTTTTGGGGGTGTTACAATATGGTATCAGAGCGGTTGGTCCTCTGGCCACGCTCGTTTTCGAAAATAAAATTTGTTTTTGAAGTTGGTATTTGATTTTGAAGCATGTTTGACCGCGCCTCCATTCTTCTTTTATCTTTTTGAATGGGTACCACAAGTTGGTATCAGGTAATTTCTGAAAGCCTTCTTCGGTTTTTAAGTATTTTGAGTTGATTATACAATTAAGTATCAAAGTATTTCATAGGAGTTTTGAAGGTTAAATAATTCTTCTAGAGTTTTTCTCTAAATTCTCTCTTTTGGGTTCCATAAACCGTATTAGTCCTGAGAGTTGGGTATGGGTAGACTAAGTGACGTAGGTTTAGATCACTTAGCTTGAGGAAATAGCACCTTCCCTAACAGACTTTTGTTTTACAGCTAATTCGACATGGACCGAGAGGGACGGATCGATAACCTAGAGAGGGCGTTCGAGGTGCTTATGGGAATAGCTCAACGCTCCTCATTGCCTCAACCTCAAGCTAACTTGCCTTCAACAAGTATCGGAGAAGATTGGCTCGATAGAGTTTCACGTCATCGACCTCCGACCTACGATGGAAAGGAAGATCCCGTAGTCTTAGAAAGTTGGGTACGAGATTTTGATAGGACCTTCGAGGCACTTAACTGTCCTGAGGAACGAAGGACAAACATCGCGGCGTATTTCCTACGAGGACCAGCCGATACTTGGTGGGAAGATCTTCGAACTCAAGGAGGACGACCGGCATCATGGGAAGACTTCAAAACCGCCATCCGTACGCGTTTCTACACGGAAAGTCTCAAGAGGGCCAAACTCAAGGAATTTATGGAGCTTACACAAGGAAACCTATCGGTTCGAGAGTACTACGCACGATTCACGGAATTGCTGAGGTTCGCCCCCGGAATAGCAGCTAGCAAGGCAACGTCAATCTTTCAATTCGAGCAAGGACTTCAATTCAACATCCGAAGCATGATGGGCGCTGACATCTTCCACGACCTGAGTACGCTGTACGAACGGGCATGTAATGCTGATGCCTTGATCCAAGAACAAGCCTCCATCCTAGGCAAGAGAAAGAATGAAGAGACGGAGACCGAGGCAAAGAGCCATCGTCCCAGTAGCAAAGTTTTGCGGGACCAGTCTCAACTTCAAACTCAAGCTCCGCGTAAGAAGAATCAGAGTATTTCCAAAGCAAAGCCTAGCAAGAGACCAGACCGACACTACCACTGCCGACGTTGCAAAAGAGATCATCCAGGCAAGGATTGCAGGGGAAAGCTGATTCAGTGCCATGATTGTGGACAACTTGGGCATAGAAGTTTTGAATGCTACAGTGCGCCCCGTGAAGGATTCCCGAGGCCACAACAGCCATCGGTGCGGCAAGATCAAGCGCTAGAGTAATACGTTCAGCCTCATTAGCCGAAGAAGACGAGCGAGCATTCAATCATAACCTAACCTCTTCAAGCATACCTTCAATTATTCCTGGTAATGGTTGCATTGCTTTTTGTGTGTGTAGTTGTTTTCCCCTTAGTTAAGTAAGTTTCTCTTTAAGGGGGTAGTTACCCCAAGTAACTTAGGACCCTTTTTTGTAACCCTAGTGCTAAGACCCAAACTTCGGGGACGAAGTTTCTCTTTAAGGGGGTAGTGATGTAATCCCCCAAAAATTTCGAAAACCCATATTTTAATAAATAACTTTATTTGAAATAAAAATTAGCTTGTAAAATTATTATTTTAATTATTTTATGGATTTTTAGAGTATGTAAATTTGGATAAAAGTGTTTAATAAATTAAAAATAAATATTTTGCTATTTATCATATTGTTTTATTTAAATAATTTTCCCAAACTAATATTTTACCAAATTTACCCTTTTTAAACTAAAATATTAGGTTATAATAAATTAAATTGTTAAATTAAATAATTTACCAGGGATATTATATTTTATGATTTTATAAATTTAATTAAACTAATTTTCCTATTTTTTTCCATTCTCATTTTTCTTTTTCCCCCTTTCTTCCTTTCCTTTTTCTTTTTCTTCTTCCTTTTCCCTTGGGCTGCCTCGCCAAGCCAGCCCTTCCCCGCCTGATTGGGCCTTCGGCCCGCTTCTGCCCTCCTTTCCTTCCTCGCATGTCGTCCCTCTCTCCCGCGTGCTGGAACCGGTCGGCTCCCCTTTCTTTTTTTTCTTTTCCCCCCTGGGCCGACCAGCCAGCTTTTTCCCCTCCTTTCCCCGACCGGCCGCCCGCAGCCCCCTTCTTTCTTCTTCTTCTCAGGCGGCGACAGCCGCCGACCTGCTCATTTTTGCCTGATCGCCTGCAGCTGCCGCCCTGCCACCCTGCCTCTCCCTCTCTCTTCTCCCTCTTCTTTTTCTCCATCTTCCCAGCCCTCCATTCTTCTCATTTTTTTCGAGCTTCTCCTTCCCCCGAGCTCCCTCTTCCCTCAATTTTCTCCCCTCCATCTTCTCCCCTCCGTTTCGTGCGCCGCCGCCCTCCGCCGCTCCGACCGCCGCACCCAGCCCCTAAACCACCTCCTGCACCCTTCTTCTACCACCCTGCACCACCCCAATATCCATCCCGCAGCCCTCTTTCTCCCCTTCTTCTATTCTTCTCCCTATTTTCACCCTTCTCACCGTGCCACCTGCAACCACCTCTTCCGCCACCGTCCGGCCACCTCTGCCGCCACCCAGACCACTAATCTTCTCCCTGCAACCCCCTCTATAACCACCATGCATTATTTGGCCGAAAACAGCCCTTGAAACCTTCCATTTTTCCTTCTCCTTTTCCTTCCTTCACAACTCCTCCACCTCGACCCTTCTCGGCCGCCACCTTCGCATCCCTGCTGCCGCCGCCTCCGCCACCATTAGCCACCAGCAACTTATCCCCGACCACCTCTTACACCCCCTCTCCACTTCTGAACCATCCATTTGCCTTAGAACCTCCCCCAACTATCTCCTTTTCTAGCCTAAAGTCCCTAAGTTGAGCCACCCTTCCTATTTTCCACTTCACCCTCTTCGAGCCTTCCCCCCCCCCTTTTCTGCCTGAAACTCACGCTGCTCATGCAGCGTGAGCTCCACTATATGTAAAAAAAATGATTTGGCTAATTTCTAAGGTATAATGGTGTTTTATATTAAGTATTTTACTAATTAAATTTTATAAAGTTTGATACTTGTATTTTATTTCTAACGTGTATATGATGGATATTATTCTTAGGTGTTGAATTGCTAATTGTGCTTGGTAAGGGTTGATAATTTTGCGAGATTAAGGTAACCGTTAAATCCCGCTTAAATGCATGGATTAATGCATGTTATCACATTAGGCATTATTAATGTGTATTATGCTTGATGTATGTTGCTTAGCATACCCTATGTGGTTATTGTGTTTATTGATGAAAAGGAAGCATGATAGATTGATGATGTGTATGTGGATAATATTTTGTGTAATAATTTGGTGGTTAGGGAAAATGTTAATTATTATCCATGTGGTTATATGCTATGGTGGTATTTAATACATGTTTAATACTTTGTTAGCATTAGGAGATTTTATTAATATATATTGTACAAGAGTATGGCCTAATATATATATACATGTGCTAATAAGCATTACATTAATTATAAGAGTCATGGGTGAGACTTCAAGGTTAATACTTCATGTAGTATTAATAATAATTTAATAATAAGGGTGTGTAAAGAGTAAAGTGGTGAATTCGTTAATAAAAGGAGAAAATAGTAATTTTGGAAGTAGGGGTAAAATTGTAATTTTGTGAATAAAGGGTGAAGGAGTAATTTTTGTAAATAAAAAGGGCAATTTGGTAATCTTGTTAAAAAGAATGGCAATTTGGTAAATTGTAATAAAAGGACAATTTGGTAATGTTATAATAAAAGGGTAAAATTGTAATTTTGTAATTAAAGGGCAAATAGTAATTTTATGATTAAAGGACGAAATGATAATTTTACAATCTAAGGGCGGAATGGTAATTTGGAAATTAAAGGAGGTAAGATAGTAATTTTATAACTAAGGATAAATGGAAAAGTTACAAGTAAAAGGGCGATATGGTAATTTTGGGAGTTAAGGGGGTAAAATGGTAAATTTGAAGGTAAAGGGGTAAAACGGTAATTGTGTAAATCAAAGGGGTAAAAGTGAACATTGGAAAGGAGTAAATTGGAAATAATAATTATTGAGAAGGGTAAGATAATAAGTTAAATAACTAAAGGGTAATTTGATAATTAATAGTAGAGAAGGGTAAAATGGTAAAAATGATAAATGTGAGGGGTAAGTTGGTAATTCAACCGACTGGAGGGTATTTTCGTAATTTGGGATAATGGAGTAGGATAGTTTGGTAATTATGACAATTAAGAAGGGCAATTCGGTAACTTAAATAACTAAAGGGTAATTTGGTAATTTAATAACGGAGAAGGGCAAAATTGTAATTATGATCATATGCAAGGGTAATTTGGAAATTTGACCGACTCAAGGATAATTTATTAATTATAATAAAGGAGAAAGGGGCAAAGTGGTAATCTAACCAATTAAATGGAAAGTATATTAAGTGTAATAATTATTAAGGGGGAATTGATGTCCTAATAAGTATGATAAATAATTTAGTAACCTCAATCGAATAAGGAATAACTTGGTGATTTTGTAACAAGGAGGGTAACATGGTAATTTATCAAATAAGAAAGGGTGACGTAGTGATTTTATAAGTAAAGGGGTAAATAAGTAGGTTGTATCCAGTATGTCATTATGATTGTGGAATTCGTGACATGGCTCTATTAGTGTTGATTAACGAGGCAAGAATATTTGATGATTAGTAAGTATCACGAGAATGAGTTTTAATTCGGAATTAGATGAGTTTAGGATGGCCTTAATGATCCTCCTATGTTACTTTGGATGACCATCTAAATAAGAAATTTCTGATGATATCTGAACGATTAAAAGAGGATAATTATCTTATTGTTGTGCCTTTCTGATCACCCCTAATTAAGACACTACTACGTAAAGTGAAAGACCTCGAGATCGGGAATGGTGACTCCTTGGGGGTCGCTACCCTAAGGACGTGGTTTAGTCCACGATTGTTTGGTATTTTGCTGGTGTGCCTTTGTGCCCCAGCCAGGCCCTATATCTACTCTATCTAGCTCTACGGACCTAGTAGGGGGTATGCATACTTAAGGATTAGGTGTCCTTGTCGGTAGGGTACTGAGTCAGCTTTATGCACCAGTACGACCAGGGTACCTTTGCGTCCCTGGGTTACTAGTTGAAGGGTACTGAGTTGCTGTTATGCGCCAGTGCGACCGGTGTACCTTTGTGTCCCGGGTTATTGATCTCCCTATCGAGGCAAATAAAATGGAATTGTTGTGCTGAATAAAAAGGGAAAATACAAATTGTTAAAGTGAAAGATTAACGAGTCGGGACCAGTTGATTCTTTATATATCCCGGTCCACCGGTTATAATAGTGGCCAGGAGCGTTATGCCCTGGGTGATGATTCTTTATATATCCCGGTCCACCGGTTATAATAGTGGCCAGGAGCGTTGTGCCCTGGATGATGATTTTACATATATTCCGGTCCACCGGCAATAATAGTGGGGGTCCCGAGCTCAATGAAATTTATTTTGGATGCGAATGAGTTATGGAAAAATGTTAGTCATTGAGACGATTGATTAATGGCCTCAAGGCCCGAAAAATATCTCGATTACTGATCATGGCCTATTTGATATTGGTTGATGGATTATTGAATATATGAAAGTGAATTTTACGTATACGCTATTAATGTATCATTGAGTTATTGGATGTACAAATAATTGGATCTGAATACCATGTTTATACCTATGGTCATATCTGAATGTAGTAGTGTCATGTGTAATATGGCGTGCCTGTATTTTAAGTGTGTTTTTAAAGGGTTACTCAGTACCGTAGTACTGAAGGGTTTCCTTTATGGGGCCCCTGCCTATTCAATGGGCAGTACCCCTTGCAGGTTGTGTTCAGGTGCTATTCAAGTGGGCCCTTGGGGAGAGCGTAAGGTACTGTCCGAAAATTTTTAGGGTTTTAATTTGTCTCCTTTAAATTCAACGTATCTGTTATTTTGTAAACACCGTGGTTGAATGTTTCTCTTGTAAAGTATTTACTGTGCTACTCTGATCTTCAAATGCTTAAGTTCTCGTAAAGTTTTATTTTACTCCTTTAGCCTTAGCACTTAGTACTGGAACGGTATGAGTGAACCGGTCTGGTACTAGGTGTGGCGGTAATACTCCCAAAGTTCACGGTTTATTAATCCGCTTCCACAATTCTCTTTTAATTAAACGAAATTTTTCAGTAGTGAATTTTGGGGGTGTTACAAAATTACCTAACCCAAATGCAATACAAAGAGAAAAAATCTTTCATACTAGATGTCTATTTAATGATAAGTGTTTTAATATGGAAATTGATAATGGAAGTTGTATAAATGCTGCAAGTATTTTATTAGTATCTAAGTTAGGGTTACCAACCACTAAACATCCAAAATCCTATAGGCTTCAATGGTTTAATGAATTAGGAGATGTTAAGGTTAGTCAACAAGTTTTAGTAAATCTAAAATTAGGAAAGTATGAAGACTCTGTTTTATGTGATATAGTACCAATGCATGCTGCTCACCTTTTGTTAAGAAGACCATGGAAATATGATAGGAGAGTGATCCATGATGGCTATAAAAATAGGTAAACAAAGCATAAGGATGATAAGAAAATTATTTTAGCACTTATGACTCCAAAAGAAATCTTTGATGATCACATTAAAATAAAATCTAATTATAAGGAGTTAACTAAGCATAGTATAAAGGCCGAAACTTGTTTAAATGGGATTAAGAAGTCATCTGGATGTTATGTAATAAAAAGTGAGGTTTAAAGGGTTTTTAGTCAACATGCAAGCGTGTATCTAATGGTGTATAAGGAATGTTATGAGTGTCATGCAGATTTAATTGAGGTTGTACCTGATAATGTCATAGAGTTATTAGAGGAATATATTGACTTATTTACTGAGGAAAATCCCATGGATTACCACCATTAAGGGGCATAGAACACCAAATAGATTTTATACCACGGGTTGTCATTCCTAACAGACCTGCTTATAGAGCTAATCCAGAGGAAGTAAAAGAGTTAAAGAAATAGGTCTCTGAGTTGTTAAGTAAGGGTTATATTAGGGAGTAAATGAGTCCTTATGATATACCGGTTCTTTTAGTTCCAAAAAAGGATTGGAGTTGGAGGATGTGTATAGATAGTAGAGCAATACACAAGATAACAATAAGTATAGGTATCCTATACCTAGGTCAGATGAGATGTTATATCTTTTACATAGGGTTGTAGTATTTTCTAAAATAGATTTGAAGAGTGGGTATCATCAAATTAGGATGAAACCATGAGATGAGTGGGAAATAGCTTTTAAAACAAATTTTGGGTTATATGAGTGGTTAGTTATGCCATTTGGATTATCCAATGCTCCAAGTACCTTTATGAGACTTATGAACCATGTGCTTAGAAACTTTATTGGAAAATTTTTAGTTGTCTATTTTGATGATATACTTATTTACAGTAAATCTATAGAAGAGCATTTGAGACATTTGAGGATCATTTTGGATGTATTTAAGGAAGAAAATTTGTATGCTAACCTAGCTAGGTCAAGGTTTTTTTTAGAAAGTGTAGTATTCCTAGGATTTGTTATTAGTAGGGATGGCATATCTGTTGATAAGGAAAAGGTTAAAGCAATATAGGAATGGCCTATACCTAAATCAGTGACTGAGGTTAGAAGTTTTCATGGTTTGTGTTCTTTTTATCGTAGGTTTGTTAGGAACTTTAGTACTTTAGCAGCACCTTTAACTGCAATTACTAAAAAAGGAAAATGGATTTAAATGGGAATTAGAACAACAGAAAGCTTTTGAAACTCTTAAAGCAAAATTAACACAATCACTTGTATTAGTTCTTCCTGACTTTGAAAAAATGTTTGAATTGGACTGTGATGCTTCAAATTTGGGAATTGGGGCTGTTCTTTCTCAAGAGGGTAGACCTATAGCTTATTTTAGTGAAAAGTTAAGTGGTAGTACCTTAAATTACTCTACTTATGAAAAGGAATTGTTTGCTTTATTAAGGGCATTTGAAGTGTGGCAACATTATTTGTGGCCTAGAGAATTTGTTATCAATACTGATCAAGAAGCTATAAAATATTTGAAAAGTCAATCAAAATTGAATAGAAGGTAGGGTAGATGGATAGAATTTATTGAAAGTTTCTCTTATGTGATTAAGTATAAGAAAGGAGGTGACAATATAGTTTTTAATGCCTTATCTAGGAGACATGTTTTATTAAATACAGTGGATGCTACTTTATTGGGGTTTCACATATTAAAATTTTATATGCTGAGGATCATGAATTTAAGGAATTATATAAGAATTGTGAAACTGTTGCCTAAGGGAAATATTATATCTTTGATGGATATTTGTTTTGGGAAAATAGGCTATGTATACCTAATTGTTCATATAGAGGATTATTAATCCAAGAGGCACATAATGGTGGTTTGATGGCACATTTAGGTTTTTAAAAGACTTTGGATGTATTAGTTGATCATTTTTATTGGCCTCATATGAAAAAGGATGTATTAAAGTATTGTGTGAATTGTGTGGCTTGTAAACATGCTAAGTCCACCTCTAAACCATTTGGGTTGTATACTCCATTACCAATTCTTACCCAGCCATGGACTGATATTTCTTTAGATTTTGTCTTGGGGTTACCTAGAACTAATAGGGCTAAAGATTCCATGATGGTTCTAGTAGATAGATTTAATAAAATGGCACATTTTATACCTTATAATAAAACTAATGATGTTGTAACTGTGGCAGATTTATTCTTTTCTTACATAGTTAAATTACATGGTGTACCTCGAACCATAGTATCTGATAGAGATGTTAAGTTTCTAAGTGATGGACCTTTTTACTATGTTAGAAAGGATTAATGATAATGCCTATAAAATTGATTTACCTGCTAAATTTGGAAATGTAAGTAATTCTTTCAGTGTTTCTGACTTAAGTCCTTTTATTGGAGTTATGAAGGTTTCAGAGACAAAACCCCACCAAGAAGAGGGGGATGATGTATATCTCAATAATTTTTATTTAAATAATTCTATTAATTACTGTAATTTGCATTGTACATATAATTACTTTTCTTATTCTGCGAATAAGTAGGGAAAATTAGATAAATGGAAATGGAGCATCATGTTGGCTGTTGTGAGTAAATGTTGCTGGCATGGGATTGTTGCATAAGTTGATTTTGTTTGTTCATATCAGTGTGGGAAAATTATTATTCCCATATGATGCATTCGCCAGTAAATCATAGCTAGTGGAATTAAGTAGGCTGCATGGTCAGCCACCTGATCCATTTTTTTGGGTTAGAAGGACTACAGATTATGCAACCCTTAATTTCCACAATTAGCTACATAATTTAGCTGATGGGAAATTAGTTGTAATTTTAATTATGTTGGGAATAATTGTAAATCTTGTATTTGAGCTGAATCATTATAATCAGCACCAATGGTCTTGTATATTGGATTGTTTGATTGTCTCGGCTGAGCCCACCGATCGTATGTATGTAGGTATTTGTATACGCATGTATATATAGGGTCGTATACGAAACATGTACACAGTTTTTGGTAGAATAATACTCGCAGATTATTTTCTCTCGCTCTCTTTGGAACTCTCTCTCGACTTCTCTCTCTCAATCTCTCTCTCTCGCGCGAAACCCTCTCTCGCTCGAATTCTTCTCTGCTAATTCTTCTTGCTTGATTCTCTCTTTTATGAATTAATCTTAGTTGTTGTTGAATACAACTGTGTCCTGAGTTTCTTGATCTTCCTTTGGTTTAATTTCTTAGGCTGATCTTTATATTGCTAGTAGAACACATCGCATCGACTCACGATCCGGTGATTTTCATTCAAAACCTAACCGGGTTTCATCAACTATTATCTAAAAATTAATGGGAAAATTATGCTAAAAGTATGAAAGAAATCAAATTTCAAGCTCCAAAAATCTAAGATGCTTTACTACACTTGAAAAGATACGGTGATGATTCTTAAAACAATAAGTGAAGATAGTGCCTTGCTAACACATAAACTTGAGAATTTTGAGTATATATTTGGCATGGATTTTTGTATGATTTATTAGATCATATAAACATTGTGAGCTAAATTATTTAATCCGAAGATATTCACTTGGATTTTGCTATTAATAAATTAGAAATTCATGTGTCATGGTTGCAGAACCACATAGAAGCTGGTTTCGATATGTCTCCTATTAAAGATCTAGAAATTGCACGTAAGATGAATCTTGAAGCTACATTTTGTGAAAAGATGATCAATAAACCAAAGAAATGGTTTAATGATAATGACGACAACAATAATGAAAAGGTGACACAATAGAAAATGGTATTGTTCAAGGTTAATTACTTCTTGTATATTATTGATCTAAATATTTCTTCACATAAAAGTAGGTTTGAGAAATTTCAGAAATATCAAGCATATTTTGGTGTCTTGTTTGATTTAAAGGAGTTGGAGTCTTCAGCTAATGAGGATTTGAAGAGTTTTTGTTCAAATCTTGAAAACATACTAAAGCATAATGACATGTCAAATATTGATGGGTTTGAGTTATTTATTAAATTATCGCCCAAGAGAAGCTATACCATAAGAAACAAAGACTTGTTGAGGTATTGAATTATTTGAAGGATTTTTAGGCTTGTTATTTGAATGCTTGGATTATTTATAGTATTCTCCAAGTTTATCAAGTCTTACCTTCATTCAACAATGTCATAATGTTGAAAACATAAATTTAACAATAAAGATTGAAAATTTTGGCTATAATATCCATTGAGAAGAATATTGTTGACAAACTTGTCTTTGATAGCTTAATTTAGACTTTTACTTTAAAAAAGATAAGACGAGTGATCTTTCAGTAGCGTTTTTAATAGTTGTATTATTTGATAAATATTATGTTTTATTATGATTTTTTTCATTGAATTGTAAATTTAAATTTGTAGAATTATATACTCCCTCCGTATTAAAAAGAAAGTTGTTCTATTATTTTGTACACTTTTTAAGAAAGTAATAAAATTAGGCTTAAAAGTACCCTAACATCTTTCATTAAAAAATAACAAAGCATTTAATACATATATAATTAAAAGAAAAGTAAGGATAAAAATAAAAAATAAACATTTACTTTTCTAAAACAATTTTTTTATACAAAAAATTGATGAAAAAATAACTTTCTTTTTTATATAAAGAGAATAATATTTTTGACTTGATGAAGTTTTATTTCTTTTTATATATATACACATATAAAATATGGGGCGACAATATATTTTTTTCAACCTAGGGCCCCTGAATGGCAGTGCTGGCCATAGATAAATGAATTGATATGATATAAATTACAAGATACACCAAATCTAATTTTACCAAACTTTTAATACTATTTCCTCTCTATTTTTGTATTTGCTATTTACGCACTTTTGATTTGTTTAGAAATATTTGATATTTTGAACTTAGAGTGCCTATTCAATAACTTTTATGATTCTAATTATTAATTACTACTCTAGTAAAAGCACAATACAATTTTTTTTAGTGTTAAGTCAATCTAGTTGTCACATGATTAATTATTTAGCAAAAGTATAGTATTATTTATATTCAAATATGTCATTTGACATTTCTACTGTAACATTTTAATTATGATGGAACAATTAATTAACAATATTTTTATGTTTGATATGGAGTTAATTAATTTTCACAATAACTATGAATAAACTTAAAACAAGTATATATATATATATATACAAAGGGAATACTTATTTTGCTATTAATGGATTATCAAATTTCATTAAAAGCTACCTAAAATATAATGATTATTAATGCACCAAGGATCCTACCGAAATAAACCATGTATTTATATGGACTTTTTATGGGAGGACAAAAATCTATTGTTTGAATTTGGTACTCAAGTTATTTTAGTTTATCCTCTTTAAATACTCCATTCAAAAAAATATAAAGTTATAATAGTTTTAACACTATTTTACTAATTTATAAAAATGTTCAAGTTTCACTTACACATTTTATTAAAAAAAAAAACAATAAATCATTTAATACACCAATGATGGGGAAACATGTAAGAATTGAAGTGAAAAGTAAATTTTGACTATTTTTACGTGGTTTTTTTCATACAAAATTTTAGTGCTTCTTATTTTTTAATACGGATGAGTGTATTTTCTTAATTAAATTTAGGAAAAAAATAACTATTTTTAATCTAGATTCATCCAAAACCATAAAAATAAAATAGTACTAAGTTTAGATAAGTTAAGCAATTGCCAAAGCCATAGAAACTTATGAACCTAGTTTTAATATTTAATATTATGTTATATGTTATGATTAAAAGATAAAAATAATTTTGCTCACAAATTTGTTTATAAATATATAAATAATTATTGTTCTTCAAAAAGTACATCAAGAATGATGTTTTAATACTATTTATAATTCCATTAATAATGGATATATAGTTCTACAACTTGTATACAAATTTTGATTTTGTAAACTAATTCCTCCTGCAAATTATAAATGAAATATTTGTAGCTTATTTTTATATCAAAGAGAAGTCATTTGAAAAAAGTTAATCCTAACTTTCACTTTTACCCTAACTTTTTTTCTTTCATATAATATACATTTGTTGCTATGTTATTTTTAATAAAATGTGGAAATAAAATATATTAATAATAATTTATTAACTCATAAAAAGTATATAAATTAATAAAACCAAAAATACTTCATTTTTAATATGAAAAATGTAATATATCTAAATTAAAGAATTTCTATCCTTAAAAGTATTCATATATATAAATATTACATGGAGCCCTTAATTTCCTTTCACGCCTAAATTGGTGAATAAAAAACCGAGCCTAAATGGTTGGTCCGACCGGATAATGAAAAGTCCACCGATGCAAAACTATCTAATTTTAAAATCTAATTACTAACTACAAAAACTAGAAAAAAAAAATCAATTGAACCAATTTTTTACCGTTGATTCAATCATGAAGGATAAAATATGCAAGGTTAGGAAAATCGATTGAATCAAAATCAGACCAAATCATACCAATCAATTTTTCAGATAAAATAAATTTTCAATCAAACTATAATCGGATTGATTAGACTCCGTACCATCTACTACACCAGGTCGATTTCTGAACTGGCACATAAAACATTGGCCTAAAATCCTCTAAGAGTCGGGATCTGCCATAGTAGCTTGTTTATAAACACTCAAAATAAGAAATAACATGGAAAGTTCTTTTTACTTTGTACATTGACTTTATGGAAATGAAATGTATTAAACGGAGAAATCTAAGGAAATATATTTTCATCTTATTTTATTTCAATCAACCATTAATTACCTTATGCTTACAATGTTAGTGCCCATCGTGAACAAAACAAAATATCTTTCAAAATGCATATGAATACAACAATATGATACAGGGAGTCTGGGACAAGTTAATATTTTGGGCACTCCTCTTGCAACAGATCTGATAAAGTTAAAAACCGCATCTTAACTTTGATTTGGAAGACATCAAAAAACTCCTGTACCAGAGATCTGTATGCCAAATCCATGAGTTGGGAATCATCTATGAGCAGAAAATCTCTTGTTTCATGATAGTTATATGTCTGACGTTCTGCTAGCACTCCCTTAATGCTTCCAACCCCACGATTCCTTATACCACAGGGAACAATCTTTCGAAAAGGAGATAAATCTACTGAAACATTCAGAGCTAATCCATGATATGCTACCCATTGAGACACTCGTATCCCTATCGCTGCCAGTTTCTGATCCCCTGGATGTAACACAAGTGAAATGATGTTAAGATAATGGCTTCATGATGTCTGAATCATATATGCGTTGCTTAGTCAAATCCAGAAGCATGGAGTTCTCTAATCCAGATGGACCACAGTGCTACAATCAGAAGGCAGTCAGAGACTACTTCCTCATATTGATTACCCTCTCAACCCGTAAAAACAATAACATTTTGTCATTTCGAAAATGTTAAGCCCCAAAGCAAGTTGGCAACAACTCTAATTGCTCGTTTAGTACAGGGTAATGGGTATTCATGTGAACATGTTTCCTTCAATTTCAAATGAACTAGGATATAAAAGGATATCTTCTACACACTTGCCAAACGATGACTAAATCTAATGCAGGCTGGAGAAATAGTTCTAGATTAAAGCGATATACTAACATGTATTTATCCGTAACAGATAGAAAATAGACAACTAAGGACACGTACCAACCCAAACACCAGTAAAACCCTCCAGCCTTGAAGCATTGATGGAAAAAGTTGAGGAAAGGGCACGAATGACCACCTCCTCAAGTGCCCTTAGGTACCAATGAAGATCCATCTTGTGATTTCGTAGATTCATAATTGGGTACATTACTAGCTACACAAGAGAAGAAAGACATGATTGTAAACAAAACAAAAGTATGAGGACAGAGACACACTGACAACATTCACTAAATCAGTAGAACCACGTCATACAATTCAAGTATTTAACAAGAAAACCAAGCTAAATTTATATACATGTCTCGAGTGCTTTCTCGCCCGACAAGCAAAGCAGTACCTTGATCAAATAGCCAAAAGAAACCACAATATTAAAGAGAACAGAATAAAAAGATTGTTCTGAGGAAGGCAACAATACCTGGCCAGGTCCATGGTATGTAACTTCACCGCCACGCTCGGTCCTAAAAATATCAAAGGGAGCATCATTTTTATTAAAATTTAAGTATTCCTCAGAACTACCAGTCCCTAATGTGTACACAGAAGGATGCTGGAGGATGATAAGAGTATCCGGACAGTCCTCATTGCATCGAATCAGCTCTTTCTTTTCTTTCACAATAGCCTTCTGTAATGCCCATGCCTTGTCATAAGGGACAAGCTCTTTATGAAGATCAATGAATTCACACCTGCCCAAGTAATAAATATATATAATAAACAAGTTCTGTGTTTACCGTGCGAACTGAATCACAAGCTTGAGCTTATTACTGTCAATAACTCAAATAAAATGATAACAGAAAAAAATAGTAAAACAGCAGTTAACTGATAGATCATCATGCTCAGAAGGTATTTGCGAAAATGCCTGAAAGAGATTAACTCACTGTTTGAATTTTAAGCCCGTTGATGAGGGAAAAAACTGGAGCTTGCAGCTAGATTGTGGGTGAGAAATGCAGTTAACAATGGTGTTATGATGAGGTTCGGATCTCGTTGGGATAGGGTATGGCAGCGAGATGAGGTGAAGGGAAGGAATTGGAGATCCAAGCATCACCGTTCCTGTGAATTAACATCAACTGGGGACTGTCAAACGCACGCACTACTAATCTATGACTGAATTGAAGTTTCTATTGAATGGCGCTGCTGCCGCGGGGTTTAAACACTCAAGAAAATGAATAGAGACTACAAAACTGCAGAGGAATAGACATTTAAAAGAAATTGAATTCCCAAGCCATCATAGAATTCAGTGTAATTAACAATCAGCAATTCGACCAAAAAAAAACTATTAATCAAAACAAGGATATTCAGAGTAAACATGCAGGAAGAATACTAATTTCTTCCCAAATAGGTATAAACTTGTTGAAAAGACGACGACCACGACAGAGAATGATTCAAAGCCAACTTACCTGACAAATGAAATTCACAAGACATGATTTATAAGCAATTAATAATATAAAAAAAAATGGAATAGAGACCTGCGGAATCACAAATCTGTTGTCGGTTCATTCATCAGACATCATAGAAACTATCCTGAAATCGTCAGGAACTAACGAGTGATGTTACTACTGCTCGGATTCAAATCTCAGTATTATTGACTATCGTGTCAGTGAAAGGCAGCCGATATCAATGGAGGAGAGAGAAAACGATAGACATTTTGAGAAGCATAGATACGTCGAGACGGGAGAGGTTAAGCCTTGATACCAAGGGAGAGGTTAAGCCTTGTATTTTCAGAAACAACATAAATTATAGTTTTAAACTTTTAATATTCAGATCGGTACTGTAGTGGCCGTTCTACCGATTTATAGGTTAATTGATCGGATTAGTAATCCAATTGATCCATTAAATATAAATATTATACATATTCCTTACTTATAAATATGTTTAATTTGATACGTATAAATAATATATTTTATCATAATAAATCATTATGTATTTATATAAAATTATAAAATAACATAGCCCAATATCAAAAGTCCTACAATATAATAACACAACTATTACATAATACAACTGTTTCTAATATATATAGCAAGATTTTTTCTACAAATATTTTTTTTCCCGCTGAAATTATATATTTTTACTTTTATTTTTTGCCCCAATAAATACATGTTGAACTTTGGATAAGTTTTTTATCTGCTTATGAATTCACACAATTTGCATCATCTACTAGTAGCAATAAATTATATATAGGACAAGAATAATTTTATAATCAAATTAAATTTTGTTTTAAATATAGCATGTAAAAAGATTAAAAAAAATACATAATTTTTGTGTATAAATATACATTTTTTATAGTATAATATAGATTTCCTTAGAAATATACATCTTATATTTAAAAAAAATATATCCTTTATTTATTAAAATAATAATAATAAATACATATGTTATAAATATATATTTTTTATATTAAAAAAATATAATGTCAAATAAAAGTGTACATTCTTTAAGTGATAGAAATATATAAAAAAAAAAAAGAAATACACGAGTTATAAATATACATATTATAAAATAAAAATATATATTATATTATTTATATAATATAGGGAGCAATATAAATAATATATTTATAAGTCGTTTAAATTGTAAATATACGTCAGGAAAAAAATATAATTTTTTATTTGTAAAAATATAAAAAAAGAATATATGTTATAAAAACCCATCATATAAAAAAGTACACATTTTTTTATTTAAAAAAATACATATATTCTAAAAAACTACCCTACCATTTAAAATTGCCACCACACAGTTACGAATCATCACCTGCAACCATTGCATCGCCCACCATTGTCTCTTGCCATAGCTGCGACGCTGCATCGTCAGTGATTCAAATCTGTTGTGATTTTTTCTCTTGTTTTATCATCGACTTAATTATTAAAGGTTTGAAAATTGAATTGATTTTCATTTTAGTAGTTCTCCATTGATTATTCTCATTATTTCTTCATTTTTTAAGATGTGGCAGATTTCGCAGCGGTCTAAAGCAGTGCCACTATTTTGCAATTTTTAGATTTAAAAAACTAATTTCAGACTTTGATTTCAATTGATGGTGATTTCGATATAGTTCTTCTATGTGATTTCAAATTAGATTTTGATTTTGATTTATTACATTTCAGATATAAAAGACGGATTCGTTTGATTTCTTTCTTTTTCTTTTTTTTTTGTTCGATCTTTTTTATTATTATTAGTGACGACAATGGTGGTTTTCAGATAGTAGGTTGGACATAGATTAGAGAAGGTAGGTCGGCATTGGTGGCAAGATGGCATAGAGAGTGATGATGGCTGGATGGTGTAGGGAACGACACTGATGCACGGGGATGACAGGCGAGTACCGTCCCCCGTTCCGAAAATATCCCGAAATTGTTTCCTTCTTTAAAAAAGTGTAGAGTTAAAATTTATATTAAAATTATTTAATTAATATATTTATTAAAAATTAATTATTAATAATTAAAATTAATTAATATAAGTAATAATTTTAATATTTTTCTCTTAATTTTAATAAATGTAATCTATTTTAAAAATATATATACATATAATATATATCTATATATAATAATTTTTTTAATATTTTTTACCGTCCTCATATTCTAAATTTTTAAGAATAAACATTTTTGTATTTTATTTCGTTTCCCTTTTTCCCTTCCTGTTCCCGTCCCCTTGCAACACTGGGGAAGGATGGTTTACGGATGTTGGTTAGGAATATGGAGGCCTTTTTATATATATATAATTATTTTAAGGCCCGTATACTTGCTAGCCTGAGATGCACGGGGCCCGCAAAAACCCAGCCCCCCACCCCCCACCTAAATTCATAAAAATAATCAGTTGAATACTGTCAAATCACTACTACGAAAACGGAAAATAATAACGGGACATTAATAACGGTAGTTCGAAAACTGTTGTCAAACGCGTGAAAATTATTGGGCGAGAGAGTTTTGATAACGGTTCTAGTTAAAAACCGTTATTAAAAGGGCAACGTTAATATTTGGACGGATGTTTTAATAACGGTTTTATATAAACCATTATCAAAAGATGATTTAATAACGGTTCATATTAGAACCGTTGTCAAAAGTCAGAAGCTTTTAATGACGGTTCCTGGAAGAACCGTTATTAAATCCTCTTTTAATAACGGTTCTTTCAGGAACCATTATTAAATCCTCTTTTTAATGACAGTTCTATCATGAACCGTTATTAAAACCCCAAAATCCAACTTTTATTTCGCTCAGTTCTGTTTCGAGCCAAAGTTTTCAGACTCTCTGCACCTTCGTTCTCTTACTCTTCTTCTCCTTGCAAACCCTCGCACCACCACACCGGCTCCTCTCAAGTAAAGGAAACCCTCGCACCGCCAACTCTCCACCATGCCTCTGCCATTGTCGGCTCTGCATGTGCGTGCTGTCATTGTTCCGAAGCTAGCTAGCACTTGCACCTTCATCCTCCGTCGTGTTTGAAGCCCTTGACTCTCTCAACATTCTCTCAACTTGCACTTTATGTATGTATTTGTTCCTCCTCTCGTAACTTTTTATATATCTACTTATATATGTATATATATATATATAAATGCATGCATGTTGCTACAGGGTTTCGTTTGTTTGTTATTGAAAGATTGTGATTTGTCGTTCGAAAATGTGTTGTTGAATGTGTTGGCTGAAAATTTTGCTGTTTGTTGTTGAATTTGTTGCATTATTGTTATATATTAACAAATGCATGTGTTGGCCTTTACATATATATATAATATGAATGTGAGTGTAGAGTTATATACATTTTCACTTGCATGTGTTGGCTACAGGGTTTTTTTTGTGGTTTAGGGTTAGGTTTTATTATAATAAATTGTGGTTAATTAGCTAGGGTTAGGGTTGGGGTTAGGGTTAGTATTAATATCGTTTTGAAAACGTGTTAACATGATTCGTATATATATATATATATATATATATATATATATATATATATATATATATATATATATAGAATATCATGATACATTTGAGATTAATTCTTTCTAAGCATGATTCGTATCGATAATATAATGGTACATTATTATGCTCAATGCATAACATTCTAACATAATTTATTTATTTATTTTTTGTAGAGATATGGCCAACAAAAACATTGATAGGGATAGCAGTGATGAAGAAGGGAAGAGAGGACCTACGATTATGAGAATTATCATAGACATGAGGAATAGAGGAGAAGTAGTCGAGTTGGGATGGAATACTTACAATCTTCCCATTGGCCCTTTCGCAGATATGTTCTTGACCTACATTTCACTTGTGACCCGTAACCGTGTTCCTATCTCCTATAATAATTGGAAGCAGGTTCCACAGGGTCATAAGGAGCATATTTGGCAGGAAATCACGGTAAATATGCTATTTTATGTAATCATTTTTGTATGTCAAATGTTATTAATTTTATTACATTAACATCGGTATACATCTATATGTCTTATTTTGTAGAGAGTGTTCAATGTCCCAGAGAGTAGGAAGAAATGGCTTCTTAGACATTGTGGGGAGCGTCTAAGAACCTTTAGGTCATATTTAGCTCGTAGCAAAATGTATAGAAAGAGGGATAGTTCTCTACGACAGAACCCACCCAAACAATACGGTTTCATCGATCAAGAAAGTTGGAACCAATTCATTGCTTATCGTCTTACGGGGGATTTTAAGGTACTTGTTAGATAACAATTAAACTTTTTGTATCAATCCCAGTATTATGCTTAATATTGAAATAATCATGTCATTATGTTTTGGCTTGTCACATAGGAAAAAAGAACCCAAAATAAAGAGATTGCCAAGCAAAATAAATACCGGCATAATATGGCTTGCAAAGGCTATGCGGGCCTTGAAGAGGAGTTGGTATGCATTTTGTGATTATCTATTTACATGTAAATGTTGAATTTTATAATAATATTCTTAATTAAGAATATTTTTTGATTTGTAGCTCCTAGCCCAAGACTTGGACCCATGTACCTCGTCCATCAATATTGGTACATTATGGAAGAAGGCTAGAGCAACAAGAGATGGATATGTTAATGAATATGTTGATGTTGTAGCCAAAAAAATTGTAAGTTTGTAGATATGAGTTACCCTACTTAGTATTCTTTTAGAAAACTATTATATTATGCTTATTCCTATAGGTTAAATTTATAGGACGAACTTGAAACGTCAGAAGGTGAGGAGGTGGACCAATATAGCATTGTGTCCCAGGCTACAGGAATTGTAGAACACCCTGGAAGACACAGGGTTCTTGGATTGGGTGTTACGAGAACGAGCATATGTGGTCGATCTCGTGGTTCTCGTAGCACTAATGAGCAAGTCACCATCCTCACCCAAAAATTGAACGTGGCATTTGAACGGATGGCAACAATGGAGCAAGAGTTGTCATTTATTAAATCTCAAGGGTATAAGTCATCCGATTCAGTAGACCATGATCAGCTTCACATACCTATTGTAAATAGCATCAGAGATAGTTGTAAAGCTAATGCATTTCTTTCTACTCTTCCCAAGGTAAGCATTACAAACTATGAATTGTTATTAAATGTATTCGGTGTAATAAATTATTAATAATGTGTAATATTTTTGTTTAGGGTTTGCATAAATGTGACTTATTAGCAAATGACCTTTCAACAATTTTGGCGAAAGGAAGGGTCCGCATCAGTCATAGTACCGAAACGCAGACAATCCACGGGTACAATTTATCCCTAAATACAAGGCCGGTGAGTATTGACACTCCAATCATTGGCAGTGCACACTTGCCTTGTTATAAAGAGGGCGATGAGGCAACCACAGTACTAGAAGCTCATGGAAGCTTCGTGGCTTGGCCTGCGGATCAAATACGTCTCACTACTGAAGAGGTATTGACATTTGACATCTTCATTAGACCTTGTTTGGTAGTTATACTATATATACCTTTTTCATATATATATGTATATGCTCAATATATATTTTGTTTAATATTATCAATTAAGGAATCAAAAAGAAGACTGCTTCTACTAGTAAAACCAAGAGAGGTACTAGCGGAACGAGCAACACAAAACAGGGTGTTGCTAAAGGAAAGAGAGCTAAATTTGAAAAATCAGTTGCCCCACAAAAGATTCCTTCTTCAGATCAGCAAAGCCAACCTCCACCTGCATTAGCATTATTATATTTTTATGCCCAAAAATACCTCAGGGACAATTATATTTTCATTGATTGTCGTCCTGAGTATGTTGGGAGGGACGATGCTACTTACATGGTATCGACGGCTGACATAAGCGACATTTATAATCAAGAATGGATGTCAACCATAAGTGTCGCCGTCTATGTCACGTAAGTATTATTTCATTTTGAGATTTTAGTACTCTTAACTTATACAATTGGAATTTTTATGACCTCTTATATGAGTTATTAGTTATTAACAAATATGCATTGTTTTTGTCATCCATAGGTTGGTAGCTACTCGAGCTGCGATGGAGGGAATGTTGTCCTCTATTGTGTTTGTATGGCCATACTACATAGCTGACAGTAGTAGAATAAGAGAGGGTAGGCACATAAACTATTTAGCGGATCGCATTTTGATTGAGGGACACAATAAGCTCTATCTCATTCCTCACCTCGCAACTGAACATTGGGTTTTGTACGCCGTCCGACCTGATCTTAATAAAGTCTATGTGTTTGATTCCCTTTGAACCTATGATGTGCCTTTTGAAGTTGCTCGTCGTGGTGGGAAGGAATTTATCGACATGTTAGTATACTTTTCACTTCTTACTTCATTAGCTTATTTATACATATATTCGCCTAGCTTTCATTATTTGAGGTATATATGTGTACTTACAATATTGTGTATCCAACTCTATTTATTAGGGCACTACGGACAGCGTATCAAAGGAGAGGTGGGAATGGTGTCCTAGACCCAAAGAATGTTCAATACGAGCTTGTCATAGTAAGTAGGAAGGCAACTATTTCGTATTTTATTTTAATTAAAATTAATATGTAATAGTTAGAGAGCTAACTAAATTCATTTGACAGTGTCCACAACAGCAAAACGACAAAGATTGTGGATACTATGTATGTAGAGCAATGGATCTGATAGTCCAAAATAGATCGGTCAACATAGATCCAAGCCATGTATGTTTTCTTTTCAATATTTTTCCATTAATGAATCATGACATATATGTTTGGTACTTGACGTAAGTGCTAACTGTATATTAATCAAAACTTGGGATTTGTAGTTTTTCACCAATGATTATGCACAAGGCCAGCAATACAATGTTGAAGAAATTAATGAAGTGAGAGAGAAATGGGCCAAGCATGTGCACTCATTCATTCGGTATTAGGTAGAGATCTAGCTATATATTCTACATGCATGGTCAGGTTTGTATTTTATCTATGTCTTTAAGTCTTCTAAGCTAGATTTATGAACATTTTGCTTTGGGGTGTAGAGCTACCAAGTTGTGGTATGCCTACTAATTTTGATTCTTGAGCATATATGTCTGGTGTATTAACAAGGGATTGATTGAAATTTTGGTGTGATTGCAGATTTGTTATCAATTGATGTTGTTTTACAATGCAGATTTGGTAATTATTTGAACATACAACTATGTATGTGGGCAGGAACAAAATTGCAAAAACTAAAAAAAAACTGGAGTTTTAATAACGGTTCTTATGAAAATCGTTATTAAAACCTTGTTTTAATAACAGTTCTGATGAAAATCGTTATTAAAAGATAGGTTTTAATAACAGTTCTTCTAAAACCGTTATTAAAACTCCAGTTTTTAATAACGGTCTTAATAAGAACCGTTATTAAAAACTGGAGTTTTAATCTCAAATTTATGCTCGTTTAACACGTATTAGGGTTTAATAAATGCCTAAATAATGTCAGCAAGTGTTGTTGGATGATGTTTTAACAACGGTTTTCTTATAACCGTTATTAAAACCCTCTTTTTTAACAACGATTTTTCTATAAAACCGTTATTAAAAATGCATTTTATGGTCAAATTTGCGGGGGTTTTTTTTATATTTTTGACAACGGTTATGAACCGTTATTAAAGATTTAATAACGGGTGTTTTAATAATGGTTGAAAAACATTATTAAAACTATAAGATAACCGTTATTAAAACTGCTTTTTGGGGTAGTGAATATTAAGTAAGATCCAAACAGGTGGTACTCTGGTCGTCCAGATCTCACATGTGCTCACTTGTCTCTAATGACTAATGAGAATTGATTATAATAAAGTACGTGTGACCCAAAGACCATGATCATATATATATATATATATATATATATATATATATATATATATATAGATAACTGACCTAGTCATACTAATTCAATCCATCAACAACCTAAAACTCCCAATATATCTACACATATAAGTCTACATCTAATTAGACATATTAAGCACAAATGCTTTAAACTTAAATTAATCACTTTTACACAAACTTAACTTAAATGACAATCCACATTTATTATCGTTCACATATAAATCCATCGTTGAACGAAAACCCCTAGTTGGATTATATATGTGACTTTATAACCGCGAATTGTAAAATAACCGAATAAGCTCAATATTATTATCATTACAAAATGTATCTATAACCAATCCAGTCTATTAGTCACCCTACCATAGGATCAAAGCAATTTCACTACAGTTTTAGGATCAAAGGATATGGTTATGGCCTAATATGTGTATTATGTGTTAAGTGTGTTGGTTATATGTGTGTACTTTATGTGGTTATAAAATATGCACTTATAGTATTATTTTTACTAAAATAAAAGGAAATTTAGTAGGGCAAATTAATAAGAGATTTTACAAAAAAAAAATGTTAAGTAAAGGAAATTTGGGTATATTATCTAATTAAAGATTTTAATTTGGGAATTTAATTTAATAAATTATTTTTACTAAAATAAAAAGAAATTTAGTAGGGCAAATTAATAAGAGATTTTATAAAAAAAAATTAAGTAAAGGAAATTTGGGTATATTATCTAATTAAAGATTTTAATTTGTGAATTTATTCAAATAAATTATTTTATTCAAATTAAGAAAGAGAAAATAGTTTCAAATTAATGTTAATTTTATAAATAACTTAATTAAATAAAATTAGAGTGATTTATTAATTTAAAATGGAAATTTTGGAAAATCTTTTAAAAATCCTAATTTAGCCTAAAAAGGAATTTAAATATTATTTTATTTAAATATTATTATTTTTAAATACCCCAAATATTTTAATTTATTTATTTAACCCAACCTTCCTATTCTTCTCTCCTCCTTTTTCCTTTTTCCTTTTCTTTCTTCCTTTTTCTTTCTTTTTCTTCTTCTTCTTTTCTTTTTTCTTTTTCTTCCCCGAATTGGGCCAGTTGCGCCGGCCCAGCTCCCTTTTCTCCTTTCTTTCCTTCGGCGCGGCCCGACCCGTGCATCGTCGTCCATCCTCCCCTCTCCACGCCGTGTTTGGACTCCTTCTTTCTCTCGAACGCTGCGTTTGATTTCATTCATTTACCGTTGCATTAAACAACACTAGAACGCCACTCTTCATTTGTTATTCCACCAAAACGCCGCGTCTCATTTATTCTGCCACCCTTGCGCTAGCCTGGTCTCCTCTTTCTTTTCTTTCTTTCTTTTCTTTCCCCTGAACCGCCCAATCCAACCTTCCCCATCTTCTTCTTCCTCTTCCAGCCCGACACCATAACTCCACCTTCCTCCTTCCCCCGAAAATGGCGCCGCCAGCCACACGTGTCGTGACCGGCATTTCTCCCGCCCATTCTCTTCCTCTCGACACACACTTCGATTTGAAATGCCCCACTCTCCATTTCTTCCCCACGTTTGCCCCCATTTCCCTCGCGAAGGTCGGGCAAAATTTTGAATTTGTGTTGTCCGATCAACGGCATAACCAACCCAATTTCCCACCGAATTTGACCTTCTGGTAACCTCCAGCACTCGAGCCTAACCTCCACCACTATAAATACCCCTCGTATGGGCTGGGTTCGAGATTTCTTTCCTCGAAACCCTAAGCACCAGTCTCTGCGCCACCGTCCCTTTAGATGCCTAGTTCTCCACCATTAGCTAACCTCGTCGCCTCTTCTTCCTCCCAAACTCTTCCCTGCAATACCCTCTAATTAACCAAACCATCCACATCCTTCGATTCTCCTTGCACGGGCTTCCATAACCATGCAAAGTTTGCTAGTTCTTTTACCAGAAATTTCTACCCCGAAACCTTAAACCACCATCCACCACCACATCCGCCACTTCTGCCACCCTCTAAACCACCCAATATCTCCTGCTAAGTCTCCTCCACCGACCCATAAACTTATTTTATTCTTCTCCTTCCCCCTTACCCCTTTTTCTTCATTTTCACCCCTCTTAGATCACTTTTCCGAGCACCTTCGGGAACCACCGCCGATGCCACCCATCCCCTCCAACTCAAGGTGAAACCCTAAACCTTTTCAACACTTCTTTTCAATCTATTGATAATTATTCTACTTTTATCCTAAATTTTAATGTTAATTCGATTTTAATTATTATTATTATTATAATTCTTATTATTATTGTTATCAACAGTATCCTAATTGCTAAATTTTGTTGACAAGTTTGGGAGTATTCTTGAGTTATATAAATTATTATTCTCGAATTTTGGTTATTTAATGGAATTATTATATTTTTACTATTAATAATAATAATATTATTATTATTATTATTATTAGTGTAATTATTTATTTAATATTTTAATTATTTTAGGAAGGGTAGAAACCTAAAATTTTAATTAATTCTTGCACCTTTGCTTTTTATTACTATTATTAACATTTTTTAACATTATTACTAATTATATTATTATTATTATCTTTATTAACTTTTATATTATAAGTACATATATAATATTAATATCATTATTACATTTTCGAATAGTATTATTATTAAATGGGGTGGGTTTGAAAGCCACCTTGTTATTTTAAGATTTATGGTATTATCAATATTGATATTCTACTAATAAGAGTATTATTAATAATGTTTTGCCTTTATTATTATTATTACTACTACTACTACTACTACTACTACTATTACTAATACTATTTTTGTGAAGGGTAGAAACACTTATATCACCACCCTTTTCGAATGAAAATAATAATTTATTTGTATTTTTAAGTAATATTTTGTATAGTTAATTATTGTGTAATATTGTTTTAATTCAAAACCAAATCTTAGAATAAGTTAGAGAATAATAAAATTTTATAAGGGAGCCTAATTATAGTAGACTTTTATATAATAGGTGAACCCAGTCAAACCCCTCAAGTGGAATAGGAGCGTGCACCAAGACCGGTGTTGTTTTAGGTAAGGGTTTACCAAGGCCATTTGTGTGTTTATATGCATTATGTGTTTCATATGCCATGTATTCTATGTTTATTATTATTATTAATTATTTCGTATGTGGCATGATTATTGAGTTGAAGTATGTTGGTGTGAATAAACTGTGGCATGAGGATTATGTGTATGTTTATGTCATTATTGTATGATATGGCCTTAAGACATGCATGTTAGGGTTGTAAAATCATGATGGGAAGTGTAACAATGTAGTATTGGGGTCTTGCATGAAATGGCAGGGTGTTAGGGTTGTGCATGAAATGGCAGGGTGTTAGGGTTGTGCATGAAATGGCATGGTGTTAGGTTTTGATGAAATGGCCTGGTGTTATGGTTTGCATGAAATGGCATGATGTTAGGGTTTTGCATGAAATAGCATGGTGCTAGGGTTTGCATGGAATGGCATGGAATTAGGGTTTGCATGAAATGGCATGATGTTAGGGTTTGTATGGAAGCATTTCTATATGGAGTTAGGGTTTCTTATGAATTAGGGTTTGCATGGAAGTGTGGTCTACGTGAAGCTAGGGTTTGCATGTGGATTAGGGTTGCATGGGAGTATGTCTACGTGGAGTTAGGGTGTGTATGGGAGCTAGGGTTCGCATGGAAGTATGGTACGTGGAGTTAGTGTTTGCATGGGAGCTAGGGTTTGCATGGAAGCGTGGGTCATGTGTAGTTAGGGTTTGCATGGGAGCTAAGGTTTGTATGGAAATGTGGTTTACGTGGAGTTAGAATTTGCATGGAGTAGGGTTTGCATGGGAGTTAGGGTTTGCATGGATTTAGTCATGCATGTTTGGGAAAATGTTTGTGAATGACAAATATTTTTGAATAAAATATTTAAGACACTAATATCTTAAAGTGGAAGATATTGAGACAAGACCAGCCGATCCACCGGTCAGGAATAGTGGTTAGAGTTTTACCCTATGTGTGACCGATCCACCGGTAATAATAGTGGTTAGGACATGAGGTCCTATATGTGTCCGGCCCACCAGTTATAATAGTGGGGGATCGGGATGGCAACGGGGCGGATAATACCCGAAACCTGACGGATTTTATCCGACAGATATTGAAATGGATAATGATAAACAGATATGGATACGGATATGGGTAAGGGTAAAAAATCCCCGGCGGATTCGGGTACGGATACGGGTACGGGGTATCCATATCCGTATCCGACGGATATCCGTTACCCATATCCGTACCCGTTTACTCGTTATATATTTACCATTTTATCCTTAACTTTTTATATAAGAATACGTTATAGTTAGAAATTAAATTGTCATTTTACATTTAACCCTACTTCAAATTAACAGCAACTTGTAAATGTAAACTTGTAAAATTTAAATTTAAATGAACCCTAGCGAGTAGCGGCTAAAAGTATGAAACTTAAAACTTGAAAGTGATAACAGTAAACAGATTCTCGAAGTCAAAAATTCAAAGTCTCTAATTCTCTATCTCTGATTTCTCTCTCCCTCTCTCGTCTGAACTGAACTCTGAAAGTGTCGAGACTCGACTCTCGAGTGTCGACTAGCCGACGACTCGACTTTGAGAGTTTGAGTCTTTGACTCTCGAATACGGAATAGTCGAGCCGATTGCCCGATTCATTCACACACACACACACAGAGTCACAGACTCACAGAGCACAGCTGCACAGGCAGTCAGGCACACCGCGCACACAGCCCCGCTGGCCGCCGCCCCGTCGTGACGCCGTCAGCCTTCAGCCCGTAACAGCCGCACAAGCGCAGTGGCGCATAGCTGCTCGTGGTCGTAATTTACAGCCGCCGTCAGCCACACGACTCGTAAATCTGGTAAGTGGTAATGCGGAGAACCTGAGAATTGAGATTATCAGTTGTTAAATATTTATAATTTATCCCTTTTCTAATTGCTTTTCTGCTGATGCTTGCTGAGATTATCATTAGGAGATTCTTCCATAATTAGGAGATTGTGAATTTCTGATATGATTTGGTCGAGTGAATCATTCACTGTGAATGTGCGCAACATTCTTAAAATTTCTGAGTGAATGCCTATTAAGTTAAAACCCTCCCGCTGCAGAAACTCAATGCCACAACCTCAGCTTTTAATCCCCAAAAACTGCATTAGCTCAAAGTTTTCTCGGTATGTAGAATGAACTTTCTGAAGCTCAAAATTCGTGCATTAGGTCCTTACATAAATTTGATATTCTACTTTGTAAAAGCTGGCTAATATGTTGGAAACAGACCAATTTAGAGGTGTAAAGTAAATATGAAATGCATTTATATATTGTTGTCCGGGAAACGAAAACCGTGACCTTGCTGGCGTTGCCTTTATTTCCTCTAGCAAGTTTGTGAAACCGATCATTTCTCTACTTTGTCTCATTACTTCTGGATGAATATTTGATAGGATACAACTCATGTTTGAAACTGTCTTTCATCTCTTTAATTGCTTTTAAAGTGGTAGACAATAACTTTTTAACTTCTGGATCAATCATGACTGTTGGAGTAGGAGAAACATGACTAGGAGAGCATGTTTCCTTGCGAGCAAACCAAACTTCTAATTGATGACATCCATCATAAATATTTCTACCCCGGAGTGCTGGTGGAGCAGCCATAATAGGAATTGACTATGAGTAAAAACACCAAAGTTTTTAAACTTTGTAATTTCTCCCAAATATCCGTAAGGGGAAAAATATTTGGTCCTAGTCTCTATGCATGACTGGATAGTACTTCATATGAATAGAAATCAGGAGAGATCTATGGTTTGATTCATGACACATTTTTCTCCTTTCTTGAAGCTAAAAATATACATGAAATAAGAAGTAATGCGTGTGAAAGAAGAGTCTGATTAACCCGCCAACAGATTGAGAATTACTTATTGGTCATTTATTGAATTTGCTGCTAAGTTAAACACATCCTTTTGTTGAGAAAACTTATTAACACTTGAGCATGATGATAAATCAGCATATAGGCCTTATTGTCCGTGCGAAGCTAAGTTATATTTTATGTTTGTTAAAATATTTGCACTTATTGATACAGATATGAATGGTAGTTAACATCGATTCAAACAACGCATAAACAAAGATAGAGAAGAAAAGGAATGTAAATGGGAGGAAAAAAAAGGTAGAAGAAAATTGCAGAAAGAAATTATAAAAAACCGTCATGTTTATTTTTCCTTTTGTTGTCATTGGTCTACAGGTTGTACAACAACTTTGTATGATATATATAAATCAATTGGTTAAGGATGGCAACTAGAGCTAGTACTACCGATTCACCAAGTCAAGCACCTCCATATTCATCTGCTGCAGCCCAATACAATGGACCCATCTACAAATGAAGAAGAGGAAGATGTAGAAGTGCAACAACTTACTCTAGGGAAAAAAAGAAAGAAAAATTTTGTTGTATGGGAACATTTTAATGCTGTGGAAACTAATGGGAAGAAGAAGGCCATTTGTAAAGGTTGTAATAAAAGTCTAAGTGGGGATCCCAGAAATGGCACTTCTCATTTGCATGAGCATATAAAGAAGTGTGTAGGTTTTAAAGTTATACGAGGAGTAGGCCAAAACAAGTTGCAATTTACTCAAAAGGGGGAAGGAAAGGGAAAGATAATGATCATTGAATTCAATCAAGAAGTTTCAAGGCAAGACTTGTGTAATATGGTGGTCATGCATGAGTATCCACTTTCTATAGTGGAACATGAAGGATTTAAAAAGTTCGTGTCTGGTCTTCAACCATCTTTTAAGTTGATTTCGAGGAATACATTAAAGAGTGATATTCTTAAGATGTTTGAGTTTGAGAAAAACAAAACAATGTCCCTATTACATTGTAATAAGAGTAGGGTTTCAATTACTACTGACATGTGGACCGCTCAAAATCAAAAGAAGGGTTTTATGGCTATAACAGCTCATTGGATTGATACTCAATGGAATTTACAAAGTCGGATACTCAGGTACTTTTAATATTTTATCTACATTAAGTTCTAAGTTTTGATGTTAATGTTATATGATAATGTGTTGTTCTCATTCTCATTTGTTATTTTTTTTCCTTTTATCTTTGTTAAGGTTCATCTATGTTCCTGCTCCCCACACAGCTGAAGTTCTTTGTGATGTTTTGTTAACTGTTTTGGTGGATTGGAATATTGATACAAAACTCACAACGCTAACTGTTGACAATTGTACTACCAATGATGCTATGATTGATGAGATGAAAAGGAGATTACAAGCGAAGTGTTTTTTATTGCATGGAAAATATTTTCACATGCGTTGTGCTGCGCATATTCTGAATTTGATTGTTAGGGATGGAATGGATGTAATCCAAAAGACAATTGAAAATATTCGTGAGAGTGTGGTGTTTTGGAGGGCAACACCAAAAAGAATAGAAAGGTTTGTAGAAGTTTGTCAACAAAAAGAAGTTCCATATACTAAGGCCTTAGTACAAGATTGTAAGACAAGATGGAACTCCACTTTCTTAATGCTTGATGTTGCATTATTGTATGAAGATGTGTTTGAGAGGCTATCATGGTTGGAGCCTAGCTTTAAATGTTGTCCTAGTTCCGAGGAGTGGAAATTAGCTCGGATTATTTGTTCAAAATTATCGTTGTTTTATGAGGTTACTTTGTTGTTTTCGGAAAATAAGTATCCTACTTCTAACGTATATTTCCCTAAGGTATGTCAGATTAGATTGGCTTTGACTGAATGGGCATTAGAGGAAGATGAAAATATTAAGAATATGGCTGAAAAATTGTTGGAGAAATTTGATAAATATTGGAGTGTTATTCATGGGATTATGGCAGTAGCAGCCATTTTGGATCCCCGATATAAAATGAAGGTGGTGGAATGTTATTATTCTTTAATTTATCCAGACTCCATTTATGATGAGATAGAGAAAGTTCATAGAATATGTTATGAATTATTTCGTGAGTATGAGGAGAAATTGAGGCGTATAAAGAGAAATAAAAGTACATCTTGTGGTTTGACTACTTCTAGTCATACTTCCTATGGTGGTAGTGCTAGTTTGGATTCTAGAGAAGCATACATATATGAAAAGTGGTTAGCTAACCATGGTGTTACTAATTCATCGCAAAAGAACGAGCTAGACTATTACTTGGAGGAGGCTTTTATGCCAAGGATGGAGAATTTTGATGTTTTGTCATGGTGGAAGACAAACACTAAGTTTCCAATTTTACAAGATATGGCTAGAGATATTCTTGTTATTCTTGTTTCCACAGTTTCTTCAGAATCTGCTTTTAGCACGAGCGATCGGTTTATCACTCCTCACCGCAATCGGCTACATCCAAAGACTTTAGAAGCATTGATGTGTGGTCGAGATTGGCTTTGGGCAGCAATGATGAGTAACAATGGTAATATTTTATTTATATTATTAAAATTTAGTTTAATTATGAAATATGTATTCTTTTATCTATTAATTTTATTATTTCAATTCTTTTCTAGATAATAATGACTATCAAGTATCACATTATCGTGGCGCTTGTCGTACTTCTTTTGAGGATGAGGACTCCGACGACAATGGTGAAAATGAGGTAAAACTTAGATGTTTATAAATTTTATAATGTTATTAGCAAATGTAATATATATATATATATATATATATATATATATATATATGCAATATTTGACTATTTATTTTTACTGTTTTTATGTACTAGGTAGATGCATGATTCATGAATCATGATGATTAAAGTCTGAAGGTTGAAGATTGAAGAATATAGATTGAAAAGTTCATCCTATCATGATTTATGAATGTCATTTGTGTTCTACTAGTTTTTTATTTTTTTGGACATTATCTACTATGTTTAAACTTTAAACAATATTGTTGTTGGCATATTTTACTATGTTTTTCTATTATGCTACAGGTACATTATCAACTTTAGCTACTAAGTTGATGAGTTATTGGATTTTTTTATATATTTTTTAATTTTTATTATCAAAAAATAATTTTGTAGGTAAATTATATATATTATGACAGGTAAACGGATACAAAAACGGATAAACAGGTAATGGTAACGGATAAACAGGTAATTTTAATCCGTCGGGTAACGAGTTAGATATACCCGACGGATATCCGTCGGGTAACGATATCCGTCGGGTATCGGGTAACGGATATCCGTCGGGTACAGATATTGGTACAGTAACGGATATCCATGCGGGTACGGGTACGGATATGGTTATCAAATTTCTTATCGGGTTCGGGTATGGATAAGGGGTACTCGATCCGTACCCGCCCCGTTGCCATCCCTAGAGGGGGATCCCAAGCTCAATAAAGACAAACCAGATCGTCAATGCTATTAAAAGATACTAATTACTTACAGTGGAACACCATGCGAGTAGGAACCAAGCCGATCCACCGGTCAGGAATAGTGATTAGAGTTTTACCCTATATGTCACCGATCCACCGGTAATAATAGTGGTTAGGGCATGATGCTCTATGTGTGACCGGCCCACCGGTTATAATAGTGGGGTGTTCTTGTTTTCGCATGGATCTGATAAAAGGCATGGTATGTATCGACTTTTGATAAAAAAAGATTAAATGATTAATCCGGACCTTTTTGGGTCTTATGTGTGGACTTGTTGATTATAAGTTATGGATTTCACTTTACTCTTCTATGTATCATATGTATGAGTTGTAATTGTATGTGATCATTATCCCGCATGATTTAATGTGTTATATGCTGGCCTTAGTACTCGGTTACCTTACTCAGTACGTAGCGTACTGATCACCTGTTTCATGGATGCTGCTCATTCCCATGAGTAGAAGGCCCGTTTGATCTATTGCAGGAGGAGATATTTACCTTAATGCTATCGATGTCTATGAGACATCAGGAAGGGAGGAGTGATAGTTGGACTGAATCAATTTCTAGAGTGACGTGGCCGTTATCCTTTTTAAATTTATGATTCATGTTATCTTTTATTACGTTTAAGTTGCATAAACAATTTTATTAATGTTGTTTAGTTATTATTTGAAAAACAATAGTTGGTATTTCGAATTATGTAAGACTTGCGCGTACTCTGATTCTTGTTTTTTATAAATTTGAGTTTGTATAGTATTATTGATAGTGTTTTCTTAGTCTTAGCACTTGGTACCGGAACGGTAGGAGTGAACTGGTCTGGTACTAAGGGTGGCGGTAACATCCCCAGAAATTTACGATTTTAATTTATGAGTATTGCTTTTTAAAAAAATATCTAAATTTTGGGGGTGTTACAAGTTGGTGTTTCCTTCTTTAAAAAAGTTTAGAGTTAAAATTTATATTAAAATCATTTAATTAATATATTTATTAAAAATTAATTATTAATAATTAAAATTAATTAATATAAGTAATAATTTTAAAATTTTTATTTTTTCTCTTAATTTTAATAAATTTAATCTATTTTAAAAATATAATATATAATATATAATAATAATAATAATAATAATAATAATAATAATAATAATAATAATAATAATAATAATTTTTTTAATATTTTTTACTGTCCTCATGTTCTAAACTTTTAAGAATAAACATTTCTGTTTTTCTTTTCGTTCCCCTTTTTCCCTTCCCGTTCCCATCCCCTTGCAACACTGGGGAACAATGGTTTACGGATGGTGATGCACGGGGCCCGCAAAAACCCAGCCCCCCCACCCCCACCCAAAAAGCCGTTGCGCCGATGTTTTCTCTTTTAAGAATATTTTAAAAAAAATATGTTAGAATTTATATTAAAAGTATTTAATTAATTTTTTATTAAAAACTTTTAATTAAATTTTTATTAAAAATTAACTAATAAAAGTAATAATTTTGGAAGCTTTTTATTTTTCTCTTTTAATTTTAGTAGATTTGATAAATTATATATATATATATATATATATATATATATATATATATATATATATAATTTTTTTTACATTTCCTACCATTTCCGTTTTAAAAATTTTTAAGAAATGATGTTTTTAGTATTTTTTTTTCGACCCTATGCAACATTACTTGTAGCTGAATGTAATGATCGATGAATTCATATCTAAATTCTCGGAATGACAATACTCCATCTAACCTATATTATGTGTGGTGTATTCTATTTTAATTTGTTCTAAAATATTTATAATTGTCTACATTTATAAGACATTAAATATCAATTTCCAAAGATAAATTTTTTTATTGAATCCTTTTTACGAATATGATTGAACTTTGGCTAAGAAGTAATAACAAGTAGAAAATAAAAATTGTAAAATTATTAAGTTAATATTGAATTTGCCATCGGTTTGACTATTTTGATGATTTATAAATTCTTACAAGTATTATTAGACATTGAAATTATATTGGTTGAATAAAAAATAAATTAGTGAAAAATAGCAATATTTATTTGAACATATTTATCTAGTTAAAATAGTATCATTTTTCAAAATATAAAGTAATAAATTATATAATATATTATTTTGGAAAATGATCATTAAAGAAGAATAAAAAGGCCTCCTTTAAGTAATAATTTTTGGAGGATGTTTGGTACGGGGATAATAGAAGTAAAAAAAAGTTTACTATTATTTAATGTCTTCTATAGAGTAAATTTGAATTGGAGAAAAAAAAAAATCTATAAAATACTCTTTCTAGTTTAAAGAAATATCTAAATTAAATATTCTTGTAAAAAAGATTTTACTCTTTTTACGCACCATACAAGAGTTGTAAAGTAAATTTTTTTCCTCTTATTATTCGATAGTCCGTACCAAATGCATCACGGTGGAAGAACATTGTTGAGGTAAGAATTTGAGTAAATTATGATAACTTTTTGTTACAAATTACAATAAAACATCTTAAAACAAATATATTCACTTTAATATTATGTATCACTTTATAATTTATATCATTTTAACTCGAAATATTAATTAATCGACAGGTGTTGAGCTAGACTGCTAGCGTACTTACGCAGCTCCGCTGCCGGTCATTGTTAGTCTGCTAGTCTGCTAGACATGGAACGGAAAAATACGGAACGATGGAAAGCACCATCTTAATTCGTTGATGGAAGACAGCATTTGGAATGAGTTACGTTGCGGAAATTCCAAGTTACAAAATACATTTTGCTTTTGTGATTGCACTTTATGGCGCTTTGCCGCGACGGTGCATATACTAGCGGAGCAGCGGGACGCTATGCATCGTCAATTTGGTGTAACAGTCAATCATTGGAAAAACACGCGTTCAAAAGAGGAAAGCTAAAATTTTGTCGTTTTGCTCCACTATCATTTTGTAGCTAGTGAAGCAAAACCGACGGTAGAGAAAGTCTTATTATATTGTTATATATTAAAATTCAGGACTTGCCGTCCTCGAATTCTTCTTATTAAGATATATGCGAATTGATTCACATTACATTTCTGTTTTCTTTTTCTAATTTTTGCTGATCTCATTTAAAAAGAAGTTAGATATATTTTTAAAAATTTTATATTATTATTATTATTTATTTTAATTAGTTTATGTTAATTTATTATGATCTAAATATAAAATAAGTAGAATATTTTTTATATAAAGAAATGAGAGATAAAAAAATTTTGACGGTAATAATTTGTGTGTCTATATTGATATATATAGGGTTGTAAATGAGATCGGTCAATTTAAACTCTTCTTAATTCAATTTTTTTTAACAAATAATCCTAAATAGTGGTATTCATATGAGCCAAACCCAACCTATTCACGAGTTAGCTTTAGCCATTATCAAAAGAAATTGAACCCTATTAATTTATACACGATAAAGTATTGAACCAAATGTTGCGATAGGAAATCTTATCTTCTTATTTTAATCATACTCGACTTGTCTGTACATAATAAAGTACTTAGTTTAAAGTTAATCATTGTGTGTGAATATACAATGGCTATATATATATATTGTACTCATAAATAAGTATCTACAAAGCATATGAATGAATCCCAACTAAATTTTCCAATAAGGCTTAACCAAGCTTCAATAAATGAGTCGACTCTATTCTAATTGATCTACGATTAGGGTAGTAAACAAAAAGAGTCATCTTATAATTATTTTTTTGGTTCGGCTCATTTATTTAACTATACAAGTCGAGTTTGAACATAAAAAATTAATGATTTTTGGACACACTAATAAAAAAATGTGAATTCAAAAAAATATTTTCATGGTTGGAAATTTGTGTTGGTCCATGCATGTATGAGGCTGGAAATTTTTAGAGGAGGATGGTTTCTAGTTGGGCATAGGTTGTAAATGTATTGATTTGGGCTAAAGTGGGCTCATGCTCAATTTATTTATAAACAAATTAAGTCAAACTAATTCACAAACTACTGTGATAAATAAGTTAAACTCATAAACTTTTACACACCAAGCGAGTTCAAACTTAAGTTTTGTATGTTCGTAAGACTTGAGTTTACTTAATTAAATGAACCACTTGAACCGAATGTTTAAAGAGTTTAGTCCAAAAAACTCATGAGTCTGACGATAATTATTTCGAATCATATGCCCAACCTCGAATGATCCACCTCTTAAAATTTTCAGCCTGCTAAACGTTGGCGCGTGGGCCAACACAAATTCCCAATCATGAAGATATTTTGTTTATTTACATTTTGCCATCAGCGTGTCGAAAGGGCATCAATTCAAAAGATCCTTATTTCCTTCCAACGCATTTGGAAAGTCCTGAAAATGACACTCCATATTCAAGGCCAAATGTGCGGTCCAAAGAGATCCACAGACCCACACGCGGACGAATGCCGAAAATTAGGTTCCACGTGAAAGACACTGGTTACGAGCATTTGGACGGAAAAGTTGGTATAAGCTCATGAAATTCAAAGTCGTATTCCGCCACCACCATATATGCCTTTTAGAGGATCCTCGACAAATTGAGCCAAAGTAACACAACGAACCTTCTTTTTTTCTTTTTCCATCGAAAGGTTTTGGCATATAACGTTCCGGCAGCTAACACCTACCTACCGCACATCAAAACTTAAATTAATTGACATAGAAATCGGTAGAGCATCGCAGAGATTGGCAGTCCAAATGGCAGCTAATTCTCGATTATTGCCGACGTCTAAGCCCGATGGCTTATCGTTTCATGGTAAACAATATCATGGCTCGACGGCACAGAGGACCGGGAGGATGATTCAGTGCTCCAGAAGTGGCGATGGCGGTGGCGGAGAAAAAAATATGAGGAACTTTTCGGCTAATAGTCGGAGAAGGGTGAGGATGTCTCCGGCGGTGGTTGTGAAGGTGGCGGTGGTTGAATCTAGAGATGCTGTGTGTACGAGGACGGCAGAGATTGGTATAGGAATAGCTGACGTCAGTCGCGTTTGGGTAGGCGTTGTGCTTAGGATTTTAAAAAGACTGCAGGGCGGTGCTATTCAGAAGCCGACCAAGTCACGAGTCCAGATGTACATAGAAAGCGTACGTTCTTTTTCTGCCTTTTCGTCCCTTCTTTATCATTCTTCTTAATTTTTTTTATTCATAAAGATGAATAAATTTAATTACAAAATAAGTTATAAATGGTTATATCACAACTGTATTATAATATTAAAAGAGGCGTTCCAGTATTAAAAGAAGGAGAAAAAAATTAAATTTAGCACCTCTGGCTCTAATATCTAAAAGATATCATTGACCATTAAATTAAATACCATCCGATTATTATTATTATTATTATTATTGTAGAAGAATTCTTGTTTGGTTTTCTGCTAATTAATATACACCACTTATCAATTAGCTAGGCATATTCGTCGCATATACGTATACCTATATAACAGACATAACCACGTATGGACCTGTTTGAGCCGGTGGTGGTACCGGCTCTCTCCTTCCGTATTGGGCTTCTGAATGCAAGGCCTCTAGCCGAGTGCGATTGGCTTTGTTTGAGCGTGTCATCGTCCTTTTTTGAAATATATATATATATGTTTCGATTTATGTCCAACTTCAATAATTGATAGTGAACGATTAATCTTCCCGCACGGCCAGTACGTATATCTAATTTTACCATGCTGTTTAATTGCAGGCAATCGTCAACTGTCGATTCTTTACCTTTCTCGCCATTGCAGGCTCCTTGCTCGGTTCAGTTTTGTGCTTCGTTGAGGTAAATTAATTAATATAGTAAAGCCTTAGAAAGTATTATATATATATATATAATTCGGTAGAGTCGTTGCTCATTATTACTATGTACTTAATTTGCAGGGATGTGTGATAGTTCTGCAATCATATTTTCACTACTTCCACGCAGTATCACAAAGCGTGGATCCAGGACATGCAATCAAGCTTATTATTGAGGCCGTAGGTACGTACGCTGGTATCTCGCCGGACATATTTAATTTCTCCTCTTCTGCGTATACATAACATATATACGTACTCTCCGAGTCTTACGCTACGCGGTGGAGGCACATAAAGTTATATGTCAAGTGAAGGTGGGTAGAAGTTAGTGTACTTAATAGCTCGCGTTTTATGCAGACATGTTCCTAGTTGGTATAGCCATGCTTATTTTCGGAACGGGATTGTACGCCATGTTTGTCGGCTCCAAAAACTTGCAAGGAACACGCGATCGTGGACGGCTGCGTCTTCCCAAATCAAGCTTGTTCGGTCTCTTTCCTCTCAAGGTACGTAGCCGATTAGACGACATGTATACAGTATGTGCTGCTGAATTAAGTTTCAGTTCATTCTACATGTTACGTACCCCTCCTGCCTCCCTGCCTCAAAATTATATAGCAGCCACTAGCCATGCATATATATATTTATGTCAAAAGAAATTTACGTACATATGTATTAATTAATATCCGTTAACAATGCCTTCCTTTGATCTTATTAGGCATCGCTCATCTAACTCGTGTTAATTAATTAATAAATTCAGATGCTTCCTTCGTGGCTTGAGATGGACTCCGTGTCGAGGGCAAAGTCGAGAATCGGGCATGCTGTTATGATGATTCTTCAAGTTGGGGTGTTAGACAAATTCAAGAGTATACCTCTTGTTACCGGGCTCGACCTCGCCTGCTTTGCGGCTGCCGTCTTTATCTCCTCCTTCAGCATCTTCCTCCTTTCCAAACTCTATTACGTCCCGCCTTCTAAGCTTATAAATATGGTTGATTAGGGCTGCACCTGAAGGAGCGGTGCGTGCAGCAGCAGAGCCGGATTGTACGCATTTGCGCTTTATACAGACTAGGTTTAGGGGTTGGCGGTCTGGAATATAAATAATTTATATGAATCACAAGTATGTCATACATGAAAGATAGTCCAGCAAATGAAAAAAGGTGGACGTACGCTATATACACAAGATTTTTTTATTTTATTTTTTAAAATAATAGATCACTTTTTCATCCATGTTATGAGTAATTGATTAGCTCTTTACATATATTGGGTTTTTAGCACTTAAAATATCTTTGTATATATACATTTAAGCCTATATCTTCTGATATTTTCCAAAATATTTTTCATATTTGTCAATATTTATACACTGATCGATACATGCTGATATTTGTTATAGAAAAAAAAAAGAAAAAGGAAAAAAAAATCATCCGACGCACATAAAAATCATCGGATTCGACCGTGCAGGTATGTTCCATACTCCGGGCACAATAATGATGTATGATATCATTTTTACAGAGGAGGTGAATAAGCCTCAGCTAGTATGGCTCAAAACGCCTCGTCGGCATTGAAATGTATAACGGAAAAGCCTACTATGGCGCAATTTCCCCTCAAATTCACAAAGAATTGGACTGACATTTCCTCAAAAACCAAATACCATAGAACATTGTTTACCTGGTACGGTTAGACTCTCTATCTAATGTGATAGGGCATTTATTTTTGGAAAATAATATACTACCTATTTATAATATTGTTTTCTATGTTTTTTTTTTTTTTTGCAATTAGAAAAAACGAAGGACATAGTTTTCCCACTTTATGAATAATGCTGATTTAAGGTACTCAAAATCCTAATTTCTCATATGTTATAGCGCTTTTACGTACTCCTAGCAAGTCAGGAATGGTATCACAGCAAGCACACTTAGGAGGAGTGATCGATGGGTTGGATCAGTCATAACTTATTTCAATTCATGAAAATAAGTTTATAGGATTAAGTTAGTCTTTTATACAGGTTAAGATGGATTAACACATGATGGTCTATTGATTGAAGTGTCCATGTACATTAGTATTGATAGAAATTTATTATAGGATCGCATGTCAATTCATTAAGATTAATCAATATAATTAAGTTGGAAGTGAACCTGAATCCATAATAATAAAAGATTTATCAGGTACCGTCGAATTTGATGTGAAACCCTGACGGTCGGTTTTATAGTCTTCTAGATCACACACGTGTCCGCTACTTGCCAATGACTAATGGGAACCAATTGGAGCGAAGTACGTCTGACCTAGGGACCATAACCACATATATATAGATAACAAACCTGTTATCTATCGGATCATCCTAGCTAGTTCGGTCCATCAACAATCTAGGACTCCCACAGTCTCTACACATATTGGTCCACATTCAATAAGATGCATTAGGCCCAACTTAAATAAACCTAATTCGATCATATTTATTTGGGTCTAACCGATATGACAATATCCAATTCGTATCGTTTACATGCAAGCCCAACGTTGGATAATAATCCAACAATCTCCCACTTGGGCTATATGTGCAACGTTACTAATTGTGACATAACCGAATGAGCTCAAATCTGTTGTTGTTATAAAATGTATATTTAACCAATCCGGTCCATCAATCACATAAACATAGGATCAAAGTGTCTTTCGTCACATATCTACGTAACTAAACCCTCAATGGTCACATATGTTGACATGACTGAATGACATGGATCAAGATGTGGATGTGTAGCATGGAAATATCATGCAATGTGATCCTAACATGCATATTTCCAACTGGTCCACCTTAAACTTTAGTGAGATCAAACCATACCAAAAGATATAAAGGAAATAAACTGAATCTTTATTTCTACAGAAAACATATGGTCAAAATATTCATAAGTCAAACCAAAGAGAGTCTATACATAGAGCAACTGAAATTACATACTCCCACCGAAACTAAAGATCATTAGCCGATATAACACCCATACGAGCTACATGCTCGAGAAACTGCTTGGGTGGTAAGGCTTTAGTAAATGGATCCGCAATCATGGAGTTTGTACTCATATGCTCTATAGACAATTCTCCTTTCTGAACTTTTTCTTTAACAACTAAGAACTTGATATCGATACTCTTCGATTTCATAGAACTTAGATTGTTGTTGGAATACTGAACTGCAGCCTTATTATCACACAACAACTTGAGTGGTTTTTCAAAACCATTAACTATAGGCAGCCTCGTCACAAAATTTCACAGCCATATACCATAATTAGTAGCCTTATAGCATGCCACAAACTCTACTGCCATGGTGGAAGAGGGAACAACTGTCTGTTTGGAACTCTTCCAAGACACGGCTCCTCCAGCCATCAAAAAAACAAAAGCTGATGTAGACTTCATACTATCTTCGCATCCAGCAAAGTTGGAGTCCGTGCATCCTACGATCTCAAGCTTGCTTGACATCCAATATGTGAGCATGTAATCTTTCATTTTTTTGTAAGTACCACATGACTCGTTTGGCTGCTGTCCAATGGTCAAGTCTTGGATTGCTCATATATATGTCCAACATCCCAGTAATGTACACAATATCCGAACGTGTACATACTTGAGCGTGCATAAGACTTCCCACAGTTGAAGCATAGGGAATGTTTTACATTTCCCTTCTTTCATAGTCATTTTTAGGGCACTGATTGAGACTAAACTTGTCTCCCTTAGCGACAGGGGTATTTCCCGGTTTGCAGTTATGCATTCCTTATCGTTTGAGAACCCTTTCAACATAGGCCTTTGTGACAACCCTAGGATACCTCGAGAACGATCCCGGTATATCTCTTTGCCCAATACAAAAGATGCATCACCAAGATCTTTCATTTCAAAATTCTTAGATAGGAATCTATTGGTCTCAGGCAACAAACCTATGTCATTACTTTCTAGCAATATGTCATCAACATATTAAACCAGAAATATGTTTTTACTCCCACAGAACTTATGGTATACATATTCATCAACCAAATTCATCTCAAAGCCAAAAGAGGTGATTACTTGATGAAATTTAAAATACCATTGTCGAGACGCTTGTTTGATCCCATGGATAGATTTCTTAAGTTTGCAAGCCATATTCTTTGGGTCTCCAGACACAAATTTTTCTGGTTGTACCATATAGATCGTCTCATCAATGTCACCATTGAGAAAGGCGGTCTTTACGTCCATCTGATGTAACTCAAGATTAAAATGTGCCACTAATGCCATAATTACCCTCAAGGAGTCCTTAGAAAAGACCGGAGAGAATGTCTCTTTGAAATCTTCTCCTTTCTTTTGTGTAAAGCCCTTAGCGACTAGACGCGCCTTATATCTTTCCACATTGCCTTTTGAATCCCTCTTAGTCTTAAATATCTATTTGCAACCTATATGATTCTTTCCTTCAGACAATGGGACAAGATCCCATATGTCATTGTCCATCATGGAATTTATTTCCTCATTCATGGCATCAATCCACCTTTGAGAATTAGAACTCTCCATGGCTTGATGGAAGTTGATTGGATCATCTTCCATCATACCAATGCCAACCTCATATTCTAGGAGAAATACAATATAATCATCTGGAATAGCACTTCTTCTTTCTCTAGTGGATCTCCTTAACTCTTGAGGTTGTTGAGCTTGTCCTTCTAGAACAATCAATTCATTTTGAATGGGTGGTTGTTCTGCATTGTCTTGTTGAGGTTCCTGATTTGCCTCCTGATCGATAATAGAAGATGGGACTTGCACATTGTCAGAGACAATTGTAGGAATAGTGACTAATTCCTCCTCAAAGATAATGTTTCTAACCTCATTTCTCCCCCAAGCTCAACATCCTCAAAAAATGTGGCAATTCCCGTCTCAAAAATTGACTTAAGTGTGGGATTATAAAACTTATAGTCCCTAGATCGCTCCGCATAATCAATAAAGTAACTACTAACTGTTTTGGATTCCAATGACTTTTCATGTGGTCTATAAGGCCTTGCCTCCGCTGGACATCCCCAAATATGGAAGTGCCTTAAACTAGGCCTTTTGCCTGTCCAAAGCTCATAAGGTGTTTTAGTAGTTACTTTAGTTGGTACTCTGTTTAGAATGTAAGCTGTTGTTTTTAATGCTTCTCCTCAGAGTGATTCTGGTAAGGTAGAATGACTAATCATACTCCTTACCATGTCCTTAAGAGTTCTGTTTCATCTTTCAGCTACACCATTCATGTTAGGAGATCCCGACATGGTGTACTATGGGACGATACTGCACTCCTCTAGGAATTTAGTGAATGGTCTTGGACATTGTTCACCTGAACCGTCATATTTTCCATAGTACTCACCATCACGGTCAGATCTAATGCGCTTAATCAGTTTGTTGAGTTGATTCTCAACCGCAATCTTAAATGATTTAAACACATCCAGCGACTATAATTTCTCGTGAATGAGATACAGGTACCCATAACGTGAGTAGTCATCTATGAATGATATGAAATATTGTTGACCATTCCAAGAAGCCATAGGGAACGATCCATAGATATCTGTGTGAATCAATTCTAAGACATCTGAAGATCTATTTGCACTTATTCTCTTAGTTTTGGTTTTTTTTCCCTTGGCACAATTGATACAATTGTTTAAGTCAGCAAAGTCAAGGGAATTAAGTATACCATCAGACACAAGCCTCTCAATTCTAGCTTTTGAGATATGACCTAAGAGCTTATGCCATAATGACGTTGAATTTGCCTTATTTAATTTGCATTTAGTACCAAGTGATTCCACGTGCAGGGTTTCATAATATGAAGTGATGATGTCAAGCATATATAGGTTATCGTAAGTGCATAATGAACCGATGCCAATCATATTTGAATTTAATGAAAGACTAAATTTATTATCTCCAAATGAACAAAAATAACCAGACTTGTCCAATAAGGAAATGGAAACCAAATTCCGTTTAATAGACTGTACAATGAAAGTGTCTTTCAGATCCAAATAGAAACTAGTTTCTAATAATAACCTAAAAGTGCCAATTGTTTCAACTGATGGTGCCTTGCCATCTCCCACATAGATTTATCTTTCGCCATCACTTGGCTTTCTGTAGTTCAGGCAACCCTGCATAGAAACACTTATGTGAGTAGTAGCTCCAGAATCTAACCACCAAGTGTTTCTAGGTACTGAGGCTAAATTAATCTCATAAGAAACCAAAGTAAGAATTGTACCTTTCTTTGCACACCAAGCGTGGTATTTAGGACAATCCTTCTTTACATGTCCAGTTTTGTTGCAAAAGAAGCAGCTATCCTTTTCCTTCTACTGTTTCTTTTGAACCGGACCCTTAGGAGCGGCTTCATCCTTTCTTTTCTTGCCCTTGCCCTTAGAGGTACTGGCTAAGTGCGCACTTTCAATCCTGTCATGCTTCAGTCTTTCCTCTTCTTGCACATGATAAGAAATGAGCTCATTGAGAGTCCATTTCTCCTTTTGGCAGTTATAAATGACCTTAAACTGACTGAATTGTGCCGGAAGTGAAAGCAACACCAAGTGCACGAGCAAATCATCTGATAACTTGAGCTTTAGTACTTTCAGTTTCGAAGCAATGTTGGACATTTTCATTATGTACTCCCTTATATTTCCTTTGCCTTTGTACTTCATTGAAATCAAGCGCTGCAAAAGAGTGCTTGTTTCTACCTTATCATTTTTTGCAAAACATTTCTCAATTTCGGCAAGGAAATTCTTAGCGTTGGTGATGTCCTCAAATACCCCACCCTTAAAGGTTTCCAGCATGCTGCGCTTAATGATCATTAGACTCATGTGATTCGAACGATCCCACTTCTCAAAATTCCTCTTATCATCAAATGTACTTTCAGCTATCAGATCAGCGGGTTTCGGAAGCCTAAGTGCATGATCCAGATCCATGCAGCCAAGGACAATGATAACATTGTCCTTCCATTCCTTAAAGTTATTCTCGTTCAACATGGGAATAGAGCTTAAGTCAGCAGATATAGTAGTAGCAGACATGGCTGCACAGAAAACATAAACATAAATAAATATTCATGCTCACAAAAAAAATTCACATAATAAAATAATCAATGAATTTAAATATTGGTAATCCCATCACAAGAAACCGACACAACTTTAATATCAAGTCTTTGGACAATAATATTAACTGCAAGTGGTGTTCCTGTTGTAATAATCAAATACTGACAATAAGGCCTATCAAATAATAAGCCCATCTTTGGATTGACTTATTATCCACATGACAACCAAATAATCATCACATATTTATTATCGCACGTGCATATGAAAATCTGCCAGATATTTGTCTTCCTTTGAGCCGACTAAATAACCGCACGAATAAATATATGCACAAACATCTAATATGTTTGATAAACCAGTTTTCATAAAAGATGTCACTTTGGCGACATATTATTTCAACTAGCTTCTCTATTAATATTAGACAACCAATAATTTAAATAAATTGATCCCTTAATTTTATTTCATAAATTTGGATCTATAATATTGGGACAAACCTTATTTAGATTTAATATATATACAACAATATCAAATCTAGCTTTATTTGCATAAATTTCAAGTAAAGCACATAAATAGACCCATATGAAATTTTAATTGGAATAAAAGAAAATAAACTTGATATCCAATTAAAATAAAATTAATTAAGTCAATTTTGTATTATTATTATTATTTTAATATAGAAATAATAATACACAACAAATATAAGGCCCAAACTATAAGTTTAAATAGTGAAAAATGAAAATTGGGTCACAGAATAAAAAAAATAACCATAAGCCCAAAGCTAGACCGACCCAACTTAAGGATTTATCAGCCCAAAAAAAAATAAATAAATATGTGTGTGAGCTGTTGGGCCAAACTCGTCGATGACCCAACAGCCCACCCAAACCTTCGCTCGGCCCGCAATCCACAACTACTAGCTTGGATTGGGTGAGCCAGCTGACCGAAAGAAAAAAGGCACAACGTGCGACCACCAATGCAAAAAACAAGTTAGCAAAAAACAAGTTGCAAAAAACAAGGGAAGATCAGGCATAGATGACATAGGGCTAGCGTGCACAACGAAACAAACGAAAAAAAAATAAAGGGTGCTGCAGCATCTACTAACAGAAAGGAGAGGTGCGACTGTGCGAGGTAGCACCTGCCGCAGCCCTCCTTTAACCCCCCCTTTTTTTGTTGATAACCTAGACCAACCCTAATGACAGAAGGAAGAAAAAAAAGGGTGCGAGGCATGCATTTGCCGCAGGCCTCCAAACCTACCGCATCCCTATTTTTTTTTGTTGAATGGCCACCGAAACAAAGGGTGATTAAGAGCAGATATTAATACTTATATACAGGGCAAGTATATCAATCCATGGACATAGATTTGAATGGAGGAAATTTGATATGGAACCAAAACGGGGCAATAGAAAAAAAACGAATATGAATTAAAAAATATATATCTTAATGAATCAAGCATGCAGGCTCTGATACCAATTGATAGAAATTTATAGGATCGCATGTCAATTCATTAAGATTAATAAATATAATTAAGTCGGAAGCAAACCTGAATCCATAATAATAAAATATTTATCGGGTACCATCGAATTTGATGTGAAACCCTGACGGTCGGTTTTATAGTCTTCTAGATCACGCACGTGCCCGCTACTTGCCAATGACTGATGAGAACCAATTGGAGCGAAGTACGTCCGACCTAGGGACCATAACCACATATATATAGATAACAAACCTATTATCTATTGGGTCATCCTAGTTCGGTCCATCAACGATCTAGGACTCCCATAGTCTCTACACATATGGGTCCACATTCAATCAGATACATTAGGCCCAACTTAATTAAACCTAATTCGATCACGTTTATTCAGGCCTAACCGATATGATAACGTCCAATTCGTATCGTTCACATGCAAGCCCAACGTTAGATAATAATCCAATAAGTATGAGCTAACTCATAAGCTACCGGTGTAATTAAGGTCTGCCCTGGCACAGGGTCTCCAAAATTTAAGTGCCCCATCAATTGAGATAAATTAAGTTTATCACTTCAACCTCAAATACTACGATAATTTCAATACATTGGCACAACCTTGTTCACGTATTCTCGAGGTCAAATTTTCAAGTTTAAAGGCTCTCGTGTTTAAGTAAGGAGCTTGTACCCTTAAGTACATTGCAATTTATTGTTTAGTGCCTTCTCCATAAGTATTCTATATCTATTGTCAGTTTAGTTACATCTTCTACCTAAAGAGTCTTTTTTTCTCTCTTTTTTTTTTCAAAATCTAATTTTACGTAACACCACTAAAGTCCATTTAGTTATTCCCCTTTTCACAACTTATTTTTATAATGCGTTCTTATTTTAGACGGATTTGCTAGTATTTGAAAATTGTTTAATAGGTTCTCTGATAATTAATTAATATGAAAATTGATCTAGTTAGCCGGTTGATTATTTTATATTAATGCATATAAATTATATCCCATACATAAATACTAATTTTTTTATAACTGATATGAGAATAGAGGTATTTATTAGTTAGAGCAAATATAATTCAATATTTAAATTGTCATGTTTGATATAATATAAACTAGTATTTTGTTATATCAAAATACTTTACAAAAAGCTGGAGGGGGGAGGGGAATCCTAACTTCACCAATACTTAAGTCCAATGTCAGTAGTATCCTATTTATTTTAATTAAAATTTTACATTACTCATATCCCATGCTTATATAACCTATTACATATGGTGTCGCCGTGGATTTTAAATCCTAAGCTCACCACGATTTCAGTCCATGACTCCATGTTGGTAGTATTATATTTTTCAAAGTAAAAGTTCGTATCATGCATAATAGCTTTAACGTAAGATTTTAACAAATTTATCATATTTTATTTGCATGAAAATAATGATAACATGATTGTCAAGTGAGAGGCCCAATTTTTCACTCTTGTACGAGCCCCCTAAAATACATGAGACAGCCCTCCTCTCCATCAATCATTGGTTGGATATAGTAGTCACTAGGATCAAGGCCAACGGTAGTGACATGGAGGAGCAGGTGTTGTTGTGGTAGTGGATTGATGATGATGATGATATGTATGTATATGAACTCATGTAACGCGCAACCATGCATGTAACCCAAGAGTTACTATATAATCCTTGCATGGTACACCCGTGCATATGGTCTTAATTTATCTTATATACAAGCATACCCATGATATGTAGTATATAAATTTGTTTATAAAAATATACATCTAATAAGGAGAAAACATATTATATAAATTTATTTATAATCTTTTTTTTTGTAAAAATGTGTATTATTATTTTAGAAGAATCCTCCAAACTTGGTTACGGCGGTATCCTTAAATAAACCTAGGCCCAATCCTTTGAACAGTATTTGGTCCAATAAAAATAGTCTCAGCCCAAATCCAAAATAGTGATCCAGTTCACTTCAAGACACTGGACTCAAACCCAACAAAATTACTCGACGGTCAAAAAAGAAGTGTTTGGGATCGCCCAGTCCATTACAAAATTTCAGTCTGATATTCTCAATCAAAAGTTCCTGCTTAGAGTTGACTGCAAATCTGCAAAGTAAATTTTAAAAAAAGAAGTACAGAACGTCGCCTCCAAATAGATCTTTTCCAAATGGCAAGCGATCCTTTTTGTATTCGATTTCGATATCGAGTACTTAAAAGGTGAGGACAACTCACTTCCAGATTTCCTAACACGAGAATTCCTACAAGGAACCTCTCTGCAACATGCCTCCAAGAAAGAATGGAAAAGAGAAGGTTCAAGAAATATTGGCTCCAAAGCCAATCAAATCATGGTACGAAGCAACCATGGAAGATGAAGTAGCAGCTTCATCCCCTCCGAAGGAGGACAAACCTGAAGTGCAAAAGTGGGTCGAGTCTCTCGCCCATTCTCCTGAAATCCTCAAAGCACTTCAACTGGTATCCAAACAGGTCCATATTTCACAACCTAAACGCTCAGGTATGAGTACTTCAAACCCTATTTTACAAATCGAATGAGACATTTCAAAATCTCAAACTCCTTCAAAACCGATTTCAAAAGTCTCTTCAGAGAAACATCTTGGAAAGCTTCCAGCCTTGAGAAAGTCAATCTCGAGACTTGAAGATATTGTTTTCAAACCAAATTTCAAAACCAAAGCGGAATATTTCTTAAAGCAACACTTTCAAATGATTTTAAACCTCGAAGATGGATTTTATCATCCAAATCCCTTCATTGCTTTGACAAAATTGTTTTTTTGGATGGTATTTCAAACCATGGGACATGACTGCACCTCATGCGTATTATAAGGCAATTCTTGAGTATACAGGCTCAGCTTCGTTCAAACATTTCACCCTACCTCAAAACCGAAATGAAGATGCCTACTCAACCTATAAAATACACAGGGTCATACTTCCCATGGATTGGGGTCGCAGCCTCGAATTGCCTCGAACTGCCTCGAAGGCTCCCTGATTCATACAAATCGGCCTCAAACTCAAAATTAAATTTTAACTATTGGGATTATCAACAAGCTTGGTGGAACACATTCTTCACCAAGAACTCCAAAAAATCTCATACATGGTTATTATTCTTTCAAAACTTCAACCAGACCGAATATCCTCTCTGGTTCATACGATGGTGGAAAGATTTCGGCTCCATCCCAGAAATCCTTCCAGAACAGGTTTCAAAATCTCTAAACATGTTTCAAACCCTTTACCGTCCCTTACATAATGATAGGGTTCTGCCCCCTATATTCCTTTTTTGCTCCAGATTATTTTACCCTTGGGTGTTCGCATGGACATCTGAGATCCACAAAATTAAAGGAGTCCCTACCTTGGTCGGTCGATTCAAAGTCAAATAGTGGTCAAAGTATCAAACATTTGAGAAGTTGTCCGAGCAAGCTATTCGCAAAATGGTCAAAGAAAAACAACCAACTTCTTCTTCAACAAAACAGATTCAGGTCAGCCTAGATCAAACTAAATTTCCGGCCCAGAAATCGATCACAGCTGCCAAGCTCGCGACTACCAAAATGAAAGACGAGTACTTAACCATTATGGGTGAATTACTTTTGTAAACCAAACAAGAGAAATCTTCCTCCTCATCGTCTGCTCCGACACCAGACTACAGCGATGAAAACGAAGATGACTGTTACGGGATACTTCCTCCTATCCGGTAACGGTACAAATATAGGTATCCAAGGCGTAGGCGTACGCGACACAAACCATCAAATTAATGGCAGAAAAAGGGAATATTCTGCCAGCAAAAACGTCCAAGAAAAATACAAAGGCATCGTCGGCAAAAATGAAAGATTCCTGCAAGGACACTTTCAGCGACTGACACTTTTAACTCAGGTAAAAGCATGGGTAAAAGCAACCAAAAAGGAAAAGAAGAAATCAACAAAAGAATATGCCCCAAAAGGACATTACGTGGATTACTGTTGTATTCTCTTTAGGTTACTTTTACTATTTGTACTTTTTACCTTACTGTTCAAAATTTAAGGTACACTTTTACTGTGTACTTTTTACTGTATGCTTTCGGTGGATTCATGAATCCACGTTTCAAATTGTAATAGTTCGACCCCCACTTCTATTTAAGGGGTCTTAGGACTACATTTCAGGGGGTCAGCACTTTGGAGGAGAAGACGACCTTTATACAAATCCTCTATATCCCAGATTCTCAAATCAATAAAACTTTAGATGATTCCTATCCATTTTCCTTTTCAAATCTCTATCTGTTCTTTCTAACTATCTATCTATCCTTCCTATTTTTTGTATTTCTATTCTTCAGGTTGTTTGCTTGCATCCCGAGGTCCTTAGGCACATCTTGGTGTGTGTATATATATATATATAAGTTATTCTTATCATAAAATATTTAAAAGATGTGTAATCATTTTAAGATATCGATTTTTATTCAGATATGTATTAACATATATTCTGTAAAATGTATATTTATATATATTATATAAGATGTGTATTTATATTCTATGAGATGTATATTTACATTTCATAAGACTTATATTTTTTTTATTCATAAGGAAATGTAAAGGTAAGTACAAATTATCATATAAGTGATGACACCATAAATATTTTACAATGTCGAGACAGTGGGAGGGAGATTCGAACTTGATACCTCATGTACCTAGGAGCTAGTTTTTACAACTAGACCAAACCTCATTTATATATTATATAAGACGTGTATTTATATTCTATAAGTTATATGTTTATAATCTAAAATCTATATGTATATATTGGAAAATATGAATGTTTTTATAAGATGTATATTTTTTTGTACATATGTATGTTTAATAAGTGTATAGTGGTGATTAACATATAGGAAAAAATAACACCATATACATGTAACAAGGTGCATATTATTATAGGATACGATTTACATTTACCAATGAATTAGGTTAAAACTACTAACCTATTGTTGATTGAAACCATGAATAGACAAATTAAATGGGTTGAAGTCATTATGGATTGATTTAGCCAGTGAAACTCATCTGAACATCCCTAAGCACATATATAAATATACTGGTGAGGAAAATTGGTACTATGGTTAATCATTTTAATTTTCCACAGCTAGAAAATTTAATCAACTTATCCCGAAAGACCCTAACTATATATATATATATATACTTTTTTGCTAGCAATTTTCATAAGATTTATAAATAAATATTTAATTTTATCTTCAAAATATTATAATTGGAGAATATATGACATATACACAAGTTGATTAATATTATTAAATGCAAAATATATATTTTTTTAAAATAGACATAGCTCTTAGGGCTATTTTTGGCATACTATTCCTTTCTTTCTATTAACAAATTTATGAGTGGTAGTTAGGCTTTAACACTGTATCTTATTTTGGTTCATGATAAGACTTTTTTTTAGTCGACCAAGCATAGTACAATGCTATATTGGCATCCTGGCCTACCAAAGCCCAACCACCAGATTACTTCATAGTAGAGTGATCTTACTATATATATATAAAAAAAAAAAAAACATGTAACATTATTTTCCCGCCCAATTCATTGTAGTGACATCTACCACATGTCACAATATTATTGGTCATCAAATTTGATAGTTATATCTAATTTTGTTGTGCAATTGTGATAATTGACATGTGTGACATTATTGTTGGTTTTCAAATAATTGATTGGATTAGTATCAAATTTGACTGTCAAATCAGTGTCATGTCATCAATCCAACCCATTTTCTAGAGAATAGATAATTCGTTTGTAGTCCCTATATATACATCATTCATAATATTTTCTTCCCAACATTGTTTGTCCCGTGAAAATTTGCATAGTGGTTCATTTGTTGTTTTGCAATCACCTATAGGTACATCTTTCAGTTTATTCATTTGTAAACTTATTGATTTATATCATTTTTACATATTAATAACAACATCATAGATGATGATGCTTTTTTTTGCATAACTATTTATTTCAAATCACAAACTATAACACAATTGAAAAAGGGTTTTCATCATTTTTGTCATATTTTTAACGGTATTTGTTAATTTTTGTGAGATTTTTTTAAAATAATATTAGGGTAAGATTCTTCATCCCTACTTCTAATTATCTTTGTTCTCTATACTTTGATATATGCACTAGTATATTTAAAATTATTTGCTCATAACTTGCATTTATAAAGAAATGGCAATGTACACAATTCTTAATGAAATATATTCTACAAATAGCAATTGGTGTGTCAAGCCTCGACTCATAAGGATCTATGATAAGCCTTCGTATGGCAACAAAATAATTCATACAGCCTAGAGTGTGTATTTCATGATTCTTACGTAAGTTTACTGCCAACAATTTTTTTTATCTCATTACAATTGTAAATTATAATATATAAATATATCTTATAATTTATGTTCTTTGAATAAAATAGGATACTAGAGTTCATGCTTCTATCATAAAATCTCATATTCAACAATATAAAGCAAAACTCATTGAATGATAGCTATAGCATGTCAAGAATTATAGAGTGACAGACAACCAGATGAAACAAAAGAATACTTCTTTCAAGTATGTTATCTACTTCAACAATTTCACGTAGTGTAATTTGTCAACAACTATAGTAGTACTCCCAAGACAAATATTCAAGTTCACAATGTTTGAAGAATTAGTCACAATCACACAAACATACATTATAGGTATCAACCAGATTATTAAAAATTATAAATACCTTACTATTTTTTTATAATATACATACTAACAATTAATTACATGGCAGATATTATTGGAAGAGTTTGCACAAGACATGTATTGAGAGAGAAGGAAGTTTTTGGGCAAGTCACAGAATACATTGATTTTGTCCTAGAGGATGAAAAAAAATTAAGACAATGCATAATAATACACGCCCACAGTTATGCCTTTCCAACAATCATATGCATAAACTAATTACTTCAACGTATTTTATTAGTCAAAAATGATTAGAATGCACACTTTAGGGGAGATTGTACTACATAACTCAACGAATATGTTGGAAATACAAATCCAAACAAGCTTATTCTTATTCTCCAATACTATTGAATCAGCAAATTTAATGGTAAAATTTCCATTTCTTTTGTAGCATCAAAATCTTATTCAGTTAATACTAGCTACACTTTTATTACTTGCAGACCAAGTCAAGATATCAAACACTTGAAATATAAAAAAAATTGAAACTACTATGGAGGAGATTAAAAGTTATGAAAAAAGGTAAATATATTAAAACATTCATACTATTTACTTCTTTAATAGCAACATAATATGTAAATTTGAAATAATTTCCTTTTTACAGATTCCCCAAAGGTGAATCTTCAAAAATCACATTTTGTAGAGAGGCAACCATTATCTTCACAAACAATAACAGAGGAACTAGTTAGTGGGAGACCAATTTTCTAAATAGTTAAGCAACTTCATGATTTACTTCAATACAACTCATGGATGTTTAATTTATACCTCAATTAATGAATTTTGTTTTAGGTGGGGCAGTTTTGGAACAATGTCTGGGTTGTAGGAATAGAAATAGTAGGTGAGTGGTTTTATGTAGTGTGCAAAAAATGTCCGAAGAAACTCAAGGTTTTTGGAAACACTTTATACTTTGAGAAGTGTAACAAAAAATGATAAATAAAGTTTGAGATACGAGTTGCAAATTGGAGTTTTTGATGGAACAAGAAACATCCAATTACTGTTATAGGATAGGGAATTTACATAGGTTATAGGGAAGTCAGCACAGGAGCTTAGGGAGAGTAATGAAAAGGTTATTTTTAGTTTAATATCACATTAATATAATCATTTTGGTTTATGTACGTTATTTTATTCACTTTTTCACTACTTAGGAAGATGTTGAATGTACAAAGCTACCAAAAGATGAGGAAAAACTCATACATATAAAATCCCTTTTCTTAGTCCAAGTGAGAGAAAAAAAATTGGGGGCATATTAAGTTATTAAGCTAAGTGTGGATTAAGCTTTGGTTTGCAAATATTATAGACCAAGTTCCTTTGACAATCATTTTTATCTAAAGCATTATATTTTTTTATTCCTTATTACAAAGCAATTATTATATAATCAATCATTTTAAATCAGATTATGGATTATTTAAGGAATCATATGTGCTTTCCAAATCAGACAATGCAATTAAGGAGCAGGTTATATTCATACAAAAAAAATATGAGAATTAAATGATTTATGTTATAATATGATAATTAATTCTTTGTAAAGGTGGAATCTCAAACAGATGAAGTGCAAACACCAAATCAAATTATAGCATGTCATTCTATGAATACAATTAAAAAGTTGGGGAAAAGATTTATAAATGGAGATCTCTCAACTACAACTCTTACAAAGAAGAGATCTAGGGTTAATGTGAAATTAGAAAAACTTTAGGTTGGGAATAGTAGAAAAACAAAGTGTTGTGGATATATTTAATGTATTATGCTCTCTAAATCAGTATTTTAAATTATTATTTTCTATCCATGTGACTTAATTGTGAGTTGTTTGATTAACCAAACACTTAGTAGATTAGTATTACTATTGGTATGTAGTAGAAAAAAATAGGAGTTTTTATTTTTTGTTGCCCTATTATCGTTTCAAATGTGTATGTAGTCATTGGTATTAATCTTGGCATGTAATAAATAAAAATAGAGGTTTTGATTAACTAAACCTTATGTGAGAAACTATTATCATTTGAAATATTTATGTCGTCATTAGTATTAATCTTGGAAGGTAGTAGATGAAAATAGAGATTTTGATTATTAATGGCTCATGTAACAAACTATTATCATTTCATCATTTTATGTAATATCAAATTACTGCCTATAATTATTGTCTATGTCATAACCAACCTAAAACAACCATAAAAACGATAAATTAAAGGAGAAAATCAAGCATAAAATTGAGATGGAAATAGAAAATGATGGATTTTGATAATTACTACTAATTAATAGAAATAATACAATTAATTAAAGCAAACTTCCCCTCTAAAATTGAGCAAAACATTGTTAACAATGTAATTGAGTAGAATAAGAAGTTTGCACATCATATAAAATATAGTTTCCTATCAATGCTTGATTATAAATCAAGACTTTGTAATTAAAGGAGAACACAAAGTACAAAAAAATCAAATTATAATCCATAATCACACCTATTATATTTGATCAACAATTTGATATCATATTTGTATTAAAAAATGTACTTCTTCCATATCATATTTGAATAACAAAAATATACTGATTCAATATCACATTTAAATAACAAAAATATAATTCTTCCATAGTATGGATATAATCCAAAAAAAAATTAAAAACTTAAAATTTAATAAATAGCTTTTATTTGGGATAAATTAGCTTTTAAAATTATTTAATTTAATTATTTTATGGATTTTTGAGTATATAAATTTGGATAGGGACCTTTAATAAATTAAAATAAATATTTTATTCTTATAGCATACTCATTTTATTTAAATAAATTTTCAAACCAATATTTTTCTAAAATTAACCTTTTTAAACCCTTATATTTAATTATATTAAATTAAATTATTAAATAAATTTATTTCCCACAAATATTATATTCTATTATTTTATAAATTTAATTATTTTAATTTTTCCTATTTTTTCTTTTCCATTTTCCCTTTTCTTTTCTTTCTCCTTTTTCTCCTTTTTCTTCTTCCTTTCTTTCTTTTTCCTTTTCCCTCTCTTCGGGCCGCCAGGCCAGCCCCTCCCCCTACGCGCCTAGGCCTTCAGCCCACTCCCTTCCCTTTTCTCCTTCTCCCACGCGGGCCGCTCCCTCTTTCCCTTCCCCTCCTCTCACGCGCTTCACGACCCAGCCTAGTTCCCCCACTTTTCTTTCTTTCCTTTCTCCTCCTGGACCAAGTCAGCCCAACTCTTCTTTTTTTTCCCCCGACTAGCCACTGCTCCCTTTCCTTTCTTCCTCCTTCTTTTGCCTCAACCCACTGCCCCCAACCTATCTTCGTCGACCAAGTCTGCCACCTCGGGCATGTCGGCCACCGCCCTGCCACCATCTGCCACCACTGCAACCCTCCCCCCTCTCTCTTCCCCATCCCTTTTTTCACCATTTTGGACCCAACCGACCATGCACCCCCATCACGCATGGCCTCCCTTTTCCCTTTCTTCCCCTCCCTCTCCCTACCACCCTACACACTACCACCGATCAGCTATCGGCTGCCTATCCTTCCTCTCCTTTTTCTTCTCCTCATGAGCCCTCTCCCTACCTCATTTATTCGAGCCTTTCCCTTACCCGACCTCCCTCTTCTATCCTTTTCTTCTCCTTCCATTTTCATCTCTGTTTTGCACCACGTCCACCCTCCTGCCATTTTCTCTGGCTCACCAACCCCCTACACCACCCATTGCCACCCTATACCTCAGCACTGCACCACCACAACACCACCCAAGCCACCCCATAGCTCCTTCTTCCTCACCCCATCTTTTTTCTACCCTTTTTCTCCCTTCTCGGCAACACCCCTACAACCCCTTTGTCTGTCGTTGTCCCACACATCTACCACCACCCAAACCATCAATCCACTCCTTGAAACCTCCTCTACCACCCCCACACCCCCTTTTTTCAAAACCAGCCCCCTCACCCCTTCATTTTCCTCCTCTCTTTTCCTTGCTTCTCAGCCCTGTCCACTCTTATAGCCCACTTTGCAACCTCGTCGTCGCCGCCGCCCTTGGCTGCCAATAACCTATCCACGACCACCATCTACACCCCTTCTTCACTCCTACACCCTTCCCTTGCCCAAAATCCTCCCCCATCTACCTTCTTTCCTAGCCTCAAGACCCCAACCCAAACATAGCCCATCATTCCTTTTCTTTCACCCCCTTCGAGCCTTCCTCTTTTTATTTTGCATACAGCTCATGCAGCATGATTAGGATGAGCTGCTATATGCCTTAGTTATTTTAGTTCATAAATTTTAAGGTATAATAATATTTAAGTTAATTTTTTAATTAAGTAAATTTTATAAAGTCTTATGCTTTGTTTTTCTTATTTCGAATATAATAAATATTGAATACCGGTAAGGTTCAATTTTACAGGAATTGAGGTAATCGTTAAACTCCACTTAAATGCATGGATAAACGTATGCTAGCACATTAGGGTTTTAATATGTTATTTTGCATGATATATATATTGTTTAATATATTATATGTAGTTGCTTATAGTGATTGATAAAAAGGAAAGCATGTTGGTTATATGCTATGTGTGAAAATATTTTTTAAGGAAAGAGTTGGTTATTAATGAAAATGTTAGTACTTATTCATGTTATATTATGTTATTGTGATCATTAATGCATGAATAATATTATTATAAGCCCTAGGGGCATTTCAATAATATGTCATTTTCAAGAATGTGGCCTATTATATGTGGGTGCTAATGAGTATTATATTAAAATATAATAGTTTGTGGAGTTGGATAATGAGAATGAAGTAGTGATATTAATATTCATGTGGTGATGATAACATAATAAAAGGGGTGTAATAAAAGGGGTAAAATGGTAAATTGTAAGTAAAAGGGTATTATGGTAATTTTGGAAGTGAAGGGAAAAATGGTATTTTTGGAGGTAAAGGGATAAAACGGTAATTTTGTATAAAAATGGTAAAATGGTAATTTTGGAGGTAAAGGGTAAACCAGTAATTTTATATGAAAATATCAAGATGGTAATTTTGGTAGAAAAGGATAAAATGATAATTTTATAAGTAAAAGGATAAAATTGTAATTTGTAAGTAAATGGAGTATTAAGGTAATTTTGGAGGTAAAGGGTAATATAGTAATTTTCATAAGTAAATGGAAATTGGTAATTTTAGAAGTAAAGGGTAATATGGTAATTTTATAAGTAGAGGGCAAAATGGTAACTTTGGAAGTAAGGGCTAAAATGGTAATTTTGGAGGTAAAGGGGTAAAACGGTAATTTTTTATGAAAAGGGTAAAATGGTAATTTTGGAGTAAAGGGTAAAGTGGTAATTTTGTAAGTAAAGGGGGTAAAGTGGTAAATTTAGAAGAGAATGGCAAAATGGTAATTTTGTAAGAAAAGGGCAAAACGATAATTTTGGAAGTAAGGGATAAAATGGTAATTTTGGAGGTAAAGGAAAAATTGGTAATTTTATAAGTAAAGGGTAAAATGGTAATTTTGTAAGTAAGGGTTAAAATGATAATTTTGTAAGTAAGGGGTACAATGATAAGTTTGAAGGCAAGGGTAAAATGGTATATAGTAAGTAAAAGGGTATTATGGTAATTTTGGAAATAAAATGGGTAAAATGGTAATTTAATAAAGTAGAAGGGTAAAATGATAATTTGGTGTAAAGGAAGGATGAAATGGTATTTCATAAAGAAAAATGGTAAATTTGGTAATTTTGACAATAGAGAAGGGTAATTTGATAATTTAACCAACTAAAGGGTAATTTGGTAATTATGATAATTGAGAAAGGCAATTTGGAAATATAACCAACTAAAAGATAAATTGGTAGTTATAATAATGGAGAAAGGGTAATTCGGTAATTTAACCAACTAAAGGGTAATTTGGTAATTATAATAATAGAGAAGGGAAATTTGGTAGTATAAACAACTAAAGGATAAATTGTCAGTTATAATAATGGAGAAAGGGCAATTTGGTAATTTAACCAACAAAAGGGTAATTTAGTAATTTTAATAATGGAGAAGGATAATTTGGTAATTATGATAATAGAGAAGGGCAATTTGATAATTTAACCAACTAAAGGGTAATTTGGTAATTATGATAATAGAGAAGGGCAAATTGGTGATTTAACCAACTAAAGGAAAAATAGGTAATTATGATAATATAGAAGGGTAATTTGGTAATTTATCCAACTAAAGGGCAATTTAGTAATTATAACAAAAGAGAAGGGCGATTCGGTAATCTAACCAACCAAATATGAATTATGATAAGTATAACAATTATGAATGGTGATTGGTGATCTAATAAGTGTGGGAGATATCTTGGTAACCCAAACCGAATAAGGATGTGGCTAAGAACAACAATATGTATATTATATGCCTCGTATGCCATGTGTTATGTCATATTGTGTACTTTATGCTTAATGATTAATCATTTGTAGCGCAACTTCAAGTGATGTATTCTTATGTGACTTCCTTATGGTATGTGGATGATGATTATATATGTTGTGCATGCAATGTTATATGATATGACCCTCTAGGACATGCATACTAGGATGTTTAAAAATATGACATGGTCACATGGGGTGAAAGGATAAAAAGGAACAAAGGGGAAGTGAGTTGACTAAGGAGACACGATATTGACCTTAATATCTCATGATCCATGAGGGAGAAAATAGAAGGAGATTATGATCAAAATGAATGAGTGATGCAACTCTTGTATGGGAGGTTCCTAAGGTTTGCATGGGATAATCCTTACGTAAGAAAGGTGTTAAGATTTGGGTGGCCAACTAGGGTTTTACGGTCATATATATGATTGGTGAGTAGAGTGATGGGATTTGGGTTGAAACTAAATGAGATGAGATGTTGGACTATAAAAGAAAGGTTGGGCCACATAGATTTGATTAGGGTTTCAAGGGAAAACCCTAGAGAGCGGTAGTGAGAGAATTTGAATGTCATAAGGTGTTAGGTCTCAACTCACACCCTTAGAGTTTGGTTTTCGTTATAAGTAAATGTAAGGGGGAATGGATGTCAGGGTGTGATAAGAGGCGCAAAGGTCTTAAGATATGGGATAGGCCCTCTCGGGAGGATAGAAGTAGAGGACAGTGACATGCATGTCAAGGGTAAAATACTTTCGAATAAGATATAAATAAGATATTAATCACTTAAAAAGGAAGATTGTTGAGCTGGACCTAAACCGGTCCACCAGCAAATAAAAGTGGCTAAGACTGTTTTGCCCTATATGATTTTCGGTCCACCGACTATAATAGTGGGGGATTTCATGCTCAACAAAAAACATAATAACGATAAAACATAGGGAAGACACAAAGTACTTACAGTGGAACACCATGTGAGTCGGGGTGAGACCGGTCCATCGACAAATAATAGCAGCCAGGAGCATTTTGCCCTTCATGACTGGTCCACCGGCGAATAATAGTGGCTAGGAGTGTTTTGCCCCGCTTGATCGGTCTACCAGCGAATAATAGTGGGGTTTAGGCACTCACATGGATATAAAATATGAGAAATGAATGAATAATGATGGACTAATGGCTTAAGGCCCTAAAAGTATCGATTGTTCATTAAGACCTATCAATAATTGATTGGCTTGTTAAGTACGCGAATATACGAAAGTGAATATTATATATGCATTATTAAAATATGATTTACTTGTTAAATATATGAATGTATGGATGTGAATATTATGTTTAGACCTGTCATTATGTATGAATATAGTGGTGTATATGTGTTACATTGCGGGCCTACTATTAAGTGTGTTTTAAAGGGTTACTCAGTACCGTAGTGCTGAATGGTTCCATTCATGGGGCCCCTACCTATTCAAAGGGTAGTGTCCCTTATAGATCATTTTCAGGTGCTATTTAAGTGGGCCCTCAGGAAAGAGCATAAGGAACTATCCAGAAAGTCCTAGGGTTGTATTCTTTCTCTTTTAAATTCCTAGTTTCAATGTAATCGTTGTTTTGTAGCCACCAATGGTGGGTTTTATTCTTGTAAATGGTTTACTATGCTACTCTGATTTAATTATGGTTTGAGTTTCTCGTAAGTTGTATTTTTCTCTTTTAGCCTTAACACTTGGTACTAGGACGATAGGAGTGAATCGGTCTGGTACTAAGTGTTGCAGTAATATCTCCAAAATTCACTTTTTTGTTATTCTGCTTCCGCTAATTATTTTAATAAAATAAAAATTTTCAGTAGTGAATTTTGAGGGTGTTACAATGGAGGCTGAGAATGCAAATTACTCTCTAGCCAATGATCATTGGTTATTGTCTAACATTCAAGTAATTTATAAATGATGATTTATAATTGGTTATTTCCTTCAAAAAATCCTTATCAACCCTTACTTATCTTGTAAAGGGATAAAAAATGAATATTCCATCATTTTTGGTTAATAATCAATAGAAATCATCCCTTATAAATTATTATAATCATCATTGCCTCATTATTATTTCTAAGTCATAATCAAAAGATCTCCTACATCACTATCACACTCACCATAAGAAATTTTATAATTAATCACAATTATTTGGCTCATCATTGGGTCTTCTATGAAACAAGTATGGGGCTAAGATGTGAAATCAACAATCAACAATTTGCACATGGCTTTAGAGAATTAAAATCATAGAATATCTTAATTTGTATAGAAAGCACAAGTGTAAAATTATTGATTGTTGTTACATTTTATACCAGGGTTTTTCCTCGCTACCCTTTCCTTAAGATCGAGTTAGATGGAAGATGTGGCTCTTTTTTATAAAATAACTTAGAATAATATAAGTATGATCTGAAATTTTTAAACAATAAAAATTAAGAAGATTAGTATATGAGGTGGCAGTTAATTTAAAACAAAAACAAATCATTAATTGACAAGTGATGGGTTGGATTTTAAGGAAAATGATTTGTTTAGATCCTTATATTTTGTTTTTTCATTGATTAATAGCGTATAATATAAGTTAATTAGGGTTGATTTGGTCAATACTTTGTTTCTTCTAATTGATTTGGATCCAATAGAAAAGATAACTAATTAAAAAACACATGGGAAATGTATTAATCCCAAATTTGAATTGTTATTTATTTTGCTAAAGTTTTATCATAGCACTTTGTTTATTTTTAGCTGCCAAAATTTCTCTCTTCATTTTCAATTCAAATTTTCAAAGTTGATATAAGGAGACAAACATCATAAAGTTGAAAGATGAGCAAGAACAATGTGCACCATAAAATAATACTTCACGCATTCATCTGACAGACAACTTCTCAAGTAAGTTAGATATTAAAAATTAAATCAATGTAGTATTATACTATTATATATTCAATATATCAATTATCTAATATGTTTTCAGATTGTGCAGAAACAACAGAGTTCGGTTCCAAGAGGTAAATATGAGGAAATTAAAATAATCAACTATAATTAGAGGAAAAAGATAAAGAGAAGACATATCAACAAGTACTTTAGTTCAAAATTATGAGTATTCAATTATTAATGATTATGTTCAAAGTGAATCAATTGTCATTTTTTATAGCATTATTATAATTTTTTGTCATTATTTTGATATTTTGATAGCTCTATTTTTTCAGATCAGTATAGCCAACACATGATAAAATATAATCACAAATAGATTATGAAAATAATATGATAATCATGTGCCACTCTATTAGTATTACATATAAACTTAACCATTGCAATAGGAACTCATGAGATAATATTACATAGGCTATTTTATCATATCACATAGGTAAGAAAAATTATAATCATACATATATAAACACATAACATACCAAATAGAGAGTATGATTAAATAATATATATGAAAAAAATAATGCCACTACAGCCTTTACTGTTGTCATATTATGTAGATATTACAGTACCTACATTAGAATAAAATGAATTTATGTAGTTTGATAATCAATGGTATGTATATGTATATGTGTGTGTGTGTGTGTGTGTGTGTATAAACATAAAATCTCTATATTGCATAACTACTACAAAATTACTAAGATAATTACTCACTTGATAATGTCAAAATCCAAAAATTAAAATATTTATTCACTTACCTACATAAACGAAAAAGATGTTAAACTAGGAACAAAGATAGTTATTGAAAAGAAAGGATCAAATAACAGGGAAAAAACATATTTGTGGTGATATATATATATATTTACATTGAAATAGGTATTGAAAAGAATGGATAAATTAGTAGAAAAAATAGATAATTTTTTTCTCAAAAAATGAAATGAAAATCCAAATGAAGTATTAGGAAGTTTAAATTATTCAGAAGAATAGAAAATAATTATCTGTTAACGAATTTTCTTTGATATCTTTCTTTGCCTAGTGAAGAATGTAGATATGTACTAGAGTACCAGACAACACTTAGCATAAAATGTTTAAAAAATGAACGAGACATGTCTTTTATGTCTTCATATACTTTCAACAGTTATTGTAAGTAACAAATAGAATAGAAGGGTCAAGCAAATGATACTTTACTGAATAAATGAAAACAATATGTGAATAAGGAATAGAAATGCTTCATAAATTGACAAAAATAGAAATTCAAGCTACATTAAGTAATATTATCCTAGATCTGAGTGTTTTCTTCCCAAAGCAACATATCATAATAAGAAAAATTTTATCCATGAAATATGATCGTATATTTGAAAAAGTAGAGAATATTAGAAAATAAGAAAACTTCAAAATCTGTATGCACAAATCCATAACATAAACAAACAAATAAAACTACAATAATATAGCTTATATTGAAGCAACATCATTTTGATTATATAGTATAACTGACCAAAAAAAATTCAAAAGTAGCAGCCTTTTGATATGACTTTGCTATACTACATAGAACTTACACTAATCTTTGCAAATGATTTTACAAATTGAATGAAAATGAAAGTAGAAAATAATAAGGGAAAGGAAATGAAATATAGATCAGGATTGAAAGTTTCAAAACTATCTTTCTTAGTGAAAGATACAAAATTATCAAAGAAATTGAAGAGACAAGAGAGGAGAGAGTGGATGAGAGACGCATAGGGTGGTCTAGAGAAATCTAAAAACCCTACATTTAACTATTTGAAGAACAAAAGTAATGAAATGAATGGTGCGGGCTGAAGGTGAATAATGAACGGACAATTATGATTGCAGAATGAAACAACCATTTCATTTTAGATCATCATCCAAATGAATGGTTATAATTGAAAAAGATGAATTAAAGGACGATAAGATAAGAAAATATCGGTCTAAATGTATCATTTTAAAAAACAAGATTAGGTTTTGGTTCCAAATTATGATTTAGAGATCTATTTTTTTAAAACATATTAGATATATAAATTCCTACTTAAACTGGAAAAATATTTGTTTATATGAAACTTTTTTTGCAGTATTTTACTAAGCTATATTTAATGTATTAAATAAGTTTTTTAGATATATAATATTTCAAACATACATGTACTATTAAGATAATTTATTATTGTAAAATAAATGAGAAAACTTTTTTTACATTGGTGCTAATTAATTATCTTTAATTATGAGTTATGTTAGAAAATTTATTACTAAAAGAAAATATTAGGAAATTTTACAATTTATATTATCTATAACCCTTAACATATTACAAAATTATATTTAATATATCCACTATTTTTAATATCCACATTATTATGAAATATTATTATTAATTCCATATTTTATAACAATAATTTAGATAGTTGATTTTATTTAAATCTGCTTTAGATCATTTTTTTAGTATTTTGATTTATGTGTTGTATATTAACTTTGTTGATTTTTTTTAAAGTGTTATATTTGAAGAGCACATTATTGATATAATATTATAGATTGTTACCATCCTTAAATTTAATATTTGGTAATATTTCTTTTCCTATATATAGGTAATTTAAATATGATTGCTATGAAATTGATTAATAAAAAAGATACACATAGACTGCGTGTTCGACCATTTTCAGTCTTAAAGATTTTTATCTCCTTTTATTAACATTGCAAATGGTAATAATTTGTTTACATTCATATATGGTAATATTATAATAATGTCTAAAGTCTTGAATTATTTTAACTATTTTTTATTTCTTTTTTACAACTTCCACTCCTCCAAGCTTTATTTATAAAATCAATTATAATATTGATCAAATAAAACTGTTCTCAAATGTTAGCTCTTCAAATACTAAGACTAATATCTTATTAACATCTCATTTATTAAATCAAAGTGGTATTGTTGGTTTATTGGAATCATCAAAATTCGACAGTTTTATTATCAATTCTAAGAATAATTATGGCACCCCCTATCGTAGGGTAATGATGGGAATTTGATAAAGGCTATCATTTTAAATTTTTAATATGTGTAAACATTTATTAGTAATATTGTTTTATAATTATTTTCCTCAATTTATTATTGTTATTTATATATCTATTGTAATTTATGTGTTCATAGATAATGAAATAGAAGATAATAGTGGAACACAATCATATGATATGCACCCATTAATAAATTTTATATGTGCATATTGAATATTACATTGCTCCCATAGTCTCATATTAATTTTTAGATAATTGCACATAGTTTTTTTGCCTATTATAATTACATATATATTGTAAACTTCCTAATTTACATCAAATTTATTTATAGTATAATAAACATAATAGGACAAGGACATGAATTTTTTGAATTTATGATATTTTACATGTTTATAGATGATGATATAGAATACAAAAGTAGAACACCATTCGATATGCACCCACAAATGTATTTGTACATATTGTAATTTTTTTTTCAAATATCTAATATCAGTTTTATGATACGTGTAGGATATTTTGATATTGGAGATGCAATATACACATGTGCATTTTGCAATTTATTTTGCTGGTATGAGGAAAGAATGTGTAAAAGTCAATCATCTTGAAATCTGAAATATTCTTTATGTTGTATGCAAGGGAAAATTAAACTCCCCCCCTCTCAATGAGAAATACTCTTAAAGTATTGCATGACCTATTATATTTACATAATGATAGAAGCAAATACGTTTTCCAGAATATTCGGTCATATAATAACATGTTCTATTTCACTTCCATAAGAGGAAAAGTTAATAGGAGTTTTAACGATGGAAGATCTCCTCCAATATTTAGACTACATGGTTAAAATTATCATCTTATGGGAAGTTTGTTGCCACCAATAGGTTCAATGGCTAAATTTTCACACCTCTAAATTTACGACACTAATAATGAATTTGAAAATAGAGTTAATTCTATGAGATGAGTTATTTAACAATATTTGGTAATTATCAAGTCATTTTTTCATTTTTAAAGTAAATTGTTTTGATTATTTATTTCAACTTCATTGATTATAGGGAAAATGAAACTTTGAACAACCTTTATACACCTATTGTTAATAATTTGAAGGCGATGCTTGATGAGAATAATTTTTGATCAAATCATTTAGAATGGTCAAGGAAAAATTTGAGAAAAATGGTTGTTCAGATATAAGGTTGAAGTTGATTGGTAGAAGGATTAAGGATGGAAGAAGGTATATTCTTTATATATCTTTAGAAATTGGTGGATTAATTGTTGGTGACTTTGATGCATCATTAGGCAATAGGGATGTCTTGGTCAAAACCAAAATGGGAATGCTCAAATGCATTAACCAACTCTATGCTTCATATCTTAGATTACAATATCCTATATTGTTCCCTTATGGTGAAGATGAATATAGAAAAGACATTCTGTTAATGTTGAATGCGGGAATTAAGCAAGATGGTTGGAAGTATGTAAGCTTAACAGAGTATTTTTCATATTGTTTGCATGAAAGAATTTCAAAGTTATAAATTTTATTATCCTCCATGAGACTAGTCCAACAATTTATTGTTGATGCATATACTATGGTTGAGTCTTTAAGATAAACTTACATTAAGTTCCATGGAAATTTTAAGGGATGAGATCCATCAATTAAAGGAAAATAAGTTATATTATCGTCATCATTCACCAATGGTGCTTGATATATGATTCAGAACTATCAAGATGCTATGAAAATTTGTAGATGGGTTGGTTATCCTAACATTTCTATTATATTTACTTACAATCAAAAATGGCCAAAAATAGTTTGTTTTGTCCAAAATAAAGGCCTCAAAACTGATAATCGTCCGGATATTGTTTGTCATGCTTTTAAAATGAATTTGGATCGTCACATTAAATATCTTTACAACAACAAGATATTTGGAACGGTTAAATCAAGTAATTTTTCATAGTTTATATATAAATTATATTTTCCATATATTCATACTATAGTAAATTATAAAGCATTATGTTATTTCAATTGTAGTTATATCTACTATTGAGTTCCAAAAGCGTGGGTTGCCACATGCACATATATTGTTATTTCTTGCAAAAAAATATAAGTATCCAATAGGAATAATTATAGACAAAATTATATTAGTTGAAATTCCAGATGAAAACACTGATCATGCATATTATACATTAGCTCGAGATTATGTAGTATATGGACCACGTGGTGTTGTCACTAGGAAATCAACAACTATTTATGATGATGGATATCCTATATATAGAAGAAGAGATAATAGGAGAATAGTGGAGAAGAACAAAGTTATTCTTGATGATAGTTATATTGTTCCTCATAGTCGTTATTTGTTGCGAAAGTATGGTGCACATTTGGATGTTGAGTGGTGTAACTAGTCTTGCTCTATCAAGTATTAATTTAAATACGTCAACAAAGGACATGACCATGTTCTTACCTCTTTTTATGGAAGTACAACAGAGGATGAAGTAGCAAAAAAGGTAGACAGAGTTCAAATGTACTATTATTGTAGATATATATCATCCTTTGGAGCATCATGGAAGTTATTCAAATATAATATTCAATTCATAGATCCTCCAGGTGAAAGGTTAATCTTTTATCTTTCAAATCAACAAAGTGTTATTTTTTTATGATCTAATTGATGATGTTGTTGATTGGATATCTATTAAGTAAAGTATTTTTTGGCTTGGATGAAGGTAACTAAAGACTATCTCTAGGAAAGGGAATTAACTTATTCTAAACTCTCTAAAAATTCATTTAGAATTAGTATAATAGAGAGTGGTGACCAAGACAGAAGAGGTTCTCTATTAGATGGAGGCAACAAGGTCATGTATGGATATGGAGGCAACAAGGTCAGACATAGATATATTATTCTTTATGTATGGATATGGAGGTACAAGCAAAATGTTTTTATGAAGGATATTATTAATCGCTATTAGATGTGAAGGAGATATCTTGTTAAATGTTACATCAAGTGAAATATCTTCTCTTTTAGTGCTAGGTAGAAGAATAACTCATTCTTGGTTTAAGATTCCTATAAATCCAATTGAAGATTCAACATGCAATATCAAGCAAGGTAGTCCACTTGTAGATTTGATTATAAAATGTAAACTTATAATATAGGACAAAGCTCTAATGATGCACAAATGTTGCTTTGAAGCTTTGGAAAAAAAACTATGAGAGACATTTTACACTTTAACAATCAGTTTAGTATTGACAAGCCATTTGGATTTAAGATAGTTGTTCTTAACGGTGAATTAATACATATATTACATGTGATTTCTAAGGGTATTCGACAAGATATTATCATTTAACTATCAAATCTTCTTACTTATGACAAGACTTTAGGGTGTTACGATTGATAAAGAATATGAGGTTGCAAAGTCTTAACTCAATCAATGAATGTGCCAAGTTGAAGTAATTTTCAGACTGGATTGCAAGCATTGGAGATGGAATGATTGAAGGTCCTAATGATGGTCATGCAACAATCAAAATTTTAAGTGATCTATTAATAAAATATTCAAATGATCCAATTATAGCTATTGTGGAAAGCATGTATCCAAAGTTCACTAGTAATATCATTAATGATACTTATTTTGAGGAAAAATATATCCCAACACCAACTCTTGATATTGTAGAGTCTATCAATGAATACATGTTGTCAAATAACTCAATTGAAGAGAAAGCATATTTGTGTTCATATACAACACGTAGATTTGATTCAAATAACAATTTGTCGTAAGACCTACACACTCCATAAGTTATAAATGGTCTTAAGTGTTCTAGTGTCCCAAATCATGTCTTGAATTTGAAGATTAGTACACATGTTATATTATTACGGAATATTGATCATTTAATTGGGCTATGCAACGATACTAGGATGGTAATCACAAAGCTTGGAGCTCATGTCTTGAAAGCAAAGATCTTAGGTGGAAATAATTCTGGTGAATGAGTATTGTTACCAAGAATGTCATTAACACCATCTGATCCAAGGCTGCCTTTCGAATTTAATTGAAAACAATTTTCATTTATTGTATCTTACGTAATGAAAATCAATAAAAGTTAAGGACAATCATTTCATAATATTAATATTTAAAAAAAACCTGTATTTAGTCGTATTTAATTTTATATTATCATCTCTCGAGTCACAAATTCTATAGATTTGAAGATTCTTATATGCAACAATAAGGTTGCTGAAAATAATTCAACTATAAATGTTGTATTTAAAGAAGTCTTTGAAAAGATATAATTATGAAATGCTTTTGAATAGTTATTCCTCACATATCCATATTTTATTTCACTCTATTTACAATTAATGTCTCCTTATTAACTAATTATATAATATTTATTTATCCTAAATGGTTCTTCATCAAATTTTAAATATAATTATCAGTATTCATACACCCGAACATCCCATGCATCGCACGGGTGCAAATCTAGTTATAATGAAATGTCTATATCCAAATCCAATGCGGATAAATAAATCTCCTCCATACTTATCTAAATTTTTTTTATTCTTAGGTTGATTATTTAAATTTTTAGATATCTAAAATTATATATCAAGATCTCAACACTTCTATTTTTAAGGTTTTGGAAGTTGAGAATTTCTCATAAGTGGAAAATTTTGCTAAAGTACCAAGTAAGTCATTCTTAATTCTAAAATGTGACTTGGTTAAACATGTGTGTAGTGAAATCTTTAAAATTCTAATTCTATAAGTTGGCATGAGAATTTGGTTTCAGATTAGTGCATGTGAATTTAATTATGAATTCTAAGATTAAATGCATGATTTTTGAAAAATTAGGTCACTTTGATTAATTGTGGAGCATGTAACAAGTTATGAACTGAAAAGTGTTTGTATGATACCAGTACATGTTTCAGTTTGAATGTGGTAGGAATTTCGAGAATGATTTGCATGAAAACCGCCTATTTTGTGTTGTTTGAGGGAAAATCGATCAATGGGTTAGGTGAAACAAACCGATTGGTCCTTAAAACAATCGACTAATCAACCCAACCCATCGACTAATAGGTGTGTGGTGACCTTGGCCTTACTCTCTGCTTAAACACACCAACTAGTTTGATAAAACCGATCAATTTGTCCTTAAAATAATTGATCGGCGGACCTAACCCATTGACTATCTTTGGTAACCTTGGTCTTACTCTTTGCTTAAATATATCGAATAGTTTGGCAAAACTAATCGACTAGTCTCTAAACAGTTAATTGATTTGGTCAAATCGATCGACCGATTTGAGGGAACCCTAGGTTTGGCCAAGCTAAACTAATTGATTAATCAACTGAAACCAATTGACATGTTAGTCCAACCAATTAACTGGCCAGGTCAAACCAATTGTATGGTTTGGCTAGATTGTATAATTTTGATCTTTGGGCTTGGATATATTGTGAAAATATGTCTAACATTGTTATACGACTATTTAGTGAGTGAAATATATCTATTGATAGGGATTAACAAACTAAAAAATGGATTAAAATTATATATGGGATATAAATTAATTATTGGATATTGTTTTAATACTTTTAACAATGTATATAATAAAATTTTACAAATAAATATTGCATAATAAGTAATATTTATATTAATATTTTATCTTATACAAAAAATAAAATAAAATATTACTATTAATATTTAATTTACAAAAATAAATAGGTTTTAAAATTTTGAAACTTTAAAAATATAATGTTATAATATATTATTAAAATAATTAGCAAAATATTAAATATTGTTTTCAATCAAATAATTCAATATAAAATTAAATATCTTAAAAATAAAAATATTCTTAAAATATATTTTAAATATTATATCAAAATTTTAAAATATCAAATTATAAATTTTGTAAGCAACTCTAATTATTAATTCTTATTTGTAACTCATAAGTTAAAATTTAGTACTTTACCATGGGGAATAAATTCCCGATCTTTACCCCCGGGCCCCGTGGTGAGTGCCTGAGTGGGTTGCGGGGGATGGTGGTTTATCATACATCAGAACTGCGGACTGCTGCCACTTGCCACTTGGTATTTCCAGGTGGTGTTTTACAGCCGATGTTCGATTCTTGAGAGGGAGCGGACAAGGTAAAAGCAATGGGGGCAAAGATAGGGAAAAAAATTAAAACCTAATTTTAACTGAGCAACAGAATCTGAAATACGTAGCAGGGACGGAGAAAGAGAAATTTTTGGAGTTCATCGGTGGTTTCTGGGTAACTCTTCCTCTCTTCACTATAGTACTAGTTGGTGGATAATTTTTCATTTGCATATATAGAGTGGCGATTGAGGTTTTATATATAATGTGATGTGATGATCGAGAATTGAAATAGGTCGATGCTTAGCTAGGTTGATATTGATTATTATTTTGTTTTACCTTTTGCAGATCTTCTTCTTCCTCCTTTTTTTACCTGCCCTAGTGAAATAAGAAATCCAATTCACTGTTATAATTGTGTTGGATTCGGCATTTTTGATCCATATTCTTCTTACTTTGCGAGCACATTGTTTGTTTATGTTTGAATTATTGAGGAAATTAATCGGCCCACGGGTTAGAAATGAAATGATCCTAACTTCCAGTTTAACAATACAACGATGCTTGATCCTTGATGGAAGAAGGATCAACAGATTAGTGTGCAGTACATAATCGTCCTTCGAAATTGAATTGTGCTGTTTCTGGGTGGCTCGGTTTCATGGGAATGAAAGTACACATACCATAAACTGGGATGGGACAGCGGTGGTGTATGAACCAGGAAAATGGTGATTCTAAGAAACGAGATGTGAAGTGTTAAGAAACTTTAATATATAAAAAAAATGTAATATATATGAATTACCAAATGGCGAACAACTCGATAATTTTAAAAAAAAATTGTATCGGATTGTTCTTTTAGTTTAAGTGACTTGTTAATCTTTGGCACTGACTGCCCATTTTCTCACTAATACATTATCAGTCATTTAGAAAGTTGGGCAGAAAGGGAAACGACTTTAACTTTCTTGTATTTGTTTCTTAAGGATATCATTGCTCTTGGAGATTTCAGTCTATGCATATATGCATACCTAGCAGTAGTACCTGCCAGTATTCATCCTTTTGCTAAGTCAGAGATGGCTTCTTAAGGATATCATTGCTCTTAGAGATTTCAGTTTTTGTCTCTATCTACAGAGAGTATTGGTAGCAAGAATTGTCATAAAGACTCAACAATATCTGAGTCCCCCCCACCTCCCCCCAAGTCTGAAGTTTCTTTTTTTATTAAGCAGTTTGGTTTTTATGTAAAGCAAATGGTGAGGGCGAAACGAAAGCACTTTGCATCTGCAACAGCAACAGCATCTGCTGCCAAAAGTAAGGACCAAGAGGGTCCCGTGAGCAAATTGGATGATGCAGTGCCTTCAGATCTGCTTGGTGAAGATAACTGGGTCGTTGTTAAGAAGCAGAAAATCAACATTCTGATTCCTCCTAAGCCTGGGGCCCATCGATCCACCAGTAGCATTCGTGAGTTAACACAACTACCACGCAGCCCTATTGAAGTGGTTAATTGTACATCACAGGCTCCAAATGAAGCAGCAGCTGGATCTCCTCCTCCCGAAGTATCAGCATTGACAAGGCCAAGGATGCCACTAACAAGGAACAGTAAATCAAATAAACAGGATCAATGCAGTTCTGGTACATACATTCACGAACCAAACTATGGTGCTACAAAAGCCCATTTTAAACCGTCTCCTACATTAGGTGTCTCAAGGAATGTCAAGCGACGGAGACTTATGACCGGACTTAGCTGCTTAAATGAGGGAAAGTCATTGCTTAATCAAATGATGAGAAGATCAAATCTCGAAAGGAAGCTAGTAAGAGCTGGTGGATTGAGCCAGTGGCTTACGTCTATGGGACTGGAGCAATTTGTAAGAATTTTTCAAGTAAAGAAGGTTAGTAAATTTCAGCTAGTAAATATGTCTATGCAGAAGCTCAAGGATATGGGCACATTTGAAGTTGGTCCCCGTAGAAAATTGATGCATGCCATAGATTGTCTGTGCCAGCCAAATTGTTTTCAAGCCCTGTAAAACCCTGCAGCCAGTAAATATATCTTTGGTTTGTTCGTGAAAATGGTTGCATTGTAGTCTCTTTTACCAAATCCCAGCTATGGCATATTTATATTGTTAATTTGTTTTCATATTTGTCCCCTTTGTATCAGAAGCACATATCAATGTCACCATATGAAGCATAGCAAGACCTCAAAATTGCGATCCCTTTGTTGGAAAACAGTTAGAAAGTACAAAGAGAAATTGAGTGCAACACATCCCTTTTAGTTCAGCCTCAAAAATACATTAGGCCATACACTTTTCATTTTGTATCACCAATGACACTACACTCAATTTTCTTAAGCAATCACCTCTACCAAACAAAAGAATGGGGTCAAAGCGTGGCCTACTTGTAAAGATGTCCACCACCAAAATCAATGTTTGTATGTAGACCTCAAATTATCCCAAATCAATAATAATGTTCTTTCATTCTTCAACTAAGAAATAAAGGCATAAAGAAAAGTTATTATAGTTGTCATTTTCACGTGTGATCCGTCAAAGTTAGTTGGTGAAAGCTGATACATGAGAGAAATCATTAGCTGATCCCATGGACATGGTAGAGCTAGAAGAACACCAAGCATCATCAGTGATAAACTGCATCCATGAATCATCTTTATCTTTGTCGTCTTCTTCAACGCAAGAAGATGAAGTCATAGGCACATCCGGGGATAACATTTCGTAATCTGCAGGGACATTAAAACTCTCAATCGTCAAGGGTAAATTGTATGGTGTTTGTGGCATTTGTTCCTCTAAGATCTCGGAGTAGATCCCATTTTTCTTGAACACGCGACATAATGCAAAAGTGTCCTGTCACCACAACACGTTTAATTGAGTTAGTAGTTAAACTAATTGGCAACTACATTCTTCTTCTGGGAATAACATTTAGAGCAGCAAAAACATCTTCTCTTTTTTGCTTTTTTCCTGGGGGGGAAAACAGAACAAAAACAAACTCTGGCCTTCAACAGGAATGAAGTAAAAAGTTGCCGACACCTTCCAACACCATCACAAGATATACTTCAGGGAGGCGAAAGATGAAATTTACTGCTAAACATGCGGCAAATCGAGGCATCATATAATAATTACCAAAAGAATCCATCTCTAGCCCTTAATGACAAGTATGATCAAAGTTATTTCTGACGGTAAAATCTGGAAAAAAAACATGATTAGTCAAGAAAAGGATGAAATTAAAAAAGCATGATGTGGAGGACACTGCTTTCGTCTCACTAGAGAAAGGACTTAAAGGATAAAGGTCAGTGTAGACTGTAGACTGTAGATCATAAACAACAACAAAATCTAATGAAGAAGGCAAGTAAAGAATATATGTGAGTCAGTTGTTTATATATACTTACTATAGCTAACTCATACAAGCACAAAGTTATAATACGAGTGAGTATTTGGAATAGTTAAATTAAAAGTAGCAAAAGACAAAGTAGCTCAAGAGAAGGATAGAACTAAACATGATGAGTTTAGAAAGCTTAAAACTTTCTTTCTATGCATGCACGTCATATACTACGTACTCCATTACTAAACTTAAGATATAATAGATAGCTTCAACAAGAACACTATCTAAACGGCACGTATCTCGAGAAAACCCTACCTTTTTCTCTTCTTAATTTGCTATCTACTACGTTTATCATCATTCTTTTATATCCGGCCTGACTTTTATTAGGTGCAAAAGATAAGAGTGTGACACTGGAATTCAGCCTTTTGTGTTTAACTGAGACTCTTTATAAACGCTGCTTTGATTCGCTTCCGATATGATTTCTAAAAGCTTAAAGTATTATTATTATTTTATGATTATTATTTCCATAATTTATATTTCCTTCATTTGGATTATTATAGTAGATACTACAACTATTATTATTATTATTATAAAATTTTTTGGATCTGATCTAAAAATAAAGTGAGGAAATTAAGTCCTAAATAGATACGAGCATTCACTAATTAAAGGCAAACTTCAAGCACGTTTTAATGGTAGGTAGATATTAGCTGACTCACCACACAAATAGCAATTAAGATTAATCGACAGCCAGCTAAAGTATGTCAGTATACTTATATCTCAGAAGAATGCAGCACTTGTCTCCTTCTTTCCTACTTCCAGGCTTATGATTAATGTAATTTATGTGCCTACAATCAGTAGTTAACTAAGTTGCAAGGTAATTGGTGGCAAGAAAATATCAGAATACTATTATATGTCAAAGAAGTTTCCATGAGAGGACAATATTAAAAGGAGAAAGTAGGTAGGGAAGCATAAAACATACACAATGTAGTGTAAGTAGTATATATAAAAGTGCACATCTTTGAAGCCACGACATAGTACGAAGTAAAAGCTATACATCATACATGGTATCATGATAAATATTGCAAAGTGAATGAAGAACGAGCGAGCTTGAAAAATTATGCTAAAAAGGGTTGCGTGGCTAACTAACCTGAATTCCTCCAGAGGCATCATCACATTCTTTATCATCGAGGCGATATTCATGCATAACCCAATCTGTCCTTATTCCTTGAGGAGCTCGTCCTCTGTAATAAACCAATGTCTTCTTCATTCCAATATGACGGTTCTGGCTCATCACCCTCCTGTCTTTTCCAGTCGATTTCCAGTAACCAGCCCTTGTTGCTCTGTTTGTCCTGTATCCATTTGGATATTTCCGATCTCTTGGTCCAAAGAAATACCACTCTGGGTCTCTACTTGGAAGAAACGACTTCTCTAGTAGCAGCAGCATTAGGACATACACAATAAGAGTAAGTCAATATCTAAGAAAACCAAGAAGAAGAGATGGTTGTAATTGAATCGATCATACCTGCTAACTGCCACGGTTCACATTTGTAAAGATCAACATCAGGAATAATATCAAGTTCAATCCCCTGCCCACTGATCTTCCGTTTGAGATAATAATTCACAAGCTCTTCGTCGGTAGGATGAAAACGAAAACCTGGCGGTAAACCAACTGGTGACATAATCGGAACAGACTCGATTGATATTTATAGTCCCTGAATGTGATCCCTACCGCTCCTTCCTTTCCCTTCCTGTGAAGAAGAGAGCTCAGTACCGTCTATCTTTAGATGATGATCAAGTACTTTTATTGGTGACCTGCCATAGCATGCATAATGTATTTATATTACACAAGTGAAGCGAATGACGATTGAAAGTTTCCTTGTCCATGGTTTATTCTTCACTTTTGCTTTTCTGGATTCCCAGACAAACGTTTCTATGAAGCCCGTGCGTGACACACTCTTTTTCCTAAATAGATATTATCCCTAGTGTGAGCGGAGTTTAATTCATCGATACTCCTTCAACTTCCAAAGCATAAAATAATGTGCGATCTCTGTTTGTTCATATACAGCTTGTCAAATCCAGCATCAAACTAAAATCATCATCCATCGAAACGAGCAACTAGCTACAGTTCAAAACATCAAATAAATGAAATGCTTCGCATTCAACTATCACTGATTTCATCATATTAACAAAAAGAATGATGAAGTGAGTGGAAGCTACAATTGGGAAAAAGAAAAGATTAGATAACCAAAGGCTTAGCTTTGCGTACATGGCCCATACTATTAACAAGATCTTTACGAGTACAGACTGGAAACATATTAATATCCTTAAGAACCTTCAATCGCCAGAAGACATAAGGAAAGCTCATCTGATCCCGGGAAGTAAACCGAACTGCTTCGTTAAACCAAAGGCACATGAACAAGTTGGTCAGGGGAGTATGCTCTCTTACAATGATGGAAGCTTCATTTAGTGCTGCAAAAAGGCAAACGAATTAATTAGATGCTAATCCAACAGAACTAAGGTTAGGGGAAACGAATTATATATCTCTACTTTTAAACCCTCCCTGTTGCCGCTGAGTACTTCGAGAATAGGCTTTGACAATTAAATTTTCTCAATATATAATATATTATGGTATAAAAATATAATTACTATATTCATAATAATTTTTTTTATTTTTTATTAATATGTATTAAAGATATTAATAACTAAATTTTATTCTCGAAGTGACAGTCTTTTTGAATACAAAGAGAGTAACAGACTTTTCAATTGCTTCAATCAAATACTTATACCTTTTTTTCCGTTAAACCTCTTGTCCTCGGGAAGGCCATCGTGGCGATACTGACTTATTTGCACCTCTATCTCCTCTGGAGTGGCTTTGTGTTTCTGTACAACTGCTTTAGCCTCATCATAGACACTACTGCGAGCCCCATGCTGCGAAATGGCAAGTACAGAATTTGAACGCCATAGAAGTGCTTCCAGTACACCTAGAGGATCCCTTCTGAATTGAGACTTTGAGTCTACCCATATTGAATACAGCGCATTAGGGAAAAGGCGATGGGCCAGCATCTGGTAAAATTTAATCACATTAGAATCATCAAGAATGATGTTTTGAAGTACAAAAGCTGAAAGCACGTGCATGAAAGAAATAACATGACGAAACACTTGATAACAATTTAAATTAAAGAGGCGGCATACCATGAAACATAGGTAGCAAACTTCTGTCCATCAGACATAAAAACTATGTCTACCTAACGTAAACAACGCTAAATGCAGTGGAATGAGGCAAACGAAAGAGACAACTGACATGTACTTGCGTCAACTTTTTCATTGATACGGATCATTTTAAAACACAAACATATGAATAAACAAATTTAACTGCTCCGGCTCATCAAAGATGTCATTTCAGCAGATAATTTGTCATGCTTTATATTCATGAGAGAAATGAGGAGCAAATTGATTAAAAAGAGTAAGGGTCTGTATTCCTCACCTTAATTTCACATCTAAATATAATTAATTAATTATTATAATAGTAGTAACACCTACTTGGCACAGAAACATCTCCTAAATGTTGTTCCGCATTTCTAAACCGATCTGGAAACAAGGACGATTGAGGAAACCAGGAATGGCATTCCTGGTCATTTCCTGAATTCAATTGAACTTTTTTCCCCCAAAATGACTCAATTGGGTCGTTTTCACTGAAGAAAAAAAAAATTACTACTCACCTGAAGCTTCATGAGTTTATAACCTAAACACCGAAATCACTTTCTCTCCCAGCTGCTTCAATCCATACAAAGAACTAGCGGTGCCGCTATTTTTAGCCGATTTTGAGTCAGTTGCAATATGAAATTACCAATATGCTACAGTTTCAAAATTTCACACTTATCGGTTGATAAATCACCAGTAAATTGACAATTAATTAAGAATTCCTATATCTACTAAAAAAAATATACATGATAATTTCTTCTCGTTCATTTACTATATATATATTGGATTAAGTTACTATTGAATTATGATAAAGTATTGTTATTTATTACCTTCACATCAACCACTAAAAAATGTCTATTTTCATTCCATAGGATTGTTAGGGAAATTTAATATATAATGACTCGTTTAAATTATTCTAATATAATATTAAATATTACCTTATTAAATATTTATATTTAAATAATCAATAAATAATAATTAGTGCATATGATGAAGTAAAAACTCAAGCCGCAACAACTACAACACATAATTTATCATTCATAATGCTCCAATACCATGACTGCAAACGTGATTGTAACTTGTTGCCTGCTTCAACCATCTCCCATCCCTCATTCCCTCTCCATGAAATCGGGCATTGTCCACCCATCGATAGCCACCAGAACAGGCAGCAACACCGACAACCACCAACAAGATAGCGACCCAACAAGTTGTAGGCGGTGGAAAGCGGCTGCGGTGCAAACAATAAAACTGCATTTGCAATTGCAGTCGTGGCATTGTGGTATCAGGGTGTCTTGGAAAATATTTAATATGTAGCAATGTGAATTTTTATTATTTTTCACAACAAGTATTCGTAAATATCATAATATATCAGTTATATTTTGACCAAAATCCGATACATCGACGATGTATATGTGAATTTTTTTCTCTATCTCACTTTACCAAGATATCATATTGGCACCCTCAAAACTTGAGATGTCTCGGTTAATATTAGACCTGAAAAACTTAACCATACCCGAAACCTAATTTAGACCCAGATTTTTTTTTACTTGATCTCAACTTAAAAATCTAAAGTAACCCAAACCGAAAATTGACCCTATTTTAGCTAACTTGATTATTAAAATGACACAAACCAAAATGACCAAATGCAAAAAGAAACTGACCCATAACTAAGATAGAAACCCGATAAGAATCCGACATGAACATATCCAACCCGAAATAATGTAACCCACACCTAGACATAATTCCAAACTAAAGTCAAATTCAATCTACAAATATAACATGTTACCCAATATAAATTGCTACATAAATATCAATAAACTATCTTATTAATAAAATTGCATTTAAAAAACATATTACACAACAAATAAAATAAAACTAGTAAACCTCTATTCTCCTAACTTTTTTTTAATATCAAATTAGCATCAATTAGAAATTACTATTATAATTATTATTACTACTACTACTATAAAAATAAAAATTATAAATATAATAATTAAAATTGTTATATATTTATTATATTTACAATAAAAAAAATATATTTGTATTTCTAACAATAATAATAATAATGATTATTATTATATTTCTAAAGATGAAAATAATAACAATAATGTTTATTATTACTAATTATACTAATAACAATAATTATTATAGTTAATATGATAATTATATTTATTATAATAGTCATAGTAACGATTATAATTATATACTAATATTTGTAATTATATTTATAACAATAACTATAATAATAATTATAATTTTTTATCCTTATTACATATTTAATGATAATAATGTTAAATCATTACATATATAATGATAATAATTACTAAAATGAGCATACCAATAATAATAAATCACAAAATTCAATTTATTTATCATATTAAATTAATAACAATTAATATCAACATAAATTCTAAAGTGAATTGACCCAACCCAAACATAATATGATCTGCAGTCTAAAGACCCATATCAACCTGACCCAAAATTAATACAATCCAAAGTTTGTAGGCCTGAATCAAACCAACCCAAACTCGATTTGACACAGTTTATAGACCTGAATTCGAAGAAATCTGATAGGTTCAGCCTGAACCCGACATCCTTTTGACTCGAAACTATCCAATCCGAATCATTATTACCCGAATTGGACCTGAACCTAAAGGACACCCAACCCAATGACATAGCATACCCAATTATAACCTAACCGATATAACCCATTCTCCTAGCTTTACATAGTCGATACACAACGTCTCAGTCGAGATTTTGTTGATTCGGTGGCGGTTCATCATTCGTCGCTATATTTTATTTTTCTCCCTAGCTCTGTTTTGGTGAGTGTGTTGAAGGTTTTGTGTAAAAATCAGGCTTATTTAAATGATTATTTTTTGGAAATTAGAATACGTGTTATGACTTCTAATAATAGTAAATTATTTATCATAATGTGATTAATAATATTTTTGCTATTCATAGAATGAAAATTTTAAATTTACTATAGATATTTCTTTATTTATTTTTTGTCGTTTCTTAACGTTCCCATTTTCTAATTTTCTAAAAATTGTCACTTTCTTGTTTCCACCATACTTGCTCCCATTTCCATTCAACCTAAGGTAAGATAACAATAATAATGATATTTAAAAAATATCAATTATGGCAATTATAATAGTAAAATAGCAACAACACCACCATATTAAACTTTTGAAAATTATAACAGACAAACGAAAAGCCCAAGTTGGGATCACTGCCATCAAATCATATGCTCTAAGATAAGACTCCCCTTTCTACCTTTCTCTTAGCCATCACTAATAATCCATTGGCCAATCGAGGTCAAGTGAAGAGATAGAATCAATTGTAGAATGGTTAAATCAAGGTGGTAGGACTAACCATCATCCTTTATAAGAATGAATATAAAATATGATATAAGCATTTCATTAACACTTGTGAGCCATCATCCACCACAAGAGAGGGCGGTGGAGCAATCGAAATATATTGGCCACAACTAAGGCTATTCAAAACTAAGTAATCACCATGTTTTTTAACGACTTATTTGGTATGAAATCAATTGGCAATGCAAATGGAATTGGATATCCAATTCCCGTTCCATAAATTTAGAAGTTCATTTCTATTCCATGAAACTCAATAGAAAAAATGTAAAACTCAAAAAATTCTTATATGCTTTCATACACCAAACAAGAGGATTCTTTTCCATTTCCATAATTTTTATCCATTCCAAATGAAGTATAAGAGAGTTGTGAATAGACTAAACATTCCCTGGCAAATGAAAAGGTTTTCAATAATAGGTTCCAAAGAAAAGGGTGACTCATCACACCTGCTTCAGAAACATAAATGTTTCTTGATAGTATGAGGAATGCGATTAACAAGTTGTATTCTTAGTTTGTTCACCGCTTCTTAATTTGACAATAAAAAACATAGGATAAGTAGTACATGTCACAAGCAGGTAAGCCTACGCAATGAAGCAATGCTCTCAAGAATTGATCTTCAACAAAAGCATACTCAATATGACATGCACTCTGTTCGACTAAAGCATGGATAGTATGACCTTCACCCCAAAATGGAGTAAAAAATGTCACCAACAGCCTCATGTCAAGAAAAATATAAAAACAAAGATTGAGAAAAGGAACAGAAACCCTGCTATATTTCTAAAATTTGATGCACCCGAGCTTCAAAAGGGTAGAAATATTTCCCTTTTTTCAGCTTTGTAAGTACAAGCTAAACCAAGAATCTACTCGCATTATACTTTTAAAAAAGGACTATTGCACCAAGCAACCCTTATAATAATGAAAGTACACCATACAGTCATAAACCCCACTGGCTCGATCCCACACCTGCACCCACCACCTCCTTTTATAATTCTAGGGATGAGCTTAAAATTGAACAAGAGCAAAACGCTGTGACTTTCTTTACAAGATCATTATCATATCATTACTATTTTTCGTTCAAGCAAGCAAAAGACATCCATATGTCCCACTTTGTAACCCCTTGTCTCTCAACCAAGCAAATGGCCTAAGATTCTAACTAAAATGTTTGCTAACTAAAATTTATTGCTCTTGCCACATCTAGATAGAGTCACATAGCCTTTAGTGAATGCTTTAATTCCCAAAATTTCATTCCAAAAAATATAAATTAATGCAGATGTGAACCTCGCCTAAATTGTTTCTGCTCAACTATCTTATATATTTCTCACCAACAGCAAGCCCTCCCCCTCAGAAGGAACCTTGCTTCTTTCAACCAACAGCAGGTTGGACTCTAATTTATTCACGAAGACCTTCATTGAGGCAACTGGTGGTACTAGAGGAGGAACACAGACAAAATACTATGAGGGTTTAGAAAGAGAGAGAAGGCTGGAAATCATGCCATGGAGTTCGAATGATCAACAAGGCCAAATAACAGTAAATCAGCTGATGAGGAACAGCCCTTATCGAGGATCTTACAATCCTAGCTGCAGGCTACTGTATAGAGCAGATAATAAGAATGAACACCAGCAAACAACATAACCACATGTAGAAGTCAAGTAAAGATGGAGCAGCAGCAATTGTCAATCATATATCCTGACAAAACAGATGTTTGTAGAAAGGTTTTCATAGCATCAAACTTCACACAAATGCTCCAGAAAAGGAACCCCAAAGACTGCTGGCCAGCTAAAGTCAGAATCATCAACATACTATACACACGTAAATTACAAGAAGAGCTGGACAGATAGTTTAATACAATACCTTTGGTATTTTACCATTCAATCGCTGGTCAGCAAAAGGTAGGTTTTTGATAACCACAATGCGCCACTTTCCAATATGATGGTCTTCATCAATTTTCTGACCCTGTGCACCCTGCATTGCCAGAGTAATTTCATCCCAGAATGCCACATAGCACACCTGCAAGCAACTGACGCAAGTAAGATTATGAGGAAACCAGTGATGGTCAATAGTCCTTCGACCAGACTGTATATACTACATCCTAACCTTCTGCACTGATGCTTCTGTCATTCCAATGGGTTGATAAAGGTCATCGCCGCCACCAAATGCACAAGTAGACACCACAGCTTTGCAAGTCTGCATATACTTCTTGTCCTCATCCGAAATCTCGAATCCGCCATTTTCACTAAAGAATCCACAATGTACTGCAGGAGTTCCACTAACCTGTATTACATATATGTATATAACACAAACTATAACAGTACTGGTTTACAAATTTCAGCAGGGAATGTACCATATCAAATTATCAATCTGTAATAATATATATAAAACAACATATGACATTACTGTTTGACAAATCTCTGGGGAATGTACCATATACCATATCAATTACAATTGGCAAGACTGCTTTGATGAAGATAGTTTCCAAAACAAAATACCAAGGAAATGTTGATATAATGCAACTTAACATTAAAAAATGTAAGCAACTAACCTCAAAACTTTTCTCTCTTTGTTCAAAAGTTTGGTATCCTGTAAATAAGTTAAATCGTCCAGCTTCAGTGTGTGGATGAAAGACAGTAGAATTCCCTCCCACATGAGCAGCATCATCTTCAGACAAATACAGCACATTCTTGACAGGACTTTTGGGGGATTTACCCACAGGAAGATCCAGGTGCTCAATTTCCTCCGGAGGTAGGAGCTTCAAGCAACCTGAACGATTCCAGAAAAGTATAGCACATATTAATAATGTTTCTCTGCAAGCTTCGGAATGATTGAGGGCCCGATAGAAAGAGAAATGTCATTATCAGACATTATAGCTTGTATCCAGTCACTTAATACCCTTGTATATACATTAGCTGATTGGTGATCCACGGTTCAGTACATCCGGTATGTTTAAGATTCAGATATTTGTCAACAGATGCATAGCACAACATCCTATTTTAAGTATCCACAATAATAAGATCAAGACTTCATGGACCAACTACAGAACCGAGACAACTTTCCAATCAGAAAGCTGCACTGAGATCACAATACTGATAGGCATAATAATAAACAAGTGATATAGGAGCACCCTTGTTCAACATTTTGTTCAATCTACAAAAGCCAAGTCCAATGAAAAGGATAATCATATTAATTTGGGGTCTAAATCAAGATTCAAACATCACACAAACAACCTCATCCTGGCAATAAAGCAACTGCGATCATGGTCATAGACTCATAGCATTGCGATATCAAGGTGTTGGGAGGATATTTAATTTTTTGTCGTTTTCGTGATCATTTTTCCCAACAACTATCGGTAAACATCTTTAAAAACAGCAAATATTGATAAAATACCAGTAAATATTAGAATGTATCGACCAAAATGATATTTCAGAGATAAATATGTATTTTTTGAACTCATTGCATATCAACCGACTAAAAAACCGCTAAATATCAGCCGCCACACAATATAGGGAGTGATATATTATTGTATGGCCTCATCAACTAGCAACTCATGAGATGAATTTTACTAAAGAAGAAGAGGAAAAGACACTGCTGATATGGGGTCCTTTCGAGGCTTGACAAGAGCCAGGTAACATACTTGAGCCATGACACATTTTGCATAATTCTTGGGCTCAAAATGGCCTACTTTTGGTAGGCTAATTTTTTGCACACGACACAATTTTTTTAGCTGGCCAACTGCTGAGTTATGGTGTTTTGCAAACCTCAAAAAACATTGGTAAGCATCTAGCATACCTAACACATGGGAGAAAACCAGCTGCAACACAGGGCTTACAGTTAAAATATTCCATTTTGGGCATCATGTGCACTAGTCTAACCAACTTATCAATGATTCCTCTTTGATTTGCAGTTGGCGTCAACCTCTTTTGGGATAACTTAACTTATATGTGGTTTATTCATCTAAAACATATGCTAGCATCCTATTTATTTGGAGTATTAAGTGTACTAGTAGCATGGGAACTCCTCGACACAACCACTTTGGGCACTAAGTGCAAGCAAGTCAAGTTACTAACACTTTCATCTCTTGTCACCATGAGCCATCTTCCGATTATAATGCCATAGAAATGGGATTTTCACTTGCGTCGCCAGACTTTTCAATGGGAAGAGGATCTCAAGGTGAGGATAATGGATGCATTAAATTAGGTCATTCCTCACAGAAGTAACCCAGAAGTGATTGTGTGGAGATTCCAGGAGGCAGGCCTTTTTTTTCTTAGTTTGGTTATACTATAATTGCTCATAAATGCAAGATGCAAACTGCTTCCCTGGATTCTCGCTTTTGGCTAAGATGTCTACCCTACAAAATTAAGTTGTTTTGTTGGGTGGCTATCGGGGGCAGCATCAATACTAAGCAGAAACTAGCCTCATTCGAGGTTCTCAACTAAAGGAATACTAGTTGTTCCTTCTCTAATGAAAGCCTGGAAGACCCTTCTCCCTTGTTTGTAAGCTGTCATTTTACAACTAAGATTTGGTATTGGTGGTCCGCTATGTGGAATATGGCATGGTGCCTTCCAGGGTGCTAATGCATCTTAATTTATTATGGCGAAGTGCCTATTTTTCCTCGGTGGTAGGTAATTTCTAAATGGCTGCTTTTTTATCATCATGTGGTCTTTGTGGAAAGCTAGGAACTCCCGCGTGTTTCGGGAGGGGAATGATAGGGTGGCACAAATTAAGACTAAGGTCCCCCTACGTATGGGATGGTGAGTTCATGCGTGTTCAGATTTCTTCCAGGTTAGGCCTATAGGAGTCCTAAAAGGATATCATGACAGACGACGCAAACAGGAGGAGCAAACGATGCAGCAGTGGTCACCCATCAATGGAAGGTGACATCAAATGGAATACTGATGCGGCAGCAACACTAATCAGACACTCTATTAAGAGTGACATAGGAGGAGTATGAAGGGATAGTAGCGGCAACTTTTGTTGTGTTTTCTCCGGCCCTAGTCATTTGATAGAGATTAATGTCGCAGAGGTGTTCACGATTTTTTTCTCCCTCAACCTTTCATGAAATAAAGATTGGTTCTCAATGGAGTGTGTTATGGAACCTTACTCATGGAATGCAGTGTCCTGGTGTCATCAAACAGAGGGCAGTTCTTGGGAAGCAATGTTTTATCTTAATTTTATTAGGAATTTATTGTCATTGTTTACTAATGTGTCTATAGTCTACAAGGGCAGGGAGTCAAACATAGCCGCCGATAGTCTAGCAAAATTGGGGCTTTCCCAATTGAAAAGGGGGGTTTTCTTCTATTAGGTGAGGCAATGGCAGTGAGGTGCAGCTGAGGCGGTAGAGACGCGCCAAGGCAACCAAGCATTGTGGGGCCCGCCTTGCATAATGTCAGCCAAACTGCTTAAGTACCATGTTGCAATACGTGAACAGACTAGAATAATATAATTTTTAGCCCATTTTTAATTTTGATTGAATTGAAAATACAATGCAATCAATATGGTGATTGAGGAGAGCAATAGACATTTTTGGAAATGGAAAAAATTATTCTAAAGAAGGAAAGAAAATAAATTTTTTTCTGAAAGATGAGAAGTCTTCACCAAAAAATAGAAAGAAGGAGAGGCAAATAGAGGAGACTGAAAAGGAAACAGGAGTGAGGGAAAGAACAAATAAAAACTTACTCGTGCAAACTCTGGACCAGAAACTGAGATTACTAGAAAAACAGAGCAAGAAAGGAGAAACGCCTACGGCCTATCAGAGAAAAAAGGAAGAGAATATAAGTAGAGAAGAAAACAAAAATCAGAGAAAGAGAAAAAGTCAAAGCTTACTCTGTCGGTACACTCATCAGAAAACAAAACAAAACAAAACAAAAACTCTTGACCAAAAACTTAAAGCATTTAATTATTTTTTAAGTAATTTTGGCACCTCACTTCACCTAGACACGAGCCTTCACCTTGCTCCTAGCGCCTAGGCTTCAGGAATCTTATTGCCTAGATGTGTCTTATGCCTTTTCAAACACTGTTCTAAATCTGAATCACTAGTTTCTTGGTTGTAATGTCATTTTGGCTTTGGTTGGTTTGGGTGGCAATTTACCGTTCTCTCTCCTCTTCCCTTTATAAAATTTGATTTTCCATCAAAATAAAAAAAGTTACTCTAGTTTTTGAGTCAAAGATTGGTCACATGGTACCTTGGCTGCCATGATTGTCTAGGTTTGGGATTAGCTTAAAAAGAAGAAGAAAAAAAAAAGCATCTCGGATAATAATAAAACTAGTAGAAGCAGCAGCAGTAATGCTAAAGAAAATTTCAGAACGGGCCCTTAGTCATATTAGTTGAGTTAGAACCAGCTGGTTAAGTTGCAACTTTGTCCCTCACTAGTCCTTCGGTTCTATAAAGGGCTAACATGTGTAATGAAAATAACAACTTAATTATGGATGAATATTGAGCCTCTTCTTGGTCAAAAATCCTCACTCAAAGGTCTTGAATTGCTATATGCCTTAGATGGTCATTGAGGTTAGTATAATCTTAGAAGGTCTCTAAGTTGTACCTATTTATTTTCTTGCAGCTATGTTTTACGTTTCTGGTGGAGTTTATCCAACCATTATTCATCTTAGTTTAAACCCATTGTGTGTCTCATATGCATCAACAATAATTGTTCTGTCTATTTAGCATTCTTGTGATAAACAGCTTGAAACATTTAGTATTTTTTCTTATTTTATAATTCATAAAGTTCCTCAATAACATTTTGAACCCAAAATGCACAATGCTGCCTCTTTGCCATAACAATGAGAAATCTCGACATTGCTACTGGTATGCCTAAGGCTGTGGGAAATATGCAAGTATGTGAAGAAGCAAGACAGGAGACTTCAAATCCAAATTGAACAACATTTTTCATCCAAGAAAGCTAGTCTCAAACAAGGAAATATATGATGTGTTTGACCAACAAATGGTAAAGATGATTCATAAGACCAAACAAAGAAACACTTCAATCAAAAATATAACGACCACGAGTATATGATAATTACATGAAAATTACGAGAAGCTTCTAAGTCACATCAATTGGTAGGCTGAAAGAAATTACGCCTAGTACGAATGCTATTTGTTTGTCCTGTCACGTACCACGTTGATTCGTTCAGTAAACGAGTCTTGGGGAGCTCAGAATCCAAGTTCAATGTCACGTAGAAATTAGTTGATCGATATTTTATTTCCACAGAAAATATAGGGTTAAAGTAAACATCTTAGAGTCAATTCCAGCAACAGCAATAACAAGATCAAATTCAAAAATCCAAGTACAATGATTTTATAAAAAAATTATTAAAAAAATGAATCTGCCCTTCAAATCCAATCGAGCACAACCTGAAATAACATAATTCGATCGAATGCGCATAGACAGCTGAAACTAACTGCGGGAAATAAAAAACATAGTTTGAAGAGCCACTCACGCTCTTTGGCACCTCCAACAACACGGAACATGGGATCGAGACGATTCAAATTAGCCGGGGGCGCTTTTTTAACCACCACGGGATCTTTCGCCTTACTGATCTTCAACTCCACATCCTTACCCGGCCTTCGACCGAGTCGCGAAGCTTCGAACAGAAGCAAACCCAAGGCAGGGAGGAAGAGTAAGACCGGCCACCACTTCGCTAGATTCCTGATGATTCGTCGAAAAAAATTGTTATTGTTTGGCCGGAAGGAAGATTTCTTCCGTTTCCGGCGAACTCGTGACCTTGCCCTACCGGTGAGGTCATCGGATTCGTCGTCGGAGACTGAGATGACAATGCTGTTATTGAACATTGTGATCGTGCGCGCCTGGAGTACGAGAGATGGAAAAGAGAGAAGCAGGAATAGGAACTTGAGAGTCAGATCCAGAGATTCGAAGCATACAACGGAAGGAGGAACTAGCTAAGTAGCCCTTTAGTTGAGCTGAGCCCTGCCCATGTTTGGATTGGAACGAAGTAAGATGAAGGTAAGTATTAAAAATTAATATAGATAAAAAGAATAGAGGTAAATTAAAGTATATGTTAAAATATTATTTGGATAATATTAATTTAATTTGAATAAATTTAAATAAATATTTTAACATTTTGTTTAGATTAAGGGGAATTAAAATTTAAAAATTATATAAAAAATAATATTGTTACTCTTATATTAAGAGCTTATTTGGTTTTACTTAGAAAAAATAGTTTTTTAGATAATTAATTATAAAAATTAATTATAAATTAATTATTACTGTTTGGTTTTTCTTTTTAAAAGTTATTTTTTAAATTAATTACTTAAAACTACATTTTATAAGCTATAATCAAGAAGTAGATTTTACTTACTTATCAAAATTACTTTTATATCTACCCGGTACGGTAGGTAGAGTTAAGTAAAAAGTCATTTAAAACAAAAGTCTGGGTGAAATATCCCAAAACCCTAATTTAGAAAATCATAGCCGAATAGGAAATTATTAGAAAATTTATTTAAGATAAACTACTTTTATTAGAAAGAAAAGGGGAATTAATTAGGATAAATCAAGAAGGAATTTATAAGTGTTCTAAGTAGGAGGACTTTTGGTATTTTAAGATAATTAAGGGTTTTATTTTAGAAATTAATTAAGTAAATTATTTATTTAAAATAAGAAGGATAAAATAGCTTCGATTAATATAAACTTTATAAATAATTTAATTGGAAGAAAATTTGAGTATTTTTCCTAATTAGTATGGAGGTTAAGGAAATTTATCTAAAATAGTCTAAACTAAGCAAAAAAGGAATTTATTTAATATTTTGTAAATATTAATATTCTAAACAGCCCAAAAATATTCTAAATAATTTATGCAAAATCCAAAACCTTAAATAAAGCCTTTCTTTTCCTTTTTCCCTTTTTCTTTTCCTTCTTTTTTTCCTTTTTCTACCTTCCCCGCCAAAGTTGGGCCTCGCCCGGCCCAACACCACCCTCCTTCCTTCTTCTCGCCCGCGGCCTAGTGAGCCCAGCCGCCCGTGAGACAAAACGTTGCGTTTAGACACTAAAGTCGCTGAAACGCCGCGTCGCGATAAGGGAAAAGATAGTCGTTGCTAGACCGACGCGGATGCCGCGTTTTGCCCAAAACTCACCCAAAACGCCGCGTTTCATTAATGGGGGAAATAACCGTCGCCACCCGACCGGTTCCCCCCTTCCTTTTTTCCTTTTCCCCTAAACCGTCGGTGAAATGCCCCGAAATTTTCTAATTTTAAATATTATATTTAAATAAGGTTGTATTTAAAATTTTAATTTAATAAATTATTTTATTAAAATAAAAGGAAATTTATTAGGGCAATTTAATAAGAAATTTTTATAAATAGATTAAGTAAAGGAAATTTGGGCATATTATCTAACTAAAGATTTAAATTTGGAAATTTATTTAAATAATTTATTTTATTCAAATTAAGAAAGATAAAATAATTTCATATTAATTTTAATTTTATAAATAATTAAATTAAATAAAATTTGAGTGATTATTATATTAAAATGGAATTTTGGAAAAATCCTTTAAAAAGCCTATTTTAGCCTAAAAAGGGATTTAAAATTTATTTTATTTAAATATTATTATTTTTAAATATCCTAAATATTTGGATTAAATTAAATGGACCCAATTTAATTATTTAATTTTCCTTTTTCCTTCCCTTTTTATTTTTTTTCTTTCTTTCTTTCTTTTTCTTTCTTTTTCTTTCTTTTCCTTCTCTTTTCCTCGCCGAAATTGGGCCGCGCAACGGCCCAATCCATTCGTTTTCCTTCGGCGCGGCCCAGCCCGCATCGCCGCCTGCCTCGTCCCTCCCCACGCTGCGTTTCATATCGTTTTGCCAACTAAACGCCGCGTTTCACTTAAGTTTTATAACCGTTACCAGCTAACTCAAGACGCCGCGATTCAGCCTTTTATTTCTTCAAAGCTCGTCGTTTCATTAAACGACGTTTTACGTCGCACGAACCGCCCGGCCTGCCCTCCCTTTTTCCTTCTTTTCTCTCCCGCGAACCGGCCGGCCAGCCTCCCCCATCTTCTTCTTCCTCCTCCCGCCCGACGCCATAACCACCCACCTCCTTCCTTCCCCGGAAATGGCGTTGCCGGCCACACGTGGCGTGACCGGCTCTTCTCTCGCTCGTTTTCTTCCTCTCGGTCTGCACGTTCATTTGAAACCCTCAACTGTCTCTCTCTCCCGCTCGTTTGCTCCATTCCTCTCGCGAAGGGTCGGGCAAAATTTGAAAATTTTGCCGCCCGATCGACACCATAACCATCATGTTTCTCACCAGCTTTGACCCCCTGATAACTTCCCCAACTCGGAATTAACCTCCAACATTATAAATACCTCTCTTATGGCCTGGGTTCGGGATTTTTTTTCCCCGAAACCCTAAGCATCGCCTGTGCGCCACCGCCTCTTTAGACGACTCTTCCTTCATCTCTGGCTAACATCAACGCCTTCTCTTCATCCCAATATCTTCCCTGCAACACCCTATAATTAACTAGACCATCCACGACCTTCGATTCACCTTGTACAAGACTCCATAATCGTGTAAAGTTGGTTAGTTGCTTCGACAGAAAATTCCACCCCGAGACCTTGAAACGCCAGCCACCACCACAAGCGCCGCTTCTAACACCTTCCAAACCAACCATTAACTCCTGATAAATCTCCTCCACATCCCCATAGATTTATTTTATTTTTCTCCTTCCCCCTTACCTCTTTTTCTTCATTTTTAACCCTCTTAGATCCATTTTCCGGCCACCTCCGGGAACCACCGCCGGTTCCACCTACATCCTCCGACTCAAGGTGAAACCCTAGACATTTTAAACACTTAGTTTTGAATTATTGATAATTATTCTATTTTTAGCCTAAATTTTAGTGTTAATTCAACTTTAATTATTATTATTATAATTATTATTATTAGTAATATTGAATGTATTCTAATTTCTAAATTTTTTTTTACAGGTCTGGGAGTATTATTGAGTAAGATATATTATTCATCTCGGCCTTTACTTATTTAATTAAATTTTTACATGTTTAATGTTATTATTAATAATAATATTAATATTATTATTATTAGTGTAATTATTTAGTTAATATTGTAATTATTTCAGGAGGATTATAAACCTAAAATTTTAACTAAGTCTCGCACATTTGTTTTTTACAACTATTATTAACATGTTTAACATTATTTCTAATTATATTATTATTATTATTATCTTTATTAACTTTATATTATAAGTATATATAATATTAATATCATTTTTACATTTTTGAATAGTTTTATTATTAAATGGATTGATTTTGAAATCCACCTTGTAATTTTAAGAATTATGGTATTATTAATATTAATATTCTACTAATAAGAGTGTTATTAATAATGTTTTACTTTTATTATTATTATTATTATTATTATTATTATTATTAGTATTATTATTATTATTACTATTATTGCTATTATTTCTATTATTACTATTATTGCTATTATTACTATTTTGGGAGAAGGGTAGAAACCCTTAGTTTATCACCTTTTCAAAAGAAAATAAGTGAATTAGTTATATTAATTCCTATAGTTAATTATTGGATAGTAAAATGTCATCCTAAAACCAAACCTCGAAATAAGTTAAAATTATATAAGAGAGTCTAATTCTAGTATGCTTTGATATAATAGGCGAACCCAATCAAATTACTCAAGTTGAATAGGAGCGTGCACCAAGACCGGTGACGTTTTAGGTAAGGGTCTACTAAGGCCATTTATGTGTTTGCATGTATTATGAATATGACATGTTATGTATTTATGTTCGTTGTTCTTATTGATTATGCATGTGATATGGTTATGAAGTTGAAGTATGTTATTATGAATGTCATGCACCATGAAAAATATGTGTATGCTTATGTCATTAATGTATGACCTGAAATGATATATGAATTAGGATTTGCATGTAAGAAGATGGTACTAGGGTTTGCATGAGATGGCATGGTGTTAGGGTTTGCACGAAAGGGAATGATACTAGGGTTTGCATGGAATAGCAAGAAGTTGAAGGTGTGCATGAAATAACATAATATTAGGGTTTGCATGAATTAATGTGGAGTTAGGGTTTTGCATGTGGATTAGGGTTTCATAAAAACATGCCTACATGGAATTAATGTTGCATGGGAATCTGGGTTGCATGGAAGCATGTCTACGTGGAGCTAGGGTTTGCATATGAATTAGGATTTTCATAGAAGGGTGGTATATGTGAAGCTAGGGCTTGCACATGTGAGGTACGTGGAGTTAGGGTTTGCATGGGAGTGTGATACGTGGAGATTGGGTTTGCATGGGAACTAGGGTTGCATGGAAGCGTGGGTCATGTGTAGTTAGGGTTTGCATGGGAACTAAGATTTGTATGGAATTGTGGTTTACGTGGAGATAGGGTTTGCATGGGAGTTAGGGCTTTCATGGATTTAGTCATGCATGTTTGGGCAAATGTTTGTGAATGTCAAATATTTTTGAACAAAATACTTAAGACACTAATATCTTAAAGTGGAAGATTATTGAGCCGGGTCCAGACCGATCCACCGGTCAGGAATAGTGGTTAGGGTTTTACCCTATATGTGACCGATCCACCGGTAATAATAGTGGTTAGGACATGAGGTCCTATGTGTGGCCGGCCCACCGGCAATAATAGTGGGGTGACTCGAGCTCAATAAATACAAACCAGAATTATTAAAGCTCCTAAAAGACATAATTACTTACAGCGAAACACCATGCGAGGAGGAACCAGACCGATCCACCGGTCAGGAGTAGTGGTTAGGGTTTTACCCTATGTGTGTCCGGCCCACCGGTTATAATAGTGGGGTGTTCCTGTTTTTGCATGGATATGATGCGAGCAGGAACCAGACCGATCCACCGGTCAGGAATAGTGGTTAGGGTTTTACCCTATGTGTGTCCGGCCCACCGGTTATAATAGTGGGGTGTTCCTATTTTCGCATGGATTGATAAAAGGCATGGCGTGAATTGACTTTTGATAAAAGAAAGATTAAATGGTTAATCTGGACCTTTTGGGCCTTATATGTGGACTGTTGATTATAAGTTATGGATGTCACTTTATGCTTCTATGTATTGTATGTATGAGTTGTAATTGTATGTGATCATTATCCTACATGAATTAATGTGTTATATGCCGGCCTTAGTATTCGGTTACCTTATTCGGTACGTAGCGTACTGATCACCCGTTTCATGGGTGCTGCTTATTCCCACGAGCAGAAGGCCCGTCTAATTTGTTGCAGGTAGGAGATACTTACTTTGATGCTATCGATGTCTACGGGACATCAGGAGGGGCAGAGTGATAGCTGGGCTGGATCAATCTTAGAGTGACGAGGCTGTTGTCCTTTTTAAATTTATGATTCATGTTATCTTTTATTATGTTTGAATTGTCGAAACAATTTTACTAAGGTTGTTTAGTTATTATCTGGAAAAACAATAGCCGGTATTTCGAATTATGTAAGACTTACGCGTACTCTGATTTCTGTTTTCATAAATTTGAATTTGTATGGTATTACTGATAATGTTTTCTTAGCCTTAGCACTTTGTGCCAGAACGGTAGAAGTAAACTGGTCTGGTACTAAGTGTGGCGGTAACATCCCCAGAATTTACGGTTTTAATTTATGAGTATTGCTTTTAAAAAAAAAATTTGTGTAAATTTTGGGGTGTTACAGTCGGTCCAACCCCTTTTCTTCTTCTTCTTCCTCTTCCTCGCGCCGTCACCTATCACCGCCTGCAACACGAAACTCCGCCGGAGGAAGAAAAGCCTACAACGCCAGCTCCAGCTCCGGTCATTTCGCCCCTCTTCTCCCCGTCGACTTCCCCATGGATGTGACCAAACGGCACATGTAACACCCCCAAAATTCACTACTGAAAAATTTCGTTTTATTAAAAGATAATTGCGGAAGCAGATAAACAAAACGTGAACTTTGGGAGTATTACCGCCACACTTAGTACCAGACCGGTTCACTCATACCGTTCCAGTACCAAGTGCTAAGGCTAAGAAAATAAAATACAAATCAAAAGACATTTAACATGCATAAATCAGAGTAAATTGCAAGAACTTCAACATATTTAAATCAGAGCAGCGCATCAAATTGTTTTCAGGAATAAAATCCACCAATGGTGGTTACTTGAACAACGTTAACATTTAAAACCGAGAAATTAAATGAGAAAGAGAAAAAGCCATGATACCGGAAAATTCCTTACTCTCCTTCCCGTAACCCACTTGAGTAGCACCTGAAAAACCTGCAAGGGCACTGCCCATTGAATAGGCAGGGGGCCCATAAAGGGAATCCCTTCAGTACTACGGTACTGAGTAACCCTTTAATACTACACTTAAAGACAGGCCCGCATACGGCACACAATGCAAGCCACACACATATAAATAATGAGAGATGCATACATAACAATGACAAACATAATACTTTATAAGTCACGATCGATACTTTGGGCCTTAAGCCATTATTCTGTCATTAATCCATCAATATCATATTTTATATCCATGTGAGTACGAGAACCCCACTATTATAGCCGGTGGACGGGAAGTCAACACACAGGGCAGAACGCCTCTGACCACTATTATTTCCGGTGGACCGGAAGGTAAACACACAGGGCAGAACGCACCTGACCACTATTATTTGCCGGTGGACCGGTCTGGCCCCGACTCACATGGTGCTCCACTATAAGTGATTAGTATTTTTCCATAATCTTATTCACATACATAACTGATTTTATTGAGCTCGGGACCCCCACTATTATTGCCGGTGGACCGGAATACAGATAACTCATCATCCAGGGCACAACGCTCCTGGCCACTATTATAACCGGTGGACCGGTACTCATAATCACACACCAGGACAACACGCTCCTGGACCACTATTATAACCGGTGGACCGGTACTCATAATCACATACCAGGGCAACACGCTTCTGGACCACTATTATAACCGGTGGACCGGTACGCAATATCATAAATCACTGGGCCCGACTCATTAATATTCCACTTTCAATTATAGTATCTTTCCTTTCTTTAATCAGCACATCAATCATATTTATTTGCCTCGATTGGGAGATCGATAACCCGGGATACAAAGGTACACCGGTCGTATCGGTGCATATCAGCTACTCAGTACCCTTCAACCATGAACCCAAGGACGCAAAGGTACCCTGGTCGTACTGGTGCATAAAGCTAACTCAGTACCCTACCGACAAGGACACCTAATCAATAAGTATGCATACCCCCTAACTAGGTCCGTAGAGCTAGGAAGAGTAAGATATAGGGCTTGGCTGGGGCACAAAGGCACACCAGCGAATACCAGAATAATCGTGGACTAAACCACGTCCTTAGGGTAGCGACCCCTAAGGAGTCACCATTCCCGATCTCGAGGTCTTTCACTTTAAGTAATAGTGTCTTAATTAAGGTGATCACATAAAGCACGATAATCCGATACTTATTCACTTTCAATCGTTTCGATATCATTAATCGTTTCTTATTCAGAGGATTATCCAGGATGTCACAGAGAAACCATCAAGGCCATACTAATCATTAGATACTCTTACTTGGCTAATCAACATTATTTAATCATATTAATGTTCCACAATCTCAAGGACGTGTTAGGTATAAACTACTCATTTGCCCTTTACTTATATAATTGTTAAGTATCAATTCCTTACTTGATAAATTACCACATTACCCTTAAGGTTGCATAATTACCAAATTACCCTTTGTCCAATTTAGATTACCAAATTTTCTCATACACTTTTTAGATCATCATTCACCCCTCATAATTACTATACTTATCATATTTCCCTTTTGGTTGGTTATATTACCAAATCGCCCTTCTCCTTTGTTATAATTACTAAATTGCCCTTGAGTTGGATAAATTACTAAATTACCCTCCTTCATTATCATGATTACTATTTTGCCCCTTTAGTTGGTTAAACAATTATCACTTTACCCTTTTATCGGCTAAATTACCAAATTGCCCCTTTAGTTGAACAAATTACCAAATTGCCCTTCTCCTTTATCGTAATTACCATTTTACCCCTCTCAATTATTTTAATTGCCATTTACCCTTTTTAATTATCACAAATCCCAAATTACTCTTCTTCGTAATTACCAATATTAATTTACCCTTTTTCATAATCAAAATTACTATATTACCCTTCTCCATTATTAAAATTACCATAATGCCCTTTAATTGGTTAATTTACCAAATTACCCTTCTATAGTATCATACTTATCCAATTGCCCTTCTACAATCATAATTTAATTGCTAAATTATCTTTTGTCGTTATCATAATTACCAAGTTACCCCTTACTCCCAAGTTTACCATAATATCCTTTCATTTACAAAATTACCATTTTACCCCTTACATCCAATTTTACCATAATATCCTTTTATTTATGAAAATTACCACCATACATCTTTTACTTTACAAATTACTATTTTACCCTTTTACATCCAAGATTACCATCTTTATCTTTCCTTACATAATTACCATTTGCCCTTCTTTTCCAATTTACCATATTACCCCTTTACTTATAAATTTCCACCTCGCCATTCACTTATAAAATTTACCATATTACCCTTTACTTATGAAATTACGATTTTGCCCCTCTACCTCCAAAATTACCATAATGCCCTCCTTCATCCAAAATTACTATTTTACCCCTACTTCCAAAATTACCATTTTACCCTTCCTTCTCACAACTTACAATTTTATCCTTTACTTGTAAATTATCATTTGGCCATTTAATTATAAAATTACCATATTATTCTTTTATCTCAAAAATTACCGAAATACCCTTTTCCACTTATAAAATTTCCACTCAACCCCTTTATTCACCATTTTTATGAATTTACTAACACTACATAAAATAATGATATTAATACTTCATTTTTATCATCTAAGTCCACCAACTTGTCATTTTTCAACATAATACTCATTAGCAACTATACACATTGATTTATTTATCTCATAAGCATAATTACTAAAATACCCTTAAACAATAACATCATTCATGCATTAACAACATGGTACATCATAACAAGTGTTTAACATTTCTATCCATATTCCAACTCCTTCTTTATTTAACATACCTACATATGGAAAAAAAGTTATCATACTTTTTCTTTTTAACAACCAATATAAGAAACCATAAACATATCATGCTAAGCATACAAAACATGCATAAAATCATACTAAACCCTAAATGTGCTAGCATGTGTTTTTCCATATATTTAAGGGAGGATTAACGGTTACCTTAATCCCGCAAAATATCAAATCTTACCAAGAATAATTAGCAACTCAACACCTAAAAATAATATCCATCATATTTATGTTAGAAATAAGAATCCAAGTATAAAACTTTATAATTTTAATTAATAAAACACTTAACATAAAATACCATTATACCTTAAAAATTATCCAAACAACTTTTAAAATGAAGGGGAGCTCACGCTGCATGAACAGCGTGAGTCTCATGCAAAATTATGGGGAGAAAAGGGTTCGAAGGGGGTGAAGGGAGAAAAATAAACCATTTTCGGGTTAGGGTCTTTAGGCTAGAAAAGAAGGTGGTTAGGGGAGGTTCTAAGGCAGGGGAATGGTGCAGAAGTGTAGAGGGGGTGTAGGTGGAGGCTAAGGGTTGTTTCGAGGCGACTCAAGGCGGCGGAGATGGCGGCGGAGAGGCGGCGAAGGTCGGCTGCCGAGAAGGGTCGAGGGAAAAGGCTGTGAAGGAAGGAAAAGGAGAGGGAAAAATGGAGGAGGTTCAAGGGTTGTTTTCGGCTAACTAATGGATGGCGGTTGTAGAGGGGGTTGCAGGGTGTCGAAAGGTGGGTTGGGTGGCGGCAGAGGTGGCCGGACGGCGGCGGTAGAGGCGGTTGCAGGTGGCTTGACGGTAAGGGGAAAAGTTGGGAAGAAAAAGGAAGAGGAGGAGAAATGGGGAAGTGCGGGGCTCGAAGGGGCTGTGTGGGGGTGCAGGGTGGTAGTAGGCGGTGGCAGAAGGCGGCGCAGGGCTGGGCTTGGTGGTTCGAGCGGCGGCGGGTGGCGGTGAGAAGAAAAAAAAACAGAAAAGGATGGGGAAGAAGGGAGGAGAGAAGGGAGAGCTCGGGGGAGGGATATTAGGCTCGAAAAATGTGGGAATGAAGGGCTTGGGAGCTGAAGAAAGAAGAGGGAGAAGAGAGGGGGAAGGGCTGGCCGGCGGTGCTGCAGTGGTGGCAGGGCTGTCGGTTGGCAGGGAGAAAGGAGGGGAAGAAGAAGGAAAGGGGAGAGGCATGCGGGGCTGTGGTCCAGGGTCGGTTTGGCTCAAAGAAGAAAGAAAACGACGGGGGAAGAGAGAGAGGGAGAGGGAGGAAGGCACGGGAGCTGCAGGGTGGCAGTCGGTGGCAGAGGGCATGGCGTCGAAGGTGCAGGTGGTCGGGCGTGGGAGGTCGAAGAAGGGAAGAAGAAGAAAGGGACGGGGCGGCTTGGACCGGCGCAGAAAAGGAGGGAGCCGGCCGGTCCAGGGGAAAAAAATAAAGGAAGGAGGCGGGCTGGGGAGACGGGCGTGCGAGCGAGGGAGAGAAGGGGGAGACGGGCCGAAGGCCCAACGCGCAGGGGAGAGGGGAGAGCAGGCCGGGCGGGCGGCCCAAGGGGGAGAAAAAGGAAAAGAGAAGAAAGAAGAAAAGGAGAAAAGGAGGAGGAAAAGAAAAAGGAAAAATGGGAAAATAAATTAAATTAATTTTATAAATCATAAAATGTAATATTCTTGATAATTTATTTAATTTAATAATTTAATTTATTATAATCTAATATATTGGTTTAAAAAGGATAAAGTTGGTAAAATATTAGTTTGGAAAATTATTCAAATAAAATAATATGATACATAGAAAAATATTTATTTTTAATTTATTAAATAATTTTATCCAAATTTACATACTCTAAAATCCATAAAATAATTAAAATAAATAATCTAAAAGCAATTCTATTCCAAATAAAAGTAATTTATTAAAATATAGGTTTTCGAATTTTTTTTTGGGGGGATTACAGCACATCCCTTCTTCCACACGAAAATCCCCCTTTTCCCAGGCAATCATGGTCTGAAAGTTTTCAGACCGTACGCCGACCAACTACGCCGAACAACCTACCCTAACCCTACCCCTAACCTCCACCTCAAAGCTTGTCGTTTTCCGTTCAATTTGGCCTATCAATAGCCCTCCTCACCGCCTCAATCGGGTTCGACAACTAGGAACCCAGACAAAGCAAAGTCACGCGCTGCCCTGCCTTCAGACGGCCTTTGCTCCGCCGACAACCACCCCTACCGCTTACCCTTGCCACCAAGATCCTCCCTGCACCTCCCTCTACACAACCAACCACCTTAGAATCCCTACCTTGCGTCGCACGTGCCGCCCTGGCCGTGCGAAAATTCCTCCCCAAAAACGACCCTTCCAGCCCTACGCCACCTTTGCGCCGCCGCCGCCGGCTGTACCGTCACTTGCAGCACCTTCACTACCCCCCAAAACCACCAGGACTTCCTGCTCTACCACCCTACACTTTCACTCTCCCCTAGTCTCTCCTCATTTAGCCTCCATAGCCACATTTCCCTATTCTTCCTCCTTCTCTGCCGCCGTCGGTGCCACTCCCCCCAACCAGGTGGTCCAACTCCCCAAAACCCTAGACCTGGAATAATTGAAGTGGTTAATAAATTTTAATATTATTATTAACTATTATTTTTAATGTTATTATAATTATCATTAACCTAATTATTATTAATACTATCACTATAATTTCTATTAATACTACCATTATTATTATTATTATTATTGTTATTATTATTATTATTAGCAGGCCCTAACTTTTCCCCTAAGAACTCCTAATTAATAGTATTAAGAAATACAAGACCCTATTAAGTTATTATTTTTATTAATATTGCTAGTATTACTATTATTATCCTTATTAATATTATCACTACTATTATCATCACTATTAGTATTACTATTATTAGTATTCTTGTTATTATTATTATTACTCTTATTATTCTTATTGTTATTATTATTATTATTATTATTATTATATTATCATTATTGCTATTATTTTTATTATTATCATGTCATTACTCTAACTATGACTAATGTCGTCATTACCTCTATTATTATGATTATTATAGTATTCCTGCTACTATTAGTACTATTATTACTATCATTGTGTTATTATCATAACTATTATTACTATTATTAACATCATCATCATTGTTATTATTATTATTATTATTATTATTATTATTATTATTATTATTATTATTACTATCATCATTATCATCATTATTATTATTATTATTATTATTATCATTATTATTATTATTATTATTATTATTATTATTATCCTTATGTTCGCCATATCCAAAACCCTAACCGTATTTACCATCGTATTATCCTTATTGTTATTATTATTATCACTACTGTGTTGTTATTACTATTATTATTATTATTATTATTATTATTATTATTATTATTATTATTATTATTATTATTATTATTGTCCTTAATATTATCGTTTTAGTATCCTTATCATGATTTGTTTTGTCACTAATGTTATCATTAGGATTACTATTACTATTCCTACCATTATTATTAGCTTTCTTATTATTACTAATACCTTTAATAACATTATTGGAACCCTTACCATAATACGGCAAAAATGATAAGGCCTACTCCGAGTAGTGGAAAAATTTAACTAATTATCTTAGGAATAATAATAACCCTACCTTTTTATTTATAAACTACTAGTTATTGATTTTAGCCTTAGTTTTAGGCCATGATAAAAGTAAGATAGGGGTTTTGGTATTTCTGATAGAGGGAAATTAACTCATAGTATTTCCCTCTTATAGGTGAATCGAGTGAGAACTTTTGGGAGGCGTAGGAGCGTGCTCCAAGCCCGGCGCCGATCTAGGTAATGGTCTAACTAAGGTCACTTGTGTGATATGTGAACTACTGGTTGTGGATGTCTTATATGCTCATATGGTGTACTTATGTGTTATGCTTTAAATGTCACTATCTTATATGCCTTACGTGTAGTGCAGCATGGATCCAGGTACGTCTGTGTGATTACCTGTGTTATGTTTAATGTGAATGTGCTTCAATTTATGATGTGGTGTGGCCTTAGGACATGCATGCTAAGGAATTTAGTGTGGTGACGTATTTTGGGAACATGAGAGAGAAGAGTGAAAAGAAAATAACAAAAAGGGGGAAATAAGTCAGTTAGAGCAGGGGTGGGAGAAATAAGGGGTGCATGGGGTGGTCACGGTCTGCATGGGGGCAAACCTTACGTATAGAAAGGTGCCTCGGGGTGTGTGGAAGGTAAGAGAGATGTTGTTTGGGTGTTTGGGGGCTCCGAGTGAAAAATAGTACGTGGACCAAAATAAGGGTGCGTAGGAGACGAGGTTAGAGTTTAGAGAGAACTCTAGTTGCCAGGGGAGAGAAGAAAAAGTATTAAAATAATAAGTGAGGGTTGAACCAAAGGGTCGTAAGGTGTAAGGGTGCTAGGAGGGTTTTGGATGCACGAGGCAGGAAAGGGTGGGCCACATAGGCCCAAGTTAGGGTTTCTGGAGAAAACCCTAAGGGAAGTTAGTGAGCGGACTTTGGGGTAAAAGGTGGTGGGCCCAGACCCACACACTTAGGAGACGGATTTTCAAAGTGAGCAAGCTAACTAAGGGGAGGATGTCGGGCGAGTTAGGAGGCGCAAAGGTCTCAAGATATGAGACAGGCCCTCTTGGGAGGATGAGTATAGCTGAAGTTAGTCATGCATGTCTAGGGCGGTAACTTGTTGAAAAAGATATCATAAAATACTAATCACTTAAAGAGAAAGATGCTGAGCCGGGCCCAGACCGGTCCACCGGCGAATAATAGTGGCCAGGAGCCGGGGTGCCTAAGAGACCGAACCACCGGCGAATAATAGTGGCCAGGAGCATTTTGCCCTGTATATATTTTCGTTCCACCGGCTATAATAGTGGGGGTTACCGTGCTCAGCAAACCAAATATAAAATCGATAAGACATGGGAAAGATACTAAATACTTACAGTGGAACACCATGTGAGTCGGGGCCAGACCGGTCCACCGGCAAATAATAGTGGCCAGGAGCATTTTGCCCTGGAGACCGAACCACCGGCAAATAATAGTGGCCTGCCCTGTACATATCTCCGGTCCACCGGCTATAATAGTGGAGCACCCGCACTTACATGGATTAATAAATAGTATGTAGAATTGAGTATGGCAATAAGAGATTGAAAGGATAAGTCTAATTGGAACATAATTGGCCTCACTATTTGTATTGTCTTATGTGCCTCTGTGATCATGCTTGTATTATGTACTTTGTCTGTTTGGCCTTAGTTATTCGGTTACCTTGCTCAGTACGAAGCGTATTGACCACCCGTTTCATGGGTGCTGCTCATTCCCAGGAGCAGAAGGCCCCACTGATCTAGTGCAGGTAGGTGACTCTATATTTGATGCCTACGAAGCTTATGAGGCGTTGGGCGGGACTGAGAGCTGAGTTCGGACCTAGCTTGGGGACCGAGAGTGGCGTGGCCGGAGTCTGTTATCACTTCACCTTTCTTATGTTTTTTTTAGGTTTATTTGTCTTAAGTGTATGACGTTTCAACTTGCAAAAACCTTAGACTGTATCTTGAATTGTACTTTGAACTTCCGCACTCTGATTCTGTATTACTTAGGTTTTACCCATGAATGTGTTATGCTAACAACTCGTAATTGTTGGTTAATCTGTTTTAGCCTTATCACTTAGTACCGGGACGGTAGGAATGAACCGTTCTGGTATTAAGTGTGGCGGTAACGCCCGCGAATTTACAAGTGTTATCTCTGATTTTCGATAAACGTTTTGAAATTAAACGAAATTTTTCAGTAGTAAATTTAGGGGTGTTACACTGGGTTTACTATTCGACACTTCCAAACCATACACCTGTATATATGAACATTAGCTGGATAGTCATCATCGCCAGCCACCGCAGCATCCATCAAATATGGATACTTCAAAGGTCCTACAACACCATTTGTTGATCTACCTAAGCCTCATCCTCTCTGTCGTGTGTCGCTTCTTCACCATTCTCCAAAACAGAAAAATCTCGATCTTCATACCAATCGCATATTTCTTTCTCTCCATCTACTTCCTCACAACCTACATCGTCGAACTCGACCCCTCTACCACCCTCCATTTCTGGCTCTCGAATCACTGCTAGCACGACAAACTAAACCTCGTCCTAATCCACGAGTACGACACAGAAACTCGGTGACAGTTCTTTCTCCAAATCCGCCGGCTCTCAAGGTCGTTCAATGTGTACGTCCCCGATCTATTGTGTCTTAAGCGGGGTCCCATGCGAGGTGTGGGGACAGGAGCGTGGGCTTTCAGGCCAGGTGTGTGGCTGTAGGGCTGAGGAAGGGATTGAGCATGGAGAGGTGTACGGTGTACTCAATTATTTATGGCGGGTGGGTGGGGTGCAGGATGGCCGAGGCGTGGGGGAAGGAGTTTGTGGAGAAGTTCGTGATCGTGAGTAGTGGGGTTGGGTGCACGGTGTGTGACCGAGTTTCCTAACCCTGCTAAAACAGCAAAATAAGAAAGAGAAACTGGGTTGGTGTCCTATCATCTTCGGTTCACCCACCATCAAGTGCGAGGAGGAAGTGGAAAACACAAAACGGCACCACCACCACCACCACCACAACTACCATGGACGAAGGAAGAAGGAGGGGCCATCCATTGTTCAAAGGAGTGAGGATAGAGAAATACAACCATGGATTTTCACGCTTCCAAATACAATCATTGGCCTCCATTTGTGAGACCTTAATCCCTTCTTTACCTTCAACTTCAATGAGCAATGAATTTTAGTCGTCTGATCATGTTGAAGCCATTAGGTCCTTCTACAAAACCTCTGGGTCTCAGCCGCCAATTCCTAATGAGGTAAATAATAAAACATAGTCATTTCATTATTATTAGCTCAATTTTTATTTATTTTTTTATCTACAGCTTGTTATGATATGTATGTTTAAAAAAATTGAAAACAATAATCATGAATTGAGTCTCGGATATAGATAAATTTTCATGTTTTAGCTGAATGGAAGTTCTGGTTTTGGGTTTTGTGACCTATCTACTTCCTCTGAAATTAAGGAAGAAAAGAAAAAAGAATTTCCTTTGCTGCATGATAAAAATCTTACGCTTATCAGGTGGCAGAAGTTATATCCAAGAGGGGACTAAAAGAAGCCAAGGTTGTAGTAAGTTTAGTGCTTACACTACTCTCCACGAGATTAGGGACATTTTTCTTATGTGGGTTCCTATGTTTGGATTGGAGGTGGCCACGACATTAGTGCTTCACAACAAAGAACGATGTGATCATAGGGGTGCTCGACACAGGTGCCTAGATGGAGATGAAAGGCTTTGATGACACAGGACTTGGTTTTGTGCCTAGTAGTCGGAAAGGTGAGTGTGAAGTTGGTACAAACTTCAGCTCATTGAAAATAATGTTCTATATCTTACATAATATAAAAATTAAATGTTAGTGAATTTGATGATTATTAACACTATTTTAATTTTAGATGTTAGTGAATTTTATAAATAAAAAAATTAGTCATTGTTCATAATTTTTTAAGAATTTATAATTTTTATTTTACAATTTTTAGTATTTTATAATATCTTTATACTTTTTATAATTTTTAAAACATTTTTTTATGTTTCATATGATTTTTAATATTTAATATTACATAAGTTATATAATAATTATTATCGAAAGATATATATATATACATATATATAAGATAAAAATTAAAAATGAGAAATAAAAAGCAAATTTGTAAAAAATGAAAACCAAACACTAATAAGGTACAATAAGTAGTTTTTTAGTATTAATTACTTATACAACAAAAGTAAAACCAAACATATATTTTACTTGATAAAGTACTTTTTAAAAAGTAAATTTATAAAAGAATTTTTTATCTAAAAGTAATTATGAAAAATAAGTAATACCAAATTAGGGCTAAGTTGATAAATTTTTCTCAAAACACTTTTACCTCCACCATCACCGCTACCACAACAACCAACTCCTCCTCCTCTACCACCACTAACTCCATCATATCTCCACCACCTTATCATCCATAACCACCACCACAACAACCAACTCCTCTTCCTCTACCACCACTAACTCCATCATATCTCCACCATCTTATCATCTATAACCACCAGCACCAACTCCTCCTCCACCACCACAACAACTCATCCTCCACCACCAACTCCACCATATGATTCATATCTCCACCACCTTATCATCCACCACCACCACCACCACAACTCACTCTCTAAGACCAACTCCATCATATCTCCACCACCTTATCATCCATAACCACTACCAACAAATTTACAAGTCAAGCAATTTTGACATTGCAACATCCATTTATCTAACTAGTTTAAAGATTTAAAAAAAAATGTACAAACATAATAAATCATATATGATACATTGAAGAATGACACTCATCATCTTTCTTTAAAAAAAACTTAAATTAAAATTCATCCATCCTCCTAGATACAAAACAAAATATGTCCATCATCATCTACAACATAAACTCAAAAACTTCACAAATTTTTCACAATCAACGAAAAGTGAAACTACACATAAGGAGAAGGTTCTAATTTGCTAATGATATGTGCTTGCACTAATATAAGTCATAATATAGACTGGCGCTGTTCTAATGGATATTTATTTAGCATATCATAGTCTACAAGATTCTTTAAAAGATAGAGAGTAGTCTACATCTTGTACCTTGAATCAAAGTCAAGCTCCTCAACACACGGTATAGCTTCCATGGGACCAACACGTTAGTGTTTGTCCATAATTGTGACAAACTTCTCTACCTATTCGCTTTACATTTCAGAACATGACGTAATAAATGCATCTATTTTCCTCTTACCCTTAATGCATTTTCCATAACTCACACTTGCTTGTGGCACACTTGTATTACTAGCATATGAAACATAGTCTTGTGAAGAAGGAGGTGGATTCCTAAAATCTATACCAAATGAACTGAATCCCTTAATGTGAACTTTGTCTTATGAAACCATATTATCAATGTCATGAATCATACTGCTAAATTATCCATTGTCTTGCAGCCAATATTCTTCTTTCTCTTACTTTAGCAGCAGTTACAACATTATCCCTGAGTACCCCATCCTTAAAAAAAAGCTCTTCCAGTTTTTTATGTAAGATAATTGTTTTACCCTTCCATTCTGCAGCCTTTAGATTGCTCTATGACAAACAAAAAAACGAAGTACATGAAACCAACAAAACAAAACAAAGTACGATTTCATCAAATTGACACTACACACATTTCAATTAGTTGATTCCATACTTTATCTTTGAGATCCCACATTTGAGTAGTAGGATTAACACCCCCAACCACTATGTGAAACATTCCTAAATATGTCATAACATTTAAAAGACTTTCCTTTTAGATATTTTATCCTATTGTGAAATTGGTTCTTATTCCATGAGGATTTAGGAAACTTCTCTTCAAGTTCTTTTACCATGGAATTGTAAGCTAAAATTAATTAAGAATATCAAATGCCAATGGCAAAATGATTTCAATAGTAAGCTTGAAATTATCTTATTGTATATAAATTTTGAACTTAAAGAGATAATGGAAGGAAGTGTCATAACTAAATAGTTATGGCTAAAAAACAAACAATTGTAGGTTAGCTATAGGTTTAAAACAAAAAAATGCATACAAACTGAAGCCTTGGTCTGCAACATATGCTAACTGCAATCAAACAGTGCAAAAACATTCCGACCAGAAATTCAAACAAAACAATGCAAATGTATTTGAGCAAAAAAAAAACAAGCCTAACATAAATTTACAGGAAGAAAATAAACTGTGTAGGAGGCAACACAAACAAAATAAGGTAAATATTAAAAAATTATAGGAGACAAAAGTTTGCAGAAGGATTTGCCAATAGTCAATTGCACAATTCAGATATTCAATTATCCTTCATTGAATTAACCTCAATGGATCCTCTAATAATGAAGATATTCATAAATGACAACGGTTAATTACACAAACATATATTTGTTCAAGCAGTTTATTGGTCATGGTCTCCAATTCAAGCAAAAAATTGCAGATTGGTGGAATAGAGGATGTCAAACTTAGCAACCGTTTGGAGAAATAGTATTAATCAAGCAACAATTGACCATGAATCAAGAAAAACAAATAACATCACAACAAAATATCTAAAAAAAGGATCAAACCAAGCATTATCAATCTAGTAAAACAAACAAAACAAGGTGATTTAAACCAGAAGGAGAACATCAGTTGAAGTGCAACCATGAGAGCTTCGACCAGATGTCATGACCAACACAAATTGAATAGGGGAATGTGCACGACCAATATCAGATCTATACATGATCATTTCAACTAGAAGAAAAATGGAAAAAATGAGTTACCTGGCCATCGAACGTAGAAAAGGAAAAAATAAATAAATAGGGTAATGGATAAGGCCATTGACACTACAACTCTTTGAGAGGAATAGATGCTACGAGAAGAGAAGAGAGTGGTCATCGACACTGCAACTACGATTTTCATTGCTAGGATGTTGATGAAGCATGATGAGGTAGAGGCAAAGGGAGTAGGGACTACAATAGTGTCGAGGGAGGCTTGCAAAGAATGAGAGAAGAGGCAAGTGAGGAGAACGACTTGCAAAAAATTATTAGAGGTATTTTCATCCAATTATGCAAAAATTTTACTTAAATTATAACATTTACCTCCATTACTTCCTAAATTTGGGGTTAATAAAAATTAGGCTAAATAGGGTGAATGGTAAACATTAACTCAGATTCACCCCGTCAAGGTTAATAATTTTTTTTTCCAAATGAGGTAAATTAATTTATTCATCCCCATTAACCCCTTTACACCCCAAAACAAATAGGCTAGAAGTGTACGAGCTTAGTCACCCCGCTCTCGATCTACCACCGCCGTACCGATAGCAAGTTATAATATTTTGAATGAGTTTACATAAATGTACACCATCAAATAATTTCTTATACTCAAAACATTTTATATTTTTCTTTCGAATAATAAGACTTACAAAATTTTAGCATACTTTTTTTATATAAATATTTACATCGAAGTTTACTAAGATATTCTAACATTAATTATACTTTCCTAATTAATAATCTAATTTTGTTTATATTTACAAATAAAAATAGATGGATAAAATGAGTAACAAAGAATTTATATTTTATATTTGTTTGTTAAATGACTTATATTACTGTAATACCCCAAATTGTGCGGAGTGTTGTAAGGATTGAATTGGCTACTTATATCAATATGGTATACCATCCTTTTAGTGATTCCGTCCTAAGAACTACATAGTTAAACGTGCTAGCCGTGGAGCAATTTTAGGATGGATGACCCTCGTATCAACTCAGGGTGTTACAATTACAAAGTAAATCTTTATATATATATATATATATATATATATATATAAATGAAAGATCTTTTATAGTAAAAAAAATAATGTATAAAATAATTGTTTGTCGATAAGTTATTACTAAAAGTAAGTCATTATAAAATAACATATTTAAATGGAATATATTATAAAATAAATCTTTTAAAAAAATGATAGACCTTTTATTGTAAAACAAATAATGTATAAAATAATAATTTACAGATAAGTTATCATTAAAAGTAAGTCATTATAAAAAGTGGTGTTTGGCATATTTCAACATCTTTATCATATAAAATGGATGCAGGAATTTCCGGTGTTCTCTTGAATCTAAAGAGAAACTTACCATAATCTCTTATTAAGGGATTTTCCTCAATTGGTATTTTATCAATAAGAAGCACTTATGAGCTACTCATGATAAACGATACTTAGACAATGACTTCTTAATTAAAAAGTATTCACACAAGGCCATGACTTGTGTGAGTGAAGTTTAATCCCCACTAGACATATGGCCTTCTAAACAATGGTAAATCATACTCCCATGTCATTTGAATTAGCCTTATATTAGCATCACAAGATGGACAAAGAATCAAAATATTTCTTTTGTCAATTTTTCATAACAAATTACTAGCAAAAAAAAAATAGTGCTAACTAATTTTTATATATGATATAACTATTAATTTCAACACAATGCAGGACTTGTGGTCACTTTATTGAGTCTAACTAAAATATCCCAAAACCTTAATTTAGAAAATTATGGCAAAATAAGGATTTATTAGAAAAATTAATGAAATAAATTATTTTATTAAAATAAGATGAAGTAATTAAGAAAAAATCAAGAGGAAAATAATAAATATTTTAATTAGAAAAAAATTAGGTTATTTTACTAATTAAAATGGAATTAAGGAAAAATCATGCAAAATATCCTAAATTAATTTAAAAAGGGAATTTAATTATTATTTTATTAAAATATTATTATTTTAAATATTTTAAAATACCAAAATATTCTAAATACCCCAACCCACCTATTTTTCCTTTCCCCCCTTTTTTTCTTTCCTTCCTCTCCTTTCTCCTTTTCTTTTTTTTCCTCCACCCCCAATTTGGGCCTGCCTCCCCGACGACCCAAACTTTCTTCCCTCTCTTCTCTCCCCCACACAGCCCAAGGCCCGCCTTCCTTTCTTTTCCCTCGCCAACCGCCTAGTCCGGCTCCCTCTATTTTTCTTTCTTTCTTTTTCCCCCGCACTAGCTGGTCCATTCCTTTCTTCTTCCTTCTTCCCTGAACCGTCTTCTTCCCCAACCCGCATCTTTCCGACTCTTCCCCATGCAATCATATGACCTCTGTAACACCACACGTCGGCCTACCACCTCCCCTCTGTCCCCCGTTGATCCCTCTCCCTTTTCGATCCAATCAGCCTCTCTCTCTCGTCACACGTGCCCCTCTCCCCCTTCCTTTCTCCTTCCCCGAGCTGACAAGACCAACAACTTTGCAAGCTTATACCAGTCGGGAACTACTTGCCAACGACCTATTACGCATGCAATTCCCTTCCCCTCTCCCTCCTCTATCATTTCCCCCCTTCAATGGCCTATAAATACCCTTTAACCACCCCCATTCGATCTTTTCTTTACTGCCCAGAATTTCCTTCCTTTGTTGCGTCGTCGCCTATTCAGACATCCACCCTATTACTGCCTCATAAACCGCTGCCCGAACTAACTCCCAAAACACTCTCTACACCACCCTCCACCAAACTACACCACCCACCACCCTCAATTCTCCCTACACGAGACGCCTTGACCGTACAAAGTTGGTTATTTAACCAACCTCTTCTCACCCACTGTCTCTCTTTGCGCCGCCGTCTGCTGCCATTCCCGTAGCAACCATCACTTCCTATACCCCCAAAACCACCACCAGAACCTCCTATACCTCCCCCTACCTTCCTTTTCCCCTACCTCCCTCTCCTTCTCCCTTCCTCTCTCTCCACTACTTTCGGCCACCACACCCCCCGTCGCCTACGCAACTCATTTGGCTACACCACCACCACCATTCCAGCCCTCTCAACCTAGGGCATCCTCCATCACCTCAATCACCCTCTCATTTCCCCTCTTCTATCTTAAACAACCACCTTTCCACCCTCTCTTCTCCCTTCACCGTCGTTGTCGGTGCCACCTGTTCACCACCATCCTTAGGTGGTACCCTAACCCCCACAACCCTTAACCCTACTTATGCAAATGTTATATCTTTTATTTGTATTATTATTATTATTATTATTATTATTATGTTATCATTATTATTTTTCTTATCATCATTATTATTAAATATAACTTCGAAATATTAATAATACTACTATTATTAATGGTCGAAACCTTATTATCATCATCATCATCATCATCATCATCATCATTATTTTTATCATCATCATCATCATTATTAATACTAACTTTGGCATATTATCACTATTATTATTATAAATATTTCAACCCTTATATTATAATTATTACGATTATTATTATTATTAGTATTATTCTTAAAAATATTATCATTATTGTTATTATTACTATTATTTTTATTATTATCACTATTATTAACCTCGACCTTATTGTCACTAAGGTTAATATTATTATGATTATGAGGACCCTTTCAAGTATTATGCTTAAGATTAGAACTATTATTGTTGTTGTTGTTATTATTGCTACAACTATTATTATTACTATTATCAGTAATATTAAAGCTATTATCTTTAATAATATCAATATGGCTATAAATACCTTATCATGAACCTATGTACCTCCTAAGACCTATTTTAACTAGTAATAACATAATTATCTACCTTAAGAATAATAACCTACTTTTATTTATAAAACTACTATTGATAATAGTAACCCTAATATTAGGCTATGATAAGGGTAAGGTAGGAAATAATAGTAACTTTGGTAAGAGGGAATTTAACCCTTAGTTTTTCCCTCTTATAGGTGAATAAAGTCAAAACCCTAAGGAGGCGTAGGAGCGTACTCCAAGACCGGTGTGGTATTAGGTAAGAATGTAGCTAAGACCAACTATGTGTGTGTTCTGTGATTTGTATGTCATGTGCTATGTTATGTTGTATACTTTATAACTATTATGACTGTTTACGTGTAGGCCAGCTTGAAGTTGAGATATACTTATGTGACTTTCTTATGATATGTGTATAATGATATGTATGTTTTGCTTATGATGTCATATGATGTGCCCCTTTAGGACATGCATGCTAGGGTGTTTAATAATATGATATGGGGTGAAGGATGAAAAGGGAAAATGGGGAATTGAGTTGACAAAAGGGATATGGGATTGACCTAATTATCTCATGATCCATGATGGGGGAAATAAAAAGGTAATTATGAACAATATAAAAGAGTGGGGTGAACCTTGCATAGGATGGAAGGAGGTTGTATGGGAAGCTTTAGAGTTTGCATGTGAAACTCTAGGATTTACATGGGATGGATGGAGTTTGCATGGTGATGATCCTTACATGGGAAAAGTTATCTTAGGGTGTAAGTAAGGTAAAGGAAGAGTTGTTGGAGTGATTAGAGACTTTGGGTGAAAAATAGTATGTAGGTTAGTATAAGGGTGCATAGGAAACATGGCTAGGGTTTGGGAGGAAAACCTTAATTTAGAGCAGTTGTGAGAGTAAAAATAATTGAGGGTGAGTGGAATATGGGATGAGAGTGGAAGAATATCATGTGTAGGGTGAGTATGGATGTCATGGGAGAGAAAGGATGGTAGGGGAGAAATGGAGGGGTGACATTATGGAAGAAAGGTGCTAGGGTTTGAAGTGGCTAACTAAGGTTTTATGGTCACATGTGTATTGAGGGAGTAAAGTGAAATGATGGTGGTTGAATCTAAGTGAGGTGATGTGTGGAATGGTAAAGGAGATTTAGTTGCGTGAGGTAGAGAAGGATGGGCTACATAGGTCCAATTAGGGTTTTAGGGGAAAACCCTAAGGGGAGATAGTAAGTAAACTTGGATGGCATAAGGTAGTGGGCCTTAACTCACACACTTAGGAGTTGGGCTTCCACCGTGAGTAAATGGAAGAAAGAAAGGATGTTGGGGTGTGTTAGGAGGTGTAGAAGTCTCAAGGTATGGGATGGGCCATCTCGGGAGAATAGGAGTAGATAAATTGTTACATGCATGTCTAGGGTGAAAACTTGTTGAATAAGACACGGTAAGACACTAATCATTTAAAGCGGAATATTATTGACCCGTGCCCAGACCGATCCACCGGTATAATAGTGGCTAGGTACCAAGGTACCCTAGAGATCAATCCACGACATATAATAGTAGTTAGGTGCGTTATGCTCTATGCGTTTTCAATCCACTGGCTATAATACTAGGGGATCCTGAGCTCAATAACCCAAGCTCTAAATTATTATAAGACATGAAAAAGACACTAAGTACTTATAGTGAAATACCATAAGAGTTGAGGCCAGATCGATCCACCGGCATAATAGTGGCCAGGAGCGCCTTGCGTTGGAGACCAATTGGTGTGACCGTAGCCGGCACGCAATTTAAACCCTCTTGTTGTCAATTGTAGCACTGGTAAATAAGGGTATCGTTCTAGGTCGGGGATTGAGAGGGCTCACCTCTATTTAACTAGCTTGAAAATAAAACTAAAACAAAAAATAAAAATCCTAAATAACACAGAATAAATAAATAAGAAAAATATGAATGGGGTTTTATAAAAATAAAAATAATAAAAGGAATAAATAAAATAAAATAAACTAATAATGAAATAAATGAAAATAATGGGAAACCGCAGATATGAGAAATATGTTAGGGAAATAAAAATCCACCACTAGATTATGTCGTAATATAATATTTATTTCTAAGTCATCCTTTAATCATGAGAAAGAGATCGACCAAGTTGCACACCAAAAGCAGGTCTATACACCTTATATTACTTCCCTTAATTAATTAATACGACAAAGCGCCAATATTAACCCTATTAAATACTAGTAGTATAGCAGCAACAAGTGGCTCCTATATTTAACTAGATTTAATGCCTTAAGTGTAAGTGGAAGACTGTCAATCTAAGTACCCATACTAGTACAAAAAGCATGTCTACCTGTATTTCATTTCCTTAACCCACATGTATCGAAACGTTTTACCACTTCGATTAGAATCACAAAACGATTAGGTGAATTGCTATCTAACCTAGCTGCAATTTATACATATAAATTCTAGTATATTTAGATGGCCACCTAGCAGGCAAATAATCCTACATACTATCACATATGATGTACCAGAACAAGGCATGCACCAAATAAACTATACTTGACAGAATTATACAAATAAACGATAGCAATTAACATAGAGTCAAGAAACAATCTCACGAAACAAAGAAAATAAAATTACAATTCAAATCATAATCTAGGGTTTCAATTCATTCCCTAACAATAAATATTCAACCAACCATAATTAAAGAATTAATTACACAGAAATATGTATCTAAAATATAAATTAAAAAATAAGAGAAAGAAATAACTGGAATTAATTTTGAATTAAAGATCAAGAATTTATTCAGATAAAAATTAATTTTATCTGAAATAAATTCTACCCGTATTAAACTATTCCTCTTTCTTATTTTCTCTTCTCGGCGCTTTAATTTTCGTGCAACAAATTTCTTTTACTTTTTCTTTCTCGGCTGACGGCTGTCGAAGGCGCTGCTGTGTTGCACGCCTCGAACTCCGTGCCACTCACTTTCCGTGTGTCTGTCTCCCGTCCTCTCTGTGACGCACCTTTCCGAGCCTGTTGAGGCTCTCGACCTCTGTCTCTGACTTGCGGCTCTGCCACCTAACGGCATAAGCTACTTCTTTATGCCTTTCTCTCCCGTCTTATATTTATAACCTGCACCCTCCTTTTTACTTCCGTGTTGCGCCCCACCTTTCCACGTCAGCCCTGCTGACTTTTCTTCATCTATTTTCGTCGGCTGACTCAGCCCTTGCTGAGCTCGCCCGCCTTCATTTCTTTTTGTTTCGTTTGTTTCTAGGCCTTTGGGCCTTCGGCCTTTGGCCGTTGGTCCATAGGTCTTATTTCTTTTTTTTTCTTTTGTTTAAAAACAAACCCTGCAAAATAAAATTCAATAAATAATAATAAATAATACTTTATTATAAATTTACTTAATTTATATCATTTTAGCTCAAATAATAAAATTTATGTAATTTTTACCACTTAAGTATAAAACAATAATTATTCCCCTATATTAGTTAAATAAACTACCAAAAACTAAGATTATAAGGGTATAAAATGTGTCAAAATATGAGCTCATCACCAATCCACTGGCATATAATAGTGGTCAGGTACATTCTGCCTTATTTGTTTCCAATCCACCGACTATAATAATGGGGTTCCCGCACTCGCATAGATTGATAATAAGTATGGTGTGAGATGAGTAATGATCAGAGATTTAAAGAATCCATTGATTCGAACTATAGCTCAACCTCTATTATCTGTACTATTTGTATGATGTTTATATGATCATGCTTGTATTATATGTCTTTATATGCTTGGCCTTAGATTCATGGTTACCTTACTCAATACGTAGCATACTAACCACCTGTTTCATGGGCGCTGCTCATTCCTATGAATAGAGGACCCTACTGAGTTTGTGCAGGTAAGAGATGCTATTTTTGATGCCTTCAATGCTTACGAGGCATTGGTTTACTTCAATTATGTTTTATTGTACTATACCTTTTATACCTTTAGAAACTTTAATTATGTACTCTTAGATTGTAAACTCTTTTACCCGTACTCTGATTTCTATATTATGAGCACTTCAGCTCTTCTATAAGATCTTGTTTTAAGTTTGACTTATGATTAATGGTAATTTTTCTTTAGCCTTGTGGTTAGTACAAGACCGGCTGGGGGCCAGGCCTGTACTAATCACGGCGATAATATCCCTGAAATTCATAGATTTATTTTCCTTTCTTCGGTTGTATCTTTTAATAAAATAAAAATTTTTAGTAGTGAATTTTGGGAGTGTTACACTAACATATATGTGTTCTAAGATTGTCGAACCATAACTACCTTATGGTGTTAGTTTAACTATTAATCTCATGATCAAAGCTTAGGATATCATCCTATTTAGAGCTATCTTGAATTATCATCTTTAGTGTTATATGTTGACAAATTTAGTATTGGAGTAATGATGAAGCTTTTTGTTAATAGTAATAATCAACTAACTTTTTCCCCCACAATAGATTTCAACTTTGCAAAATAAAAAATTAAGGTTTGTCATCAACTATAACTCAAACAAAATCCCGATCGATGTCTAGTTTTTTAGGAAATTAGTTGGACTTTGCTTCTTAGTGGTTTTATGTAATTTAATGGGGATGGAAATATTGCTAAGTTGTGTTTAGGGATTATACTTTTCCTTAGTGATCTTTTATCTAATATTCAATTAACATTTTAATTTTATTCGGGAAGTGCTTTGTAATATTACATTGGGTTAAATATTTTATGAATAAAATGGTCACTGGGTATAATGCTTATTACATTTGTCGGTTATGGTGCCGTCACCATTATTGAACTTTGGAGGGTTTACTATAAGTCCTTGTTGGCAAGGAATTATTAATCCACTATGATACAAGTATCCTATGACTCTAAGCTGACAGTATCATTTCACACTGACACAGTCAAGTTCTATTTCACACCTGTGTAGTATTGGTTGAAGCTTATTAGACACTAATGAAACCATTTGTAACCTGACCGCACTTCATTAACTAATTTTTGAGACTAAGTGCTCATATGGTATGGGGTAATAGTGGTAGAAAAATTATATTTATATATAATACATTTAAATTTTGTTTTTTTAAATAAATATCTATTTTAGATTTTAAATTAATCTGAAATGAGTATTTCAATAAAAATATTTTTTATAATTAAATAACTAATATAAAAGATATAAAATAGGAAAAAAGTCCACCTCTATTAATCCTATACCAAACAATCCCTAAGCGAAGAATAATTTCGTCCATGTTAGTCATGCCAACTATGTGGATTACAAATATTTTATCATAATAGGTACTTTGACGCATGTTTTGGCATAATTTGTTGATATAGTATGGTATTGTGCTAGCATTAGGTGTGAACAACCACATTTAGATTTATGTAAGCTTTGTTTGGGATCGTTGGTTTGTTAAAAAAATAAAATTTTACAATCAAATATAAAAAAATTGATAAGCCTAGATTAATGTTTTATTTAACCTATTTGGTAAAAAGATTTGTGGTAAATATGGACTAAGGTAGGTTAGACATTAACCAATTCATCCAAATTTATTAACTACCAATTTTGTGGCGAAAATATCATAATAAAAAGTTGTTACTCTTGAGTCCTTTGTCATTTTCTTTTGGCCTTTCATACTGAATTTTATACTTCATTTCAAAAACTAATATCTTTTAATATATATTCTTACAAATTATTTAAAAATTATTATGAAATTATTTTATAATTCAAATATAATAATTATATTTTTATATCATAATGTAATATACTTAGAAAGAAATAGATAGTAAATATTTATCCTAAAAAATAGTTAGAACTTCCCTTTAAAAATAGATTGAGTAAGATCTACACTAGTGATTATACCAAATTCTCTTTTACCAAAAAATAAATAATACAAGTGTTATTATGACATCGATAAACTCTTCTCCCAAAACCAAGTTACCACGGGTTGCAAGGAGATAAGAAACACCATATCTCCAAACACAAGTACAATTTTCATTTGGAAAACTAGAAATATAACAACTTAATATTTTTGAAGAAATATATAACATATTATTCAATTTAATAAAAAAAAATAAGTAGAATCTTTTCCAAATAATACTTATTTTATAGTTTTATTTAGAGTAAATGTAGATATTACTTTGAAATATTTCTTCCTCCATTCAATGTACAATAAATGGTATCTTTTTTGCTATCGATTAACCTTATACCAACCGAGCACTTTATAGAGGAGAAATATAATAAATTCTTTGTCACACTTTAATCTTTAGCAAACTCAATGATAATCCTTCTTCTACAACCCTTCTCATAATAGATGGTGAAGGCTAAAAAGCATTTATAAGACTATTGACATTAATAAAGTACCCTTTTAATTTTTTAACAGAAATCTATCACCATAGAACTCCATAGTTAGATGTATCTGATTCAGATTAATCCAATGATGGGTGACCTCTTAAAAACATTTCCGAAAGCAAGTGGGTGGGAATAAAGTATCATAATAAATATTCATGTTGATTTATAGGATCAATCTTTCGCCCTAAAAGAACTATTGGTAATTATCCACCGACATTAAAAGATCAGGGCATTACACTTTGACTAGACCCTCTTTGGTCCAAGTTAAGGGATGATAATGAAGCAAGGAGGGGATAGAGATCCCATCTTTATTCCCCAACACAAAACACAATATAAATTTCCGAGTTCATATTGAATTTAATTTTTTATTAACAATTATTTATAACCCTATTTTCTATTGGGACTAAATATCCATCCCCGTTGTGATCTCCAAGCCAAATTATTGTTCCTATCTCTAAAAAATCATTCCCAAAACTATCATCGGAACCCAAAATCATCCCTAAAATTCACCCCTAAACAATATGGGTTTATCATCCCAACTCTTATCATAGTCCGAGTTGGTGGTTTTTGTTGGGAAAAAATACATTGTAATAGGAACACGAGAAGGCATGTGCTACACATGGCTTGCCTCTTACGAAAGCAAAACTCTCACATTTATAATAAGCAAGATAGGGAAGAATGTAACAAGTACAACATAAAGGCATTATTTCCTTCCTTCGGCATTCAACTTTTTTTTTCTTCAAAAAAACAAATTATAAAGATTATAATGTTACGAAGCATTGTACATATCTATTATGTGTGTGCATACCCTATAAATATACGCCCCACCTAAAAAATCCTCAATTCTTCCCTCAAAATCTAAAAATTCTCCCAAACTAAGCGGTACAAAAATTATCATCCTAGCCAAGTTACCAACATCCTCTATTTATTTCCATTCAAAGTGCGTTGTAAAGTAACTCACTCAGGTATCCTATTTGGTCAAGCACGCTCATCCTGGGCTGTGGCTACGTGTTCATCGATATGATTAATTGGTCATTATCTCCGTGTGTCATGGTGAATGTTCTTGTTCCGCTCCCGCCACCAGCACTTTGGTTCAGCGGTACAATGGAAAATTGTGATGGAAGACCAGCACAACTAAAGCAGGCAAAATCTAACCCGGTCAATGAGCTAGACAAAATTATACGAAATAAAAGTTTCAAGTTTGATTAGTTATGTTTGAGAATGAATGTTGTGCTAAACGAAAGATAATTACATATGACTGTGATTTGAATGCGGTTTCATCATGAGTTTAAAAAGCATTTAGCCACCATCTATCCATCATTTTTTTCAACTTGGACCTCCAGCTCACAATTTAGAATACCTTTTCGATAATAATAATAATAATAATTTATTCTGGTGGTATACGGTGGTAACACCATGAATAAAAAAATTGGACTCCGCCACTGTGTGTAGATCTAAGATAAATAAATATAAAAGGCTTTGTACATGTAAGTCTATCTCAGATAACCACTAAAGTCGGGAAAATAAGATAAACAAAATACAATAATCAGTAACCAAAATAAAAACAAAGAATCAGAGCCGGCCAGTCACCGGTTGTTATTAATCGTCGTGAGCAACGTCAATAGCAACTAGCAAGTGATGGTGGGGGAAAAAATGGTTTTGAAGCTGATAGATCAATGATTATTGATTACATCTGCCACTGCTAGTAAGTTCGGGTCAATAAATCTCTCCCAAGACATCCTTCCGTCCGTAGCACGCCTACGGAAAGAGCGTCCACTCTCATCTTGGTTCTCCAACCCAGAAGAGGTTTCACACGCCAGCACTCCGACTACCTAACAAATATACGAAATAAACAGAAAGGGTGTCTATTAGAATTCCATACCCGTTGACACCGATAATGTTTCATTGAGCTCAGATGCTTTCTCCACGCCCTTGGAACGGTAAGGAGCTATCATATGATCTGACTGTGAAAGAGCACCGAGCAAATCATTCTCAATACATTCATACCTGCATTGCATTAAAAATCCAGGCATTAGTGATGCTCAAACGTCAAAACTCCAAACTCATGCCAAAACATCCGCTCAGTGCTTTAAACCTTGACAATATATAGGCGCAAACTCACATTTTTCGGCAGAGGTTATCAACAATATTAGACATAGTAATTATCTGCATCTTTATTTCCTGGACTTTATTTTCCTCATATCTATCAAATGGCTCCTCCAACCACATCGAAAGCTTCTCAATATTTGCCTCTAGCTGCTGTTGTTGGTCTTCAAATAAGTGCTGTTTTATCAGCCTTACATCCTCGCTCATTTCATTGTAGAACAACTCATCTCCAAACATGTAGAATGCAAAGGGATACGAATATGATAGGATGCGCCTTGATCTGAAGAGTCTTTTGAGTCCGTCGGTTACCCAGCTGAAATCCTTGCATGCAGATCCTCTTTCTTCCAATTCAGACGTCTTTTGCAGCGTTGTTTCCTTAAGCCTAGTTTCAAGCTTGTACGAATCAGCGTGGGCCTTATAACGGTCATGGTAGTGAATATACCGCCATAGGTTGCTTTTCGCACGCTCGGTCTTCTCTAAATAATCTTCCTTGTATCTCCCACAACTATGACCAGAAATGGTCTGCCAGGTATGCTGTTTGCCAGTTTTTCCACCACAAAGCCAGCTACAACAATAGCAGATTAACAGAGTGATTCAGGTCAAAATGACAGTATTTCCACAGAAAATGCCCAGCGATCATGAATAATAAAAGGATTGACTCCACAATAAGCTTGGGTTTAATATGAAGCCCCCGATACAACTTTCTACCCTAGTGAAACACAGATAATATAAGCAAAAGCTAGTACCATGCCAGTAGGCAGCGACTGTGAGCTAATCAATAATTTGCCAATCTTCCACCTTTAAATCATTAGTAATCTAATTATCCATCCATTCATTGTTCAGCATCGATGAAAGACACTACGCTTGCACTGCTGATAATTTGAAGCGTAAATTAGTAATCCCAGAGTTATACAGGCAACATCTAATCCACCCCACCCCACATGGAATATGATATCGGCAATGTGGAAATGAAATTACAGATATATCGGCTGATGCGATACAATGAAGCTGATATATCGCGAGATATCCAAATATTAATTGATATCTTTGTCAATATTTGTTGTGACAAAAAAGAAGAAAAAAAATCATGCTACAAATACGACAAGTGCAATATATAAATTATTTGTGACACCTGATACCGCAAACCCAATTACAACCTTGACTGTGGGTTTACTGCCTATCTCACCAGCCACCCCTTAAGAAGACCATGAAATATAGGACAATGTTTCCAGAATTGTGAGCATCAAAGTTTTGAGCAGGCTCAACTTCGACAGCTGAGCAAAAAGCCTCCACAATCAAGGTTAAAAAGCTGAAATTGTTTACTCTACAGAAAGATAAGACTCCACGTGATCATTAAGGAATCCAGTGGTTAACAATAACTTGAAGGTCAAGAAGCATCAAACTTCGCACATTAGCATTCTGCTCCCCCCACCCTTCAACTACTCATTCATCTTATCAACTTCCATTCAAGTAGTTGAATGAGAAGGTTGGCAGATTCAGAAGTTTCAAGTTTAAAAGAAATTTATATGATAAGTAATAATAGCAACACGAACATCATGACGAGTGTCAATGATGCTAGGCATTACAGTATTCTGCCAACCAAGAAAACTAGTTTTCCGGGAAGGGGCGCAGGTGTGTGTGCAACCCAACGTGTGATCTCCACCATAGCTGTTACTTCGACACTCAGAAGTCGATAAATTAATGCATTCATCAAAATCAAGAAAAGAGAGAAGCAGATTTTAAATCAAACACTTACCAGAACGGTTGGCCACAAACACAGACTACCAGGTTACATCCTCCATTCTTTTCTACAGGTTTATAGCACTGGGGGCAGGGCTTTGTGTTGGCTGTAAGCCAATTAACTGTCTCTGATTCATCATGACACTTCTTGCCCCAGAGATCCCACATAAGGCATGAACAAGGTGAGTGCGCTTCAGATGAGCAACTAAAACAAAACTGTTCCCCACAAGCACATTCAACCTCGCATAGCACATCATCCTTGACACGAATTGCATTTCCACAATTTGGAAGACTGGGGCACCATTTAACCTTTCTATTATCCTCAATGTATGATTCAAGAAGGAAGCGATCAAACTTTTCAGCAAGATTAGAATCCTTTGCACTGACAAGGTGTCTGACTTTTGCTTCATCACAAATAGCATGGCATTTATAAGCCATGCATCTTATACTCCTACTCTGGCCCTCCTTTATCTTCACTAAAAAATGCTCCGTCCAACCTAGTAGTCATAAGCATCCAAAAGAATGGGAAAAATAAATACATACATACATATTATTGGGCAATACAAGCCATTCACATTGGAAAACAAAAGAAACATAAGAAGACTGGAATAACGCTAATCTAGCTGCATAACCCAACATGGGGCTGCAATTTAGAAGACGGCAGCCTCTATCACTAGCCTACATCTTAGAATAAAAAGGAGATGAATAGAAAAGGCGTGTCTAGTATCTCACACCAAGAAAGGAAAAAAGCGGGCCCAGGTGTGGGTGTCTAAACTAATGCTTACGCCAAATCACAATACATGCAATCACTAAGCACTAGTCAACTCACCATATTGATATCCGCTGATCGCTGCAATTCTAGTTTTAATTGGTAGAATTCTTCAATAACATCAAACTCAACAGAAAAAAAGAAAATGCCGCTTCTCTAACACAATTACACTGAAGAACCAGGTAATAAATTTAAGCGAGAATCTTGATAATACAATCCACCAACGATTTATTAAGACATGGAAAGATATCAAGTTACAAATAACAATCTGATAGGCCATTGGTGAAGCACACTTTTGTGAGGAGGACACACAGGACGCCGTAAGCTAAGCAGGGACCTATGGAGTGTGTGAGGAATAGGGGCAAAGTTGGCATTACAATTTATTTCCGTTTCGATTCCTTTTCTGATTATGTTTTTCTTTCTTGTATGGGTAGTTACGGGATGTCAGCAGATTGTTAGTTATATATAGTCGGGAGGGAGGAGAGAGGAGGGGGGGGGGAACAGAAAGAATTGTGGAGGCACCAGGGTCTCGAAAACCTGGATACCAGACTATAATCATATTGATCTTTTTTTTCTGATATCACATTGTCCATTACTACAGCTTCCCCCATCTCCTAACATTCTTGGTATCAGAGCACGGTTCTAAGCAAGGATGGCTCAGAAGAAGGTTGATGCCCTCGAAGAGAAGATGCAGGAGTTGCAAACAAGATGGCAAAATGATATGGTAGCTATTAGAAAGGACCTGGGACGTATACCTGAGTTGGATGCAAGGATTGGATCGCTTGATGGGAAGATGGAATCGATGGAGAAAACTCTGGGAAATTTGGTGGCCCGTTTGGATGCTATCATCGGGCATAATATATCAGAATCCTCGGCAGCTCGATCACTGCAGAGGGAGGAAGGAGCCCGAACGGAGGTAATGGTGAATAACCATGGGGGACGGGGAGAAGTCAAAAGTCCGAGACAGCTGGAGTTTCCCACCTTTGATGGAATGGATCCAGATGGCTGGATTTTTCGGGCTGAACGATACTTCAACCTTAATCACACTTCGGAGCTGGAGAGACTGGAGATGGTAGCGGTAGCCATGGAAGGCAGGGCACTCGCTTGGTTCCAATACACTGAGGATAATCAGGCGTTCGGAACATGGGCTAATTTCAAGGAGAGATTGCTGGGGCGATTTCGTCTCCGGCAAGAAGGCAGCCTCTGCGAGAAGTTTTTAGCCATTAAGCTGGAGGGGACAGTGGACGAGTACGTCGAGCACTTTGAGCTTCTGGCATCACCGTTACAAGGACGATTACCGCCAGAGGTATTGGAAAGCACCTTCCTCAATGGTCTGAAACCAGAGGTACGTGCGGAGGTGAGGGTGCACAAACCAAAGGGGCTCACTGAGATAATGGAGGCTGCCTAACTAATTGAGGAAAAGAACCGGGCGACCCAAAGGATACGGGGTAGCTCCTGGACCCAGCCAGGTAAATTGACTGTGAATACCCCCAGCCCTAAAAACCCCACCCCAACTGCGTCGTTTTACTCCAACCCCAGCTCCACCCTTTCTTCGCCCAACTCGAAGACTCAAAACCCTGGGGGATCGGCTCGTTCTAGCAACTCGACCCCGATGGGTTTGCTGGGAGACTCGTCGGAGACTCGCCGTTCGCTGGGAACCAAAAAAATGAGTGATGCCGAGATGCAGAGGAGGCGCGAGAAGGGCCTTTGCTTTCGGTGTGAGGAAAAATACCACCCGGGGCATGTTTGCAAAAATAAGATGTTGCAGATATTGTTGGTAGAGGAAGGAGCCATGGGAGAAGGGAGTGAGCTAGAGGTTGACACCAGAGAGGAGGAAAAGCAGGAACCTGAGATGGTGGATGGGGCTGTGGAACTCTCCATGAATTCGGTCGTGGGGTTTACTAGCCCCCACACTATGAAACTGCAGGGTCAGGTCGGCGGTCACCCTGTTACTATTCTGATTGACAGCGGTGCGACCCATAATTTTGTGGCTTGGGATGTGGTGAACGAGCTGCAGCTACCGGTAACTTCTACAGTGGCCTACAGAGTGATTATGGGAACCGGAGGATCGGTTCAAGCTCATGGGATCTGCAGGAATGTGACGATCACTCTTCAAGAGATAGAGATTGTTGAAGATTTGCTACCATTGAACCTGGGAAGTGCGGACGTCATTCTGGGGATGCAGTGGTTGACAAAACTGGGAATGACCCACATTAATTGGAAGGCCTTAGTTATGAAGTTTATGGTGGGGAATGCTTCAGTGACGCTGAAAGGGGAACCCGGGTTGTGTAAGACGCAAATTTCTCTCAAAGCAATGATGAGGACGCTCCGACAAGAAGGGCAGGGGGTGCTGGTAGAATGTTCTGCATTGGAAATTCCTAGGCCCAGGGCTGATACTGACTACGAGGTTCCGGTTGAAATACAACGGGTTTTGGAAGAATTTCAGGATGTCATGGACATGCCCACTGGACTCCCACCGCAGAGGACTTCAGATCATCGAATTGAATTACAGCCTGGTACAGCTCTAGTGAGTGTCCGACCATACCGATACCCCCAAGTTCAGAAGGCTGAAATCGAAGCCTTAATTAAGGAGATGATGGCAGCAGGCATTATCCAACCTAGCAGAAGCCCGTTCTCAAGCCCCGTACTACTGGTCAAGAAAAAGGATGGGGGTTGGAGATTCTGTGTAGACTACCGGGCACTGAACAAGGTCACCGTCCCGGATAAATTTCCGATCCCAGTTATCGATGAATTACTGGACGAACTAAAGGGGGTTGCGGTATTCTCTAAGCTGGACTTAAAATCGGGTTACCACCAGATTCGAGTAAGGCCCGAGGATGTGCCCAAGACAGCTTTTCGCACCCATGAAGGGCATTATGAATTTTTGGTAATGCTTTTCGGGTTAACCAATGCCCCAGCTACGTTTCAGGCGCTGATGAATGACATATTCAAACCATTTCTCAGAAAGTTTGTGCTGGTATTTTTTGACGACATATTAGTTTACAGCGCAACAATGGCAGAGCATATCGGTTATCTCAAGACAGTCTTTGCAGTCCTGCGATCTAACTCCCTGTTTATAAATATGAAGAAGTGCAGTTTCGGGCGATGGGAACTGGAGTACCTAGGCCATATTATATCAGCAAAAGGGGTGGCAGCTGATGCATCAAAGGTCCAAGCCATGGTAGAGTGGCCTGTTCCTCGTAATTTGCGAGAGTTAAGGGGATTCCTGGGATTAACTGGATATTATCGGAAATTTGTAGCGAGGTATGCACATATCGCAGCTGCCCTGACCTCCCAACTGAAAAAAGATTGTTTTGGTTGGAATAAGGAGGCACAAGAGGCTTTTGAAAAACTAAAAGCTGCAATGACACAAGTGCCGGTATTAGCGCTGCCCGACTTTACCAAGGATTTTGTCATTGAGACAGATGCCTCCGGTTGTGGATTGGGAGCAGTGTTGATGCAAGATCAGAGACCGATAGCTTATTTCAGCCAGACCCTCGGACCGAAATCAAGGGCCAAGTCGGTGTACGAACGGGAGTTGATGGCAATAGTCCTCGCTGTTCAGCGTTGGCGGCCTTATCTATTGGGGCATAAATTTACAATCCGGACCGATCAAAAGAGTCTTAAGTTCTTACTGGACCAGCGGGTGGTGGCAGAGGTGCACCAGAAATGGGTTACCAAGCTGCTTGGGTACAATTTCAACATAGAATACCGGCCAGGTTGTGAGAATAAGGCAGCAGATGCCTTGTCGAGAAGAGAAGAGGGGTTATCAACTTTAACGATGGTATGGACGCATGATTGGAAGGTGCTACAAGAGGAAGTGGATGCAGATCCAACCCTTGGCCCAATAAAACAGCAGGTGCAGGCTGAACCGGGGGCAGTGGAAGATTATACAGTTCATCAGGGACATTTACTCTACAAGGGGCGCCTCATTCTCCCCGCTACTTCATCCCTCATTCCCAAGCTACTGCAGGAGTATCATGGAAGTGTCGTAGGGGGACATTCAGGGGTCCTGAGAACTTTTCATCGGTTGAACCGCGACGTATACTGGCCAGGTATGAGGAAGCGAGTTCAGAAATTTGTGGCCGAATGTGACACCTGCCAGCGACAAAAGTCAGAGCACTTGGCCCCAGCTGGGCTGCTGCAGCCCCTCCCAGTTCCCGACCAGGTATGGGACGATATTACTATGGATTTCATTGAGGGACTGCCTAATTCGGGGGGATTCTCTTGTGTCCTGGTAGTTGTGGACAGATTGACCAAGTATGCTCATTTCATTCCGCTCAAACACCCTTTCACCGCTCAAGTGGTGGCTGCTATTTTTCTCAAGGAGGTTGTCCGGCTGCACGGCATACCACGGTCTATCGTATCGGATAGAGATAAGGTGTTTCTCAGCCATTTTTGGGGGGAGTTGTTCAGGCTACAGGGTACTTCACTCCGGCGTAGTTCAGCTTACCATCCGCAAACAGATGGACAGACTGAAGTCCTCAATCGTAGCCTAGAAACATACCTTCGCTGTTTCTGCTATGATAAGCCTAAACAGTGGAGTCGGTGGCTGGCTTGGGCTGAATATTGGTACAATACTTCATACCATTCGGCAGCACATACTACCCCATTCCAAGCTTTGTATAACAGGCCTCCTCCTCCCTTAATACGTTATGCAGCAGCACAGACATCGTTGGCAGCAGTGGATGAAGAACTAAGGGATAGGGATTTGGCCTTAGCTGAGTTGAAGTACCATTTGGAACGATCCAAGAAAATAATGAAGGATACAGCCGACAAGAGGCGACGTGACATCCAACTGACAGCGGGAGAGTGGGTTTATGTTAAGTTGAAGCCATACCGCCATAAGTCATTAGCTAGACGTGCCAATGAGAAGCTATCACCAAGGTTCTTTGGGCCATACCGTGTGCTCACTAAAGTGGGAAAAGTAGCATATCGCCTGGAACTACCAGACTCTGCTGCCATCCACCCAGTTTTCCATGTTTCAATGCTGAAACGTGCTCTAGGGAATCAGCAGCAGGCGCAACCTTTACCTCCAGCTCTTACGGAAAATATGGAATGGCAAGTAACACCAGAAAGGGTCGTGGATACTCGCTACAATCGTAGAGGCGCACTAGAAGTTTTGATCAAGTGGCATGGCCTGCCGGACTTTGAAGCTTCATGGGAAGAATACGAGCTACTCAATTCCAGGTTTCCTGCTTTTCACCTTGAGGACAAGGTGAAAGTTCGACAGAGGGGTATTGATAGGCCATTGGTGAAGCACACTTTTGTGAGGAGGACACACAGGACGCCGTAAGCTAAGGAGGGACCTATGGAGTGTGTGAGGAATAGGGGCAAAGTTGGCATTACAATTTATTTCCGTTTCGATTCCTTTTCTGATTATGTTTTTCTTTCTTGTATGGGTAGTTACGGGATGTCAGCAGGTTGTTAGTTATATATAGTCGGGAGGGAGGAGAGAGGAGGGGGGGGGAAACAGAAAGAATTGTGGAGGCACCAGGGTCTCGAAAACCTGGATACCAGACTATAATCATATTGATCTTTTTTGTCTGATATCACATTGTCCATTACTGCAGCTTCCCCCATCTCCTAACACAATCGTAGTTCTGTTCTAATATGTCGGAGTTCTAATGTTGAACAAAACATAAGCAAGACAGTCAACAATTAAATAGTACACTCTAGAACTGTCTACCTGGGCACACTAGCCCAAAGATAGGAATTGTCAAGTTTACGAGTCCAGTCAGTCTCAGTCTCTCAGATCATCAGGTGAACTCGAAGTCATAGGAAAGAACTCCAAAAGAAGAAAAAAATATAAACAATCTTGTAATAAGAGCACTCTGGTAAAGTACTTACAATCGTTGCAATAGCAGTGGCCGCAGTCCATTTTTGTTAACTCATTCCTCGGTATTTCTTCGAAACAAATCTCGCATAGAAGAGATGAAGAAGGGAAAGGATCGTAATAATCAACCATCATCACGCCGGCTTCTTCAAATAGTCGTTCTTTTCCTTTTTCAACAAGAACTGCAAAAACCCTATCTACATCCCAACGGTAATGTATGAGGAGAGATCGTGCATGGTGTTCCCTTATTGACAGCATTTCCATTATCCTCCGGAGATCTTCTCTCTACGTAAATCGACAAAAACTTTTTTCAACACAACAAAACAAACCATCTAGCAGATATTAACATGACTTGTACACAAGTAACCAAGAAGATGCAAAAAATAAAGGATATTTCTTTTCTTCTCTTTTTTTTTTTTTCTTTTTTCTTTTTTATTGTGGTCTCCTTACCTGTGCTGCCAAAAGTGATTCCTTGGTGATCAACTGCAAGAGTTAAAACAAAGCTTGAAAATAAGTACCAGGAATATAAATCAAGACCAGAGACAAAGTAAAGTAGTTCATCAAGCACATAATTACAAACAAGCAAATTATCAAGCCCCTGCATCAAATAATAACTAGACCAAAATATGAGCCATCTCTGAAGATGTCGACGATCACACATTATATTACGATCGTTTCATAGCCATAATTTTGTCAACATTACCATACACCGTTCCACACAATCAAGCCTGATGCTCAAGCGATCAACAAAAGAAAAGCACTTCAACAAATTATAAGGATATTTTTCCTGGCTGAGTTTACTTGAAGATTTGGGACAAAACCGGAGTGGGGGGGGGGGGGGAAGGAATAGCAGGAAACATGCAAAATTACACGAAGTTTTGAATATAACATCCGCACCGACTAGGTTTTTTTAATGCAGAGGAATTCTCGATTCCGTCCAATACTCAAAGGCTCCAAATTCGAGCGACAGAGCAAAAACTTCGTCTTTCTCTTTACGCGTTTCTGTTATGTCAATATCGAACTAGCAGCATCCCGTGGGGCCTCATTGAAATTCGGGAACACAAACCAATGGAGTCATACAAAAGCATCTCTTTTAATTCCCCCTTCTGTGGCCATAACTACAAACCATATAATAATTTGAACTTTTACACCATTCCCAAAGTACGTAGGAATTACCGAAATCAATAACAACTTACGATCAGAAAAATCAAAATTTGTACCTTAATGGAGGAACCTCTGTCACTGGGGAGTGTTAGGGCATCACCGTCGTCTTGGAAAGCGTTTAAAGAGTCATGATCATCGTCATCGTCATCGTCATCATAAAAATAATCAAAATCACTACTGTAATCGTAATCCTCCATGAATTATAAACACAAAGGAGTAAAACTAGAAGCCTTTAATCGATCGAGAAAACAGTATCCTGGTAATCGGCAATGATCGGTCACCAGAATCCGTAATTTTCCGATGCGATCGCTTCACATTAAAAGAAAAAGACACGGCTATCAGTTAAGCAAGAATCCCTTAACAGAGTGGAAAAGGGACTAAGGAAGAGAGCGTAAGCAAAGGCTGCCTTGCTCCCTTAAGCAAAGGCTTCCGTTTAGTGGGGAGGGGGAGGACTGAGATAGAGTGAGAGTTTAATGATATGGATTTTATGCCGTTTGTCTTCTATAAGGGTCTTGATTATCAATATTATCTATTATATTAATATTTTATAATTAGATTATATGTTTTTAGTGAATATCTAATTTATCTTATATTATTATTACATCTTTATTAATCCCCTACTAATATTTATCATAAGTATAAAAAAAATAATTATTACCAGTAATATATATTACTTCCTTTTAGAGACAAAATCATTAAGTATTTAAAAAAAACTTTAATCAATATTTCTTTTAAATATAATAAATTATAATATAAAAATATGCTAATTATATGTGTATCAAAAATACTTTATAATATTTTTTATTTTGTATAAAATACAAGGTGACTTTTTTTAAAACAAAAGGAGTATAATTTAACTAATTAATTAATTACAATAAAATTAATTGTAAATAAATACATAAAATGGTTTAATTATTATAATAATTTATTAATGAATATAAATTATATTAAATATAATTCAAAAGAATGATATTAATCATAACTATAAATTTATAATAAATAAAAATATAATTAAGTAAGCTAATTACATAATAAATTAATACAAACAATATTAATTTTAATAATAATTAAATCATTTTTAAGAATTATATTAATCATAATTATTATTAGCAATGCTAATTATAAGTACACTAAAATAATTGCTAATAATAATGTTATTTACAATTATTAATTATCAATTATAATTAATAAAATATTATTAGTTATAATTATTACTAAATATTCAAATAAAATAATATTAATTGTAATAATAATCAATAATGTTAATATTATTGTCAAGGTAAATTAATGAATATTAGAAATACTATTAATCATAATTATAATTAATTAATCATTAAAAAAGTATTAGTTAAAATCTTAAATAACATAGTATTTCTTAAAACAAAAAGTTAATATATCATAAAAATATTACTAATAATATTTATAAATAATTAATCGTTATGAATAGTAATAATTTTAATCATATGTAACTTGTTTATAAGATTAATATTAATCATAATTATAAATAACAATGTTAACTAAATTATGAATAAATAATTAACAAGAATATTATTTTTTATATTTATTAATTATAATTAATAAAAATACTATTACTCTACTTTTTAATTAAATAACAAAATAAATGATATTGCTTATAATTATGAATAATCAAATAATAATGATACTAGCAAATGTATTGATAAATTAATAAATATTCAAAATTTGTGTTATTCATAATTATGATTAATTGATCAATGTAAAAAATATGAATTATAATTTTAAACAATAAAATAATAAGGACTATAACTATTAATTAATAATTGATAAAAATATTATTAATAATAATTATAATAAATATTTAATATAGATAATATAAATGTTAATGATACATAAATTGTTTATAAGATTACTATTGATCATAATCATAAAAAAAATAACGTCGGTCATAAATATAAAGAAATGAATAATAAGAATGATGTTAGTTATATTTATTAATCACAATTAATAAAAGACAATATTCTTCACAATTATAATAAAATACTCAGAACAAACAAATTTTATTATAATTATAAATAAATAATTAATAATAATGATGATTATAAATGATTGCTTATTAAATATGATATTACTTATAATGATAAATAATTAACTAATCCAAAAAATATTACCTATAATATTAATTAGTAAATTAATAAGGATAATATTTATTATAACTCAAATTAATAATTAATAAAAATATTATTATTCATAATTATAAATAATTAATCAATATAAATAATATTAATTTTGATAGTATATAAATTGTTTGTAAGATTAATATTAATCATAATTATTCAAAAATAATGTTAATTATAATTAATAATTAATAAGAATATTATAAGTTATATTTATTAGAGATATTCAACCGAATAACCTTATATTTTAGCAAAATCTTCATAATACCCTTGGTCTAGTTTATGTTCTAGTATATAGCTGTGTATTTTACTTTTAATAAACTACCCTTCCGTTAAAAATAACCCGAACAACATTAAATATTTTAATAAAATTCAATTATACCCTCTAATTTATTTCTTCCTTTTCATTTATCTTTTGTAAGATTATACTATTACTATTAAGATAATCTATTGATAATAAGGATAAACACAATAGGATCTTGTTGCTCAACCATTCTCTCTTCCTTTCTCCCTCCATCAATGTGTCAAACTTGTTAAATTACTCGGCTTAATCATTTATTTACATGAGTATCAAGTATATATAATGTAAGGTATTTACCGATAATTAATGAATGCATGAGGCAAAATTCCTAAATACATGGAATTTTTATGTAGATAGAGTTTATTGTGGAAGAGTGTAAGGTTAGTCAACATCCCCCCTCAAGGTAAGAGTAGGAGCAAAGACGGTTATCTTGTCATGAAGACGTTGAAATCTTGGGGAACTCGGACCCTTGGTGAATATATCAGCTAGCTGATCTTTGCTGGAGATAAAGTGAACATCAAGACAGTGAGCAACCACTAGTTCATAAACGATATGATAATCAATCTCTATGTGATTAGTGTGGGCATGAAACACTGGATTGATTATGAGATACATAGCTCCTAAGTTATCACACCATAGTATTGGAGATGAAGTTGAGATACCAAGCTCTCAAAGTAGAGATTGAATCTATATTAGTTCAGTACTGGTAGTGGCTAGACTTCAGTATTTAGCTTATGTGCTGGATCGGGAAATAGTGGGTTGCTTGCGAGCACTCCATGTTACAAGGTTGTTGCTAAAGAAAATATAATAACCACTCGTAGATCGACAATTATCAATAGAGTTTTCCCAATCAGCATCTGAATAGGCATGTAGGGAAGTAGTAGAGGATCATTTTAGGAGAAGACCAAAATTAACAATATGCTTGAGATAGCATAAGATATGTTTGATAATAGTCCAATGATCCTCTTATAGGTTATGCATGTATTGACAAACCTTTTGGACAGTAATAGATATATCAGACCTAGTGAAGCTAAGATATTTAAGTGCACCAACTACACTTTAATAACCAGTGGGATCATCAAGTTTCGAACCATCACTAAGGGATAATCGAATATTAGCAACAAGTGGTGTATTCACAGGCTTAACACCGTCAATTTTGGTTCTCTAAAGAAGATGTGATATATATTTTTGTTGGGAGAGGAAAAGGCCATCAACATGTGGAGTTGCTTCAATGCCCAAGAAGTAATGAAGAGGCCCGAGATCCTTAATATCAAATTCAGAGTGCAAATCAAAGAACAAGGTCTGGACATTAGTAGAATTAGAGCCAGTGATAATAATATCGTCAACATAAACAAGAATATATATGATAAAGTGTAGTCAAATGAAGAGGGATGAATCATCCTTGGAACCAGTGAAGCCAAGCTTGATGAGATGAGCACTAAGTCAAGAGAACCATTCACATGATTCTTATTTGAGACCATAAAGAAACTTATGAAGTTTGCAAATATAGTGTGAATACTTAGCATCTGTATAGCCTAGAGGTTGCTTCATGAAAAACTCTTCAATCAAATGACCATGCAAAAATGCATTCTGAACATCTAATTGCCTAATTGGATGACAATGCATTAGTGCATAGGATAAGATGAGACGAAGGGTGCATGGTTTTATAACAGGACTAAATGTTTCACTATAATCAATCCATGCATGTTGATTGTATCGTTTTGCCACAAGCCTAGCTTTTTAGTGATCCATAGAACCATCAGCAAAGCGTTTGATACAGTAAACCCATTTACACCAAATTACACTCATGATAGAGTGAGTAGACACAAGAGTCCAAGTACCATTGCGTATCAATGCATTGATCTCATCATCTATGGCATGCCGCTAAGCTGGATCCAAGGAAGCCTAATTATAACAAGTAGGCTCAACTAAATCTTCAACCTACAAAGGATACTTAGTGGTAGAGAGACATAACCTTTGGATAAGCTTTTGAATTCCAGCTTTAGCTCAAGTTACAATTGGATGTTGAGAGGGAATAGTTGGAGAAGATTGAGATTATGGTGCCATATAGATTTGAGAATAGGGAGTAGACATTGGAGAGATAGTGGGTGGAGAAGAAGAAGAGGGATAGAGGATAGGAGGTTGAGAGGATAATGCCACACTATTATTGGAAGGGGAAGGACAAGTAGAAACAATAGTGGGTGGTAGGGGTAAAGTTGAGGAGGATGGATAAATGGAGCATAGCCAAGACGATGAGGTAATGGAATTAGATTCCTAGGGAGTGGATGGATTCTAATGAGCAGTCTCAAAAGGAAAACTAATTTCTTCAAAATGCATGTGACGGGAGATGTATAAATGATGAGATGGTAAATGGAGATATACAATATCCCAAATTTTAGCTAACATAATACCATATAAATTATATCTTAATCTAATTCTAATCCTATAAAAAATCTTATTTTAGCTTTAACCCAATTTCTTAATCCCAAAACTTTAACAGAATTTGAAACCTTGACTTGGATAAATCGTAATTCGTAAACCAAAAATAAAAAAATCTGCTAAAATTATCGCTAATACTAACCATTTTGGCTAATAAAAAATCACCAAACTAATGCCTAATTCTTTTTCTCTTTCCCTTTCATTTCTTCCTTTCTTTTCTTTCTTCTCCTTTCTCCCGTCATTCTAAGCTGTAAAAATTGAAATTGTTGCAACTTGCCTTACCTTCTCTACTTGCACCATCACCTCCTGCAGACATCCATCACCCATCACATTGATTCCTTTCTTCCTTTTCTTCTTCTCCTTCTTCTCCCTTATCACTTCCCAACATGCACACTCCATTTTTCCTATCATTTTACTTCTCGCGCAACACACCTATATACAACCAGCACCACCCTCACCCTGCGGCTACTACCTCACTCCTCACCATCCTATGTAACCATCAACATTAGCATCATCACCCTACAGCTGCACAATCACCATCATCATCATAGCCCACCCATCCCCTTATATTTGTCCGTTCGCGCACACATGACCATATATATATATACTACACACTGTTATTTCCTTCTCTTTGGTTTACCTCCATTTTGCACATCTTTGTGTCCAAAACACTGTCCAAGCAGCCCTATCTTCCTTATCCTTTCTTCCTCCTCTTTTCTTCTTATTCCCCTATTTTTGGCCTACTCCACCCATTCCACCACCTCAGCTACCACTCGCCGCCCATTGGCTGGTGGACCGACCACCAAGGTCACCCCAACATTCCTCAACACCATCGCTGATCGTCGCCGCTGACCACCATCTATTTTTCCTTCTTCTTTATCTCACCTGTCGTATTTTAACAAAGTGCACGGCCTATGCACATCCTCAAGCACAACCATGCAACACTAAAAATTTTCTATCACATAGTCGTGCCACTTTGCGTTGCTTGGCCGTGCGATATATTTTCTCTTGGCCTAGGTGTGCATCGCTTGTTACCACCCTATTTTAGCCGTGTACCTCCATATTTATCCCATACCTTATCCAAACACCACCAAATTTTCACCATAGCTCCACTATACATTCCACCACACTTTACGCAACCCAAATGTGCCAATTACTTTGGCTAATTCTCTAACATTTTCCCCATTTAATTTTAGTTAATTTTGGATTATTTTTGTGTTATGTTATATGCTAATAAGTATGTTGGTTGTTTTAATGTAAGGAGATTGAAGAAATTGAGTGGAGACTAATCGGGTGAATCTTGATTATTTTTTTTTGCTTGGATAAAAGGTAAACTGTATCATTCTACTAAGATATGAGATCATGTGGTATCACATAAAGTTTGTTTTGTGCTTAGGGTATGATTTTTTCATTTTAGAGGAATAAATGTATGCATTTTACTTTGGAAATTTTATAGTGAAAATGCTAGTGTTATGATTAGGCATGAATGTAAATAGTATAATACTAAATATTTAGCATATTTCCGACGTATTAACTGATTGATAATATGCGCATGTGTATTTTGTTGAATAAATTACATATGCATGCCTAGGGTTGTTAGAGTTTGAAACCCTACAACCTTATATTATAATTTACCATGATAAGTGTACTATGATTATATTTTCATAGTAACTAGGGTTGAATTAAATAGTATAAAGCATGCACACATGATTAGGGTTAGTATGCAATCAATGTTGATCGCATATTCTAGAGTTGAGGTGTTTCCTTACCTACACCATCATGTTAGTTATATTGTTGAATGACATAATATGCTATAGATTTATACGTATGTGTTATATGGAATATATGTCACCCTATAAATGTATGATTTAGGCTGTAGATGTACTTTATTAAATATATGAAAAGTGGATAATACAGTTAGTCACTAAGACGTAAAGATTATTCACATGCTACCATATCATGAATAATTATCCTTTAGCATTTTCATGACAAAATGGCTCGTAATAATGTTGCTTGATATGAAATTGGATAAAATGGTAAAATTAGGGGCTTGTGGACATTTTGGTCATTTTGACTTAATACACCTTTTGCGAATAACTATATATGACTTAGAGTTTACCTTAAATAATTAGAAATAAAGAAAAATGGTTAAGTATAAAAAGGAAATTTCTATACAATGTGTGATATCTGTGGTCACACTATAAAATACTAATACTTAAAGTGGAACAACTCAAGCTTGGGAATGGTTTCTCTCTAGGGGTAGCTACCCTAGAGATAAGGTAGGAGCCATTGGTTTGTTTTGGTTTCACTAGTGTATCGATTATATTCTAGTAAGGCCCTAGTCTACTCTATAGGTAGCCTACGGGCCTTACAGGGAGTATCAATACTTAAAGATTAGGTGACCTAGGTGTGTAGGGTATTATGTTGCCTTGTGCACCAGTATGATCAAAGTGTTGTTATGCCTCTAGGTTGGATGGTTGGAGGGTACCGTGTAGCCTTGTGCACCAGTATGACCGGTGTACTTTTTTGTTTTTGGGTTGTTATTGTATCCCTCCTTGAGTAACTAAAATTGAAAATAATTATTGTGTGAAGATTTTAATGGATTGTTCTAGATTTAGTGTTTTTGGTAGTTGTCATTGCGCGCTACATGTTGTGATATAAGGTTTAATAGTTGTCTTTGTGCCCTACCTTTGTATCGGGAATTTATATAGATAGTTGTGTTAGTAGTTGCCTTAGTGCCCTACCTTAATATCTGGAATTTATATGGGTTGCTCTGTTGGTAATTGCCTTAGTAACCTACCTTGGTATTTGGGTTTCTTTTGACTATATCAATTGTGTCTATTTTATGATCATATGCTTCCCTAATATACGTATGCTATGCTCTTTTTGTGTCTCATGTGGCCTTACATGTTAGTGTTAGTGTAATGGTTTTTCTCAGTACGGTAGTACTAACGAATTCTGTTTCTCGATCCCCTACATATTCAATGGGTAGTGATGACCTTGTAGGAGTACTTTGAGGGTTCAGCTTGATGGCTTCCAGTAAAGGTTTGTGACTTAGGACTATCCGGTGCTTGCTCCGACATCATTTGATTCGGATATTTTATGGACTCTTCTATCCCTTATTATTTCTCCTTTTGTTATATTGTAACTATTTTACCTAATCTTTTTGTATTTATCAAAACAAAATAAATTTGTAATCTTTATTTCATTCTGACGTTATAAATGTTATTTAAGTAAAGTAATGTTTTAGCCTTAGCACTTAGTATAAAGATGGTAGATGATGTCAGACTTATACTGAGTGTGGTGGTGACACCCATTATTTTTGTAATTAATGCTTCCACAAAATAAAAATTTTAAGTAACAAATTTGGGGGTATTACAAGACATAAGTAATCTTTATGAGTGGTGCTATAGCCTAAGAACACACAAGGCAGAGACGCGTGGTTGAAATTTTATGGAGCTATAGGGATGAAGATAAGAAAAACAAAGGCCTTTCTCTAGCTGGATTACAATTCTCACTTTATTTATCACTTTCATAATTTATGAAGTGTAAGAATTCTCTTTTAATCATATGCCACTAATCACTTGTATAATTAAATAAATAGACATGCATGAAGACCCTTATCCTCATATATTATTATTATTATTTACAGGTATTAATTATTATAAACATAAAAATTATAATGGTAAATATAATAATTATAACATATAATATTAGAATAACAATAGTAAAATTTATATTTGTATTTCTAATACTAATAATGATTATTATATTTCTAAAGATGATAAAAACAACAATAAAAATAATTATTATAATTAACATGATAATTATAATTATTATAACAACCAATATTATATAATAATATTTATAATCATATTAATACTAATAATGAAAATTTATTACTACTACTACTATAACATATTTTATGATAAAAATTTGTTATATCATTATATATATTATGATAAAAATTACTATGATAATTATAATTATAATAATAAATCACAAAATTTAATTTATTAATTATATTAAATTGATAAAAATCAGTGTCAGTACAAAATCTAAATTAAATTAACTTGGTCCAAACCAAATACGACCCAGAGTTTATAATTGAGTTTATAGAACTGAATCTACCTAGCCCAAACCTGATTTGACCTAAAGTCTATATACTTGAATCGAACCTAAACCTACATAAATAAGATGGGTTAGACCCGGATCTGGCCCGATACTCTCTTAACCCAAAATGATCCAATCCAATACAAACTCCACCCAAATTATAATTTCTTGAATTAGACCCGAACTCGAACCCAACACAATTGTATAGTAATCCGATTTTGACCTGACCCAAATTAACTCGACCCAAACCCAACCCATATGACCCATTTGCTACATCTAATCACCATCAGAGATACAAATTTAAAACTTAATGGATATCTGAAATTAGCCTTCATCTTAACTTGCATTTTAGAAGTCTTGATATGCAACATGCAACAACCGTACTTAATTAAAAGAAAGCAACGACTATCCATCCTTTGAGAATCTATTGTTTATATATTCCTTGCCAAGGTAGAGCAACTACCATATATACACTCCTACCCTAAAAAATAATAATATAAACTCCAAACTACAATTATAGCTTATAAGCTCCATTCAAGAAATATCATTAATCAGAATCCATAGCAGAAAGATAATAATATCTGATTATGACTCATATTATATATAGACAACCGTGGTTTCACATTTCTAGTATATTAGTCAAGCAGTTCTAATTTCAACTAGGTATTCTAGATAATAAAGCAAATACTGATATTCTAAAACTAAAATCTGATTTCAATTCACTCAGCCTCCTCTCAGTGAGCAGATATCGCAACCATGTTCTCAATAAGATTATCACATGACAATTGTCCTTAATACCTAACATTTTCAAGTTTAGACTTTGATTTTATTATCCCCAAATATCATAATGAAATTAAAGAATAAAGTAACCCTAAATTATCATTTATCAATTTTAGATTAAGTTTAGCTAAAATAAAAATAACAAAGTAAATATTCATAGAATCATTGAGGTTGAGAATCAGGGCTTACTCTCTACACCGAGGATGAAGGTCAAAGATAATCAAGGTGGGAGGATACATTAGTTGCAACAGTAGTAGCATAATATCATTAGTGAAGGCAGAGACAGTGAAAAATGGCTAGTGAAGGTAGTGGTATAGTGGTGTAAAATGGCGAATGAAGGTAGTAGTATGGAGGTGCAAAGGTTGGGCGAACATATTGTAAAATGGCTAGCGAATGACCTTTTAAATTATGCATGCAACGAGAATACATTGCACTTATAGCATACCACATGCATGAATTAAAAAAATAAGGAATTGAGAGGTTTCTGTGTGTGTAACACACAAAATTTTCTTTGGAAAAATTTTATTTTTAGAAGTTATAAGCAGGAGCTAAGACGGTAAATTATAGGGTGTTACCGCTAAACTTAGTACCAGACCAGTTTCCTCTACCATTCCGATACCAAGTGTAAGATTAATACGTTACTTTACTTAAATTTCAAGAATACAAATATAAAATAGAGTAGTGTTATAGTTAGGAAGGTTAACTCACATTCCAAAGAAAACTCACTAATTGTGGTTACAAAAAGGACGCCAATGAAAAGGAAATATGAAAGATTATAAAGAAAAATACAGAAGATTCCTGGTTCAAATCATCATTCAGAATCTGAGATAACCCTACACTCTCAATCCTAATGAATAACCTTCAAACGATCTTGTGAGCTAACCTACAAAGGGCATTGCTCATTGAATAAGCAGGGGCCTAAAAAATGATCCATTTAGTACAATGGTACCAAATAACCCATTATACAAGATTCATATGCAAGGCTCACATGTAACACATTACATACATCACATCAAACACATGAACATGGAATTATGCATATATTAACTAAAATACAATAATTATTCATATGGCCACATGCATCAAGGTTATATGCTATCAATACTCATTCACTTAGAAATAACAGAAACTTACTATTGGAATATCCAAGCGATATTCTTTATAGTATAATTAAAAAACCATGTCATTCTTAGTAGGAGGCGCAACTCAATTAATCAATCCACAACTTCTCAATAATATCATAACAAGAATTTCATACACATCAGTAGATCATATCAATTCATTCATTATTATCTAAACTCATGATATTAGTGCAGTAATTAGTCAACTCATGAATTTTATATCCACATGGGTTTAGGGACCCCACTATTCTCATCAATGGACCAATCAATAAGGTGCATCCCCAAGGCAGAATGCTCTTGACCACTATTCTCATCGATGGACCTATAATAAGGTACAACTCTAGGGTAGAATGCTCCTGACCACTATTCTCACTGGTGGATCAATAACATAGTACAACCATAGGGTAGAATGCTTCTAGCCACTATTTTCACCGATGGACTAGTAACAAGGTACAATCAGTCCTGACCCACATGGTGTTCCATTGTAAGTAATTAGTGTCTTTCCATAAGTTATTATTGTCTAAGGATTTTATTACTTGAGTTCAGAACCCCGTTATTCTCACCAATGAACTGATAAATACAATACAAATCCAAGGTAGCACACTCCTAGCTACTATTCTCATTGGTAGACTGGTAAATATAATAAAAAACTAGGGCAACATGATCTTAGCTACTATTTTAACTGGTGGATTGGTAAATGTAATACAAACCCAAAGTAGCATGCTCCTTGCCACTATTCTCACCGATAGACTGATAAATGAGGTACAACCAACCCCGACTGAAGTGATCTTCTAATTTAAGTGATTAGTGTCTGATTTGTTTCTAATACCACACATAGACATGCATAGCTCAAGTATGGCTCCTGCCTAACTACCACCTCGGACCAACCCTCTCCCCTTAGGAACCGTAGTTTCTTAATCTTAGGTACATCCCTACCCCCTAATGATCCTTTGAGTCCCTAATTTATCCAAAAACTCATAATTATCATTAGAAATCTCTCTATTCATGAGGCATAGCCTATTTTCCCCATTTATCACATATGATAACAATTGGCCTCTAGGGTTACTCCTCAAAACCCTAATTTTCCCTAGTTGGCCTAGCTCCTTCTGTACTACTTGTTTAGTCCTAGTTTTCCATAACCAAGAATATGCTACTATGAGTATCCATCTCCTAAAATTTTTCTAGACTAACTCCCCCATTATACACATATGATAATAACCTCCTAAATCGGACCCCTCTCAAAACCCTATTTTCCTCATTGTAGTTATAACTGCTCTCACTTACCCTACATGGCTATTTAATTTGGTACACAATCCCCAAATAGGATGATTAATATCATAATCCAAGGTTAGAGCCTAAATCTCCTATTTTTTATATATGTGATAATAACCTACCCCTAGGGTTTTGTACTTTGACCTATTAGACCTTATTTGACTAGTTCCACCGTTTTGGTAACCTCTCATCCTTTAGCACTCCATGGACTCCCTAAATGTGCAAAGCTACTCAACTATGTCATCATAAACCCCCATATCCACTTTTAGAGACCAATTATTACCTATCATGCATATTTATTAGGGTAACCACCTTTGCACACTAAAAATTACCAAAATGTCCCTAAGCCATATAATATTAACATTCATACCCAAAAATATGTTACTAATATCTCAAACCCCTAATTTCATGCTTAACACCAATTATTACTTATCATGTATATTTATTAGGATGAACACCATAGTACATTTAAAATACCAAAATATCCCTAGGTCATATAATATCGACATTTATGCCCAAACATGTGATACCAATACCATAAACCCTTAATTTCATACTTAACTCCACATAACACTTAGCCTACACATTTATTGGAACGATCACATCATATATTAAAAATTATCAAGATACCCCTAGACCCTAAAATATTGATTACCATGTTAAATCATGTGTTTACAATTCACACAACTCCTATCTCCATTCCTAGCGCAATATATAACATGATTGACATCCCGGTTAGGGTTAAAAATCATGATGTGTCTAAATGACAAAATTGCCCCCAGGGCTCATAGTAGTAATATTTTTACTACAAGTGTCCATACATACTTAACCTAGCATTTTATATACACATAACATACATCATTACTTCCCAACATTAGTCCCCTTCTCAACCACCCCTTTTACACACATAACATCTTACACAAAATGACATGCATTATTTTTCCATTTTCCATAATAACATTAATAATCATGGGATTATTTGTAATACATCATATCAACACAAATCACATATCAAAAACCCTAATGTGCTAATATACGATAATCCAAATATTTTAGTGGAGGTGTAAAGGTTACATAATTTCCAACAATTTTTTTTTACAAGTATGCGATTAAAAATGCTTAGGCTCCATTTAATAAAAAAAATTGCCTAAAAATTAATATCACAAATACCATATTAATATTCGATAATTGAAATAATAATTTTTATTGAAAATATTTATTAAAACAAAATTATCAAACTACCCTTATACCTTAATTATTATCCAAAACATATAAATATACACTACATAACTCAAGATGTATGTGCAACGCGAGCATGCAAAAATGGCCAAAATGGAAGGGGGAAAATGTGGCTCGGTTGAGAGTTGTGAGAGATGGTGGAAGGTGTTGGTTTTGGTTGTTGGGTGTAGGAGGTAAGGGAGGAAGTGGCTAGTGATTGGAGGGTGTGGTGCAAGTGGCTTAAAGGTGGCAGAGGCGGTAGCATAGTTTGCAGGGAGGAGGGTGTAGAGAAGGGGAAAAAGAGGGAGAAAAGGAGAAAAAGAGAAAGAGAAGGGGAAAGTAGGTGCAGGTGGTGTGGGGTGGTTGCGGGTGATGGTGGAGGAGGTGGGTGGTTGGAAACAAACAACTAGGATGACCTATGGTGGTAGAAGAAAGGGGAGAATAAAGGTTGTCTTTAACACCCCAAAATTTACTATTTTTTTAAACGGAAGCAAATAAATTAAATTAGAACTTGTGAATTTTTGGAATGTTACCGCCACACTTAGTACCAGACCGGTTCATTCCTACCATTCCAGTACCAAGTGCTAAGGCTAAAGGAATTATCCTTAAACTCAATTTAATACTCAAACTAAGAGTTCATTAAAAGGAAAACTAGAATAGTCATAGCATAGAAATTAGAGTACACATAGAAAGTTACATATCTCAAAGTACGAAATCAAAATTCCTCGAAGGGAATAATGTCTACAAACGATAATGTTTATTCTTGAAAAATCCAATATAGAAAATAAATAACATAAACAAACAGAATGACATAAAGAGATAATTCAGCCACATTGATATGATCATTGAACCAATCCCATGATCAACACTCAGCCCCACCTGATGCCTCATGGACATCAAAAGCATAAAAAAATGCATCGCCCACCTGTATAAAGTTAGAAGGGCCTTCTGCTTGGGGGAATGAGCAGCACTCATGAAAAGGGTGATCAATACGCTACGTACTGAGTAAGGTAATCGTGCACTAAGGCCAACCCATAGAAGCATATAAAACCAAGCGGAATAATAAAAAAAGCATATATTCCAACATGATAACATAGTAGTATACGATCATTCAGGTAGATATACAAAGATCCATTTATAGTCTGGATTAATTACTTAATTAATCTCTTATAGGTACTCATTTCACACCATGCTCTTTATAAAATCCATGCGAGTACGAGAACCCCCCTATTATAGCTGGTGGAGCAGAGACACACAGGCACAATGCACCTGGTCACTATTATTAGTTGGTGGATCGATCACATATAGGGTGGGACGCCCTAACCACTATTTCTCACCGGTGGATCAGTTAGCCCCGGCTCACATGGTAGTTTACTATAAGTACTTAGTGTCTTTTATGTCTCTTAGTAAACTCAGGGTTTGGTTTATTGAACTCGGGATCTATCATTATTATAGTCAGTGGATCGGTCACACATAAGGTAACATACCCTAACCACTATTATAGCCGGTGGATCGGTCACACGTAGGACGAAACGCCCTAACCACTATTTCTTACCGGTGGATCGATTAGACCCGACTTAATAATCTTCCACTTTACATGATTAATGTTTTATAGTATCTTATTCAGAAGCTTCACCCTAGACATGCATGACTCACTCTCCCTACGCCTATCCTCCAACGGACCCGATGTATATCATCATACTCCTACACCTCCTAACTTGCCCCAACATCCTTTCCTCCATATCCTATATCACACTAGAAGTCCAACTCTTAAGTATATGGGTTAAGGCCCACTACCTTACTCTTCCAAGTCCACTCAACACCTTTCTCTAGGGTTTTATCCCGAAACCCTAATTTATACCTATATGATCCATCCTGCTCCACTTCACATGACCCAAACTATTTTAACACCCCAGACTTTATAATTCTTCGATTCAACCCTCATCATGAAGCCTTACTCCTCAAGTACGCGTGTGGTCACAAAAACCCTAAGTAGCCACATCAAACCCTAACTGACCACACCAAACCCTAGCTTCCTCATGTTCACATGTCACCCCTCCTTTTATCACATTCCACTCCTTATTTTCTTTCATGCCATTCATGCTCATCCTCACTTGATAATTTACACCATCCTCTCGTACTCCACTCACATCCATTTATTTCTCCTTTTTACCACCTTCTCATATTAGGGCCCCAAACCCTAGCTTGGTCTCCTATATACCCTTATATTGTCCTACATACTATTTTTCACCCAAAACCTCCAAACACCCAAACAACTTTTCCATTACCTTCCTTACGTCCCAAGTCAACTTTCCATATGTAAATTTTACTCCCAAGCAGACGCTAACATTCCCATGCACACCTTCGAACTTTTTCATGCAAACCCTAAAAATCCCACGTGAAACCCTAGATTCACCCATGCAAACCATAGATCCATTCATTCAAAACCCTAGATTCTCCCCTACGTACTTAGATTCTCCCATGCAAACCCTAGATCCATTCATACAAAATCCTAGATTCCTCCATGGAAAACCCTAGATTCTACCATACAAAACCCTAGATTCCTCCATGCAAAACCTATATTCTCCCATAAAAAATGATAGATTAGATTCTCTCATGCAACACCATAGATTAGATTATTCCATGCAAAACCATATATTCTCCCGTACGAAACCCTAGATTCTCCCATACAAAGCCATAGACTCTCCCATGCACAACCATAGACTCTACGATGCAAAACCATAGATTCTCCCACTCATTTATTTTATTTAAAATCCCCATTTTATTCATCCACCCATGGACCATTAAAATATTTAGGTCAACTCACATTCCTTGGTCAACTTATTTCCCTTTGGTCTACTTACTTCCCCATTTTTATTTTTCATCCTTTCCCTCACATAGTACTACATTAAACATCCTCACATGCATTTTTTAAAGGGTTAAAACACATTACATCATATTCCATATCATTTCACCACATATACGTATCAACATATACAATAAAAGGCATATAAGCATATATTAACTTCAAGCTGTTCCATACATAAAATAGTCAACTAATAGCACATGATACACAACACGACATTATACAAGGCATCAAAGGCATGTAATACACATTACACACATAAAGCCTTAGTTACACCCTTACCTAAAATGACACTAGTCTTGGAGCATGCTCTTACGCCTTCTTAGGGCTTTGACTAGTCTCACCTATATGAGGAAAAAGCTAATGATTAGGTTCCCTCCTACTAAAAATACCATTAATTCCATATTTATTTTAAGATTAGGGTTTTTGATAAAATAATAATAATAATAATAATAATAATAATATTATTATTATTATTATTAACTAATTACTAATTTTGCTAAGGATATAAGAAATAATATCAATATTGTAAAAGTTGATAATATAAGGTTTGAAGATTTAATTTTAATAATAATAGTAATGATATCAGAAATACTACTACTACTACTACTACTACTACTACTACTACTAATAATAATAATAATAATAATAATAATAATGAAAAGGACATAATTCGAAAAGAAAGTGAAATAAGGGCTTCAGCCCTTCACCAAAATAATAATAATAATAATAATAATAATAATAATAATAATAGAAATAGTAATAATAATAATGATAAAAACCATAATAATATTAAGAAATAATAACAACCATAATGGTAATAATAGTAATGATAATAATCGAAGATAAAATGAAGTAGGGTTTCGACCCTACATCGAATAATAATAAAATTAATAAAATTAATAATACTAATAATAATAATAATAAATACTAATGGTAATAATAATAATAATAATAATAATAATAATAATAATAATAATAATAATAATAATAAGACATGGTATTAATAATATTAATACTAAAATTTCGAAATAGACATAATAGGGTATCGACCCTATCTAGAATAATAATACTAATATTGAAAATAATAATAATAATAATAATGATGATGATAATGATAATAATCATATAATAATAATAACAATATAACCAAAATAAAAATATAATAAAGCTTCGACTCTCAATAGCAATAATAATAAAACATTAGTAGTAATAATAATGATCATAATAATAATATATTCAAATTAATGGAAATAAAATAAAATAAAATAAATAAAGCTTGTATAAATAGTGTAAAAGGGTTGAGAGGGTTTAGGGTTCCACCTTGGGTTGGTGGTGATAGGCGGCACCGGTGGTGGTGGACCGCGGTGGTGGCGGTGGCCCAAAAAAGAGAAGAAAAGAGGAAAAGTCGAATGCTCGGAAAAGGAGAGGAAGAATGAGGGTGGGAGTAGGGGTGTTTATGGTTTCCTAGATGGAGAGGAGTAGAATAAAGGTGGCGGTGCACAAAGGCGGTAGTGGTGGCCGAAAGTGGAAGAAGGAGAGAAAGAGAGGAGAAGAGGGTGGAAGAGAAAAAGAAGAGTATCGGGAGGTAGAGGAAGGTCTGCAGGTGTTTTTGGGAGGTGTAAGGGGCAGTGGTTGCGGTGGTAGTGGTGGTGGACAGTGATGAGTTCATATTTTGACACATTTTATACCCTTATAATCTTAGTTTTTGATAGTTTATTTAACTAATATAGGGGAATAATTATTGTTTTATGCTTAAGTGGTAAAAATTGTATAAATATTATTATTTGAGCTAAAATGATATAATTTTAGTAAATTTAGAATAAAATATTATTTATTAATATTTATTAAATTTTATTTTGCAGGTTTTATTTTTAAGTAAAAGAAAATTAAAAAAAAAAAGATAAGACCTTTGGACCAACGGCCAAAGGCCGAAGGCCCAAAGGCCTGGAACGACGAGTAAGCCAACAAAACCAAACAGGTCTCGGCGCACGGAAAAGAAACGAAGCCGGGCGAGGAGGGGCCTGAACGACGCATCAGGGCTCACATGGCATGGGCAAAGAAAGACGGCAGCACGAAACGATGAAAAAAAGTCAGCAGGGCTGGCGTGGAAAGGGCAAGCAGCGTTAATAAAAAGAGAGGAGCAGGCACAGGCGTAATTAAGAGGCGAGAAGCGAGAGCCTTCAAGGCTCGACGCTGAGGAGAAAAAAGGGAGCAGCCGCACGGAAAAAGGACGAACAAGAGCAGCCGCACGGAAACCGAGGCCAAAGGAGGAGCAACGTCACAGGGCACGGAAGGCAGAGACGCGCCGCGGCAACAGTGCGCCATCAACCGCCAGCGATGAAAAGAAAAAGAAAAAGAAAATTATTGCACAGAAATCAAGGCACCCAAAGAAGGAAGAAAATTAGAGGAAAATTTATACCGGTAGAATTTATTTTAGATAAAATTAATTTTTATCTGAATAAATTCTTGATCTTTAATTCAAAATTAATTCCGGTTATTTCTTTCTCTTATTTTTAATTTATATTTTAGATATATATTTCTGTGTAATTAATTCTTTAATTATGGTTGGCTGATTATTTATTGTTAGGGAATGAATTGAAACCCTAGATTATGATTTGAATTTTAATTTTATTTTTTTTGTTTCATGAGATTGTTTCTTGACTCTATATTAATTGCTATCGTTTATATTTATGATTATGTCAAGTATAGTTTATTTGGTGCATGCCTTATTCTGGTACCTCATAAGTGACAGTATGTAGGATTGTTTGCTTGCGAGGTGGCCATCTAAATATACTAGAATTTATATGTATAAATTGCAGCTAGGTTAGATAACAATTCACCTAATGGTTTTGTGATTCTAACCGAAGTGGTAAAACGTTTCGATATGTGTGGGTCAAGGATAGGAAATACAGCTAGACATACGTTTTGTACTAGTCTGGGTACTTAGATTGACAGCCTTCCACTTACACTTAATGCATTAAATCTAGTTAAATATAGGAGCCGCTTGTTGCTGCTATACTGCTAGTATTTAATAGGGTTAATATAGGCACGTGGTCGTATTAATTAATTAAGGGAAGTAATATAAGGTGTATGGACCTGCGTTTGGTGTGCAACTTGGTCGATCTCATTCTTACGATTAAAGGATGACTTAGAAATAAATATTATATCTCGATCTAATCTAGTGGTGGATTTTTATTTCCCTAACATATTTCTCATATCTGCAAGTTTCCCATTATTTCCATTATTTTCATTATTAGTTTACTTTATTCTATTTAATTCTTTTATTATTTTATTATTATTTTGATAAACCCCCATTAGTATTTTTCTTATTTATTTATTTTAGGTTATTTAGTGTTTTTATTTTTATTTATAGTTTAAGCTAGTTAGATAGAGGTGAGCCCTCTCAATCCCCGGCTAGAACGATACCCTATTTACCAGTGCTACAATTGATAACAAGAGGGTTTAAATTGCGTGCCGGCTACGGTCACACCAGACAGTGGTGAGAAGGGTGGTAGGGGTAGAAGAGTGGTTGATCGAGAAGGAAACTTTGCACAACCGAGGTGGCTTGTGTAGGGTAAATCAAGGGATAAGGGAGGTGTGGTTAGTTAGAGGGCGGTGTAGGGAGTGGTTCTGAGGGTGGTTCGAACGTCGGCATTGGACGATGGTCTTATATCTCTCTCCTCGGCCGATCTTCACCGGCGCCCTCGGTGTGGTGGGGGTGCGGCACCGGTACAACAGGTTGTTGCCGAACAAACTCCATGAATGCTTCAAACGCCTCCTCGAGTCTCCCTATGCGTCAATTCATCGTAAGTTGATGCTGCATAAGAAAATTAAGGGACGTTAAGGTGGACCCCTTTATGGTTTGAAACATTTATTTCACACTACGACTCTTCTTAAACTATTTCTATTCTACCCCTTCATTTCCTCATGGCAGCCCGGACTCAGGAAATTTAGAAACAAGAGAGCTTTGTCAAGGCGAAAAACACTTTAAGACTTGGTAAAAACTTTGTAAATCAAATTTGGTTTGAAAATTAGGCGTGGTTTCAAGAACCGACGCTTTGATATCAACTTGTAACACCCCCAAATTTACTACTAAAAAAATTCATTTTAATAAAAAGATCTCATGAAAGCGAAATGACAAAACCATAAACTCGGGGGCATTACCGCCACACTTAGTACCAGATCGGTTCACTCCTACCGTTTCAGTAATAAGTGCTAAGGCTAAACAAGGTTAACATCAACCACAAGTCATTAATAAAAACACAAGGCATTAAATAAAATTCGAGTGCGCCTTAGAATTACAATCCAAAGAGTAAGTGACTAGAGTTCTTCAAAACATAAAGCATCGTACGACATCACATAACTAAAATAAAATAATACATGGCCCAATAAAAGAAAACAGAGTTCGGCCGAGTCACTTTCGATCCTCAAGTCAGGTTTAGGCTCAACGCTCAGCCCCACCCGATGCCTCGTAAGTGTCGTAGGCATCAAAGACGTCATCCTATACCTACACAAGCTCAGATGAGTCTTCTGCTCGTGGGAATGAGCAGCACCCATAAAACGGGTGATCGGTACAATACGTACTGAGTAAGATAACCATGTTCTAAGGCCAAACATAAAAAACATACAACGTAACATACATGACATGATCATACAGACAACATACAGTAACATAGATAATGAAGGCCGGCTATGGTCCAATTAGAATTATTCTTTAGATCTCTGATACGTATGATCATTTCACAACATAATATTTATCAATCCATGCGAGTGCGGGAACCCCACTATTATAGCCGGTGGATCGGTCACTTATAGGGCAGAACACACCTAACCACTATTTTTACCGGTGGATCGGTCTCTAGGGCAGAACGCTCCTAGCCACTATTATACCGGCTGATCGGTCTGGCCCCAACTCTCATGGTGTTTCACTATAATTAAATAGTATCTTTTCCATGATTCATTGGAAACTTAATGTTTGGTTTTTTGAACTCGAGATCCCCCACTATTATAGCCGGTGGATCGATCACTTATAAGGCAGAACGCACCTAACCACTATTATATGCCGATGGATCGGTCTCTAGGGCACCCCGGCACCTGGCCACTATTACGCCGGTGGGTCGGTCTGGGCCTGACTCAACAATCTTACTCTTTAAGTGATTAGTATATTATTTTATTTGTGTCTTATTAGATAGAGCTTTTCACCCTTGATATGCATGTCAACTACCTTCTACTTCTATTCTCCCAAGGGGGCCTATCCCATATCTTGAGACTCCTGCACCCCTTATCATACCCCGACATCAATTCCCCTTACACTTACACTTAATGAAAAACCCAACTCCTACGGGTACAAGTTAGGCCCAACACCTTATGACATTAACTCCACCTACTATCACCCTCTAGGGTTTCCCCTTTAAACCCTAATTGGACCGATGTGGCCCAACTCTCTCTCACTTACACTACCATTACTTCATTTATCGCCCCATACCTTATCTCATTTAGATCTAATCCCAAACCATATCATTTTACCCCTCGATTCCACATGTGACCGAAAAACCCTAGTTGGTCACTTCAACCCTAGTACCTTTCTTCTCCCAAAAGTAACCCCTCTCTTTTCACCCAACATCTCTTCTCTCCCATGACACCCATACTCTCCCCTTATAAAATAAATTATCACTCTTAACCCATACTCCACTCTCCCTTTTTTGTTTTTACTTCCACATTTTCTTTTCCATATTAGTGCTTCCTGTCAAAACCCTAATCGGGTCCCTTATACACCCTTACACCCACCTACATACTATTTTTCGTCCCAAGTCTCCAACCACTCCAAAACTCTCCCCTTAGCTTGTTTACACCCTAAGACAACTTTTCTCACGTAAAGATCATCCCCATGCAAGTTTCATCCACCCCATGCAAACTCTTGAAGTCCCCATGCTAACCCTAGAATTCCGATGCATGGTTCCCATCTCTTTTTCATTTTGGTCATCTTTTTCTCTTTACTTTCCTCTCATGGATCACGAGGTATTTTGGTCAACCTCATATCCCCCTTAGTAAACTCACTTCCCATTTTCTTTCTTTTTATCCTTTCTTTCCCATATCATATTAACAATCATCCTAGCATACATGTCCTAGAGAGTCATATCATATCACATCATAATCACCATATATACATATCATACTCATGCCATAAGGAACACATAAACATACCTCAACTCCAAGCCACGCTACACACAAGACAAGTTAATGACAATCATAGGATACATGACATAGCATGATACATAACATCCATGGCATACAATTCACACAACACACATAGCCCTTAGCTACATCTTTACCTAAAACGACGTCGGGCTTGGAGCACGCTCCTATGCCTCCTTAGGGTTTTGGCTTGATTCACCTATAAGAGGGTAAGCCTAATGATTAGTTTCCCTCCTACCAAAAATACTAGTATTTCTTATTTTAGTCTAAGATTAGGGTTGCTATTATTAAAAGGGAGCTTTATAAGTGAAAACTAGGGGTTTTACCATCAAGTTAGCCTACTAGATATTACTAGTCAAAATATACTTATGTTATTATTCATGACTATATTTATATTATTAAATCTAATAGCTTTATTTCCTCTAATAATAGTACTAATACTTGTTAAAATAAAACAATAATAATAATAATAATAATAATAATAATAATAATAATAATAATAATAATAATAATGCTCCTAGAAATAGAAGCCCTATTATTTTTAAGGCTAAGGCTGATAATGGCTTTAGGGATAAAATAATAATATAATATTAGTAATACTAACAAAGTACTAATATTACTAAAGATAATAATGATAATAGTTATATTTGAGATAATGATAATATGAGGGTTCTAATATTTTTATCATAATAATATTAACAAAATAATAACAATAATAATAGTAATAACTAATAATGATAACATAGTGATAATGTTAGTAACAAAGGCATTAGGAATAATATTAGAAATATTTGAATAATAATAATAATAATAATAATAATACTAAGGTTGAGTATTCTTCTTCTATAGTAACAAAATGGTAACATGCCAATTTCGGTTTCAATAATAAAAATAATAGTAACAACAACAACGACAACAACAACAACAATAATAATAGTAATAATAATAAAAATAATAATGATAATAATAATAATGTTAAGCATAGTGATAATAATAAAAATAACAATAATATGGTAACTGAAATGATAATAATAATATAAGGGTCCAAATATTTATATTAATAATAAAAGGTGATAATGGATAAAGTTAGTATTAACAATATTAGTAATAATAATAATAATAATAATAATAATAATAATAATAATAATAATAATAATAATGATGATGATGATGATGATGATGATGATGATGATGATGATGATGATGATGATGATGATGATAACAACAACAACAAGGGCTATCATGATAATACTAAAATTGTAGATCTCCATTAATAGTAGCATTAGTTATAAATATTTCCAAGGTTAGGTTAAGTAGTAGTAGTAGTAGTAGTAGTAGTAGTAGTAGTAGTAGTAGTAGTAGTAGTAGTAGTAGTAATAATAATAATAATAATAATAATAATAATAATAATAATGGCATTAATAATAATAATAATGATAATAATAATAATAATAATAATAATATTATTATTATTATAGGTAATACCATTAATATTATTAAATAAATAATACTTGTATAAAATGGGTTTAAGGGTTGGGAAGGTTAGAGAACCACCTAAGGGCAGTGGTGGCACCGGCGGCGGCGCATGGTGACGGTGGCGGCAGCGGTTGTGGGAATTGGAGGTGGTGGAAGGAGGAGAAATGAGGGAGGAGGAGAGGGAGGCAGGGAGAAAGGGAGGTGAGGGGAGGTACAGGAGGCTCCCCTGGTTGTTTTGGAGGGTAGAGGTAGCGTTAGTGGCGATGGAATTGGCAGCGAGCGACGGTGCGAAGGGCGGCAGCAGCTGAAGTTGGTTGTTTGGGAGGGTAACTTTGCACGGCCAGGGTGGCTCGTGCAGGAGAAATCAAGGGATGATGAGGGTTTAGTTAGGTAAAGGGTGATGCAGGGGCAATTTTGGGGGTGGTTTGGCCGGCGGAAATGGGCAGTGGCGGTGGGCTACTTGTCTGAAGCGGCAGCGGCGAGAAGGGGGCAAATTATGGGTTTTGAAATCAAAAACCAAATTAAGGAATCTTATGGGGTATTTATAGGTCGATTGGGTGGGCAATGATAAGGGGAAGAAGACAAGGGAGGCGCAGATGCCAGGCATGCCGCCTGGTGCTAGCAGTCGAGGTTGTTTAAAGAAAGATGTTGTGTGACAATAAGGCCGCCGTTCAATATTCTAATAACAACCTAAGTTCCATGAAATCAAAAAGTATTGATATCAAATACTTGGTTGTTAAAGAAAAAGTACAGAAAGGAAAAGTGTCTATAGAGCATATTAATACTGACTCCATGATAGCGGATCCACTCACTAAGGCTTTACCATCCAAATAGTTCCTCAAGCATGTTTCTTACATGGGTGTTATATCAGCTGATGATATTTAGTTTCAATGGGAGTCTCTCACTTTGTTTACTCTATGTATGGACACTTTTTTTTGGCTTATGGATATTTTTAACCATATATTTTCTGCAGAAATAAAGCTTCAATTTATTTATTTTTTTTTTCTTTGTCCATAATTTGATCTCACTAATGTTTTAAGGTGGACCAGTTGGAAATAGGCATATTAAGATCACATTACATGAAATTTCCATACTACACATCCGCATCTTGATCCATGTCTTTTAGTTATATCTGCATATGTGACCATTAAAGGTTTAGTTACGAAAAAATGTGATGAAAGCCACTTTGATCCTATGTTGGTGTGACTAATGGATCGGATTGGTTATAGATACATTTCATTACAACAATAATATTGAGCTCATCATGTTATTTTACAATTCGTGGTTATAAGGTCACATATATAGCTCAAGTGGGAGATTGTTGGGTTTTTATACAACATATTGGGCTTATATGTGAACTATAAGAATTACGGGTTGTCGTATATATTAAGCTCGTATATAAGTAATTATATTTATACATAAGTTATTGTGATTAATGTATGTAATTAGATGTGGCCTATATGTATAGAGACGTTGGGTATTCTAGGTTGTTGATGGACCAAACTAGAATAGTCCAATAGACAATGAGTCAGTTGTCTATATATAGGGTCATGGTCCCTGAGTCAAACATACTTTGTCCTATTCAATTTCCATCAGTGAATAGAAACAGACGAGCATGTGCCTGACTCAGAAGACTGCAGTATCGTCTTAGTTCCAAATCCATCGATAATTTTTCTATTATGGATTCAAGTACGCTTTTGCAATATATTATATATTAATCTTGATAGATTAGTATTTGATCGTGTCGGATCTGTATATGAATTATATTGATCTATCACATATAGTCTCTTGACAACCCCGCCACCCTAATGCATTAAGATTAATGTAGATGACGCTAATAGGGAGCAAGGCTTGGGTATGGCTGAAAGCATAAGTGACAACTAAGGAATGATCTTGTATTGCATATTAAATTATGAGATCAGGATAACAAATCATACTTCCCCTTTCAAGCTGAGTACATAGCATTTCTAATGGGCATCCAATTGGCTAATGATAAAGGGTATGGCTGGGTAGTGCTTGAGACAGACTCACAGGTCTTAATACAGCTTATTAATCACCACATCATGAAGCCCCCTTAGAGATGAGTAATTCTTGGGCTCTCACGACAGTGAAACAAGCAAATAAAATACAGACATGTGTTATCATTAAATTAATTATTAAATGCATCTTATCAAACATTAAGTTTTAATTAATTTAGGCACCTCAAAAAAAATAATCCCTCCATATAAAAAAGAAAATTATTCTAATAATTTATACATTTTTAAATAAAAATAATAAAAAATAGTATTAAAATTACACTTACACTATTTATTTAAAAATAATAAAGTATTTTATGTACGTATAATTAAAAAATTGGATTAAAAATATAAAATAATATTTGACTTTTTAAAAATATCTTTCTTTTTTATACAAAAATTAAATAATAGAATTATTTTCTTTTTATACTGTAAGAGTATTTAATCTATTAATTAGTTATTGAATGCCTTAACCTTTGATGGTTCAATCAACCACCACTACTAGCCCTTCATCTTACGCACTACCACCGGCATGCCCTAATTTCTCTAACCGAACATAATCCATTTATATATTCCTCTTAATCAAGAACATGAAACACGCAATATCTAATACAGTTTAATTGCATTTTTCTTGTTTAAATTCTACCTTACAATTTATACAAGTCGTTTTCATTTAAAACAAGAATCTATTTCATGAATTTATAAATTCAGACCGAGCAGTGCACCAATTTCCATAGTCTAGACATCTCTAAATGTCTGGTTATGTTTGTTACTTAGAAGTTCAAGTTTAAAACATGGCCCTTTGTGATGGAGTGACAAATTTAGATTCCATGGAATGAATTTAGGCCTAGCTGGGTATGTCCAAGAAGCTTAATTTGTTGGAAAAGTACTAGAGATTTCTATTACACTCTAGGATTTACAAGATTCTAAAGATCCCTATATATGATTGGAATAATCTATAATTTTATAAAATATTATAGATTAAAGAATAAGAAAGTAGAATATTCTAGAAGGAAGTAGAATATTCTCCTTCTAGAATATTCTAGAGCACTCTTTTATATGAGTGATATTTTATAGAAAAATTATATATTCTTTAAGTGTAGAAAGGTGGTAGAATAGTTATAGAAAAAAAAAATTCTACAATTATTTTTTTATTGTGCAAAAATTATAGAATAACTTTTGCATAGTAAACCAGGGGACATCAATTATAAATAGAATTGCATCTCATTAACACCCATCACCAATAAGTTCTAAGGATTGTTAGTTCTCTACCTTTGTATATGTTCTCTTATAATATGAAATTTCATTCTCCACAACTTTATTTTGTTCTATATTAATTATATTTTTATTTTGTCATTAATTCGAATTAGGCTTATCTAGCCTCATACAAGAATTGCGGTCAAGTAAATGTCGGACAAAACTTATAGGGAACAAGTTAGGCATTAACAACTCGGCCACTATGCGCATATAAAGTACTTAGATGACCAAATCAAGTGTGATAAATAAAATATTGAACCACAAGTAAAAATTAAATATCCAATACTTAGGACGAACAAAATTCCCGTGATCGATCCTTATCTCTTGAGGAAGCTGGGTGACTAGAGGAAAAGCTTTTGGCCACCTGTAAAAGTTGGAGTAGAAGCGACGCTAGTAGTGATCAATAGTGGTTGCCGGAAAATTGCCGCGGCCGTTGCCGGTTGTAAGTTGATTGATCTCTTCAATCGGGAGATATTAGTTTAATTGTAATTTAATTATTTCTAGTGAAATAGTTAATAATTATTGACGTATGAAAGATGACGTATGCAAATGAAATGTGTAAGATAGTACATGGGTAGACGGAGTTATTTAACACCAACTGAAATTGCTGTATACCACCATTTTTATTATAAATTTTCTTAAATACTCTCATTTTTTGTTTATTAAAATGCTATAATTTTATTTTTATTTTTACTTGAAGGGTGGCGTTTTCTAAGCAATTAATTTATTTCATATAAAACAAATTAATATATGTTGATAATTTTGAATATTTTTTATTTTATTAAGAGATGTAGGAATATGATGAGTGAATTTAATTAATGAAGATATAAAGGTAGAAGTATTGAATAATTTAAGTATTTAATAAAAAAAAGAATAATACTTACTCCTAAAGTAATAGTATATAGTAGATAATATAAATAATAATATTATAAAAATAATATTTGAAACATATGAATAGTAGTTTACCATCCTTTAAAATTTTTCTAAAATTAATTCATGTCAAATAAAATAAAAAATATCAAGAATTTTAATCTTGATAACATAAATATAGTGAATGAAATAGGCATGGGAAATATTCTTAGCTAGCAGAACCCTAGCTAGCTACGGTAGTTGAATAAATCAATTACTATTACTAGTATGTTACATAAAAAATATTATCTATCTAAATTTAAAATTCAAATACAAAATTAAATTTATCTAAAAATAAATACATTAGTATATTAAATTTATTATTTTATTAATAATTAAGTAATACAAATTAATAAAAATTTAAAAGAAAAGAAAATTATGACACAAAAGAATACAAATAAATTATTATAATAATCACAATAAAAATTATGATGATAAGAGAAATAATACAAATAATAAATTTCTCATTTTTTTATGTCATAATTTTTATTTCATATTATTATTAGTTTATATTAATGAATTATTAATAAATAATAAAATTAGTGCATTAATATATATATTTTTAAATAAATTTAATTTTTAGTTTGATTTTTGCGTTTGGATTGATAACATTATTATATATCAAAGAACCTTCATGCGTGCATTGAAACATGGCAGTGATTCATCCCATCGTCACAAAATCAGAATATCACGAGGATAACAATAAAACACTGGTTCTATGTGTAAAGTACTGTCACAACACTTTATCAACAAAGAGAGGATATATTGAAAATTTATGTAAAAAGTGGTGTTATGCATTACCTGTTGTTGATGCTTTTTAGCTCTGAGGAAATTTAATTAGTTAGGCTTACCAAAGATCGTAAATAAATCGAGTCGATCCATATATTTATTGAGTTTGGTTGGAGAAAGATTTGACTTAACTAATTTATTTAGTTAAACAAGCTAAGCTCGAGTTTTATTTTTAGATTTGTTTAATAAACGAACCAAGGTTGAAAAAAAAAATTGAATTCAAATTTATTTATAGTATATAAACTCACAAACTAATTTGACTTAATTTATTAAAAACTCAACTTATTCATGAAAAAATAAAAATAAAATTTAAATTTTATTTTTAGATTTATTTATTTAACTCCAACCTACTTGCTCGACTCAGATCCAAACATTTCAAGCTCCCTAGGTCATTAATTCTTGTGTAGATCATTACTTCTAGATTTTATCACAATCATTAGCGTGTATATCTCCCATGACGTCAAGTAGAGCCCGCAACTTAGCTTCCTAGGCTTTTAATCTCTGTGTAGTTGGTATTTGGAATGATTGTTTTTTCTAGTTGTCCATAGAGTTGGCAATCGAATGGATCGGGCCACTATTGGATCGGGTTACATGATAATCGGGTCATTTTGGTTTTAAATAATCATATATTATTTTTTTTGGGTTGGGTCAGATTTGATTCGGATCAATTTGATATCGAATAATCTCAAGTCATTCTAAGTTATCCAATAGGATCAGGTCGAGATCGGATGGACTCGGATTTGGGTAAATTTGAATTGTTCTAATTTCGGTTTAGTTCGGATTAAGCTCATATGAATTTGAATTATTATATGTTTAGATCAAGTTTGGATTGGATTCGGGTCATTTCAGATTTTAGTCATAATTATACCATTTTTTTATATTCTAAGATGTTATTAAAATCTAATTATTTTGAGAATGTTTATGTTAATTTATCTTATTCAATTAAAAGCGAATTATTATATTGATTGTCTTAGCACCTTAGAATTTTTTTATCATTATTTTATCTTTGAAGTTGTATTTGGCATTTCAAATTTAAAATTTTTCAAATATGATCACTTCCCTTTTTATGTTAAGGTATAGCTTATAATGCAACTCCATTATTAGCTTAGTCATATTGAGTTTGATTATTATATTAATTTTATATTGTATTATATTTATATTTAATATAGTCCTTACATTATATTAACTTATAGTGATCATTGATAATTAATAACAGACAAAGACTTCTAAGGTTGTACTTCTCATATTATTTTTATAACAGATTAATCACACCATATCAACATAATTTTAATAAATATAATAATAATAATAGTATAAAAATTATAACAATATTAATAGTAATTAATGAATATTAATTATGGAAAAAATAAAAATAATAAAGCATTAGTTTTTTTAACATTTTGATTAGATCACATCAAGTTAAATAAGATAAAAATTAGATAAAGTAAGTAATAATGGCCAATGATCATTGAAAATTATTGACACATGACCAACTAATATTGACTTCTTACTATTTAACATAGTTAATGTAATAAAAAACAATAATCTTTAATTTTCATAATGACCAATTTATATCCTCACTCTAGACTTTTTCTACTTTCCTATGATGTTGTTGGTGATATATTATAAGGTATAAATACTAACATATAGTGTTTAAGGCTATAAAATTTTGTTAATGTGTACTTATACTAGAATTGATAAAACTTTTACCTTGTTTGATTGGATTTTACTTATGATGCAATTTATATTTATATATACTTTTACAAAATTGTTCCAAATATTTTAAATATTAGAATTATAATTATTGATAACTACATTTTCAATAATTGAATAAACTATAATTATGTAATGTTCTTTTTAAGCTGCAATGATAAGTGGTTCAAATCATAGTTGTTGTTCAAGATTTGGTAGCTAGATCGTGGACTTGAAGACTTAGTTGGAACTTTTGGTGGACTTGATCAATCTAAATATGTTGGATATCATATCACTTGCGGCTCATAGAGCATATTCTATAGTTACTTGACTCAATATTGTAATAAATAGTTTTCAACCCAAACATCATATTGTATTGTTAATTAGTTGGGGTAATTGATAATTCAAACTTATCTATTTAGGTTAATGTATTCAATTGGTATCAATTGTTTAGTTGGACTATGTATTGTATTGTATTGTGACTCATAAGATAAAATGCTCCTTGACAACTGTTATTACATAGGTATAAAGCTATATATTTTATATTTGGTTTAGCCTAGGGCTAGAAGAAATCATATGTATTTGGTTCAACCTAAGCTATATATTAAAGTTGTATATTAAAGCTTTGTTCTTCTTATGCCATTTAGAATTGGCAGAGTTATGCACTCAATTTAGTGAATGAAGGTTACATGCCATTGGTTTTTCTTCTCTCTTCTCTTCGTCTCTTTTTAAACGATGTTGTGCAAGTAAAATTGTAACACCCCCAAAATTTACTACTAAAAAATTTCGTTTAATTAAAAGAAAATTAGCAGAAGCAAAATAACAAATCGTGAATTCTGGGGATATTACCGCCACACTTAGTACCAGACCGGTCCATTCATACCGTTCCAGTACCAAGTGCTAAGGCTAAAGGAGAAAAATATAAATTACGAGAAACTCAACTAATAATTAAATCATAGTAGCGCAAGTAAATATAATCCATCAAGTGGTGATTACAAAACAACGAATACATTGAAATTGTGAATTTAAAGGATATAGAGTAAAACCCTAACGGTTTCGAATAGTTCCTTACGCTCTTTTCCGAGGCCCACTTGAATAGCGCCTAAAAACGACCTGCAAGGGACACTGCCCATTGAATAGGCAGGGACCCCATGAAGGGAACCCTTCAGTACTACGGTATTGAGTAACCCTTTAAAACACACTTAAAAGTAGGCACGCAATGTAACACATGATATACTACTATATCCATACATAACGACTGGTGTAAACATAATATTCAGATTCGTATATTCACATACTTGACAAGTCAATCGGATATTAATGGTGCATAGGTAATATTCACTTTCGCGCATTCGCATACTTAACAAGTCAACCAAATGTTAATAGGCCATCATGAACAATCGATACTTTTAGGGCCTTAAGGCCATTAGTCCATCATTAATCAATCATCTCGGATTATAAATGTCCATGTGAGTGTGGAAACCCACTATTATAGCCGGTGGAACGGTCATGCAGGACAAAATGCTCCTGGCCACTATTATTCGCCAGTGGACCGGTCATGCGGGACAAAATGCTCCTGGCCACTATTATTCGTCGGTGGACTAGTCTGGGTCCAGCTCAACATCTTCCTCTCTAAGTGATTAGTTTCTTAATTGTATCTTAATCGAAAGTATTTCACCATTGACATGCATGGCTAACTATATCGACACTTATCCTCCCAGGAGGACCCGTTCCATATCTTGAGACTTCTGCACCTCCTAACTCGCCCCGACATCCTTCCCTTAATCCACTCTCTCACACCGGGAGCCCAACTCCTAAATGTGTGGGTCAAGGCCCACCACTTTGTACCCCAAGGTCAACTCACCGCCTTACCTTAGGGCTTTCTCTAGAAACCCTAATTTGGGCCTATATGGCCTATCCTCACACCACCCAAACTATTTGACACCACACACGTTACGACCCTTAGATTCAACTCTCACTTCATACCCCACTCATTCTCATTTATTTTTATTATTTTCTTTTTCCACCTTCTCATATTAGGGTTTCTCCTAAACCCTGGTTCCTCCCATGCAACCCTAGTTTCTCCCACTCTTTCATTTTCTTATGTCCCCTTTCTTTTTCACCACTCAAGGATCATGGATTATTTAGGTCATTCTTTCCTACTTTAGCCAACTTACTTCCCCTGGCTATCTTATTCACCCATTTTTCTTTTTCATGCCTTTCACCCCATATCCTGTTATTAAACATCCTAGCATGCATGTCCTAGAGGGTCACATCATATAACATAATACACACAACATATATAATCATCATTCATATGCCATAAGGAAGTTACATGAGCATACATTCACTCAAAGTTGGGCTATAATGATTAATCATTAAGCATAAAGTACACAATATGGTATAATACATGGCACACATGGCACGTAACTCACACATAGTTGATCTTAGCCACATCCCTACTCGGTTTAGGTTACCGAGCCATCTCCCACACACTTATTAGGCCACTAATCACCCTTCGTAATTGTTACACTTAATGTATTTCCCATTTCGTAATTGTTACACTTATTAGGCCATTTACCCCCTTAACTTCCAAAATTTACCATAACACCCTTTATTCAAAAATTTACCATTTGTCCCTTTAATTACGAAATTACCATTTTAGCCTTTAATTACAAAATTACCATTTTGACCTTTAATTATGGAATTACTATTTTGCCCTTTAATTACAAAATTACTAATTTACCCTTTAATTACCATGTTACCCTTTATTCACAAAATTACCATTTTTTCCCTTTACTTCCGAAATTACCGTTTTGCCCTTGAATTACAAGATTACCATTTTACCCTTTAATTACAAAATTACCATTACCTTTAATTATGAAATTACCATTTTGCCCTTGAATTATAACACTACCATTTTATCCTTTAATTCCAAAATTACCCTTTTACCCTTCAATTACAAAATTACCATTTTACCCTTTACTCCCAAAATTACCATAATACCCCTTTACTTATAAAATTAACATTTTTCCATTTACTTATAAAATTACCATATTACCATTTACCTCCAAAATTACCATATTTCCCCTTATAAAATTACCATTTTGCCATAGAATTACCATTTTACCCTTTTACTTAGAAAATTTACCATTTTACCATCTTCTTCCAAAATTACCATCTTGTCCCCTTATTACACCACTTTTATTAGATTAACATTACTACATGGAATAATAATATTAATACTCCACTAACTATTATATTTTAATATAATACTTATTAGCACCCACACATATTAGGCCACATTCTTACACAATAAATATTACTAAAATGCCCCTAGGGCTCACAATAATATTATTCAAGCATAAATGGTCACAATAACATAATATGACATGGATTAGTACTTTAACACTTTCATTAATAATCAAGTTCTTCCCTTAGACAACATTTATACACATAACACATAAAAGAGCATACTTTCCTTTTTATTAAATAATACAAGCAAACAAATAAATTATATTAATAACCATATATCAAACATAATAACATATTAAAAATCCTAATGTACAAACATTCGTTTATCCATGAATTTAAGTAGGCTTTAACGATTACCTTAGATCTAGTAAAAATCAAACATTACCAGTATCCCGGTTAAAGATTCAAGCTTTAAATAGAAAAATCAACACCTAAAAATAGTATCAAAACTTATCATGTTAGAAATAAGAATCCAAGCATAAAACTTTATAAATTTAATTAATGAAACATTTAACTTAAAATGCTATTGTACCTTAAAAATTTTGTACTAAAATACTAAAGCATACAGCAGCTCATACTGCTTATGCAGCATGAGCTGCATGCAAGATAAAAAGGAGGAAGGCTCGAAGAGGGGGGTGAAAGGAGGGAAAATTGGTTATTTCCGAGTTAGTGGTTTGGGGCTAGGAAAGAAGATAGATGGGGGATGTGTGGAGGCAAGGGAAGGGTGCAGGAGTGAAGAGGGGGTGTAGGCGGCGGCTGATGATGGGTTGTTGGCGGCCAAGGGCTGCAGAGACGACAACAATGAGGTGGCGAAGTGGGCTACAGGAGGGGATCGGGCTGAGAAGGAAGGAAAATAGAGGGGAAAAATAGAGGGGTGAGGGGCTATTTTCGGGGAAAGAAGGTGTGGGGTGGTAGAGGAGGTTGCAGGGAGTTGAATGGTGGTTTGGGTGGCGGCAGAGGTGGTCGGAAGGCGGCAGACGGTGGGGTTGCAGGGGCTGCCGATAAGGGAGAAAAACGGGGAGGAAGAGAAAAGGGGGATAAAGGAGGAACTACAGGGGCTCGAGGGTGGCTTGGGTAGTCTTGTGGTGGTGTAGGGCTGAGATGGAGGGTGGCAGGGAGCGGTGCATGGGGTTGGTGAGGTGGCTGGAGCGGTGGAGGGCGGCGGCGTGCAAAAATAGGGGGAAAAGATGGAGAGGAAGAAAATGAGATAAAGAGGAGATCGAGGGGAGGTTCGAAAATAATGAGGCAAGAAAAGGGGTGAAGAGGAGAAGAAAAATAAAAGGGAGGGTAGGGGGATAGGTGGCTGATCGGGTGGCAGCGTTTAGGGTTGCAGGGGTCGTAGGGTGGCAGGGATAGGGTGATGAAGGAGAGGAAAGGGTGGCCATGCGGGATGGGTTGCATGGCTGCCCGATTCCAAAATGGTGAAAAAAAGATAGGTGAGAGAGAGAGAGAGAAAGAGAGGTGGTGGCAATAGGGCAGTGGCCGACGTGCCCGAAGCGGTAGGCCTGGTCGACGAAGACAGGTCGGGGGAGCTAGGTCGAGGCGTAGGAGAAGAAGAGAAAAAAAAAGGGAAGGGGGCATCAAACCGATCGGGGAGGGGAAAGGGGAAATTGGGCCGGCCTGGGGTGAAGGGAAGGAAAGAAAAAAACGGGGAAGCTAGGCTGCACGCTAGAGAAGGAAAGGAGGGGAATGAGTCGGCCAGAGGCCCAGGCGTAGGGGGAGGAGAAGGCAGGTTGGCCTAGCGGGCGACCCGAAGGAGAAATAAAAAGGAAAAGAAAAGAAAGAAGAAAAAGGGAGAAAGAAAAGGGAAAGAGGGAAAAAGGAAAATGGGAAAATAAATTAATTTAATTCATAAAATAATAAAATGTAATATTTTGATAAATTATTTAATTTAATAATTTAATATATTAGTTCACAAAGGATAATTTTAGTAAAATATTAGTTAAAAAATTATTTAAATAAAAATAATATGATAAAATGACAAAATATTTATTTTTAATTTATTAAATACTCTTATCCAAATTTATATACTCAAAAATCCATAAAATAATTAAACTAAATAATTTTAAAATCTAATTTATTTCAAATAAAAGTTATTTATTAAAATATAGGTCTTTAAAATTTCGAGGGATTACAAAAATAATGCCAACTATACTTGAAAAAAATATCTATCTTCAGTATTAGTCCATAGCTTGAGTTGAGAGAGGTTTGTGGTGGAGGATTTTTCTTCCTATTATTTAATATTTTTTATAGTACAACTACCAACATTAACATATAGTAAAATCAAGCTTTTGATTAGTTTAGGTACACCAGGTAAACTAAGTGTTGGATGTGTGCCTTTTGAGGCTTTTCAAAAACTTATACGATGCCTTTTGAAGCTTTTTTTCTTGTATTTTTAGTTATAGATATTGGATATATTATCATCATCATCATCATCATCATCTTACGGTGCCTTTTAAGGCTTGTATATTTGTATTTTGGGTTAAACAGATAGTGGAAGTGCTTATATTGTGTATTTTGAGGCATATATATTTGCGTTTTGAGCAATCGACGTGGAGATATATCTTTTGAGGCTTTTTTAAGTGCTTACATGGTGTCTTTTGAGGCTTGTATATTTGTAAGTTTTAGGTGTTGAATATATTTGCACTATTATTATCTTATGGTACTAGATGGAAATGAACTAATATTTAGATGACATAGTAGAGTTTTTTTACTTTTTTTATTTACTTTTATTTCTATACTTAAATATTGGTATCAATGGATGTTGTACTTGTATATACATAAGAAGTAATATAAATTTTAAGAAAGCATATTGTTTCTAGATTTTGATGTTAGTACTATTGTACTATAGATTAGTTGCACATCTATATTATTTCATGTTTTATGAAGTTTTGAAAATTTTGAGTTATGATTTAATGTTAATTTATGGGCAATACTTAGTTGAATCTTTATAGATTTATGATTTTTTGGGTTATATCAAATTTAGATAAATAATGGATGGGGTTGTGTCATTTAGGATTTATAGTATTTTGGGTTATATTGAGTTTCGAGTGAGTATCTAGTCAAGTCGGATTTATTTCGGTCTTATGATTTCTCAGGTTATATCGAATATTGAATATGTATTGGATCGGATCGGATAGATTTTAGGCTTTCAATTATTCAGATAAAATCGGATCGGATTTTGGGAGGATCGAGGACGTATTCATCTAATTTTTTGGGTCAGATAAACTTTTTCCTGCTCTAGTTACCAATTTAATGTAATTGAATGCTTTAATATTAATTAATGAAAAATTGCTAGCCTTCTCCCCTGGTGGGAGCGAACTCCTAAAAAACCTTAAATACCATTTTTTTAGTGTTTGATAACTCAAAAGCTGAGAAGGGAATAAATAATTAGTATATGTTACCAGAAGCAAGGCTTAAACCTAAGACACAATCGTTGGTATAAAATAGGGTTGTAAATGAAAACAGTCGGCTCACGAGCTTTTTACACTCGACTCATGAAGGGTTTGACTTAACTTATTTATTTAGCTAAACGAATCTAGAAATAAGGTTTGAGTTTAGCTAGTTTAATAAATAAGTCAAGCTTAAAACTTTATTTTTAGGCTCATTTATTAAACATGTCAGATCCAAGTCCATTCCGGTTAGACTAGCTTCGACTCTACTCATTTACAAGCTACAGAACACGGTAAACCAATATCACGCATTAAACTTCATAATTGTAATTTATCAATATATTGTACATGAGATTCATAATATGCATTTTAACTTCTTACACAAATTTAAAATTAAGTTTAAACAACTAATACATCCTTAATGATTATTAAATATTTAATAAAAAATCTAATGTATATAAAAACCTAGAGAAAAATATATAATGATGATAGAAAATAAATTAGACAAAGTAATTAACATTTTCTATTAAAATTTTAAAATGATGCTTATTATGGTTAAAAATAACCTTGTTAAAATGGGAAAAATTGTCAAAATAATATGTTTATATTTTCAAATAACTGAAATAGAACATCTGAACCTAAACTTTCCAAAATAGCACGATCATTTGACTGAATTTTTATTTTCCTTTAATATTGAGTGCAAGTGCCCCTTTGAAGGATGTTATCTTGATTTAATTCCTAAATTAACACCGAAAGCACCTCTAGTATGGACGTCTCTACCTTTATTACTTATTATACTAGGAGTACAACCAGTTTGCACCAAGAGTATCATTAATTTACACTAGCAATACAACTAAGTTGCACTAAAACTGCAACTAAGTTACACTAGAAGTATAAATAATTTATATTAGAAGTATAATTAATTTATGCTCGAAAGACAACTAATTTATAACCGAATGTGCCTCTAGTAGGGGCTCTTCTAGTATAATTTCACTCCAAAGGTGTCCCTAGCAAGGAAGAATTCCCTTTGTTCTAATAAAATAAAAAATTAGACTATGTGCTATTTTGAATAATTTAAAACCCTATATGCTATTTTGGTAATTCTCAAATCCCAAACCTATCATTTTAATAACTTATCCATTAAAATGACATTTAACATACATTAGAGGTAGTGTTATATACCTAAAATTTATATGGGGTCAACTGACCTATGTATTCTACATTTGTTGAATCCCTACATGTTGTAGTTATAAATAGCTAACTTTCATGCTACCTAATAGTTCTTTAGCTTTGTACCAACTTACTAATTAATTTTATCAAATATAGCCTTAGATTTAACATTTTATAAAGTTGGTTTGGTAACTAAGTTTTTATTAACTTATAATGCTGCTTTTAAATAGAGAGGGGGGGTTCCAACTTATCACAAGTTGTCTCATAGTTAGGCAACAAAGTTTGGTGTAATTCTTTATTAGATTTCAATGTCACTTAAATTTTTATAGATCAACATCTAGATATGCCAAATATTTCTAAGAAATTTAAATAGTTTATCAGCTTCATCTTATTACTAATCTTTCACCATTTATCTAAGCTTTAAACTTTGATTGTTTAATTAAATTTGTCAAACATAGCCTTATTTTTCTACAAATTAAATAATGATTACTTGACTAAGGTCCCGATAAGAAGATTCTCCTACCTTTCCACTTGTGTTTCTATTATGGTCAACCAATTTTTTTGTTTGTTTTTGTTTTACATGAATTATATGCAATTGAAGCAATCAAAATGTAGGATTATTTATATTAAATAATTTTTTTTTATTTTTTGTTAAAAAATAAATGTTACTGATTTGTCAAATTTAAGAAAACTTCATTGACTTTGCAAAAGTTTTAAGAATTATTTTTACGTAATCTATCAATCTAACTAATACATGCATAACATTATACTTGGAAGAGAAAATGTTATAAATGTATATAAACAAATGAAGTAAAAAATAGATTATTTGTAAAAATTAGAATGTTTTATAAAATTTTAAAAAATAAATATAATTTTTTAAGAATTATTTTTACGTAATCTATCAATCTAACTAATACATGCATAACATTATACGTGGAAGAGAAAATATTATAAATGTATATAAAATTTGGAATTTTATTAAATATATAGGATGGAATTTTAAAAAATAAATATAATTTTTTAAAAACACATTTTATAAATTTTTTTGCAATTTAAAAATTATTGTAAGAATTCTATATTTTTCAAAATCTAAACTAAGAATTTGGAATTTTCAAAAATATGATTTTTTTCATAAAAATGTTTCTTGATTATTTTTATCTTTCTTAATAAATCTTATAAATTTTGAAATTACTTTAATTTTTTTATAACCATTTAATATTTTTTTGAAAATGAGAACATTTGCATATTTGTTTTGGATTTTATATATTTTTAATAATATTAAGTATTATATTATGTACTAATTAGTTGATAAATCTATCGAATATTTTTTTAATTACTATATAATGTACTCATATGGTATGAATATAGAAAAATAAGTTTTAATTAATTTTGGTGACTTTTTTTATAAAAACAATTATATTTAAAAAAATTAAAACATCCGTTCTTTGATGAAAAACAAAAAATCATTTAGTCCTTACTAGAAAACGACTCTAAACAATTTTTCATTTACATAAAATCACCTTTTTCTCCAACAATATATGAATACATATGTAAAATTTTTGCATATATGGTTTGAGAAAGTTGTTGTTGTTAGTTGTTGACTATTAAAACACATTATTTTTACACTTTATATGATACATTCTTATGTATCATGCAAGATTCACCCATTTGGGAATGTAATACGAAAGTATAATGAATGAAAATGTCATTTATAATGAGAAGTGTAATACCCTAACATTTCAAAAATCGATAATTTAATAAGTAGCTTTTATTTGGGATAAATTAGAATTTAAATTTATTTAATTTAATTATTTTCTGGATTTTTGAGTATATAAAATTGGATATGAATATTTAATAAATTAAAATAAATATTTCGTTACTTTATCATACTCATTTTATTTAAATAATTTTTCAAACCAATATTTTACTAAAATTATCCCTTTTAAACCAATATATTAAATTATATTAAATTAAATTATTAGATTTATTTATCTATCAAAAATATTACATTCTATTATTCCATAAATTATTTTATCTATTTTCTCCCCATTTTCCTTTTCCTTCTCCTTTTTTCTTCTTTCCTTCTTTTTCCTTTTTCTTCTCCTTCGAGCCACCAGGCCTGTGGCCTACTCACCCCCTCGCTGTTTGGGTTGCTGGCCTGTTTCTTCCCTCTCCTTCTCCCTCTCCTGCATGACCTCGCCCAACCCCGACACCCCTACCCCCTACAACTTGCCTTGACTGGCCACACCTACTCCCCTCTTCACCCTCTTCTCTTTTTTCTTCCCCTCCTGCTTCATCATGCCCCATTCGACCTTTCATTCTCCCTCTCCCGACCTCTTTTTCTCCTGTTTCTTCTCCTTTATTCCCTTCCGCTATTTTGCTCCACCACACCTATTTCGCCGCTGCCATTACCCTACCAACTGCCTGCCCCACCTTCTGCCACCTCCTACTCCCACCCTACACCACCATGCCACCCCCTCAAGCCCCTTGCAGCCCCTTCTTCCTCTCCTCTTCTTTTTCTTCCTTCTCGACATCCACCCTACTCCTCCTCCGTATGCCATCGTTCCACCCCCAAGCCACTAACTCACTCCCTGCAACCTCCCCTACCACCCCCTTACCTCCTTTGGTCAAAACCCACTCCTACAGCCTCTCCTTTTCCTCTTCCCTTTTTCCTTCCTTCTCCTCCTCTGCCACTAGGAGTGTCCAAATGGGTGGCCATGGTTTAACCCAACCCATAGTATCTTAACCTATATAACTTATACAACCCATGGTCTAACCCACGATGGGTTGTAGAAAATAATTAATAATTTTTAATCCAACCCATCATAACCCATGGGTTAGCGTGGGTTAATATATATACAAACAAGTCTATCTTGACCTTTACTAACACCATGTCCACCACGATTGCCGCCGCCCCTTCCACTACCATTACTACCACCGCTTCCACCACCACCACAACTACTACAATTATTTTCCTTCCTCTTTTTTTTCCCTTTTCTTCAATTCACATCCACCACCTCAAATATAATAAAATAATTATGTCAAGCGTCAAACATATTATAAAAGGACGATGATCACATTTATTTAGTATATTTTTCTTCTTTATAAAAATTTCTAATACAACACTATCTTTAATCTCTTAAAAAATATCATTTGAAAATAAAATTATTTTTTTTGAAATGGGATTTTTCTAATGAGTGCCTTGAGCACTCTCTAAGATTAATCAAAGTAAAATTAAAATAAACACTTAAGATGAAAAAACCAACATAGGTATTCATTATTAATACACTATTCATACTATTATTTTAGTAATAATTAACCCAATGCCAAGGTACAACGGCCACATAAAATTGACGACGACAAAGCAATCGGGAAGTGGCTCAAATCAATTATCGATTCTTTCTATGAATTTAATCATCCATCATTTCTCTGTCATGAAAGTCCGGCAGGAGCACGCTTCTGCACTCACACTTGATGCCTACATGCAATGATGAGAAGCCGCTACGGAACTAACCAGAAAAATGGAAAGGACACACCTAACGAACGGGGCGTCTATCAGACGGTGGAAAATATATACCATGGCCAGCCATAATTACACCCATACAAACCCATATTTAAATTGTATATATATGGGTTCAGCCCATAATAATTCATATAAAATAATAACCCATCCCACTTATATTATAATTTAAATTTATGGGTTGGATTATAATTTACCATGGCACGCCCAACCCATTGAACAGGCCTATCTTCCACTCCTGTAGTCCCTTTTGCAGCCTTGTTGCCGTCGCCTTCGCCACCCTTGGCCGCCGATCACCCATCTCTGACCACCACCTACACCCCCACTCCACCCCAGCACCAATCCCTTGCCCTAACTTTCCCCCATCTTCCCTCTTCATATCCCTCAAAACCCTTACCCGAAAACAACACCCTTCCTTTCTCCTTATGCCTCCTTAGACCCCCTCCTCCCTTATTTCGCATGTAGCTCACGCTGCATGAACAACATGAGTCTTGCCTTAATTTTGGCTAGGTTTTAAGGTATATTAATGGTTAAATAAAGTATATTATTAATTAAGTTTTGATCAAGTTTTATACTTTTTTGGTTTTTTCTATTTCTAATATGATAATTATCGATATTATTTTTAAGTATTGATTTTGCTAATCAAAGCTTGAATCTTTAACGGGGTACTGGTAAGGTTTGATTTTTGTAGAAAATAAGGTAACCATTAAACCTTACTTAAACGTATGGATAAATGTATGCTAGCACATTAGGATTTTAAGGTGTTTATATGCATGATATATGTTGTTTAGTATAATGTATTTAGTTGCTTGTATTGATTGATAAAAAGGAAAGCATGCTAAATTATGTGTCGTATGTAGAAATAATGCTTAAGGAAGGAGTTTTGTTGTTAATAAAAATGTTAAGTGCTTATCTATGATATGTTATGTGAATGTGGCCATTGATGCATACATATGGTAATTATGAGCCCTAAAAGCATTTTAGTAATATGTCTTATATAAGAGTGTGGCCTAAATAAATGCGGGTGCTAATGAGTATTATGATAAAAGACAATAGTTGATGGAGTTGGATGATGGGTATGGAGCATTAATATTAATATTTTATGTAGTGAGGGTACTTTAGTAAAAGTGGTGTAATAAGAGCAAAATGGTAAATTGTAAGAGTACAGGGGGGAATGACAAATGGAGAAGTAAGAATGATATTTTAGTAATTTTACATGGAGAGCTGATAACTTGGTAAAATTTGGGATATGAGAAAGTATTTTGATGGATTAAATATAATGGAAAGGGTATTATGATAATTTTGGAAGTCATGGGCAAAATGGTAATTTTGTAAGTAAAGGGGTAAAATGACAATTTTAAAAGTAAAGGGGTAACATGGTAATTTAATAATGAAGAAGGGTAATTTGGTAATTATGATAATAGAGTAGGGCAATTTGGTAATTAAAATAATGGAGAAGGATAATTTGATAATTATAATAATGGAGAAGGGTAATTTGGTAATTATGATAATGGAAAAGGGTAATTTGGTAATTTAATAAAATAAAGGGCAATTTGGTAATTATAATGATGGAGAAGGGCAGTTTGATAATTATAATAATGGAGAAGGGCAATTTGGTAATTATAAAAATGGAGAAGGGGTAATTTGGTAATTATGATAATGAAAAAGGACAATTTGGTAATTATAATAATGGAGTAGGGTAATTTGGTAATTTAGCCAACTAAAAGGGTAATTTGGTAATTATAATGATGGAGAAGGGAAATTTGGTAATTATAATAATGGAGAAGGGCAATTTGGTAATTTAACCAACTAAAAGGGTAATTTGGTAATTATAATAATGGAGAAAGGTAATTTGGTAATTTAACCAACTAAAAGGGTAATTTGGTAATTATAATAATGGATAAGGGCAATTTGGTAATTATAATAATGGAGAAGGGTAATTTGGTAATTATAATAATGAAGAAGGGTAATTTGGTAATCTAACCAACCAAATGGAAAATCTGACAAGTGTAACAAATATGAAGGGTGATTGGTAATTTAATAAGTGTGGAAGATAACTTGGTAACCTAACTCGAGTAAGGGGTAATTTGGTAATTATGCAACATGGAGGATAATATGGTAAAGTGGCAAGTAAAGAAGGGATGACTTAGTAATTATACAAGTAAGGGGTAATTCAGTAATTTTGTAGAGATGAAAGGGGTAAATCAGTAACTCGTATCTAATATATCAATGGAATAACGGAGTTTCATAATAAGACTCAAGTAACATTAAATAGAAAGATAAGAGTATTTGACAATCAGTAAGTGTCACGAGAACGAGTCCTAAATCAAAATTGGATGAGATAATGATTGCCTTAATGATTCCTCTAGGTTATCTTGGATAATCGTATGAATAAGGAGTACCTGATGATATCATAAATAATTTAAAGTGAATAAGTATATGATTGTTGTGCTTTTCGTGATCACCTCAATTAAGACACTAATAATTAAAGTGAAAGACCTTGACATCGAGAATGGTGGCTCTTTAGAGGTTGCTACCCTAAATACGTGGTTTAGCCCACAATTATTCTGGTATTTGCTGATGTGCCTTTATGCCCTATCCAGGCCCTACATCTTACTCTATCTAGCTTTACGAACCTATTTAGGGGTATGCATACTTATGGATTAGGTGTCCTTGTCGATAGGGTACTGTGTAGCAGTATGATCAGGGTACCTTTGCGTCCCTAGGTTGATGGTTGAAGGGTACTGAGTAGCTTGTATGCACTAGTATGACCGGTGTACCTTTGTATATCTGGGATCTTGATCTCCCTTTCGAGGTAAATAAATGGAACCGTTGTGCTAATTAAAAAGGAAAATCACTAATCATGAAAGTGAAAGACAATTGAGCTGGTCCCAAATGAATTATATTATGAGTACCGATCCACCGAATTTAATAGTGGCCCAGGAGTGTTTTGTCCTAGAAGATGTTTATGAGTACCAGTCCACCGAATATAATAGTGGCCCAGAAGTGTTTTTCCCTAGAAGATGTATATATGTATTCCGGTCCACCGGCTATAAAAGTGGGGGTCCCGAGCTCAATAAACCCAATCTTGGGTGTGAATAAATCATGAAAAATACTAATCACTTATAGTGGAATACCATGTGAGTCAAGGCCAGACAAATCCACTAGCGAATAATAGTGGTCAGGTGCCTTCTGCCCTAGAGACCGATCCATCGATAAATAATAGTGGTCAGAAGCGTTCTACCCTGTATATTCCCGGTCCACCGGCTATAATAATGGAGTTCCCACATTCACATCGATATAATTTGAGATATGATTGAATAATGATGGATTAATGACTTAAGGCCCAAAAGTATTGATTTCATGTTATGTTCTATTAATATGTGATGGACTTGCTAAGTATGTGGATGTTGTGTATGCATTTCTTATTATATGTGTATATAGTTTTGCATCATGTGTTGCGTTGCGGCCTCCTTTTCAGTGAGTTTAAAGGGTTATTCGGTACTATAGTACTAAAGAGTTCCATTTGTGAGCCTCTGCCTATTTAATGGCCAGTGTCCCTTGTAAGTTTGTTTCAGGAGCTATTTAAGGGGCAATGGGAAATAGTGTAAGGATTGTCCGAAAATTTCTAGGGTTTTACTCTTCCTCCTTTTGATTCCCGATTTAAATGTAATCTTTGTTCTTGTAACCACCATTGGTGGATTCTATTATTGTAAAATGTTTATTGCGCTACTCTGATTTAAATATGATTTGAGTTTCTAAGCAAATTGTATTTTATTCCTTTAGCCTTAGCAGTTGGTACTAAAACGGTAAGAGTGAACCGTTCTGGTACTAAGTGTGGCTGTAATATCTCTAAACATCACAGTTTTGTTTTCTTTACTTTCGTTGTTTCTTTCAATAAAATAAAATTTTTCAGTAGTGAATTTTGGGGGTGTTACAAGAAGGTTGGAAGAACAAAACACAAAATGCATAATTACTTTTTTAGCCAAGATAATAGCTTGCATGAATGAAATCATCACGAGCATTGTATACACCATATAATCACTTGTTTGGCCAAGATAACAACTTAGGAAATATGACATGGAGATTTAGTTAATAAAAGATTTATTCATAATGCGAAGTTTGGAAGACTAAGATACGAAGCTCATAATTAATTTTTTTTGCTAGAATAATTACTTATGCTAACTAGGTTATCACCATGATCACTTTTTTAGCTAGGATAATCATCTGACTTTTCTTACCGAACGCATCTAGCATGGGTATTGGACCTAAGATTGTAAATGAATTGAGTTGAGCCAAGTACCTTCAGGCTCGGATTTGACTCATTTAATTAAACGAATAAGTCAAAATGAACTTTTAAATAGTCAAGATCATGAGTTTAGTGCTTAATGAGCCGAACTCACAAGCTTACTGCTATAAACGACCTAAGCCCAAAAATAACCATGATTAGGTTGATCTCATTTGATAAATGAGCCAAAAACTACGGCTCGGACTCAGTTTATTTAACTAAATAAATGAGTTGAGTTTGAGCTGGCTTACGAGAAATCTAGTTCATTTAAAACCCTAATTGAACTCTTTTACTTTATTTATAAAATAAATTTACTAAAACTTATATAAATTTTAAAAAGTTATTAAAAGTTGATGTTGGAGCTCAAAACTTTCCAAACCACTACAAATTACAACATGATAATCTAATAAGCAAAAAAGGAATTTAAGTCATAGGAATTCTATGAAGGTAAGTAAATCAAAAATGTTTATTGTGATTCAAAAATCATCTAGATAGGTAATTTAAATATGTTTATTGTACAAAAATACAAAGAGTAGATACTATATTTTATCAAATCGGTTATTTTCTTATCAAGCAGTTTTCAAAAACTAAATGGGTAGGTAATTTAAATCTATTTAACCTATAGGAATACATAGAGTAGGTACTAGTTTTATCAAATAAGAAAAATAAAATACATGATTCATAGGTTCGTGAAAATAGGTACAAAATACTATATAGTTGGACACAATTACCATAAATGTGTTACCATACCAAAAGAGGAATAGAGAGACTCACACTTGAGACATTTAGTATCCATAAGTTGGTCTTTGACTCCCTGGCTGAGCCTCGTTGGTAAAATAAAAGATAACATACGTGTTCTTTAAAACATTCACAAATGAAACACTTTGTAAAAAATAATTTAACAAAATGCTTCATAAGGTCAAGTCCTAACAGAAATTATTAAGACTTAGAATATTTAGGTCAGAATATTTATTACCTAAATATTATAAATTCATCCAATAAGAATAATTCTAAGAAAAAATAAGTTGGGAATAAATATTTAAGTTTAGAAAATATTTGTTATATCAAGTCTTGGGGAACAACAAGATAAATCATATCTAAGAATAGAAATATCTCCAAGACATTTTCTCAAACTTTTGAAGATAAGCATCATAAGTCATATCCACTATGAAATTAAGATAAAATCTTGAAGTCTCCAAAATATGCTTTACGATCATTTCCTCAAGTCTTTTATTAATTTTTAGAAACCTAATATTTCCTTGTCCATATTATGCCATTTGAATTATGCAGTCGACAAAAAATTCAAAAATTGACATTATTTGTCGACCAAGTAAAGACATAATATACTCTGAGCAAAATTATGAAACAAAAGTCGGACACCATCAATTTAAGTATTTAGGTATAGTTTGAGTAAGCTACAGATGTTGGATATTGCAATTGGTTTAGAAAATAAACTTATAAAACTTTATATATGTTTCAAAAAGTTATGGTTAAAAAAAAGAGTTGTTAGAAATAAAACGCTCCACAAATCACCGCTGAAGAAAGCCAGCAACGATTGAACTTTGACAATTATTCATTCTATCTGCTCAAAACTTTCAACCTTCCCATTACTAACCAGTAAGATTTATCCGAAACATAGATCATCTGCATCACCAGTTACCAATATATATTAGTACTTGTTCATTCTCTGACCGCTATGGTTTGACTCCCCTACTCATGCTCTCCGTAATCGTAGTCTTCAAGTTCAATGCCTTTCGATCCAGGGCCAAAAACACATTCATTTACAATCTCGAGTGATGCCCTTGGAATCTTGCTGCAACAGTGACGAGTCAGCCCATAGATATGACGTAACAATCATTTCTCTCTCTATCCAGATGGTCTGAACAATCATTTCTCTCTCTATCCAGGTCCGTAACAATTTGACCATCGTTGACCATTTCCACCCCTGAATAACTTTTTGGACTTCGGATTCCGCAGATAATAATCCATGTCCTCCCTGCCATAACCAAGAAAGAGGTATGACGTATTCTTTTCATCTTGATTCAATCTTTACTCATTGCCTATATATAAGCGAAAGCTTTGTGCCCACAATATTAAAGCGAGAATATCAAAATGCTCCTACTTGTAAACGAGCCTTCTGGAGTCTCAAAGCCCAACAGCACACTTGGTGATCGGTTGATAACATAACAAGCAATCATCATAACTTCAGTCCACAATTGCTTCGACATGTATGCATTATTCAGCATGCATCTAATCTTCTCCAAAATAGCGCAATCCAACCTCTACTCCACCACTATATTACAACGTTCTGAGATAGTCTTCTCATGTTAGATGTCATGCTTTCAGCACTAGCACCGAAGCTTATACGAGGTTCTTTGAGGGTCCCCCTAGCCTCCATTTTCGCCTGGCATGGAACTCCTTACAAGTTTGAAATAGTCACCTCCCCCCCCCCCTCCAAAAAAAAAAAAAAAAAAAAGACTCGAACAAAAGGGGCAAAATATATTCAATCAAAAAATGCAGTCTACGGTAAAGATATATATTAGTTAAATAAACCAAAGATCATATTAGTACAAGGTCTATCTATATTCATTGTTTGAAAAATCAACGCTTAGAAAATTGAGGAGCTTTACGTGCTTTCTTTAGTCCCACTTTCTTCCTCTCAACAACTCTGGAGTCTCTAGTTAGAAGACCTTCTTGTTTTAGGGGCGTCCTGTGGCTAGCACTGACTTTCAGCAAAGCACGGGCAATACCAAGGGAAATGGCCTGAGCCTGACCAGACAAGCCACCACCATGGGCTTTAACAAATACATCATAGGTGTTTTCATAACCTAGTGTTATGAGCGGCACCTTGATGTACTGAAGCCATAGGGGATTTCCCTGGAGATACTCCTACACCACATAAACATAGAACTAATTAATAAAAGATCAAAACAGAACCATAAAATGAACATGATTTCTAGCAAAAGTATCTGCTGAAGCTGCAATAATTTTCTACTACTCCTGTTCCATAGTTAATAACAGTACGGTTCAAGAGGTGCAAAAAGACGGATGGGGAAGTCAACTTTAGCTGGTATGAATTTGTACCAGACAAACTGAAAGCAGTGGAGGAATAATCCCCGTCCATTCCTAACGGCTAATGCCAAGGCAAACTGCCAACTGCTCCTGAACAAGTGCAAATTTGTTCAGAGCCGCTCATTTCACTCTACACAACAGAACATGAAACACAGAAACACAACCTTTTGTTTAGTTAAAGTTATTTAGCATATATTAAGACCTTGATTAGCATGCAATGAGCAACCTCCTAAATAAAACCATTTTTTTTTTAAGAGTACCAGGTGGTACACGGGAAGGGGAGATAGGGGGAGGGGGAACCCTGTGCCCTGGATGAGTTTCGAACCTATGAGTCTATGACTACCAACATGGTAGGAGGGAATATTTCCGCTATGCCGCAGGTGAAAACCCAATAAAACCTATTTCTTACGACTAGGAAGTGGAGTCTTAAGCAATATTCCCAAAAGAAAATTTTCAATTTCATTTTGTTCGTCTCAGGAAGCTAAAGATGATTTAAATTTCTTTTTCTTTTTTAAATGTGAAAGGAACAAATTTTCTACTAAGTACATTCCCACAGACATCCCATAGGAGGTATATGGTAACAAAGCATTTTTTTTAGCTCACCCTTCTACTAGGAAACTGCTAATCTCTGTACCAAACAAGGACTAATAGTTAAGTTTTGGGCATACCCTTCCATCCTTAGAGGGACATAAATGTTTTTTATTAAATAAGAGAAGGCAATAGCAAAACTCATGAGGAAGCATATAAGATTATAGTATCCAAAAAAATATTGGAACATCTAATGAAGAAAAGATAAGACCTAAAATGAGGGGACTCAACGCTGCATCTTTCTCATTAGAAGGCATGGACAATAGAGACAGAACAATAGCAAAGAGTATTCAGCAACAGGTAATTAACCTTTTTTCCTTAACAAGTTGTACAGAAGCTTGGGGTTGACAAGTGTAAATCAGTTAACTGCTGGCACACGTCATTTTCTTTGATACAAAAGTTGTATGATAGGCAGGACACAAGCAATAGTATTAGGCTATTAGCAAATCACATGGAGATGGTTAATTAAATTGCCATGATTTATTATTTGTTTCTGTAAACAGTTCACTGTAGACATTCCTAATCTTTGCTATTACTTTGCATGGTCATCCTATCAACAATCAATGTATTCAACTCCTCAAAGGCGCTGCCATAAAATCATTCCATCTATCAGCTTGCAGCACACTCTTAATGTTCTGATAATGTCCATTGAGTACATAAATTTCTTAATCCTTTAGTTCTGCTAAACCTGCTCTCATAGTTGAAATTTGTGTGACTTCTTGCATGGCAGTTCATTTCACCTTCATATTTTTCTTGTGTGGGGTGGGGACTTGGTTCCAACAAACAAGGCACAACCCGAGCCAATGCAGCCACCTCCATCAGTGCCTTTTAGGCAAGCCCAGTGAATTAAGTGCATCAAATGTTTCAAATTCCCTTATAAATTGTGTTCTCCAAATACTCTGATGCTTGATAAAGAAAAGCTCCAACATATCCCACCTATGCACTCGGTGACTCAATGCCCTCTCTTTTTCTCAAGGACCAGAAACCACATTCTAAGCTTAAGCCCAGTAGACAAAGTGATAGCAAGAATCTATGAACCCGATTCATTTCCATGAATTTGACAGATGCTACTCCATACAGGCACACACCACAGGGGCAAAGCAGAATGGTTGGTTGGACAGAAACCTTACCAGAGATAACGCAAGCATTTTGAAAGCCAAAACTCCTTGGACACTCCCCACAGCCCTTTTGACTGATATATGCCATGACTAACAAGAAATGAAGCCTTTATCCCACATTTGAAGCAAAATCCATCTAACTTCCACAAATCTGAAAACTCCAACTCTTTTGAAATCCAACAATTAATGAAGGTCAATGAGAGATACAGAGACAGCTATAGTGGTATTCTCACCATTAATTTTCTTGGCTTGATAAACTATATTTCTAAAGAGGTAGTATACACGTTGTATTATCAATATTACCCTACATAGCATGGCTAGTTTGGATTGGGAATAACAAGGGTAAATATACCGGGAAAAGATATTACTCCCTCCATTTCATAATAAAGGACGTTTAAGGTTGTAGCATGTTAAAATATAGAATCAATCATACCTAAGTTGAAAAAAATACCCTTATTAGAAGCCGATCAATTTTATCATTATTACGAGAGATTAATGTCATATGGGTAAGTACTAAGACAGTGAGAGAATAAGTAAAAAGAAAAGAGAAGAGTAGAGTTGGAAATATATTATTTCAATTCTTTATCATTATCATATAATGACTTATACAATGAAATTATGAAAATATATATATATTATATGCCTTCTGCTGTGAAACGAAGGGAGTAACTCATTCTGTACAATGGTGACATGGATGCCATTTTCATTCAACACTCAATAGTTTCATACATTGAATTTTCAGTTTCAATAAAAAACATTTTCTTTATCAAATCAAAATTATAATCTTTATCTTCTTTTTAGCCTATTGAAACAAGACCATCCCGAATCTTGTGCAATCTACACAATGGTAAATGAAGCAAATGCTAGTCTTACCTCCCACTTTGTTCAAAGAGTGTGAAGCTCCGGTGATATGTCCTTGCCTTTATGAATGTCTGGCCTAAGAATTTACCCCTACTAGGAAATACCGGAAACATACAGTTAAATATTGGCCCTGATACATAGTATTGGCCGATATTTATTAGATTTTGGGTCAGTTGATATGCGAAATTGGAGATACACAGCCGTTTCAGAATTTCACAATATATCGGTTATTGGTTGATATTTTGCCAATATTTGTTGTAAAAATAATAATAATAATAATAAACTACAACTACCGTGACATATAAAATATTATTCGCGACACCCTAGTATTGTGATCATAGTTTTATTGCCTAACTGGAAGCTTCGACATACCCTAAGACTTCACATAGCATCTCAAAGGTCATACACAAGGACGTCTGAGCAATACCTCTTTCCTAGAAAGACGCCGTCAAATATATCCATTTACTGTATCAAGGATAACAGCTGCACAGGAGGCATCGCCAGATGAAGGATCCCAAGGCATGCCCTTTCAAAAGCAATACCAAGATTCTAGAAGATGCATGGATTTCTTTCACCACAGTCCGCCGAATTCTGCTTTGATCATGCGTGCTGATGGCACTTACTAGGAACGTATATTTCATTCCAAACCTCACTGGAATCCCCAAAAGAAATTTAACCGTGCAGACACCGCCCTGATCATCACTGGAATATCTAATGCTTACTGTTTAAGCAAAAACATAAGAATTCTACCCCTTCTGGAACATTCCAACCCGTTCTGTGAAACACACACAAAGCTATAGTATCCTTTCCATAAGCTAGTTCTATCATCTAACAACCGGAATCCAAATTGCACAAGTTATGAGCCTCTCTCGTTATGAATACGATACCCGTAGTATTCACGATTCAGGAACCCACAGGAAGCAGCAATAATTGTCAGCGAATCCATAAGTGACAAAAGGAGAAATAAAGCTAACTCACATTAATCCAAGTTATAACTTATACCAATATAAAGGAGAAAGAACGAGAGCAAGCACCTTAGCATCACGGTAATTGATGATAAATTTCCCAGTGCCTTCTTGAAGCACAACCCTAGCAATGGCAGACTTTCTCCTACCAGTGCCAAAGATTGTCTGGGCAGCAAATCCACCAGGAAGCCGTGTCTTTACATACTTCTCCAGGTTCTCCGTTTCAGATTCCACTGCCACCGCAGCAGCGGAAGCAGAGACAGCTAGCGGAGAATTAAATTTAGCCGCACCATACGAAACTGAGACGAATTTAGGGCTGGAGAACGGTAGAATGTTAGGCTTTGATGAAACATTTGAAGAGAATGACAGAGAAGATAAAGAGGAGGTAAGAGATGAAATGCAAAACGCCGTAGAGGCCATTTCTCTTGACCAGTTAAAGAGGAGATTGGAATCCCGGTTTCCCTGGGGAAAATCGACGGTCAGCCAGCAGGTGTTTGTTTGGATTTTGAGCTGGTTCGAGATAGCAGCTGCTGTTTCTTATGGGGGGCGCCCGGGGGGGGGGGGGGAGATAACGTTGTGGATGAGTTATCGTATCTGCCACTTACGAATTGGGACGCTTTTCACCAGGCCTATGCGGCCCCTTGGTCGGTAGGCTATCTGTAACCATTGTATTTCAAAACCCAGCTAAGGCGATGGGTATATGAACAGTGGTTAGCGAGCACCTCTTTGTTGCATTTCGTTTGGAATTTGGATGCAACCTTTGTAAGGTGGGATTTCTCAATTCAGAGTATATGAAAAGTGGCATACCCTAAACTTCTTTGTTCAAGACGTCGAAACGAAGTGGTGTGAAACGTGGCTTAAAAAAAAAAAACCTCTCTTATGATTAGCTAATTATTAGGGTTGGTTATTTACACTTACATTTATTAAAAACTTCTTTGTTCAAGATGTCAAAACGAAGTGGAGTGTTTTCTTCTTCTTCTTCTTCTTCTCCTTTTTTCATGGAAATTAACATGGAAGAGTTTTCTCCTACAAGGAAGGTGATGAAGAAAGACTAACAAATACAATTTTGAATAACTAGATTCATTTTTAATCCTTTTTTTTTCTTTTTGACAAAAACTCTTACCTTTTCTACACATTTGTGTTCATTTGTAGGGTTGAATTGAAGTTTAGACTATATAGGACAGGTTGATAATCAATTAGCATTTTATGCTATATTGGTGTCTTAGATGCTAAATATTTTAAATAACATTAGGGTTGTAACTGAAAATTTTGTAACATTTAGCTTTAGCCTAAAAGATCTTGTAATATTCATTTAAAAGGTGTGGAGATTATTATCTTTTGGTAACAAAGCATACTTCATTGATATAATAATTATAGCATTTATAATCTAGGAATCATAAAGCCCATAACAGTCAGCATGGATGACTGACAAAACAAAATTTGGGCAATGATGAAAAGACAAAATTACAAGCCAAATTTGTACCAACAATAACCCATCTCTTAGGTCTAGAGATTATTAGTAATCATGTACAGTATTTGGAGCTCGAAAGATACTAGGCTAGTTTAAATCCTTTATCCCCTAGTTGATATCACTATCTTTTATTTTATATAGTTATTTGGTGTTGATGAGTCCCACATCAATTATTGAGGATTCGTTAGACAATTTTTATGGTTGGTCAACAATTTATTTATAAATTAATTTTCGGATAGTTGTCCAAATTCTTAATGTCAAGTGTAAATATCATGGTGATATGATATATATTAGGTTAGCATTGCTTATGGTCTTTTCTTTTTCTTTTTTTCTTTTGGTAAAGCATAATTAATCATGGTTCATGGACCAACTCATTGGAGAAAAGAGAGATCTATTATATCTTTAACAATTTCTAAAATGTCAACACATTCAACAAAACATAAGCTTATCACATATTTTTTAGAGTTAACTTTTATTGATATGATTTGAATTTATTATTTTTGATATAATCTAAACATATTAGTATTGATTTGATTTGAGATGATATTATTTTATTACTACTAATGAGAATAATAGTTATTTTATTTATATTTATTATGATATAAATATGAATAATTATAATAATAATTAGTTATGATAATTATATTAATAATAAAGATTACTATAATTATCATTTTAATAATTATAATAATGGCAATTAATTAAAAAATTATATTGATAATTATTATCAAAATAATATTGATAATTATGATAATAATTATATTTATAACCACAATAATAATTATATTAATATACAAAATAATATTACTAAAGAAACGATAATATTAATATAAATAATAATAATAATAATGTGAGTAATTATAACAATCATTTTAATAAAAATTATGATAATATTTATATTAATATTTAATTATATTAATATTTATCACAATCATAATAATATTAGCAATAATATTATTAATTATAGTAGTAATTATTCTTATTATTATTATTGTATGAGTAATTAAAATTATTATAAAGTTATTGATATAATCATTAATAATGATTATCATAATATTATTAATATTAATTATAAACTTAATAATTATATTAATAATAATAATTCAATTAATAATTATAATTATTATTACTATTATAATAATATTATTAGTAGTCATATAAATTATTCATAATAATGATATTATTATCATTATTGATATTATAAAGTTAATAATAATTATTATTATTATATTAATTATTATTAATATTTATCTTAATATTAAATAAATATATTATTATTTTATTACTATTAATTTTCTTCTAATTATAAATTTTATATTATTAAATTCAAAATTATTAATTATTTTGTTAATTTAATATGGACTTATTGATGTTTATATGATCTAATCCGATGTATTTTTTTAATATTGATCTGATTTGATCCGATATAATTTTATTTTATTTTATCTTATAAAATGTAAAAATAAACTAGAGAATAAGGCCTTACTATGATTTAGTACAATATGAGCATCTCCACCTTTATACTTGAGTCATTTTCAATTAACCCAACTCAATATCAGAAAACATGAACCATTAGATCTTATGGTTTGAAATCGCTAGATTTTAGTTTTCTGGATACTTGCCATGCTTTTATTTTTCATACCATTATGGATGGCCGAAAGGGGCACAGATTTCACACTTCTTCTGAATTATACATATAACATATTCCCTATTATCAACACCAAAAAAAAAAATGGACATGTTTTGACTTACTGATCATAAGCTGATCTAATGTAGAACCCCCACCCCCTTTTTCTCTCCCAAAAGGATCACGAATCCATTTGGTAATGACCGAAGTGAACAAGACAGTTAAAAGGGGAAAGGAAATTGGAAATATGTTATCTTTTGCATATTTAATTGATGATAGTAGCATGCCAAAATTGCCATGCAGTAATATTGGTCAAAATATGACAATATATAGTTAGAACTACTAATCTGCCCAAAAGTCGAACCTAACCATTCAATCCCGACGACCAGAAAACTAATCGCTCCATCATTCCCCACAAAAAACTTTCTCAGATCAAATTTCAGAACCATGTGGAACCAAAAAAAAATCCTTTACTACAGTGCGAGAGCTATCATAGGCTTCCCACTAGAATCAAATCTCCCTCGCAGTCCTCCTTCCCCGCTCAAAACTCAACTCCCACCGGAGTCACCTAGTGATCCTTGCACCCTGTTTTCAAATAGCCGTTCTTATAAAGGCCAGCATAATATATGAAACATCCTTCTTCACGAAAATGGTATTTTCATTATTCCTTCTCGATGCTTCAAGCCTTCAATGCTCCGCTGCTGATCCTCCCCATTTACGCACACGACTCTCAGCCTCTGAAGCCTGTGGTTCAAGGCAACAACATAAGTTTTAGACCAAACCGTACAAAAGTATGTAGATGATTTGGGTAATGCAAAGCAGGGTAGAAAAAAGAGAAGAAAAAGGAAACTCACTTCCTTGCTCCAATTCGTGAGTGAGGTAATGATTATCAAAATGATAGTTTGCAGAGTAATTCCTCCAATCAGCCCACTCCATATACCCTGTAAGTAATCCAACCCGACCATCAGGTTTGAAGTGATCTCGAAAGAACAGTAAAGTAATAAGCGGCCGGGCCATGCTCGTATAATTAAGCAATCGTATGTATCATCATACCATAGCTCCAAAGTCGAAAACGAATCCCAATAGTAAGCCAGCAGGCAATCCAACGACGTAGTAGCATCCAATATTGATGTATGCAACAACTGCTTGCCATCCAGCTCCAACAGCAACACCTAAACATCGAAGAACAGAATCAGAAAAACCACTGCTAACAACATATTAAGGTTGATAGGGAGTTAAAAGTGCAGTAGGGTATAAGAATGAGAGAGATAAAATAACTCGTATATCCATGCTTGTTTGAAATTACCAGACAAGACTGGCTGAAGACTGTTGAGGAGCACAGTAATTCCAAGCAATATAGCAAGCTTAGTAGTTTCTTCAGCAACATCAGCACTAGCCGTAAAGAGGTATGGGAACCAATCTCTTGTTGCAAAGATCACAGCTGCACAGACCACGCCAATTACAATCGTCGTGCCAGATACAACCATGACAGCAATTTTTGCCTGTCGGAAATTTCCAGCTCCTAGCTCATTTGAGACTCTCACGCTGTTGACAAGAGGAATGATAAGGGTACATGATGAGCTGCGGCCGTTGCGCTTTTGCTAGAATCAAGTAACAAACCGCGAGAGAGATGTAGAAATAATTGAGTGAACTAGGTAAGGATATGATATGTCGATTAACTAATTACCTTATGGCAGCATTGAAACCGAGTGCAATCATTGCATCCCATCCTTGTATGTTCATGCTGCAGGATAAGGAATTCACAGACCCCTTAAACAACAAAGGCATGATGAGACTTTAGAAGTAGAATGTAGGATCATGCATCGTACCAGATAGAGATAGCATCCACAGGTATCAAAGGATCTGGTAAACGACCAACGATGACCACTAAAATCATCAAGTACCAAAACTCCAAGCATAACATGACGGCGGATGCCAAAGAGAGCTTGACGAATCCCCACAAATCAACGAAAGCAAGCATAGAAAACCCGCTCCAAGCACCATCAGACGTAGTTATGAAGATATAAAGTAGCTGGCCAATAACAATAAGCCACCAAGATAAGTTAAGCATGACAGCAGCTCCAGCGAGGCCCCAACCAAGCTTGAGAATCAAGAGCCAGCTAAAAAAGGCGTGAAAGACCAAAGCAGCCGCGGATATCCACGCCATAACCATAACTTTCCTCTGGGCTTGCAAGAACTTTTGTATGGGAAAGTTCAGTGCGTACGCGAATAATTGAGGAAGCATCCAAACAGCGAATTTGCCTGCACGAATCATGCATTAGTTTTCAGATCCCTGTCGTTAATCTGAATGAATTGTTATACTTTAGCTAGGACAAATCTATAGGCACTGATCTGGATGAATAATGCCTGTTTCCAATCCATATCAGCTGTGTTGTTCTAATGCTTTCTCACACAATCTCGTATTTCTCCCGTGTTAGCAGCAGCTTAAGCAATTGAACCTGAACTACTATAATGCCTTCCGAATAATTATTATAATGAGTTTCATTAGTTTCAAAGTACGAAGAGCACACATGACATGAACCAAGATGAGAAGTCCAATAAAATTGAGGATGGCTAGAATGTCATGAGTCTACTTAACCAATAACCACGTGCGTACTAATGTAACAATACTTAGATCCGTTGAACTTTAGGTTAGGTAAAGCAGGTCCTTAGCATAGAAATCCCAATCACATAAAATAAGATAACAGGACAGATACTAAGCTAATTAATAGTGCTCACAATTATTACTTGTAAACTTTCCAAATCTTGGCATCCGAGGCGGTTGATTTGGATGCGGATACTGAGCATGTGTGGATACTTCTTTTCAGATCCTAGATATTTATGGAACTACTCAACTAGCTTAATAACCCATTAATACTAGTACTAAGTACTCAAGCAACCCACTTTAAGGCTGCATTCTTGGGTTTCATGACATATATATACACGTACCATCTACTATAATTATTTTACTAATTTGAAACATAAATATCTAATATTTATAAAAATATCACCATTTTTTTTTCTAACACTTAAATACTATGGTTTCTTGAGAAACTTATAGTAATTTTTTTCGCCACCTAATGTAGGTAGTTTTCTAACCTGAAATATAAATAGTTAATATTTACAAAACGTCCAACTCTTTTCTTTTTAGCATTCAAATACTATAATATTCTGAGAGATTTATAACAATGTCTTCCACGTATTAAAAGTAGTTTCCACTACCGTAGGTAATTTTCAAACTAAAAATATAAATACATAATATTCACAAAAATATTAATATTTTTTTTCTAACACTTATATACTATAATTTTTTAAATTATTTACGCTACTTGTCCTTACCTACTACAGATAATTTCCACCATTTTTTCGATCAAAACAACTAATTCTTAATTTTAAAAAGTAATTTTTACTAGAGAGAGAGAGAGAGAGAGAGAGAGAAGTTATTGGAAATCTCCCTCGGTTTCAGATAAAAAAAAAACATTTTCGTTAAATATTTATGCAGAGTCACAGAGAAGGCCATGCAGTAAACAGCTTATGCAACCGGGTCACAAGTCCTAGCAGCGGGTCCAACTAGCTTTCTACACCAAAGGCCTTGGAACGGAACTAGGGTCTAGCCAAATTCGTCGCTTTTAGTCCTTCTTCTTTACGTAAGTACAAAATCTAACACAGAAAGTCGGCTCAAAGGTTCTGAGCCATATAGCAGCAACATCATTTTCAGTGGTCCATCAACAGATGGCGAACCGACAACATGCAAAGCCAATTTATGAATCAAGGTCCACGTGTACCGTCGTCGTCGTCGTTGTGATAATGCATACATGAATCAAATCAATTAAAGACCCCAGACAAACACAACCTATCCAAAGCTAAATATCGATCGCCACATAAATGAATGAAGCGAGTTAATTAATAAAATTAAAAGGACGGAAGGAGATATATAGGATACTGACCAGCAGCTTTGGAGATTTGGGCGGTCTCGCCGATGGCCTCAAGAATAGGGGGAGACCAGACGTAGATAGGAGTCAGGAGACACGCAGTGGTCAGTAAAATGACCCACGACCTCTGCATATACACTCCCAGCATCCTTATCTTTCCTGCTCCAAACGCCTGTCCGCAAAGCGTCTCCAACGCACTCCCCATTCCCAGCTGCCCTCGTTCATGCGTATTTGATTTACAACGTCAGTATTTTGTTTTTTATGAGATATTTATTGATTCGTTCTTGTACCGAATAGTATACTGACTTGAACTATACCATTTATAACGGCAATATTCAAATTCTTAAAACCTTTTTACAGGTACATCGACAAAACAGGATGACAAAATATACACCGTCCTTTTGCCCGGAGAAAAGGCAGAGCAATTATTACCATTTTTTTTATAAAATATTAAAATAAATAATTATCTTTAATAAATAACTCAAATAACAAACCCTCCTCGGACTTTTAATAGTGAAATGATTACGAGGGTTCAGACTTGAGATCATGGCCCGGAGGTAGATCATATTTTAAAGGAAAACCGTATTTATTTATGGGACCGATATCTGTGTCCAAACGGCAACCATGCACCCGACTATATAAAACTCCATTCTCTTTAACTAGCAGCTCTCGCATGTTTCTCGTCGCGTTGTAAAAACGGACACCACACACGCCAACCAAAAAAAAAAAACAATTGGTTTTAGAGGTCAAACTTTAACTTGTAACTTTTTTTTAAATATATATATACACACAACAAATTATCATAATATAAACTTAAAGTGCTACTACATTCGTTCATATTTAAAAATACATTATAATAATAATCTTTATTGATATATTAAAAGATATGAATAATGTTAAATTTATTTTAATTAAATACAAAAAATAACATTAGAACCAAAAATACTAATCACTACCGGTACTAACCATGACGCCGAAGGCAAGGCCAGCAACGACGGAGTTCTCGACGGAAACAGCCGCGAGTTCCAGTTCACCGACTTGACCGACAAAGGTCTGTGTCAACGCACCCAGTGAATACTGACAGATTGCGGTGAAAATAGCCGGGCCAGCAATCCTCCATAATAATTTCGATTCTTTGCCGAATTCCTGCCTACGAGTTAACTTCTTCTCTTTTCCATCTTCACCGCTACCATTCACTAACAACGGCGTACTAGCTGCGTCACCACGATCCATTGATTGCTTAACGAATGGCTGACTGCAGACTAGCTACCTCTCTCTCTCTCTCTCTCTCTCTCTCGCTAGCTACTGCTTACTGCAACTCTGCAAGTGCCGTTTAACAACATTCTACTTCAACTTTTATACGCTTTTTTTTTTTATTTTTTTTTTAACTGAGAGACTTTGGCGTACGGTCCGATTCGAGATATATTAAATTGGACGATGGTAGGACCTTCTATTGTAGATAGATATTTATGGTTGGCTGGTACTAGCTGTTCTTCTCAGTTCTGAAACGATGGGGATATGGAGGTTGGGGAACGGGGTGGTGGTTAAGGCCTTCAGGGGTTTGAACTTTGGAAAGGTGGTTATGAATATGATGAGCTCTGCTGCTTGTGCAGTGATCGAATCGTGTCACGTATTAAAGCTATGACTCACCGGCCAGCGGGGTTTATGTGGAAAGGATCAATCGCCTCTCCGGCATATACTTTCTAAATTCGGGGTAAAATGATTATTATCATTCCTATACCTACGCTCCTGGAATAATCATCAACAGCGACGATTTAATTTGTATTAAGAAAATATTCATCGGTAATACTTATTGGCCATAATTTTTCATCCGTATTTAATAGTTGCTACAAGTGGGTTGATAATAAGGTGTAACACCGATAATTTATTCGTCGGAGTTATACTTAATACCGAAGATTAAAAATAATAGGAAAAAGTAATTTAAATGATCTATAATACAGATGATATAAATTTTAAATTTTAAAAAATATTTGAATTTAAAGAACCTTCTTATCGATGATTTTTGTTTATTAATACCAACAATAATAAATTTTTTATTTGAATAATATTTTTTATTAAAAACCTTATTACCGGCGGTTCATCATAAGTAACGTATTAAAGAAAATGAAAATTAAGGTTTTGAAAATATTTACTAAATAATATTTTAAAGATAAATGTTTTTAAATAAACATAATTTACAAAACAAACGTATTGCTATTACATTTAACTTGTCAGTACTAGCATAAAATCTAAAAATTATTTTCATCATCTTCATCTTAATTAAATGGCGGAGGTGGATGAACTTAGGCCCATGTAGTCATAAACGCTTTCATTTGTTCTAATTCTTCCTTTTGATACTTAAATGTTGCTTGTTGTTGGACAATAATATCGCTCATTTATTTTTCGTTTTACTCTATTTGAGGTTTCCATTGTTGTCGTTATAGTAGATTAGCATACATCAAACTTGTGCAAGAAGCATAGGATCATCAATTTCATCCCACTCCTTTTCTATGCCATGAACGACTACCTAAGATGTTTTCGAGTATTGATTCTTCATCAATTTCAAAAGGCGTAGGATCATCAGCACTACAAGAAGTCATTTGGGATAAGGTCTCCTCTCATTTTCGTAATATTTTGTTCTGTACATATAATTAAAAGTTAGGCATATTATAAAAAATGTTACTAATATATATTATAATTAATTACATACAAATAGCTAACAAAATTCACTGCAGCTTGGGAAGTGACCCGTTTGTTATTCTTAGAATGTATTTCTCTATAGGTCTTGATAGCAGATAAATTTATGCTTATCTCATAATTGGCCTATATATAAGAGAAAAGTTAATGCATTACAGTACATTATATGATAAAATAAAATAAAAAAGATCAAAAATCTAAAAATACCTTCTTGTAGCGATATTGTAACGACGACTTTGTACCATGACAAGGAGTGGTTTGTTTACCCTATTAGCAACATTTTATTTTATTTTTTGCTAAAGCCTTCACGAACAAAATAGTAATTTATTTATGTTCTTTATATATAATTTTATTCAATTTGTATACCATAATTTAATATTACCTTTACATCATTTGAATTCCGTAAATCGGCACATCTTCTTATTAACTAGGTTCAAGCATACTTATTAATTATTTTCTATGATCAAGACTTAAAAAGTCAAAACAATTTTGTTTAACCTTATTAATTAATCTCTAAGGTCATGAATGTTTTTTTATTTTCATATTTGTTTAAAGTATTGGCATGGCCATTAGTTATTATTATTATATAATAACAAATGAAAATCAATTTTTCTAACTATTTATCTCTTATCATATTTTTATTATTTATCTTATTTTTAGTAGCAAATATTAATTAAATCTAATAAGCACACCTAAAAAATAAAACTTACATATCACAAAATTTAAAATCTGCTAACATGCTACTTCTAAAAACATATACACATACTGAGATACACTACCGTATATATTAATTATCGATTATCAACTAAAACATACTAATATTTTTTCTATTCTAATATGCATAATAACAACTATATGCAATATATAATATAATTATACACATAATCTAACTATAATAATCTAATACCTCAATTATACAAAATCTACTTAATTAATTATACAAAACCAAAACCAACCTATAATAATCTAATAAACCAATCAAAAATTATTTCAATTTAAATAATATAAAAATATTACCATAAAATAAATAAATACTTAATAATTATACCAAATTAATAATGCAAGGTTGCTTGGTAGTGCTCGGCAGCAGCGCATCTTAACTCGACGGTGGTGCGATGGTGCTCCAGCGAGGGCATGGTAGTGGTTCTCCAATTGCACCTAAAAAATCATAATTAGATAACCTTAAACCAAATAATGCATAAGAAATATAAATTAAAAGCATACAAACTTTTAAAAATAAAACAAACGGAGAAAAAGAATGAAAAATGACAAGAAATAAGTCCAAATAAAATGAAAAAATGGTTTAAATTGGAAATAATAATTCTATAAGTGGGTTATTATCACGTATATAAGACGTTGGAGTTAGACTCTGGTTTTTTGATATGTTATTAGTATTGATATTTTACAAATGTATATTAAATTTGGTAATTATATGAGTTTTATGGGAAAAGTTATACCTAACTTGTAAAATTAGAGCTACTTAAATATTATAAATAGTAACTCTTGAGATAGGGTTGTTATCATATGCATAAGATGTTGGGTTTAGACATTGATTTTAGGATATGTTAATAATGATAATGATATCTGAGAAAGGTATGCTAAAATTGGGGGATAAATGAGTAATATGGAAGGGTTTATGTATATACTATGAAATTAGGGTTTCGTAGGAAAATCATGCCATTTTTTCTTAGATAATGTTTCTATCTTTATGTGGTTGTGTTTTACGTGTTTTGGGTAATTATGTTTAGCTATACCATGTGCCTTGTATATTTATGGCTAGATGATGACATTGAAATAAATAACTATGAATAATATATTAATCATTTATAATGGAAGATCATATGAGTCATGATCGGTTGTATCTATTTGTTCCACTAGACGAGAATAGTGATCGGAAGCTTTATGCCCTAGGGTTGTATATTATTAATATCATTCTACCGATTGACAATAATGGGGTCTCTAAACTCAAATTAAAATAGATTGTTAGAATGATCATAATTATTGATAAAATATTAATTATTTAAAGTGAAAGATTATGTGAGTCAGGACCGGTTATACCTGCCCGTTCCATCGGAAAAGAATAATGGCTATGAGCTTTTATGCCCTGGGTTGTATAGTATTGATACTATTCCACCGGTTGAGAATAATAGTTATGATCTTTATGCCCTGAGGCTATATTTTGTTGATACCGTTGCATCAGTTGATAATAGAGGCGATGAGTGTTTTGCCTTGAGGTTGTATATTGTTGATACTGTTCCAATGATTGAGAGCAATGGCTAAGATTGTTTTTTCTTGAGGTTGTATATTGTTGATACCATTCTATTAGTTGAGAATACTGGGGTATTGAACTCAACATAAATAAGAATTGGATTGAGGTTGTACCTACTAATGGAATTCTAGAATCAGTATTATTTTAAATATTATATTATTGTGCTCGCTTATTCTTTTATATGATTTATTCATTTGTACCATTTTTTGACTATTTTTTCACCTTACTTAATATGTAACATACCGATCTTCATTTTCATGGATGTTGTTCATTCCCACGAGTCGATATGTCTTGTTTTGAAGGTGATTGTTGCCATCTTCTTTTTATGTGCTTGCCTTTGGTGAGCGCTAAATAAAATTGTATAAAGTATGGTTATCCGTATATCTCTATCTCTCTATGGACTCTCAGTCCTCTATTTTCACTATTTATTCCCTTCTCTCTATTTTATATCTTGTATTGTGGTGGAATCGAGTAATTCCCATACTTAATTCCTAGGTATAATATTACTTTTACCTTACACTTGACATAAATTAGGAATAAGGAATGTCTCTTTTATGCTGGATGCGGTGTGATCCCCTTGTATTTTGTGTTTTGGCTTCCAAAATTAGCTCTTTTAGACAAAAAAATTCAAGTCCCTAAATTTTGGAGTTTTACAGCTTTGATCAAATTGGATTCGAGGATGCAATTTTCAAGTATAGATTTGGTTTAAGAAATTTTTAGATTTGGGTTCAAGGTCGGGATAGGTTTGAGGTATTAGGGGGAATAGAAATTGTTTATGATGTTTTACATTATATATATACAACCTTGGCATGTAGATAGTGAGGTAAGGAGATAAGAGTTGTCGGTCAATATTATTATATCTGCGTAGTTTAGCATAAAATACCTAAGAATGTTAAAGGTAGATGATAGTTCCCTTTATCTTATCAACTATACTTATTTTTAAAAGAAACCATAGATTGATGATCACTTAAGTTAGTAAGGTTTACCCTCTTTTACTTATTCTCCTCTCACACAAAGAAGAATTACAAAAATAAATAAATAAATAAAAGACTCCCTTTACGACCTTTTTAATCTAAACCGAACATTAAATTACAAAATATTCGACATCATACTTCTTAAAGCTTGTTTAATATAAATGTAATAGGGGCCGAAAAAAATTTTCTTCTATTTTATATGTTTTATATTAAATATTTAAGAATAATAAATATAATGTTAATAAAATATTTATTTTAGATTATATTAAAATTTAAAATAAATATTTTACTAAAAAAATATTTAATTTTAAATAAATTATATAAAATAAAAAATCAATTTTTTATATCTCTATTACTCCTATACTAAAAAGTCATTTAGTAAATTAGTTCTTGGCATTTGAACTTTATCTACAGGGACCGGACAATATTACCAGTATATGCACACACACTCATCGAGAGTCTCTATATGCTTAATTACCTGTTATTGTCTATCGTTAGGTCTGGTGAGCTGGGAGATGGTTTTGAAATCCTGAAGCCGAGACCTGTACAATTGAGGCTATGCTTGGGACGAGAGAAATTGATTAAGGACGTGCTTGGGATGGGTGTAAAGGAGGTGTAAAAAAAACCGGGTAACTATTACTAGCGTATAAGTTGTTTGGGATGGGGGTATATTATTATTGGGGGGAAAAATTTCTACCGCGTGAGGGAGAAAGATTTCCTGACTCTCCTTCCGAGTAATAAAGTCTGGGGAAAAATAAAGAGAAAAAATTTTGAAAGAAAAAATAGATGTGGTTGATATGTTCTTATTGATTTTTAAATTATAATTATTTCAATACTTATTTATTTCAATTGCGGATTGTTACTGTAATACTTGAGTGGGTGTTTTAAATCTTAATTAGTTCTATTTTTTTAATTTAGATTAAATGATATATTAAGTAGTATTAATACACAAATGAACATAATACAAAAAGCTACACTGTACATATTATACTATATTGTATAAATATAAAAAATAATATTACTATTATAATAAATTTCGATAACTTTCGACAACCAATGTGTTGATATTTCATTATCCGTAACAAACACTAAATTATTTATTTCTTGTATGAAAATTTAAAAATATTTTTCTCAAAAAATTATTATAAAAAAAAATTATACTCATAATTTTGGATATACTTTGATCTTACTTGGTTGATATTTTATGTTGGTTGGATTGGTTTATTTTTTTAAATTTTATTATTAGTTATGTTGACTCAGAAAATGATATAAAACTTATGGGCTAAGTTAACTTAGACTTTTATTTGTACGCTATATTTTTCATTATCCATTTTTCATAGAATAATTTGAGAAATGATTATATTTTGAATATTGAATTGTATACTTTCTTATTATAGTAATAGTTAAATTAAAAATATTAAAAATATGATGTATGTAATAAATAATAAGAAATTATTCATATTTAATTACAAATTTCATTGATTCTTTTATGTAATTAAAATAAATTAAGTTTGTGTGTGTATGTGTGTTATCATACATAATTACAAATAAAAAATAAAAATAAAAAGGTGGTTAAAATAATTAATGCAAATTATATTAAAACATTACTTTATTAAGTTGTTCATCCTATACCATATATATATATATATAAAGGATTCCTTTGTATTTTTTATCCTTGCATACCAAACAAAAAGGATGAGAAAAAGTTCTCCCTTTATCTATTCTCCCCTAATTATTTCTCCCTTATTTATTTCCTCTTTATCCATCTCCCTGGTACCAAGCACATCCTAAGGGGGAATAATTAAGGGAGAAATGATTAAGGGGGTAATACTTATAGGGGAAAAAATTATCCACCTTTTTTGTTTGGTATATAAGGGTAAATTATTCTAGGGAATATTTTCTTTATGTTTGGTTTGGGAGGAATAACTTATGTTAGAATAATAATTTCTTTTGCTTTATTAGCATGAAAAATTAGTAATATTTTTATTAGATATAAAATATAAATAATTATTTATCACATATATCAAAATTTAATATATTACATTTTTTTAATTTAATTTTTATAAATCAAAATAACATATTACAATAACTAAAAAAGATCTATGAATATATTATAACAATATTTAAAATAAGACATTTACAATTAATTTTTACATCTATGAACCAAAATGTTTATTCTGAATAATACATTATATAAGCAGAAAAGAAAAATCAATAAAAATGTGAAAGAAAACCTCAGTCAGTAACATTCAATAATGCTGATGAAGTCGCGCGTGCGCTTAATTTTTAGCGTCTGCCAGTGGAAAACAATAATTTCTCATACTAAAAACAGCAGTAATTACTAATTACGAATTTCTTTTAGTAAATTAATGGTCGTATCTAGAGAACTCTAATTTAATTGTGTGGCCGTAGCAAATATTGATGGTAGGGGTGTGCAAAACCGGATATTCGTATTCATTCGGATATTTTTTCGGATATCCGCTCCGCATTTTTTTAGATCGGATATCCGGAATGCGGATATCCGAAAAATATAGACCGGATATAGACCGGATTCGGATATATCCAATATCCGTATAAAAATACTATTCTACCAATTTTAATAACTTTTGCTATAATATTTTTAAAAATAAGGATCATATATCAATTAATATTCATATCTATATTCATATAAATATCTTATTTTATCTAAAAGAAGTATTAAAATATTATTATAAATATTTAAAATATAAAAATAAATAAAATTTTAAAACTTAAAACTATAAAAACACAATAATATGGTGTATTATTGAAATAATCAACAAAATATCGGATATTTTTTCAGATCGGATAATAAAAAAAAAAAACCGGATATCCGAATGTCGGATATCCTTTTAGAATAAAACCGGTTCGGATATCCGAAATATCGGATCGGATTTTTAAATATCGGATCGGATTTTCGGATCCCGGATTTTTTGCACAGCCCTAATTGATGGCGTGCGGCAACGTGAGACGCGGCTAATTACGCATTTCTTTTAGTAAATTAATGGTCGTATCTAGAGAACTCTAATTTAATTGTGTGGCCGTAGCAAATATTGATGGCGTGCGGCAACGTGAGACGCGGGTCAATACTTGCTTGCTGCCCTGTCTGACTCTTCGCCAGAGAAGGAGTGGGCGAATGACGACCGAGGATGCTGGCATGAGAATCCCTGTCCTGACGTTCGCCACGACAGCAGAATAAGGTTAGGTGTCTCTTCGAACGAGCTTCCAGTTTGCCTCACTGGCTATTACATTACCACGTCACCTGAAATTTTTTAATCGGCGCAGCTTTAATCTGTTTACCTTTTTTTTTTCTTTTCCTTTTATTTTATCTTCAGTTTTCACTTTTTAGTTTGTACAGTAGTACCAGTAATCTACGTTGCACTAAGCTGTGGATCAGTGTCGTTCACTGTTTTCAAGTTGTTCTGGGGACGAGGAGGGGTCGGAAAGGGCCAAACGGCAGCGGAAACACTTCATCTGAAACAAAGACTAAGGCTACGTTTGGTTTGTAAAAAAATAATAATAATAAGAGAAATTAAATTTCTTTTATTTGTTTGGTTATTAGAAAAATTTTATGAAAAATATAATTATTTAAAAGTATTTTTGATATTTAGTTTTATAAAAAGAAAATTTCAAAAAAAGTTGATTATTATTGTTTAAATACTTTTATATATTTGATTAAAATTAGAATATTATACTAATACATAAAAAATTTCATAAATTTTTTAATGTCCAATTAGCTAGAAAGCCTCTTATTATAATTTAGATATAAAATATAATTAGTTATAAGTTTGTAGATAAATAAATGCATCGTATCAGTTAAATAGAATGTTCTTCAAAATAAACTCACGATAAGATACAGCGTTACGGTATGTTTGGATCAATATAACTTTCTGTTGTATAGAATATGGTATGTGGGTGTAAAATAAGGGACAATAGATAAATAGTTTTAGTAATTTATTTCAATAAAAATTGCGGGACAATATACTATAACCTTGTGCGAGAGTTACTTTTAGTTATATATATATATATATATATATATATATATAAAGAAAATATTACTAGCGATCATATTTATTGGTTAACTTTCGGTAAGAAATTATGAAAAATAGGCGATTACGTTTATCGATATCCATATATCTGTTTGTGACGGCTACAATTAAATAGTAGCAGTATTTTTTTAATATTATTTTCTTACATCAGCTCATTATTTGGTTATGATTATTAATAATATTATTATATTTATTTTTTTCAATTTTGGGATGATATTAATTCTCCGAAATAAGTGTCGGAGTATAGCTAGATAAAATTTTTCTTACTACTTTTTATATTTTTCTTGGATTTGATAGAAAAAAATATACTAATGTTACTTTTTTTTTATTACTTTTTTTCACAACCAAACCATCAACTTTTATTTTTCATCTATTTTTTTTCTTTTTTAATAATTTTTTTAGAATCAAACAAAGCATATATATCCCGTCAAAGGGGAGTAGGTTGATTGACATCGACGCACGATGCAATCACCACTGCCACACTTGATCGGACTGCCCGGCCCGCTGCCATACTCGCATTTCCTTCGTCCTCTGACCGACATCTTTAAGAAGCCGGCTTATTCAAATTCGAATAACTACAATAGTTAGTCGCATCATTATCATCTTCTGTCGGCCCCAATTTTGGTTGAAGAGAGGGGAAAAATATAGACGAGAAGGGGATAGAAATATACAAGTACAACAGGTGGAAATTTTCAAATTTTTGGTACTCTTTAGGAGGCTGGTGTTAGGGTTTTCTAGCTTAGTATGATGGATCATATTTTAAGTCATACAAGATAACACGCATTTGCATAAACATATGCGTACCAAGTTTATGTATAGTCTGTGTTTATTTTGACTAATTAAACAAACAAAAATAGTCTGTCTTATTATCCAAAAAAAAAAGAAGCTATTTAGTGTGTGTTTTTACAATTTCAAAAAAAAAGGACAGTTTTCTTATTTCATCATATCTTTGTTTTTCCGTCGAATGCTCTCCTTCTCCATGCATCTCTGCTATTAATCTATTATTAATCTGTATTTTATTCTTATCATTTGCTTCTTCATTTGTTAGTGTACCGAGCATAAGATTATTGAAAAAAATCACAAAATTACGTTTTTGATCGTTAAGGCTTGCATGAAAAAGGGAAGTGTCATATCAAACAATCAAGCCCCTGTTTGGTTTTACTTATTATTAATAACTATTTTTAGGTAAAAACTACTATTATAAATCTACTTTTAAAAAAGTACTTTTATAAGTAAAATGTATGTTTGTTTACACTTTTATTACATAAGTGATTAATGCTAAAAAACTACTTATTGTATCTTATTAGTGTTTGGTTTTCATTTTCCTACGAAATTACTTTTTCTTTTCCCTCTTTAGTTTTTATCTTTCTATATATATCTTTTAGTAATAATTACTATATAAATTATGTAATATTAAATATTAAAAAGTATATTAAACATTAACAAGTATAAAAAAATATATAAAGACATTACAAACTACTAAAAATTATAAACTTATTAAAAAAAATTTGGATATAAAATCTCAACATTACCACGCCGATCAAATACTATATTTGTGTGCCACCTTATATACCTGCCTTAAATCTTGTCAAAAATCTCAAATATAGTAAAATGTGGTTAAAATAGTGTTGTAGTCTACATTTGGTTTGTAATGAAAAATCGATTAGATTTTTTTGTACTCGAGCTTTAATAGGAAAATCAAGAAAGAGTAGTGCAATGATATAGACTAGGGTTTTCCTAAACCATTACTAATTTAATCTCATCTAATTCAAACCTGAAAAACCAATATATTTTTCTAAATGTTTATAAATTTTTGTTTGTTTGTTTGAAATATGATAATTTTTATTGAATTTTATCTTATTTGATTTGAATGTTACATTTGTACCTATATTTTAATAGTTTTTTTTTTATCCTAATGCTCCATTTGTCTCCATTTGATTTGGGATAAATAAAAATTAATCAAAGTGAATTAATTGATTTACTTAGTTGGAAAAAATATTTTTTTTAACTTAACTAGATAAATTCAAATTAAAGTTTTACCACTATTTATCCCGATTAACTTCAAATTTTAAAAGCAACAAAGATAAAAATATAAATATATTTTATATATGATAAGATAAAAATACTTCCATATTAATTTATATCTAAAGAGATTTATCTATTTAATAAAAACATATAAATATCATTTATTTTATTTTTTTAACCTACATTTAACTCAATTCAAATATATTTTTTTAAATTATTCACCCCAACTCTTCCAAATTAAATTAATATTATTTAAATAGTATTTTAAAATATTTACTTTAATTTATTTAGATTAATTTTTAATATTTATCTTTAATCTGACTCAACCTAATCCAGACATACTATAAAAAGCAAACCCAAAACAACACAAGCTCAACCTTGGTTCCCCTCCGCCTTTCAACATTTGAACAAATGATCGAATCAATATGGTGTCCGGATAGGGCCAGGAAAAGAACTAGCTTCCTAAGGCAGCAACATTTTGAACCAAACTAAAAGCATACGGAACTACATTCACCTGCAGGTGCATGATAGCCGCACCAGCCATCACTCCTTGACGTAGAACAGCTAGTGAAACCAAATTCTTAACTTTCCAGATTGATTGTATGTAAAATTTCCAAGCAAAATACCGAAACCCCCGCGCCATACATACAAATTTGTAGGATATCTTCACCACCAAATCATTCATGGAACTTTCTAAAAGTTTATAGAAGTGTTATCTTAAAGCAACTCCATAAACAGGGCCTCCTGTTTGCTTGTCAAGCCTAGTTCTGTAAGTGTTGATGTACTCTCTCCATCACTGAAAGCACGACGAGGGAATGGCCTAACATGTGATGTACAATACTAGCATAATTTAAAAAGTCTAAAGAAACAAAAGCAAAACTGAGAGTGTATCATAATGCAAAATATTGGACGTTTCTGAGCATGCTCGTGAGTTTTCACGTGCGCATGAGTCAGGCAGAATATGTCAAGAAACTATTTGATGCTGATAGAAATTACTCCAGCAGAATTCATGCAAGAAACATGAACTCTCCTTGAAGAAAGTTAAACTAAAATCGATGGTAAATTAAGCGAGTACAACAGAGATAGTTACCACTTTGTAGGTTCCAGGTTTAAGCCTATTACCAACATCAATGAAGTTGAAAAGAGACTACAAACCAAATAAGAACCAAGTCACGACGTGGGGAAAAAGAATAAAAATCTTAGCCATAAATATCAGGTTTTAGTGGCATTACATACATGCAATCTATCAGTTTTGAGGAATCGGCGGCCATGGCGGCTGTCATCAGGCATCTTCACAAGAAGCGTAACAACATTCTCATGATCTGTTGCAGGTTCCTCAAAAAGTGAAGTATTGCGTATGTAGATCATCGCTTTGGTTACAATGAAGCTTAGGAGGTGCACAAGCACAACATCCGTATTGTCTGATGCCGGCTCGACCCCCTTTGCATTCTCTGTTATCTGTCTCCTTCCTCCATTGGCTTCGGGCTGATCAACTATAAGACCAACAGTTCGGCCTTTTTTAAAAGTTTGGATAATTTCTTATCTCGGACATCAATCAATGTGCAAAGGGGAGGACCCGCAGCCCCAAAACCACAACACGCGTGGGGGAAAAAGCGTAGGCAAACATTGTGAAGAAAGAAGGAAGAAGGCAGGCATTTGCAATTTGGAATTGAATATACTTTTTAGATTCTAGAAATAAACATATATATAACCTCCTTCCTATCAATTGAACTGATTCACACATGAACCGCACAAAGTGCACTTGTATTTAAGGCCATAGAAATAGAATTAAGGAGACCCAATAAGAGATCCTTTCATGTGATCGGCGACGAAAGCAGACAGTGACTACAGTGACAGCTGCATAAACTCAAACAAAAGCCGAAGAAACGAAGTGGAATTTCATAAGACGGAGGACAACTTACATATTTGTCTGTTGCATGCAAAGTGACCCCTTGCGGAGATTCCGACCTTTCTGCCAACCTCCCACTCAATTTCCATCCCAAAACCATAGTGAGACATGGAAATGAACCCTTTGGTGTTGTTGTTTCTCCCTCTGATGGCCACCAAGAGCAATAATACAAACAATTGTTGTGCAAGCAAAGCTAAAGGAGAACAGAGCTCCAATTCCAGTCATTCCGAACGTCCATAAATTCGATTTATCAGTACCATCATGACCAACAAAATCGTGTCCCCTTTCCCAACAAGGAACACCTTCCTTTCCCTCTTCATTCATATCTAGGGTTTTGTCATCACCGGAAAATTGATTGGTTCCCTTCGCTTTATTGAAGAAAACCTGGTGAGTAATTGTTTCCATATCCAAAGCTTCTTTAACCTTCGGAACAGACTTCTACATCTCGCTTTCAGATGATGCAGAGGATGTGGGAAAAGTAGAAAACTTCTCTTCACTAACCTCTTCCTCAGGATCATCCTCCTGAGCAACGGAAAGAGAGACAGGATCGTCCTCAGGATCATTCAACCTAATAATACGAGAAGATTAGACGCAAATAGTCGAATTGGCGAAGCAGCAGTGGGGGAGAGATGAACGCGAAACGGGCGAAGATGATGGCAGAGCCGTAGAGAGCGTTTTATGTTTTAAACGACATTTTACATAATGTAAGTACCGTACCGGTACAATCTAAAAGTAATTTTTAAAAGTAGGTAAAATCTACTTCTTAATTTTAACTTATAAAAAGTAATTTTAAGTAATTAATTTTAAAAATAACTTTTAAAAAGTAAAACCAAACAGTAATAATTAATCTATAATTACTTTTCATAATTAATTATATAAAAAAACTACTTTTCCTAAGTAAAACCAAACAAGCTCCAAATCATTCTTAACTTAAGTATTTATTTTAAGTGATGTTATTAAATATTCCTATAAAAAATATGAAATTATTCTTATAGCTTATAATACAATATTTTCTAACAAATAGACATATATGGGTTGTTCGATTGGAAATAAGTAGAAAAAGGAAGTAGTATTTTTTAAAAGTGACAAAATTTTATTTTATTTTTACTAGCAGGAAGCAAAAGTCAAAGGCAAGTTTTACTTCCTTTTGACCTCATTTTATACGTATGTTATTAGAAAATAACTTGCTTAGGTAGGCCTAAGAAAGTTTTACATTTTGAATAGTAATTTACTTTTTTTACCTTTACTTTTATAAGTAAAAAAAATAATTATATTTACTACTAAAGGGAGTTATTATAATTTATGTACTACTTCCTAATGCACGAACATCTCAATCTCATTCTCCTATTAAGAATTAGCATACTTGGAGATGGTACCAATTATTCTTGAAAATATTAAACATTATCATAATAACCTTCATAATAATTCTAATGCTATTAATATTTTATTAAGTAATTATTGTAGGTATTATATATGTTTGTAAGAAAAAAGTTTCACCAAAGATATGTAGTGTACAAGACAATGATAATACAAAAGGTTACAAAGTTACAAAGATGACAAAGCCACATGACACGAAGTTTAATTACATGATTACTCAATATATTTCATGATTAGGATTGTGTGTAGCTTTAATATTTTATATATACTTTGTAATGTCTTTTAGCTTGTAATTGTAAACCATTATATGTACAATATAGGCATGCACTAGTTTAGTCTTTTATTAAGCAGGCCGGTTGGTTTTGGCTTGGTTAGTAAAGGGTAAACTAGGGCTACATGTGTGTGTGTGATGGTGCCATGTACATTCTATTCATTATTCAACAATTAATGAGAATCAATAGAGAATTTTGATATCTCTTATCCTTCATCTTCAAGTGAGTTTAATTTTGAGAGTTTGGGCTTTGTTCTTTAGAAAAAAACTTAGCGATTTCTCTTCAAAATTAGTGATATTATTGAATATCAAAATGGAAATTGTGCATTTTGGTTGAAGAATACCAACTACATTTTATTTATCGTTCAATTATAAGCATCAATTCTTCTCTAATCACCAAATCAAAGATCTTGCATTGTGAAGGATAATTTATCTATTATATTCCACATTAATTTTGTTATCAAAGAAGATGTTGGATCGAAAACCATTGGAGGAGAATCCTTTGTAAACAATTGTAAGAAACAAACACATCACAACCAACCATTCGTTGAGGTTCTTGATCATTCTTGTTAGCATTCTTTGAATCTTGATGTTATTCTTAGAATCATGAATACATATATAGGGTTTTAGTCAAACAAGACAAGAGACGGGTAGCATGGCATCATAATCTTGAATGAATCTTGAGTGTTTTATGAAATAAAGACTCGAATAGAAGTAGATTTTTTGCATGTTATGTTAGAATGGATTAGATAGAAAAACCGTGCATGTGTAGTCTTTAGGCTTTGATTATATTGATGATATTTATGTTACATGTTGCCACACGTGGTTAGGTTTGATTCTATATATATAATATTCACTTTTGGTGAAAAATTAAAAAGCATGAATTTGAGCATTCTTTATTACCAATCATAGGTTAAACTTTAAGGATTTGCGTTAATTGTGTGCTGACTATTTATAGATTTTAAGTCGTGTGTGGTCCATAATTTGGATAGGTTAGTTCGTGTGTTTTCTACATATTATTCATGAAGAAAGTTCTTTGACATTACCTTAGATAAATTACACCCTATTGCATAGAAAACTTGCATGATAGTTAAAGGTGCATCAAATGATTTAGCAAATGTGTTGTTAAATTATATATCAAGAACTTAATAAGAAATGTGTAGGTATAATAAATAATTAGTGTTTATGATATATTTGATTGTTAGACTTGTGTTTCATTCATTTGAGCCAATTTTTTTTTCTAATAGCCAACTATAGGCCGAGGAAGAACATAGGTTGATTCGAGTTTCCTAACCAAAACCCTAAGGATTTCTAACATTTTATTGAAGTGTGTTTGTAGTCAAATCTAATGGATGTTGAACCAATTTTTCAAGCAATTTTTGAGACTATCCAAAAGCTAACGACCAATCTACATGTAACAAATTCCTAACTCAAGCAACTTTCTACAATGCAAACTCAATTGCAAAGGATATATTCTTAATTTTCCAAGCAAGATTTGGTCCAAAATATGCAAGAACAAAAAGAATTCTATAGAGATTGAAGGGGAAGTGTATAAAGGAAAACTAATCCAGCTAAAGGAAGATATATAAACTCACGATTGGACTATGAAAAGGAATCACAAGGAAGTGGAAGTAATCAAACTTTCTATGGTGAACCAAGACATCACCATAGAGAATATAAAGGTATAAAATTTGATCTTTCTAATTTTGATGGTAAACTTGTTGTTGAATTACTTATTAAGTGGTTACATAAGTTAAAGTCTATATTTGACTTCAAGGATTATCATGATGAGAAAAATGTAAACTAGTTATTTATACACAAAAGTCATTAATGGTCTGCCTTACACTCTTACGGTCCATCAAATTACAAGGAAAAGGGGGAAAAGAGGCGGGGTCCACTCACTCTCTAAATCTACCTATTCATTGAGATGACGCTCCTCGTAATCCTTTAACCAACGCATGCCATGGACGTACTCCTCTGAAAAATGATAGTATCAGTACGACTTCATCGTACTGAGTAAACCACAATGCCTCTGGAGAGGTAACATACCCACGTAGCAAACATCATACAAATATGGAATTCAAATAGAACTAATGATCACATGCAAGGCCACGATTTCAAAACACACATCCACATCACATTTAACATTACGAGTTAGATCAAAATCCCTATCGAAGGCATTTAAGGCATGCTTATAATTTCATAACCAATTTAACTTACCAACGAACATAAATTATGGCCTAATAGGAAGAACTAGTGATATTCCAAGCAATCTCACCAAGGTCAAGTCATTCCTAATCCGATTATTACAGAAGTATTATGGTGAGCGTCTAATCCGGTTATATACTTTATATAAAAGTTCTCAAGTGGAATACAATCCCATATCCATGATAAAGATCATCAAGGAGGGTGGTACCAAAATAAATCACTCGATTCCAGGGCAAAGCTTGCTAAGGAAGCCACACGATATAACAGTTGCCCATACTAAACCTCATAACTCAAGACCTTAAGTACGCATACTCCCTATAGGGTGTATGGAATACCTATAGAGCAGAAGTGAGCCCCTTGACCCGAAGGTCCAAACTATGCACTCGGCGGCCAAGTCCGAGGCACGAGATTCCTTTCCAACTTGAGTCTTTCCCTTTAAGTAATTATTATCTTATGAAATTTCGGGTTATTATATTCTTTTAGAATATCAAGATTCATAAAGTTCAACTTAGTCAACCATCAACAAACAATGTCACATCCAAAGACCACGAAGTCGCAACCATTCCAAGTCAACATGGCCTAGGGTTAGGCATTATACCATAGCCCGAATAATTATTCGATTCAGTGTTCAAACCAATTGTCTAATTACTCCCAACATTATTTTAAGGCCAACACTTAAGTTAACTAATCCAATTATCCACTTTGGAACACCTTTTTGCCTTAATTACCAAAATACCCCTCAACCTATAACTACCACATTTTCCTTCACTTTTATTACCAAGTTTACTTACATAAGCTATTTATCATGAATCGCTAGCATAAAATGACTAATGATACTTTACATCCGATAATTTCTTCAGTACTACAAAGGACCATATTATCCCTAACCATTTATCATACACAGTACACGTAAACACTATTAGCATGCATTTTTAATATTTCATAGGTTCATACAATTTCCACAAATAAATCTTAAACACAATCATGGTATATAAAATTACATTTTATCTTAAACATACCCGTCTCATTTTACTAGTATAAATCTAAGTTTGTTACCATTAGCATACACTTCTTCACATTTAAGAATATCACTTAGGCATATAAAAAGATCGCATGATAACACATATTAATTTGCACATCATTATATTCATGTAGGAATGAACTACATCATGCTCCCATATAAACTACATTTTACCTTAGACATATTCATCTCATTTTACAAGCATAATTCAAGTTCGTTATCGTTAACATACACTTCATCAAATTTTAGAATATTACTTAGGCATATGAAAAGATTGCATGATAATACATGTTAATTTACACATCATGATATTCACGTAGAAAATAACTACAAAATGCTCCCATTTCCCACAAACATATAATAATTTGATATCTTCTACCTATCATGATATAATCCTAGAAAACTAGCCTATCATTTTCACATAAAAATTCTACTGTCTACGAATTAGTTGGATTTACCTTGAGCTAAGAAATATTAACACCACGAGCTTCTTCCACAATTACCCTAGGCGAGGTCGAGATTAACTAGAAGTGAATACACCTTCCAAACTACAAGCATTAATATTTATGCAAATTAAAATAACCAAAAGAGAACCTATATAAGCTAATACTTGAAAAACGATTAGGAAAATAAACGAGGCGGTCGGCGCACAAATTTAAGCACCGAACCCACCAAAAGATAGAGTACTTAATTGGGGAAGAAAAATGGCTACTTGGGGAGGTGGAACACAAGGAAAAAGCTGGATTATTTTTTAGACTAAATTCAGTGGAGGGGAGGGGAAGTTTGGGGCTGCAACTATATTTTTGTTGCTGGAATTTAGGGAAGGGAAGGAGAGGGCTGCAAGGGGAAAATTAGAGGGCTTAAAGGGAGAGGAAAGGAGGGTGTATTCTGTATAATGGGACTTAATAAAAATGAGGGGAAAGTAGGGGAAAAAGGGTGCTGCGTGGGTTAGAGTTAAGGGGCTACAGTGGGTTGTTTTTGGGGGGTGATGGTGTCGACAGTTTATAGGGGATGGAGGCCTGCAAGGGCAGGTATGAGCATGGGGAAGGGAAGGGAATGGAGGGGTAGATGGTTAGAAAGGTGGGGTAGGTGTGCAGGTTGAGAGGAGGGAAAGATAGGGGTTGCAAGTTGAGGGAAGGCTGGGGTTACGTGAGTCTTAGCTGCAAGTTGCTAAATGATGTGATGGAGGATGGTCGGGGTTATGGGCTGCGGTTTTGCAGGTAGAGAAGCATGGGAAAGGAGGAAAAACATGTGGGTAGATGATGAGGAGATAGAGTAGGGGTGCAGGTTGGGGAAAGGAAAGGTGAAGCTGCAAGTTGGGGGAGGAAGGTTGGGTGTTGAGAGCCTTTGTTGCAGGTTGGTTAAGAGATGTGAGGGAGTGTGGCTAGGGTTTGTGCTGCAATTTTGCAGGTGGAGAGGCATGGAAAAGGAGGGAAAACAGGTGGGTAGATGATGAGGAGATAGAGTAGGGGTGTAGGTTGGGGAAAGGAAAGGTGAGGCTGCAAGTTGGGGGAGGAAGGCTGGGTGTCGAGAGCCTTGGCTGCAGGTTGGTCAAGAGATGAGAGGGAGTGTGGCTGGGGTTGGAGCTTCAATTACAGGGGATGGGGTGTGAAGGAAGAGGGTGGTAATGCAGAGGGGAGATGGGTTGTGTTTGGGGTAGAGGGAAAGCTGCAAAAAGGAGGATGGCTGCTGGACAATAAGAGACATATGCATGGGGAGGAGAGGGAAAGGTGATGGGCTGCATGGCTACAAGTTGCTTTGACAGGTTGGGGGAATTTTTTTTTATTGGGTTTAAGTGGAGAAAAGATGGGGAGTTTGGTTAGGGATTGATTAGCAAAAGCCTCCCCAAAATATTAAGCTTGCAAGTGTGGTTATAAGGAAAAGAATACCCACCTAAGCAAGGTTTAATTTTCTCAAAAGAAAACATGATATTAGTATTATTATGATCAACATTATTATCATTATTTTATCACTTCCCTTATTTTATTTTATTAATTATTTCTAACAATATTATTATTCTTACCATCCTTGTTATGGGTATTATTCTTAAAAGTATTGTTTATAAAAAGATTATTGGTATAGCCATCCCTTCTATTTTAATTACCCTCTTCTTATTATCGGTATTATTATCGTCCTCAAATTTTTTTACCTTCTCTACTCTCTCTTACATTTAATCCGGGTTATTTTCATAACTTAATATTTATGGACCTACTTGAGACAACAAGGCGATCGCCACCAAAAAAATAATATTATGGTTTACTTCGCCTACTAATCACGCTTTAAGTCTTGCATGTCTAAATTAAGGGTTAATTAATATAGGGTATTACATAAACCTTATAAGTGTAATAATAATAAACATAGTCGAGAATCAAAATAGTACAATAGAGTGTATAAAGGAAGAAGGTAGTTGTTATGCTTTGATTATTAACGAATCCCTACAGGGGGAGAAAAATGAAAGTAATTCTCAATTAAATAAGCTAATTGAGGAGTATCAAGATGTATTTTTTGATTACTTACCACCTCGATTACCACCTAAGAGAGGAATAGAACTGTAACACCCCAAAACTCACTATATATTTTTTGAAATGGAAGTAATTAAAACACAAATACTTAAAACCTGTGAATTATGGGGATGTTACTGCCACACTTAGTACCAAATCGGTTCTCTCCGACCGTTTCTGTAACAAGTGCTAAGGCTAAGAAATGATTAACATAAAATTCAAACCAAGAGTTCATAAAAGAACTAGAAAGAATCATACATTAAAAATCAGAGTACGCGTAAAGAATTCTAATTCATATCCAAAAGAAAATGAGCTTACAACCGATAAAAGGTTTATTTGAAATACTCAATGCAAGGTAATAAATAAAAAACGATAAATTCGATACAAACAAAATAACAAATGGACATAAATTGCAAAAAGAATGAATATGGCCACGACACTCTTGAACTTGGAGCCAAAACATATTCAACACACAACCCCGACTGATGTCTCACCCACCTACACAAAGTTAGAAGGGCATGCTACTCGTGGGAATGAGCAGCACCCATGAAAAGGGCGATCAGTACGCTACGTACTGGGCAAGGTAACCGAACACTAAGGCCAACACATAAGCACATAAATAATGCAGAAGAAATAAAAGAGCATAATCACCAACATCAGTGGTGGAGCCAGGGCTTCCACATGGTGTCCCGGGACACCACGGAGCCTTGGCCGGAGTATAGAATTTTTACTTGATTTTTAGGTATAATATATATAGAAGATTTGTAGGACACCATACAAAAAATTAAAATGGCTGAGCGGTAAGGCTGGTGTGGTTCCCGTGCATAATTTCCTGGACGTCACAGGTTCAAGTCCTGTGGTCCGTTTGTTTTGAATTTTTTTTGCGACATCAAAATGACGTCGTTTTGATTTCCAACCACCCAAAACCCTTACCCTCTCCAGCGCACCAAAATAGTACCAGTGGCAGTAGCTTCGAGCCTTGCGTTCGACATTCGAGTTTCGACCATCTCAAGCTCCTTCTCTCGAGTCTCGCACGCCGACAACAAACACTGTCGGAGGACGGGAGGAGCTCGCTGCTTCTGCTCGCCGTTTCTAGCCGCCGAACTCCAAATGCCGCCATAACCATTTCTTCTTCTTCCAAGTTCCAGCGCCTGCTGCCTCTGACCTCTATGACTGTGAGTGAGCGTGGCCTGGTCTCCGAAAGTCCGACCCATCTTTTCTCTATTTCTCGCATTTCTCCTCTCGATCTAGTATAAATTGTATAATACATTATGTATCTTGGCATCTTGCAGTTGCTTCTCTTTTCTACTGCTTGACTGCTTCTGCAGACTTGCCTGCCTAACGCAAGGCTGCCTTGCCTTGCCTTCTTCAATTTCAAACCGATTGATCCTGATCCAGGCAGGAGGCAACCAAGAGCCAGCCAGTCCAGACTCCACAGGCCACAACCCCCCGGGCCACCGGCCACCACACTCGACAACTACAAGTCTACAAGGTAAGATTTTGTTTTGTTAAATTATTTATGTAATTAGGTAAATTTTAAATTAATTTTTAGTTTGTTAAATTATTTATAAATTTATGAAATTAGAATGCAGTATTAATTTATTATATTAATTGTATTAATTGATTATATTTATTAGTTTATATAAATTCTAATTTATCTTGTTAATGTAGAAAATAGAAATTGGCTTATTAATTAGGTAGAAATCAAAATTAGTTTGTAGATATTATATTTTTTAGTTTATAGAAATTCTAATTTATCTTGTTAATGTAGAAAATAGAAATTGGCTTATTAATTAGGTAGAAATCAAAATTAGTTTGTAGATATCAAATTTTTTAGATTTATAGATTGAAGTGTTTAATTTATTAGTTAGTTTTTGAATTAGTTTGTTCTAAAATTATATTATCAATTAAGTTTTAGTAAATTCCTTAATTAATTCATTAAATTGTTTAATATCTTAATTTAGGATGCAACGATACTTTTCAATCCAGCCTAAGTATAGCTGCCATGAATCTAATTCTGTTAATCAAGTTGTATTACCAACTTCTGAAAACCAAGCACTCCCATCTTCAAGCCAACCACAAGAATCAAGATTCGCTAATGAAGGTAAAGTTGATTTGGAAACTTTAGAAGCAGATCATGGGTTAAGAAAAAAGATTTCAGATTTTCATCCCAATATTCAAGATGAGATAAGAAGAGCATATCTTTTAAAAGGCCCTTGTCAACCTCGTACTCATAGCTTTCCTACAAAGGTTATCGGTGGAAAAAATCATCGATTTGTCTCATCTTGGTTTGATGAATATGATTGGTTGGAATGTATAGCTAAAGATTTTGCATTTTGTCTGCCTTGTTACTTGTTTAAAAGCGAATCTGAAGCTGGCGGTGATCATTTTGTGGGAAAAGGATTTGTACACTGGAATAAAAAACAGAGGTTTGAGGTTCATGTTGGTATTTCTAATAGTCCTCATTTTAATGCTACTAAAAAATGTGAAGATCTTATCAAACGGAAGCAAAGCATTGATGCCTCTTTCATAAAGCAATCAAAACAAGTCAAATCAGATTATCTTATCCGTTTAGATGCGTCTATTCAAGCTGTAAGATTTCTTCTTGAAGGGGGAATGGCATTTAGAGGACATGACGAGTCAGAAGATTCTCTAAATCGAGGTAACTTTCTTCGTTTGCTGGAGGCTTTAAGGCATAATAATGAAGTTGTAGCTAAAGTTGTGTTAGGAAATTCTCTAAAGAATAATCAGACGACTTCACTTGAGATTCAAAAGGATATTAGTTATGCATTTGCATCTGAAATAATTAATCAGATTGTTAATGAAATTGGAGATGATTTTTTTTGGCATATTAGTGGATGAAGCAGGAGACATAGCAAAGAAAGAACAAATGGCCGTTGTTTTGCATTGTGTTGATGATAGAGGTTTTGCTATGGAAAGGTTTGTTAGGATTGTACATGTCAAAGATACAACTGCTTTATCACTTAAGGCTGCACTTGAATCAATGTTGAGTCAGTATGGATTATGTTTATCAAAAGTACGAGGACAAGGGTATGATGGAGATAGTAATATGCGAGGTGAATTTGGTGGTTTGAAAGCATTGATTCAGAATGAAAATCCTTGTGCCTATTATGTTCATTGTTTTTCTCATCAACTTCAATTGACTCTTATTGCTGTGGTAAAATGTCACAATGAAGTTAGTTTTTTTCTTAGCAATGTTACACGGGTTGTGAATGTTATTGGATCATCCAATAAGCGTCAAGATTCTCTTCGAGATAAACAAGTTGCTTACATAGCAGATGCATTAGAAGAAGGCTTGATAGAATCTGGTCGGGGATTGAACCAAGAATCTGTTCTTGCAAGGGCTGGTGATACTCGTTGGGGTGCTCATTTAAGGACATTTTTGAGTCTCAAAAATTTGTTCTCTCCTGTAATCAAGGTACTTGAAGACTTAGAAGTTGATAGGACATTTGATAAAAACGAGGATGCTACATTCTTATTATATGGATTACAAACTTTTGACTTCATTTTCATGTTACATTTGATGATAAATGTTATGGGAGTTACAGGTGATTTATCTCAAGCATTGCAAAAGAATGATTAAGACATTTTGAATGCCTTAGCACGTGTTGAAATTGCTAAGGAACGTTTGCAAGAGATGAGAGATGATGGATGAGAAGATATTTTGAATGAAATTGTTTTATTTTGTAACAAGAGAGACATTGATGTGCCCAACATGAATGAGCAATATGTTAAGGGGAAGAGATCAGCAAGCCAGGCTCCAATCGTCACAAATCTACATCATTATAAATATGATTGTCTCTATAATGTTATAGACTTGCAACTAAAGGAGCTTAATTGCAGGTTTCATGTGGCGAGCACTGAATTGTTGAGTTGTGTTGCATGTTTGCATCCTTCGTCATCATTTGAAGCTTTTAACAAGCAATCTTTAATTAGGTTGACCACTTTTTATCCTGATGATTTCTCTAATGTTGATGTTGTGGTGTTAGACAATCAACTGGAGAATTATATTAGAAATGTTCGATCAGATAGCAGGTTTCATGGCTTGAAATGGCTTGTTGATCTTTCAAGACAATTAGTGCAAACCAAGAAGCATAAGACATATCTTTTCGTCTATAAGCTTGTGAAATTGGCCTTAATTTTACCAGTAGCAACAGCAAGCGTCAAACGAGTATTTTCTGCAATGAATTTCATCAAGAATGCATCAAGGAATAAAATGTGTGATCAATGGCTTCAAGATTGTTTAGTAACATTTATAGAGAGAGATGTATTCAATTCTATTAGCGATGATATTATTGTAGATCGATTTCAAAGTATAAAAACTCGACGAATAGTATTGTAAAATTATGTAAAATTTTATATTTAAGCGTAATATATTGATAAGGTTAATGTTCTTTCTTGTCTGAAATATTTAGTGTGAGACGGTTTTTATCTTGGAAGTAAATACGTTTAATGTGTCCGAGTCTTGCGAAGAGCTTTATTTTGGTGATATTCACGTGAATTACCGAGATTAATGATTTTATTGTTGTTTAGTGGCTTGTTGATTATGAAATACCTTGGGGATAACCTATAATTATTGAAAATTGCCTTTGACGAGTATCTCTACGTACTTTGGTTGCAGTTGGTGTTATACAAGGGACACCATGAAATCGAAAGTCTGGCTCCGCCACTGAATAATTTAATAAATAGCTTCTATTTGAAATAAATTAGCTTTTAAAATTATTTAATTTAATTAATTTATGGATTTTTGATATATAAATTTTGACGGGAATATTTAGTAAATTAAAATAGATATTTTGTTATTTTATCATGCTATTTTTATTTAAATAATTTTCCAAACTAATATTTTACTAACTTCATCCTTTTTAAACCAATATATTAGATTATAATGAATTAAATTATTAAATTCAATAATTTATCAAGAATATTACATTTTATGATTTTATAAATTAATTTATTTTATTTCTCCTATTTTCTCATTTTTCTTTTTCTTTTCCTTCTCCTTTTTCTCCTTTTTTCTTCTTTCTTTTCTTTTCCTTTTTCTCCTTCTTGGGCCGCCTGCACCGGCCTGCTTCCCCCTCCTCCTTGCGCACTGGGCCACAGGCCCGTTTCTCCCCCCTTCTCCTCCTCGCACGTCCGTCCAACACAACCCAAATGCCCCTTTATTTTTCTTTTCCTAGACCGGACCAATCGATCTTCCTCCTCTATGCCAACCGGTCTGCTCCGCCCTCCTTCTTTTTTTCTTTCTTCTTCTCCTTGCTCGTGACCGACCAGCTCGACGACGCCATGCCTGCCACCACCGAGCCGCCCTGCAACTGCCGCCACCTGCCACCGTACCTGCTCTCTCTTCCTCTCTCTCCCCCGTCATTTTCTTTCCAATTTTGAACCAAACTAACCCTTGCATCCCTAACCCGCATGCCATCTTCCTTTCCTTCTTCTTCCCTTCCTTTCCCCTACCAACCGACCACCCCTGGCACCCTACTGCAGCCCCGACCGGCCACCTACTCCCCCTGCCTCTTCCTCTGTTTTTTCTTACCCTCACCGGCTCTTCATTCCCCATAATTTTGAGCTTCATCTCCTTCCCCGAGCTCCCTCTTCTCTCCTTCCTTCTCCCCCCATTTTTCCCCGGTTTTTTTATCTCCGCCGCTTACACCACCGCACCCAGCCCTTGCGCCGCTTTCTGCCACCATCTGCTACTGTCTTGCGCCACCACGAGATCCCTCAAGCTACCCTCGAGCCCCTACAGCTCCTCCTTTCTCCACCTCTTCTTTTTCCTCCCCACTTTTCTCCCTTATTGCCAAGCCACCTGCAACCGCCTTGTTCGCCGTCGTCCGGCCACCTCTGCCGCCACCAAACCCACCATTCAACACCCCGCAACCCCCTCTACCAACACCATGCCTTAGTTGGTCGAAAACAGCCCTTGTACCCCTTCATTTTTCCCCTCTCTTTTCCTTCCTTCTCAGCCACGCCCAGCCCGACAACCATCTTCACCTCCTTGCCGCCGCCGTGAAACCATCCCCAGCCACCACCTACACCCCCTCTTCACTCCTGCACCCTTACCTTGCCTCCAATCCTCCCCCACCTACCTTCTTTTCTAGCCTAAAGACCCTAACCCGAAAATAACATATTTTGCGTTCTTTAACCCCCTCTTCGAGACTCCCCCTTTTTATTTTGCATGCAGCTCATGCTGCATGAGCGGGATGAGCTGCTGCATGATTTAGTCTTTTAATAAAAAAATTTAAGGTATAATAGCATTTTTAGTTAAGTGGTTTATTAATTAAATTTTATAAAGTTTTATGCTTGGATTCTTGTTTCTAACATGATAAGCTTTGATACTATTTTTAGGTGTTGATTTTTCTATTTAAAGTTTGAATATTTAACCGGGATACCGGTAAGGTTTGATTTTTGCAGGATCTAAGGTAATCATTAATCCTCACTTAAATACTTGGAAAAACGTATGCTAGCACATTGGGGATTTTAGTATGATTTTATGCATGTCTTGTGTGCCTAGCATGATATATAGATGGTTGTTTATATTGCTTGATAAAAAAGGAAAAGTATGATAGCCTTTGTGCCATGTGTAGGTATGATAATTAAGGAAGGAGTTTGATTATTGATGGAAATGTTAGATGCTTGTCTATGATGTATTATGTTGCTAATGCATGAATAATATTATTGTCTAAGGGTATTTTAGTGACATGCTTATGAAGTATGTGATCTAATATATGTAGTTGCTAATGAGTATTATGTTGAATAATGACAAGTTGGTGGACTTAAATGATAAGAATGAAGTGCTAATATTGGTATTTTATGTATTGGTGGTAAATTCATAAAAGTGGCATAATAAAGGGGTTAAGTGGAAATTTTATAAGTGAAAAGGATATTTTGGAAATTTTGTAATAAAAGGGTAAAATGGTAACTTTATAAGTGAAAGGGTATTTTGGGAATTTTGGAGTAAAAGGGTAAATTGGTAATTTTTGTTAGTAAAATGGTATTTTAGTAATTTCAAAAGAAAGGGGTGAAATGATAATTTTATAAGTAAAATGATAAAATTGTAAGTTGTGAGAAAGAGGGGTATTATGGTAATTTTGAAGGAAAAGGGCAATATGGTAATTTTATAAGTGAGAAGGGGTATTGTGGTAATTATGGAAGTTAGGGGTGTTATGGTAATTTTATGAGTAAAGGAAAATATGGTAGTTTTTCAAGTAAAGGGGCAGTATGGTAATTTTGGAGGTAGAGGGGCAAAATAGTAATTTCATAAGTAAATGGTAATATGGTAATTTATAAGTGAGTGGCAAAATGATAATTTATAAGTAAGGGGAATTATAGTAATTTCATAAGTAAATGGTAATATGGTAATTTTATAAATGAATGGCGAAATGATAATTTTATAAGGGGTATTATGGTAATTTTGGGAGAAAAGGGTAATATGGTAATTTTGGAAAAGAAGGGAAAAATGGTAATTTTGTAAGGAAAAATAAAAATGGTAATTTTGGATGTAAAAGGGTAAAATAGTAATTTGTAAAGTAAAAGGAGTGTTATGGTAATTTTATAAGTAAAAGGGTATTGTGGTAATTTTGTAAATAAAAGGATATTATGGTAATTTGGGATTAAGGGGTAGAAGAGTAATTTTGTAAATAAAAGGACGTTTATGGCAAATTTGGGAGTAAGGAGTAACTTGGTAATTATGATAACGACGAAAGATAATTTAGTAATTAAATTATGATTATAGAAGGGCAATTGGATAAGTATGATAATAGAGAAGGGTAACTCGGTAAATTAACCAATAAAAGGGCATTATGGTAATTTTAATAATGGAGAAAGACAATATAGTAATTATAAGAATAGAGAAGGGTAAATTAATAATTATAAATATGGAGAAGGGTAAATTAATAATTACAAATATGGAGGAGGGTAAATTGGTAATTATAATTAGGAAGAAGGGTGAATTAATGATTGTAATTATGAAGAAGGGGTAATTTGGGATTTATAATTGAAAAGGGTAAAATGGTAATTATAATAATTGAGAAGGGTAGAATGGTAATTATGACAATGGAAAAGGGTAATTTGGTAATTTAACCAACTAAGGGGCAATTCGGTAATTATGACGATGGATAAGGGCAATTTGGTAATTAATCGACTAAAGGGTGAGTTAGTAATTATTTAACCTAATAAAGGGGGAAACTGGTAATCATAATAGCGGAGATGGGTAATTTACTAATTTATCCAATTGAAGGGAAAGTTGTTAATTATAATAAAAGAAAAGGACAAAATAGTAATCTAACCAACCAAATGGGACATATGTTAAGTGTAGCAATTATAAGGGGTGAATGGTGATCTAAAAAGTGTAGGAGACAACTTGATAACCTAAATTGGATAAGGGGTAATTTGGTAATTATGCAACCTAAAGGGTAATATGGTAATCTATCAAGTAAAGAAGGGATGACTTAGCAATTATATAAGTAAGGGGTAAATGAGTAATTTGTACCTAACATGTCGTTGTGATTGTGGAATATTATAATATGATTCAAATAATTCTGATTAGCCAAGTAAGAGTATTTGATAATTAGTATGGCCTTAATGGTTTCTCTATGATAGCTTGGATAACCGTCTGAATAAGAAACGACTAATGATATCGGAACGATTGAAAGTGGATAAGTATCTGATTATTGTGCCTTTTGTGATCACTTTAATTAAGATACTAATACTTAAAGTGAAAGACCTCGAGATCAGGAATGGTGACTCTTTAGGGGTCGCTACCCTAAAGACGTGGTTTAGTCCACGATTATTCTGGTATTTGATGGTGTGCCTTTGTGCCCCAGCCAGACCCTATATCTTACTCTATCTAGCTCTACGGACCTAGTTAGGCGGTATGCATACTTATGGGTTAGGTGTCCTTATCGGTAGGGTACTGAGTAGTTTTATACACCAGTACGACCAGAGTACCTTTGCGTCCTTGGGTTCGTGGTTGAAGGGTATTGAGTAGCTTATATGCACTGGTACGACTGGTGTGCCTTTGTGTCCTAGGTTCTTGATCTCCCGTTCGAGGTAGATGAATATAATTGTTGTGCTGATTAAGGAAAGGAAAGATACTAATAATGAAAGTGAAATATTAATGAGCCGGGCCCAGATGACTTATGATATTGAGTACTGATCCACCGGTTATAATAGTGGCCCAGGAGCGTGTTGTCCTGGCAAGTGATATTGAGTACCGGTCTACCGAATATAATAGTGGCCCAGGAGAGTGTTGCCCTGGATGATGTTGATACATATATTCCGGTCCACCGGCAATAATAGTGGGGGTCCCGAGCTCAATAAAATCAGTTATGTATGTGAATAAAGTTATGGAAAAATACTAATCACTTATAGTGGAACACCATGTGAGTCGGGGCCAGACCGGTCCACCGGCGAATAATAGTGGCTAGGAGCGTTTTGCCCTGGAGACCGATCCACCGGCATATAATAGTGGTTAGGTGCGTTCTGCCCTATAAGTGACCGATCCACCGGCTATAATAGTGGGGTTCTCGCACTCACATGGATATAAAGTATGGGATTGATTGAATGGTGATGGAATAATGGCTTAAGGCCCGAATGTATTGATTTTACACTATGACATGGCTTAAGGCCCAAAAGAATCGATCGTGACTTATAACTCGTTATATATGTAATTGTTATGTATGCACCTCTGATTTTATATGTATATAGCTTGCATTATGTGTTGCATTGCGGGCATGTGTTTAAGTATGGTATTAAAGGGTTACTCAGTACCATAGTACTGAAGGGATTCTCTTTGTGGGGCCCCTACCTATTCAATGTGCAGTGCCCCTTGCAGGTCTTTTCAGGTGCTACTCAAGTGGGCTACGAGAAAGAGAGTAAGGAATTATCCTGTACCGTCAGGCTTTTCTCTTTCTCTCTTTTAAATTCCTGGGTTTTAATGTTAACGTTGTTAAAGTAACCACCACTGGTGGAACTATTCCTATAAATGATTTGATGCGCTACTTTGATTTAAAAATGGATTGTAAATTGTGTTCTATGCTTTTAGCCTTAGCACTTAGTACTGGAATGGTATGAGTGAATCGGTCTGGTACTAAGTGTGGCAGTAATACTCCCAAAGTTCACGGTTTATTAAATTGCTTCCGCTAATTTCCTTTTAATTAACGAAATTTTTCTGTAGTGAATTTTGGGGGTGTTACAGATTCACACCATACTTTTTATCAAATCCATGCGAGTATAGGAACACCTCACTATTATAACCAGTGGGTCAGTCACACATAGAGCATCATGCCCTAAACACTATTATTACTGGTGGATCGGTCACATATAGGGTAAAACCCTAACCACTATTCCTAATCGGTGGATCGGTTCGGCTCCTACTCGCATAGTATTCCGCTGTAAGTAATTAGTATCTTTTAGGTGCCTTAACAAACTCTGGTTTGTTTTTATTGAGCTCGGGATTCCCCACTATTATAAGTGGTGGGCCGGTCACACATAGGACATCATGTCCTAACCACTATTATAACCGGTGGATCGGTCGCATATAAGGTAAAAACCCTAACCACTATTATAACTGGTAGATCGGTTGCACATAGGGTAAAAACTCTAACCACTATTCCTAACTGGTGGATCGGCTGGTCCCGTCTCAATATCTTCCACTTTAAGTGATTAGTGTCTTAAGTATCTTATTCAAAAGCTTTCACTTTAGACATGCATGAATCATTCTCTCTACACTTTACACATCACAAATGATAGATTCTACCATCATAATTACACTTTAATCACTAATTACACATGATACAACAAAAACTCTAAGCAACCACACCAAACCCTAATTAACCACAACAAACCATAGTTAACCACTCCAAACCCTATTTAACCATAACAACCATAATTAGCCATTTCAAATCTTAGTTAACCACAACAAATCACAATTAGCCACTCCAACCCTAGTTAATCACAACAACCCATAGTTAATCACTCCAAACCCTAATTTAGTCTCCTCCATACCCTTACAATGTCCTACGTACTATTTTTTTCACCCAAAGCTTCCAAACACCCAAATAACTCTTCTATTGTAACACCCCCAAATTTCACTCCTAATTTTTTTTAAAAGAGTAAAGTGGAAGCTAGGAGAGAACTTGGGAAATGTTACCGCCACATCTAACACAAGATAAATGTCAACCATCTATCTCATGTTAGATGCAAGGCTAAACCTGTCAAACAATTAAATCCGAATTTTAAAAGCATAACAGTGTTACGAGAAATTAAAAGTCAATTACAAAACCCTTGGAAATTTAAATACAACACTTATAACTTCCAAAGATGAATACAATTAAACAAAACAAATCCCGAAGGATAAATATCCGGATCGCCTACTCACTCAAGTCGAGCCTTCCACCCTAAAATAGTACCCGATCATAAACCTGCACAGGTGGTCTGCTCCCCGCCATCGGTGGATCATCACAGGACCCATTCAACCAAGGTAGTATCAGTACGGGTCCAATACTGAGTAAATCTCACTACCCTATCCTATGGGAGAGACGTAAGGTATAACATCAAGTGCATATTGAATCATGGTGCATTACGTTGATATAATATTATGCATACTCAATATCCACATCATAAGTCCTACCATACACATATAATAACATGCGAAACATATGTAACATCTTAAACCGATAAGAGATTCAGATAAACCAACCAGGCATTTATGGATAATTTTAAACCAACCAATCGGGCATTTTTGGACAATGCCAAACCAAACTAATCGGGCATTTAGCCCCCACGGACATTACTTAGGGACATGTCCAGCCCCAGTCGAGTAGACTCATTCTTTAGATCTTTGGTAAATATAATCGATTCACATCATAGTCTTTATCGATTCATGTGAGTGCGGGAACCTATAGCCGGTGGACCGGAAATCATGCAGGGCAAAATGCGTCTATTATAGCCGGTGGACCGGTCATGCAGGGCAGAACGCTCCTGGCCACTATTATTCGCCGGTGGACAGGTTTGGCCCCGACTCACATGATGTTTCACTGTAATTACTTTGTGTCTTTCCCATGTCTTATCGTTATTACGTTCGGTTTTTTTAGCACGGAATCCCCCACTATTATAGCCGGTGGACCAGAAATCATGCAGGGCAAAACCCGTCTGGCCACTATTATAGCCGATGGACCGGTCATGTAGGGCACCCTGGCCCTAACCACTATTATTCGCCGGTGGACCGGTCTGGGTCCGGCTCAACATCTTCCTCTTTAAGTAATTAGTGTCTTAACATATCTTATTTGAAAGTATTTTACCCTTGACATGCATGGCTAACTTTATCCACACTTATCCTCTTAGGAGAGCCCGTCCCATATCGTGGGACTCTTGCGCCCCTTATCACACCTCGATATCCATTCCCCTTTACGCTTACACATAATGAAAACCAACTCCTAAGGGTGTGGGTTAAGGCCCAACACCTTGTGACATCCACTCCACATGCTATCTCCCTCTGAGGTTTTTCCTTAGAAACCCCAATTAGACCTATGTGGCCCAACTTTCTCTCACTTACACTACCATTACTCCATTTATCGTCCCACACCTCATCTCATTTAGATCCAATCCCAAATCATATTGCTTTACCCCTCGATTCCACATGTGACCAAAAAACCCTAGTTGGCCACTTCAACTCTAGCACCTTTCTTCTCCCACAAGTAACCCCTCTCTTTTTCACCCAATATCTCTCCTCTCCCATGACACCCATAATCACCCCTTATACAACAATTTCCACTCTTAACCCATTGCTCTACTCTTCCTTGATTGTTCTTACTTCCACATTTTTCCCCATTTTATCCTTTTACCTCACATCATATTATTAACATCCTAGCATGCATGTCCTAGAGGGTCACGTCATAAAATATCATAAACACAACAGAACAATCCTTACACACATGTCATAAGGAATTCATATAAGCATACCTCAACTCCAAACTGCGCTACAAGTAATTGGTCATTAAAATCATATAGTACACAACCTGACATAACACATGGCACACAAGGCACATAACACACATAGAAGTGATCTTAGCCACATTCTTACGAAACACCCATAAGTGGAGGTAAGTAGAGACTTACCTGGATCCGAAGCTAGCTAAGTGAGATAAGAGGGATAGAGAGATCACTAGCTCGTGGATCCACAATAAAGCTTTCCTAGATCGTCGATAGTCATCGAAAACTAAGTTAGAAACTATCTTATCAATTAATAATTCACATATTCTGATTAAATAAACACAAACGGACACAAACAATCTTTCTTGGAAAACGTGTCCAAAACTTAGGACTTAAAAGCATAGCTCTATTAAGATTTAAGATTAATTATAAATCAAAACGGATTAATAAAAGTACATTTAGGACATTTCAAATTAATTTGGAAAGCCCAAGAAAGATAACCGATTATAAATTAATTTATCGAAGATAACTTATTCATTAGGTTTTACAACTAAATAGGCAAACCAACCATTTACATAGAACCAAATCCAAACCGATTAGATTAAAACATAATTTAAATGATTTAAAACCCAAAGATAGAAATCGGTTAGATAAAAGACGCATAGCAAAATTAATTTTATAAAATCATCCCCGAAGATTAGGGTTTTTAATGCCTAAACCACGAATCGGCCAAATCACTTCGATTACCTCAAATCGATAGTTTTAAAACACAATTAAACCAATTTTAGATAAATCTAGACGATCAATTTCAACAAAACAATCTTCCGATTAATCAATTCCAGATGATCAATTTTCAAAATTGGGGTTTTAAAGCCCACGACATAAACTCAGGTAATTCAAATCAATTAATTCTAATTAAAGGTATTAGAATACAATTAGGATCATTTCAACTACTTTTATAAATTTAATTTTTGAAAAACAACTATACAATAACTAATTTCATAATCTCACTTGAAATCTAGAGTTTTAGGCCCGAAAATACAATTCGGTTGAATTATATTAACTCAATCAAATTGAATGTTTAGAAATGCAATTTAACACATGTTATAACATATCAAATAATCAATTACCCAAAACCAATAAAAGAAATACACAATTTAGCACAATTAGGGTTTTTGAGTCCGGAACGTAAATCCGATCAATTTTTGCCAAAACATATCAATTGACGGTTCGGAAATGTAATTAAACATATTCTAATGTAATTTATATATTCAATTGAATAAAATAACCCGATTACACAATCCAATTTAAACCCGCGGGAGTTTTGACCTAAAAATCCAATTCCGATCAATTACGCACAATTTTCCCAAATCAACACTTCCAATATAAAATTAAATACATTTTAAACGATATTATAAAATCAATTGAGCGGGACGGCTCAATTATACGACCCAATTTCACTACACCCAAAATTTGACCTAGGAATCAAGTTTTGATAAAACCTGCATAAATTTCTCAAATTGACGGTTCCAACATGAAATTAAATATGTTTAAAAACATACTGTATAATCAATTTATCCAAAATCTCTAAATCGGACGAATCCAAAAAATTCGGGCATAACCCGGCCAAAAATCCAATTTTTCCAAAATTCCAACATAACCATACAATTAACATATCTAAATCAATCTCACAGCACATATATACATAACCAAACAATTAATTTAGCTTATCACATTTTATACCAACAAAAATCAGCAAAAATTGGAGCAAATGAAGGCCGGGGAAGCTTCGTCGGGGAACGGGGACAGCTCGCCTGTGGTCAGCAGGGCCTGCCATGGCCGGACGGCGGCGCAACCAGCGCGGCCTACAGCTGTCGCCCGTTGCTGCGTTGATTGCTGCCGCGCGGCTTCAGCTGCTGCTGCTACGATGGTCGGTTGCGGCTGCCGTGCAGGTCGGTGGCGGTTGGAGGTCGGCCGGCGTGGAGGAGCTGGGGAGAAGGTGGCGGCTAGCTAGGGTTGTCTGGGCGCAGAGAACAGGGAGCAAGGTCGGGAGCTGCAGAGGGAAGAGAAGAGAAGAGAAAGAAGAGAAGAGAAAATGGAAAGGGGAGAGGGGGGTCGGCCGGGTGCGGGGTTCTTTTTCTTTTTAACAAATACACATAAAATAAAATACTAAAAACATCAAAATATTATTGGAAGATTTTATCTAAAATTAATTTAACAAAAATTTATTTCGAACGGATCCGAAGGCTTAAAATTAATAAAAAGCTATATAAAGAATTTCGGAAACATTTTCGGAAGAATTTACCAACGAACATAAAAATTTATATTATTTACGGAAATATATTATAAGGCCTTGAAAAATTATTTAAAAGCATATAATAAAATATTTAAGTCAAATTCTAATAAATCGAGATTAATTTAAATAATTTCCGAAATCGATTTTCCGCAAAACCCAAAAAGCATAAAATGAAAGAAAATTAATTCCAGAAAGAAACTCATAAATAAACTCCAAAAACCTTTTTAATTTAAAACTTCTCAAAAATATTAACGATTTCCGAAAACGACTAAATTTAAAGTCGGAAATATTTTCTACGGATAAAATCATTAAAATAAATTTAACTATTTAAACATAAATTCTATAAATAAATAATATATTTCTTTAACGAAATATAACTCCAAAATAAAGTCGTAATCACACAAAAAAGTTAAAATCGAAAACGAATATAAAATATTAAAAATCAAAATACGAGAAAGAACGGGAATATATATTTTTAACCGAAAATCGAATTCATAAGAATATAATAAAATCATTGTCGTGAACGAATTTGTCTAGAATGGTTCGGAACGACAACGATTAATTAAATTCAAATATGAATTCAAATTGTCGATAAATCCATAAAACGAATCGAAATTAAAATAATTATTTGTTTACATTAAATTACGCTAATAAAATCATTAAACTTAGTAAATATGGATTTTAAAAATATGGGGTATTACATCTATTGCCTTCCTTCCCAAGTCAACTTTTCACACGTAAACTTTACTCAAACTTTCTCATGCAAAACCCTAAGCTCCCATGCAACTCTAGTTTCACCCATATAAACCCCATATCCATCCATACAAAACTCTAGATTAGATTCTTCTATACAACATCATAAAATCCACCATGTAAAACCCTAGATCCATCCATACAAAACCCTAAATTCTTTCATGCAAAACCTAAGGTTCCTTCATACAAAACCCTAAATTCAATCCACACAAAACCCAAGTTCATCCATACCAAACCTACAATTCAAACCATATAAAACCAAAGATTCATCCATATAAAACCCTAAATTAAATCCTCCCATACAAAACTATAAATTATATTCTCTCATATAATACCATAAATTAATTCCTCTCACACAAAGCCATGCAAAACCATAAATTAGATTCTCCTGATAAAACCATAAATTAGATTCTCCCGTATAAAACCATAAATTAGATTCTCCCATACAACATCATAAATTACATTCTCCCATACAACATCATAAATTAGATTATCCCATAAGAAAAATAAGTTATATTCTTCCAAACAAACCATAAATTAGATTATCCCTTATAAAACCATAATTTGATTCTTCCACATGAAACCCTAAATTAGACTGTTTCGCACGAAACCCCAAATTCCCCATTTTATTCTTCCACTCATGAATCATTAAAATACTTAGTTCAACGTCTTTCCCCATCCTCCTTTTTCATCCTTTCTCCCACACAAACCACATTAACACTCTCACATGCATGTCTTACAGGGTCACAACACATATCATCACATATACATAATACACACACCATATATACACACAAAAACATACTTCAACTCCCCATCATACCATATACGAGATAATTAATACTGATAAACATAGAATACATAGCATGCAAAGCACATAATACATATAAACACACAAAAGGCCTTAGTAACACCCTTACCTAAAATGACATCGGTGTTGGAGTACGCTTCTACGCCTCCTTAGGGCTTTGATTGGTTTCACCTATTATGAAGGAAAAACTAGAAATTAGACTCCCTCTTACTAAAAATACTATTAATTACTAATTTTTTCTAAGAGTAGGTTTTAAATAAAATACTAAAATAATAATACCAAAAATACCAAAAATAATATTAATATTAACAAGAGTAATAAAAATAGTAACCATAATAATAATAAATGCATTACTCAAAAACATAGTAAAATAAGGGCTTCGACCCCTTTACCAAAATAATACTAATAATAATATTAGTAAAATAAGTAACCAAATTTAGTAATAATAATGATTATGAAATAATAATAATAATAATAATAATAATAATAATAATAGCAAAACTAACAGTAAAGTAGTTGTAATAATAATAATGAAATAATAATAATAGTAATTCAAAATAGTAATAATAATAATAATAACATATTAATATTAATAATAGTATTTATATTCAAATAAATGAAATAAAATAATTTAAGGCTTATAAAAATAGGGAGAAGGGTTTAGAGGGTTTAGGGTTCAACCTTAGGCTGGTGGGGACAGGCGGCACCGGCAGTGGTGCACAGAGGTGGCGGCGGTGGCAGGAAAAAGGGAAGAAAAGGGTAAAAGTTAAATGCTGGGAAAAGTAGAGGTAGAATGGAGGTGGGGGTTGGGGTGTTTAGGGTTTCCCAAAAGGAGAGGGACATAATAAGGGTGGTGGCGCAGCCAAAGGTGGCGGAGCACCGCGGCGGTGGTCGAAAGAGGAAGAAGAGAAAGAGAGGAGGAGAGGGAGGAAGAGGAAAAGAAAGGTAGGGGGAGATAGAGGAGGGTCTGTAGAAGAGAATGAGAGGTGAAAGAAGTGGATGTAGCGGCAGAAGAGGCGGATAAGGGCGGCGCAAAAGGTGGCGGAGGCAGGAGAAATGGCTATTTGGGAAGGCTATTTCGCACAACCGGGGTAGCTTGTGCAGGAAAAATTGAGGGATATGGGAAATTTAGTTAGCTAGAGGCCGCTGCAAGGAAGAGTTTGGTAGGTGGAGAGGGTGATGGCATTGGTCGGAGGCGGCGGACGTGGCGTCTAAAGGGGTGGTGGCGACAAGATAGGTTTTCTAGGTTGGGGATCAAAAGCTCGATACCAGGCTCAAACCGGGGGTATTTATAAGTTTTAGAAATGAGGTTAGGGTTATGTGGGTCGGTTACGAGGTAAGGCAGGTAGGGTTCTAGTCGAAGTAAGGAAAATAAGGATTGGGCCGCGGGAAGGCAGGCCCAATCGAGGAAAAGGATAGGAAAAAAAGAAGAAAAGAAAGAAAAAAAAGAAAAAAGGGAAAAGGGAAAAAGAAAAAATAGGAAGGTTGGGTTAATTAAATTAAATAGAATATTTGGGATATTTAAAAATAATAATATTTAAATCCCTTTTTAGGCTAAATTAGGATTTTAAAAAGATTTTCCATAAATTCCATTTTAATTAGCAAATCACTCTAATTTTCTTCAATTAAATTATTTATAAAATTCATATTAATTTCAAACTATTTTCTCCTTCTTATTTTAAATAAAATAATTAATTTAAATAATTTTCAAAATAAAATCTTTAATTAGCTAAAATACCAAAGTTTCTCCAAATTAAAATACTTGTAAATTTTTTCTTAATTTGCCCTAACCAATTCCCTTTTTATTTTAATAAAAATAACTTATTTAATTAATTTTTCTAATAAAATATTATTTAAATATAATTTTTAATATTAGAAATTTTGGGACATTTCAAGAACATACTATAGACTTAAGGTCTGGTGTGTCTTTGCTTAATCAACCTACATATAGATGTAATCCAGAGAAAGCTAAGGAATTATAGAAATAAGTACAAGAGCTCAGAAGGAAAAGGATGTGTGTGAGAGATAATGAGTTCATGTTGTGTACCTGCATTACTTGTTTCAAAAAAGGATGGTACGTGTCGCATGTGTGTTGACTCTAAATATGCCAAAAATATAACTATCAAATATCAATTTCCTATGTCTAGATTAGATGACATGTTAGATGAATTGTGCAGCTAAAATTAATTTAAGGAGTGGATATCATCAAATGAGGATAGGGGAAGGGCATGAATAGAAAATAGCCTTTAAAATAGAATATAGTCTTTATGAATAGGCTGTGATGCCTTTTGGTTTATGTAATGTATCTAGTTCCTTTATGAGAATAATGAATGAAGTTATTTATCCTTTTATTGAAAAATTTATTGTGGTGTACTTAGACAATATACTTGTATATAGTAAAAATGAGCATGAATGTCTAATTTATTTAAGGAGATTATTTGATAAACTAAGGGAAGATAAACTTATGGAAAATGGAACAATATGACTTTATACTTTTGAGTATTGTTTTCCTAGGTTATACTGTAAGTAGAGAAGGTATAAAAGTGGATGCATAAAGGTACATGCTATTCAAGATTGGCATATACCTAAATATATTCATAAGGGGAGAAGTTTCCACAAGCTAGCGAGTTTTTATAAAATATTCATCAAAGACTTCACAAATATTGTTGCACCAATTACGCATCTTATAAAGAATGGCGAATTAAAATGGGGAGAGGATGCAAATAAGGCCTTTGAGACTTTGAATGACAAACTATGAAATGCACCAGTATTATTTTTACCTAATTTTCATAAATTATTTGAAGTTACATGTGGTGCTAGTGGGGGTAGGGTTATGAGGTGTATTTTCACAAGAAAAATGGGTCATTTCATTCTTTAGTAAAAATGTAAATGGGGCCAAATTGAATTATTCCATGTATGATAAAGAATTATAAGTCATCATAAGAAGATTAGAAACATGGAGTCATTATTTGAGACCTAAACCCTTTTTTTGCATTTGGATCGTTAAAGTTTGAAATATCTACATGGAAAAAAGAAAATTAGTCATAGGTATGTAAAATGGGTTAGTTTATTACAACTATTTGTGTTTTATGTCAAACATTTCAATGGTAAAGAAAATGTGGCGGAAAATGCATTATTAAGAAGATATTTGATACTTGTTATGTTGGATGCTAAGTTATCAGGTTCTGAAATGTTGAAAGACTTATATGCAAAAGATGAAGATTTATTTGATATTTATGATGTATGTAAAAATAATCATATTCATGGTAATTATGTGCTTTAAGATAACTTTATTTTCAAAATTAATAAAGTGTGCATACTTTGATCTACTGTGCATGATTTACTTATTAAAGAAGTACATGAGGGGGTATAGTTGGTCATTTTGGTGTCTATAAAACTATGGAAATATTACAAGGACATTTTGATTTCCCATAGTTGATAAAATTGGTACAAGCTATTAGTTAGAGATGTTTGATTTGTCAAAATAGTAAGAGTTTTTTCCATAGAGGTTTGTATACTCATTTACCGGTTTCAGTTAACTATGGGAAGGGGTTAGTATGGATTTTATTTTATGGTTACCAAGGACACAAAGGGGAGATGATTCTATAATGACAGTGGTAGATAGATTTTCTAAAATGGCACATATTATTCCTTATAATAAAATAAATGATGCAACTCATGTAGCAGATTTATATTTCAAAGAAGTAGTAAGGTTACATGGTATTTCCAAAAGTATAGTGTTGAATAGAGATTTACAATTTTGTAGCTACTTTTTGGAAGACACTTTGGGAAATTTTAGATACTAAGTTATTGTTTAGTACATCCCATAATCCACAAACGGATAGCCAAATCAAAGTGACTAATAGGAACTTTAAAAACTTAACTATGAGGATTAGGTAACATGAGTACAAATAGTTGGGATATAAAACTTCATGTCAGAATTTACATATAATAGGAGTCCTTCTGGTTCAACTTATTTAAATTCATTAGAAGTTTTCTATAGATTTAATAATTATTTGCCTATTGATATGTTATCATTGAAAAAAGGTGATATAACACAAGCCTTCTAGAGATGTTGAAGATTTGTGTGAGATAATATCATTGGCTTCTTAAGGGAGAAAAAGGATTGAAGATATTCAAGTAAGAATTGATACAGAACTAAAAAAGAATTAACTTTTGAACGGCACCTTATTTAAGATTACTCTAAGTACTCCTAGGTAGGACTATTCAATCATAAAGAAAGAATTAACCAAGTGATTTAATTCTATTAAATTTCAATATACTCGACCATCATGTTACAATGTTGTCCACAACATGGTTATATAGGAGTCTTACATTGCTAACTAACACACTAATTTAGTCACATAACACATAAAATGGCTAACTAGCATGTAAACTAGTGTTAATAATGTAGTTATATCCTATATAATACATGACTCAACAAAGACTATTAAAAACAAAGTAAGATAATTATTACATGAAAACAACTAACAACAATATTAATCAAAACAAATATGTTGACTTTAAATGTTGACTAGGCCTCTTAACTTGTAGAATTGACTTTCATGCACAATAGCTTCCTTTGTAATATCCTACACATGAAATATTAGGTGTAGTGACTTATTAAATAGCTTGATATTCTTCCTACAAATAGGCTATATACCTATGAGAATGACTTAAATTAACATCATTATACTTAGTCATATTATTATTATCAAAGACATATAATGTGAACGGTTCCATAATCAAGTATGTTAAATCATTATCATCTTGAGGATCTATGGATGCTCTTGAATCATGATATTGAGAACTATAATACTAAAGAAAGGTTTGATATCTTTAAGAAGCTTCATGAGAAAATGAAGAACATCATTGAGAAATCTAATGCTAAATACCAAACTCAAGTGAATAAAAATCAAAGTAAACAAGTGTTTTCACCGAGATAATTGGTTTGGTTACACTTAAGAAAATAAAAAAAATTAAAATTAAGGAAAAAAAACTAATCCAAAGAGATGGTAACCTTTTAAAATCTTAAAGAAATTTGGAAATGATTCTTATAAATTATAATTACCTTAATCTTATGGGGAGTTTCTAGAACTTTCAACGTTAGTAATTTATCTCCTTATTATAGCTATGCTAATTTGAGGACAAATTCTCTTTTACAATGGGATAATGATGCAGGAGCATATCAATAACATTATCCTATTATTGGAGGTTAAGAATTAACATACTTGGAGATGGTACCAATTGTTCTTGAAAATATTGAATATCTTCATGATAAACTTCATGATAACTTTAATGTTGTTAGTATTTTATTAGTTAATCCTTGCAGGTATTATATTTGTTTGCAAGAAGAAGAATTCACTAAAAATATCTAGTGTACAAGAAAATGACAAACAAGGGTTATGAAGTAAGTTGCACAGAAGATAAAGACAAGAGACACGAAGCTTGGTTGCATGATTATTTAATGTATTGCATGATTAGGGTTTTGGTTAACTTTGATATTTTATGTATACTTTGTAATGTCTTGAAACTTATAATTGTAAATAATTATATGTACAATATAGGCGTGAACAAGTTTAGTCTTTTATTAACTAGGCTGATTGGTTTGGATTTGGTTAGTAAAAGGTAAACTAAGCCTGCAAGTATATATATATATGTGTGTGTGTGTGTGCGTGCGTTTATGATGGTGCCATGTGCATTATATTCATTATTCAAAAATTAATGAGAATCAAGAGACAATTTTGATATATCCTATACTTCATATTCAAGTGAGTTTAATGTTGAGAGTTTAGGCTTTTTTCTCTAGAGAACACTTAGTAATTTATCTTTAGAATTAGTGATATTGTTAAAGATCAAACTATAAATTGTGTATTTTGGTTGAAGAATCCCAAATACATTCGATTTCTCCTTCAACTACAAGCATTAACTCTTCTCCAATCACCAAATTAAAGATCCTGCATTATGAAGGCTAATTCATCTATTATCTTCCACATCAATTCCTGGGTAACATAACAGTAAATAAAACATAAAATATTATTACTTTCTATGTGGTCTAATAGTAAACTAAATATAAAATTATATTACTTCAAGGAAGAATTTTCCAATAAGTTTCTTCCATAAAAGCACAACTTATTGAGGAAGTTTATATTTATGTACCAAATGACCCCATAAAAAATATTAAAGTGCATGTTTAAAACCATATAAATACAACAATTCATTTCATCTTAGATGTATTTTTTTTAAACGATGTTTAGGTGTAGTAAATTATTATAACATATCATTATCATTTTGAAGTATTTTTTTTATGAGAAAAAAACTATCAACAAGTTAAAAAGAATCGATGTTTTGAATATAATCTAGTTGCACAATAGAGCCTTAAGTTGCTTCAAAAATGATCCTTAGGAGGTCATCTACTTTCATTCCCACTTTTTTATAATAAAAAGCACACTTATTTAGGAGTCATTGACCTTAATTTGTTACTTATGTGCATCCCACTCTACCATAAGATTATCACCCTACATTTGTCACTGGTACCACTCCGATAGTCTCATGAATTTAAATATATATTATTCACGTATTTATTTATATTTTTATATATTTTATGTTCTCTACATCTTACATTACTTAAATATTATAGTATCTTTACATCGTCTTCCTACACTACCAATGCAAAAATCTATTTATTAAACATTTGGGTTAGAAATTTAATGTAGTCAAAATTTTAATCTATCTACAAAACTTTAAAAGTTCTTAAAAATGGTGTAAACCAAATGCTGACCTTTAAAATCCACAATTAGAACATGGATTCAAATAATGATTGGATATGGGGAATGAATTGGTAAAATTAAATGAAATAACACTAAAAGTGTAATACCCCGTATTTTTAAAATCCAGATTTATTAAGTTTAATGATTTTATTAGCGTAATTTGATGTAAACAATTAATTATTTTAATTTCGAATCGTTTTACGGATTTATCGATGATTTCGAATTCATAATTGAATGTAATTAATCATTGTCGTTGCGAACCATTCTAGATAAATTCGTTCACAACAATGATTTTATTATATTCTTATGATTTCGATCTTCGGTTAAAAATATATATTCCCGTTCTTTCTCGTATTTTGGTTTTTAATATTTTTAATTCGTTTTCGATTATAACTTTGTCATGTGATTACGACTTTGTTTTGAAGTTATATTTCGTTAACGAAATATATTACTTAAATTATAGAATTTCTATTTAAATAGTTAAATTTATTTTAATAAGTTTATCCGTAGAAAATATTTCCGACTTTAAATTTATTCATTTTCGGAAATCGTTAATATTTTTGGGAAGTTTTAAATTAAAAATATTTTCGAAGTTTATTTATGAATTTATTTTTGGAATTAATTTTTCTTTCGTTTTATGCTTTTTGGGTTTGCGGAAAACCGATTTCGGAAATTATTGAAATTAATCTCGATTTATTAGAATTTGACTTAAATATTTTATTATATGCTTTTAAATAATTTTTCGAGGCTTTATAATATATTCTCGTAAATAATATAAATTCTTATGTTCGTTGGTAAATTCTTCCGAAAATGTTTCCGAAATTCTTTATATAGCTTTTTATTAATTTTAAGTCTTCGGATCCGTTCGAAATAAATTTTCATTAAATAAATTTTAGATAAAATCTTCCAATAATATTTTGATATTTTTAGTATTTTATTTTATGTGTATTTGTATAAATAAAAAAAAAACCCGCGGGTCTAGCCCGTCGGTACCCTTCCCCAGCCCTCCTTCTTTTTCTTCTCCTATTCTCTTCTCTGCTTCCCGACCCCCTGTTCCCACAACCCTAACCCTAGCCGACCTCCCTCGCCTCTCTCCTCCTCCCTGCTCCTCCTCGCCAACCATCGGCCGGCCTCCAACCCCGCCAGCCCTCGTCGCCACCAACTGCAAGCAGCCGCGAGCAGCCGCGCCCAGCAGCCACGCACAACAGCCGAAGAAGGCAGTAGCAGCCGCGAGCTACAGCCGCGACAAGCAGCAACCCGGGCTATGCCGCCATTGCCCGGTCAGCGGCGAGCCTCGCTGACCACCGACGAGTTGTCCCCGTTCCCCGACGAAGCTTCCCCGGCCTTCCCTTACCCCGATTCATTGATTTTCGTTTGGTATAATTTCCGAAAAACCCTAACCCTTGTTTTGATTAATTGGGTGTGAATTAGCTTATGAAAAGCTAAATTAATTGTTGTATTATGTATATATGTGCTGTAAGATTGATTTGGATATGTTAATTGTATGGTTTGTGTTGGAAATTTGGGAAGTTGGATTTTAGGCTGGGTTATGCCCAAATTTTTCGGATCCGTCCAATTTGGCGATTTTGGATAAATTGATTATACAATATGTTTTTAAATGTGTTTAATTTCATGTCGGAACCGTCAATTTGAGAAATTTATGCAGAATCAATCAGAATTTGATTTCTAGGTCAAAATTCTTGTGTAATGAAATTAGGTTGCGTAATTGAGTCGTTTCGCTCAATTGATTTTACAATACCATTTGAAATGTATTTAATTTCATATCGGAAGTGTTGATTTGGGAAAATTGTGCGTAATTAATCGGAATTGGATTTTTAGGTCAAAACTCTTGCGGGTCTAAATTGGATTATGTAACCGGGTTGTTTTATTCAATTGACTATACAATTTATATTAGGATATATTTAATTACATTTCCGAACCGTCAATTTATATATTTTAGCAAGAATTGATCGGATTTGCGTTCCGGGTTCAAAAACCCTAATTGTACTGAATTGGGTATTTCTTTTATTGGTTTTGAGCAATTGATTATATGATATGTTATAAAATATGTCTAATTGCATTTCTAAACATTCAATTTGATTAAATTAATAGAATTCAACCGAATTGCATTTTCGGGCCTAAAACCCTAGATTTCAAGTGAACTCATGAAATTGATCATTTATATATTTGTTTTTCTAAAATTAGATTTATAGAAATAGTTGGAATGATCCTAATTGTATTCTAATGCCTTTAATTGGAATTAATTGATTCGAATTACCCAAGTTGTGTCGTAGGCTTTAAAACCCTAATTTTGAAAACGGATCGTCTTGAATTGGTTAATCAGAATATTGTTTTGTTGAAATTGATTATTTAGATTTATCTAAAATTAGTGTAATTGTGTTTTAAAACTATCAATTTGAGGTAATCGAAGTGATTTGGTCGATTTGTAGTTTAGGCATTCAAAACCCTAATCTTCGGGGATGGTTTTATAAAATTGATTGTGCTGTGTGTCTTTTATCAAATCGATTTCTGTCCTTCGATTTTAAATCATTTGATTTATATTTTAATCTTAATCTTAATAGAGCTATGCTCTTGAGTCCTAAGTTTTGGACGCGTTTCCCAAGAAAGATCGTTTTTATTCGTTTTTGTGTATTTAATTTGAATATGTGAATTATTGATTGATAAAATAGTTTCTAACCTAGTTCCGATTTCTATCGGCAATCTAGGAAAACTTTCTCGTGGATTGTTGAGCCTTCGATAGCTCTCCCTCTTTCTCAATTTGCTTAGCTAGCTTCGGATCCAGGTAAGTTTCTACTTACCTCCACTTATGGGTGTTTCGTAAGGATGTGGCTAATGTCCCTACGTGTTATGTGACTTGTATGCCTTGGATGCTTCGTACATATATATCATGTCCTGTTGTGTATCACCTGATTGTCCTTAACGTGTTTTATGCATAGCGCAGCTTGGGGTTAAGGTGTGTGGTATGTGTTTTTCTTATTATATGAATGTGATATCCATATGTGGTGATTATGGTGTGTTGTGGCATGATGCAACCCTCTAGGACATGCATGCTAGGGTGATTATTATTATGACATGGATATGAAAGGATAAAAAGAAATAAATGGGAAGTGAGTTGCTAAAGAGGGGTATGAGGTTGACCAAATTGAATAAGGGATGAGAGCTATGCATGGAAAATTCTAGGGTTTGCATGGGAACTTCGAGAGTTTGCATGGGTTGGATAAAACTTGCATGAGGATGATCGTTACGTGAGAAAAGTTGTATTAAAGTGTAAATAAGCTAAGGGGAGAGTTGTGGAGTGTTTGGAGACTTGGAATGAAAAATAATACGTAGGTTGGTGTGAGGGGTATAAGGGACCCGATTAGGGTTTTGGGAGAAAGTAGTGATTGATTTGGGATTGAACTTAAAAGAGATGAGGTGTTTGACGATAAATGAATTAATGGTAGTAAGGCAAGAGGAAATTGGGCCACATAGGTCCAATTAGGGTTTCAAGGGAAACCCTAGAGAGTGATAGTGGGTGGAGTGTGGTGTCACAAGGTGTTGGGCTTCAACCCACACCCTTAAGAGTTGGCTTTCATTATGTGTAAGTGTAAAGGGAAATGGATATCGAGGTGTGATAAGGGGCGCAAGAGTCCCAAGATATGGGACGGGCCCTCCTGGGAGGATGTGGATATAGTTAGCCATGCATGTCAAGGGTAAAAATTCCTTCAAATAAGATATGTTAAGACACTAATCACTTAAAGAGAAAGATGTTGAGCCGGACCCAGACCGGTCCACCGGCGAATAATAGTGGCTAGGGCCGGGGTGCCCTACATGACCGGTCCACCGGCAATAATAGTGGCAGGGTATGTTACCCTCATGACCGGTCCACCGGCTATAATAGTGGGGGATTCCGTGCTCAACAAACCGAACGTAATAACGATAAGACATTGGAAAGATACGAAGTAATTACAGTGAAACATCATGTGAGTCGGGGCCAGACCGGTCCACCGGCGAATAATAGTGGCAGGGTATGTTACCTTCATGACCGGTCCACCGGCTAAAATAGTGGCAGGGCATGACCCTCATGACCGTTCCACCGGCTATAATAGTGGGGTTCCCGCACTCACATGAATTGATAAAGACTATGATGTGAATCTACTATATTCACCAGAGATCTAAAGAATGAGTCTACTCGATCGGGGCTGAGCATGTCCCTAAGTAATGTCCGCGAGGCTAAATGCCCAATTGGTTTGGTTCGGCATTGTCCATAAATGCTTGGTTGGTTTATCTGAATCTCTTATCGGTTTAAGATATTACATATGTTTCGCATGTTATTATATGTGTAGGGTCGGACTTGTGATGTGGGTTTGAGTATGCGTAATATTGTATCAACGTATTGTATCATAATTTAATGTGCACTTGATGTTATAGTTTACATCTCTTCCATAAGGTAGGGTAGTGGGATTTACTCAGTATTGGACCTGTACTGATACTACCTTGGTTGAATGGGTCCTGTGATGATCCACTGATGGTGGGGAGCAGACCTCTTGTGCAGGTTTAAGATCGGATACTGTTTTGGGGTGGAAGGCTTGACTCGAGTGAGTAGGCGATCCGGATATTGATCCTTCGGGATTTATTTTGTTTAATTGTATTCACCTTTGGAAGTTGCAAGTATTGTTTTCAGATTTCTAAGGGTTTTGTAATTGACTTTAAATTTCTCGTATTCTGATAAGTGTTTACTATTCGGATTTAATTGTTTGATGGGATTTGAAATTCAGATTTAATTGTTTGACAGGTTTTAGCCTTGCATCTAACATGAGATAGATGGTTGACATTTATCTTGTGTTAGATGTGGCGGTAACATTTCCCAAATTCGCTCCTAGCTTCCGCTTTAATCTTTCAAAATTTTTTTTTTCAGGAGTGAAATTTGGGGGTGTTACAAAAAGTGTAAGATGTATACTAATCTGGTATTGGTCTAATAACAATTTGACAATATAGTCAAAAATGTAAGGTTGAAATGATGTGAAGTGAATGAAAAATCATATAAAAGGATGATTAACCTAAGACATGGAATTATTGAGTGGAACCATTAGGATAGGTAGGATGATGATTCTATGGTCATATAGTGATTTTAAGGCATATAAATGATGATTAGTCATGAATTGTGGAATATTTGATAGTAGCAGTGACAAGAAATATGTTACAGGAATGGTGAATGCTTTAAAAAAACTTGTGAGAGTGAGTGTGTCAATTTCAAGAGTGCTTGATTATGCAAATCATAATCATAAAATATGACCACAAGCTACACTAAAATAACCATGTACTTTCTAACCCAACCCCAAACATGACAACAACCTGTAAAGTTCAAACTTCCATTTGAATATGCAGAAGATCATGTAGTGAAACACATTAATACAATGGTAATGGGTAAAACAACTTCACCTTAACCAAGCTAAGGCCACATGGAACACATAGGAGGAGGTCATATATCATGCTTACATATTAATTCTCGTGTGATAATTCAAGGATCATAGTAATATATACAATCACAAAATATATGATATTTAACTATAAGGAATCAACTATTTAACATAGTATTTATTGCTTACATCAAACAATTCAACATGATATTTATTGATTCCATCAAGTACTTCATGGGGATGTTTATTAATTACATCAATCATTTCAACATAGGCCAATAATAAATGACATGAGATGACCAATCAAGATACAACAATAAATCAACACAGCCAAACCTCAAAATATAAACCACTTATTTAGCCTTGATTAATGTTATCAACCAACAATTTCAATTTCATCTTGAGATGAATAGATTCTCATAATCTAAGACATTGATCACTAGGGATAAAATAAATCCAAACTACCAACTTCTAAGATGACAAGTGAAGGAAGTTACATGACATAAATGTAACACCTCCATTGTTTACTATTAAAAAATTTTATTTTGAAAATCTTGAGGAAGCGGAAAACTAATAAACACTTAGAAAAAAGGGGTGTTACCGCCACATCTAACATAGGATATGCGTTAGCCACTCGTCCAATATTAGATACAAGGTTGAGAATCAAACCAACCAAAACCAAATTAGAATGCATATTGGACATGCTTTTCATGGTAAAAATCAAAATACACATAAAATGACCAAACTATCCTTAGGGAACACATCCATGATTATTATTCCATAAATTTATCTAACTTGCTCATACTATCCTTTTTGCACAAACATGTCATACATTATTATAAAAGTTATTTTTCCATACTTTTGTACCCAAAATATTTACATATGATAGCATAGATTTTTTTTACCAATTTTCAAGACATAATAGATAACACATAACTATAACATAACAAATCATGCTTAATATATTTTAAACACAAAACCCTAATGTGTTATCATGTGATGTCTAACATTTTAGGAGAGTGTAAAAGGTACATGAATTCCAGCAAAAACATAAAAATAGCATTATCCTACCAAATACTACAAGATTTCGCTAATCACATTTTGTGTCTAAAAATAATACCACAATACCATATTAATATTTAATAAATAAAATAATAATTATACTAAAAAATTATTTTTTAAAATTATCAAAATACCCTTACATTTAAAGATAAGTAACAAAATTTTAAAGATAAAAGAAAATTCTCATGTTGTGCATGCAACGTGAGATATGCACAAAGGAATGTGGGGTGGCCGTGAGCAAGGGAAAATGGGTGGTGCAGGTGATGGTTATGGGCGGAGAAGGTGGTAGCGGCTGATGTTGGGCTTGGTGGTGTGTGCAAGAAAAAAAGGAAAGGGATGCAGCGAAGAAGGAGACAATGGTGGCATAGCTAGTGGTGGTGCGGAGTAAGGTGGTCAGGTGGTGTTGGTTTGGATGGATGTTGAGCTAATCCTATTGGTTATACAAAGGCCTTTAAAATCAAGAGAGACTCAGCAAGGAACATTTATAAGGATAATGCTAGACTAGTTGCTAAGAAATTTGCTTAAAGAGAAGGAGAGGACTATGATGAGACATTTATCTAATGTTTACCAAGGACTCCCTACACATTGTTATGGAATTAGCAGTTCATTTTAATTTTGAGTTGCAACAGATGAGTGTGAAGATAACCTTTGTGAATGGTGAGATAGAGGAGGAGGTATATATGAAACAATATAAAACATTATCCTCTGATGAAGACAACGACCTTATATGCAAGCTTAAGAAATTCATATATGGATTGGAACAAGCCTCTCAACAATGATATCTTAAGTTCTATCATGTTATCACTTCACTCAAATCATACATCAAGGTCAATAGGAGCAGGATTTATTTTTTTCTTATATATTTGGATGATATTTTACTTGCATGCAATGATAAAGGGATATTATATAAGGTGAAAATTTTTCTTTCTAAAAAGTTTGATATAGAGAGAAACCATATGATGATTATCCCATACACTTATGTAGTTGGAAGCCTTATGTATGTTCAGGTATGCATAATACCTAACATTACATATGTTGTTGGGGTATTAAGAAATTTGTATCTGGGAGTTTATTACTAGAAAGTTGAAAATAAAGTTATGAGGTACCTAAAGAGAACTAGGGACTATATGCTCATGTACCATTGAGCTCATGATTTGGAGGTAGTTGACTAGTCAAATGCAAACTTTGTAGGTTGTGTAGATTTACACAAATATAATTTTAGATTTATTTTCATGTTGGTTGGTGGAGTTATATCCTAACAAGGTAAAAAAAAAGGGGTTGCATAGCCGCTTCTACCATGGAGGCATAACTCATCTCAGCTACCAAGAATGGTGTGTTGTTAATTAATTTTATTTTAAGACTTAGAATAATTGATTATATATCTGGCTATTGATGCTCAAGTGTGACAATTTAGTTGTTGTATTTATCTTAAGAATCAACAAAAGTGGTAGTCATGCCAATGGCATATATATTAAGTGCTTAAAGATAAATGAGAATGTTTCCAAGGGTAGAGTGGTATTGGAACACATAAGCACCCATTATATGTTAATTTATCCTTTAATTAAGCACATGCCACCAAACGATTTTAAGTGATGAAACCTGGAAGGGTTTCACAGAAATTTTGCTGGATCGCAAACAAAAATCGAGCGCGGGGTTCTATTCACTGAAACAATCAGCCTAAGGATTTTCTCCAAAGGAAGATTAGAAAAATCAGAGCGTAGTTGAATCAACGGCTACTGAAGTTGTAGAACAGAGAAGATCAAGAAGAGATCGAGAAGAGACTAAGGAAAGATCGAGAAGAACTACGAACGAGGAGGTCACAAGAAAGAGTCGAGAGAGAGAGAGAGAGAGTTCCAGAAAAATTATCTCAAGAATGTATTCGACCAAAAGTGTCTGATACAGCCGTGTATATGGCGTATACAATACAAAAGAAAGGCATACAAAATACACAATCGCAGGCCTCCGTCTCCTATACAAATCAGCCCAAATACAACCCAAATGATCAGCCGAGACATATACAATATGGGTCGACGGCTGGTTAAAGAAAAACATCTCAAATTTACAAGATTATTACAATGCATAATAATCCAAATTAATGGATGTACAAATAATTCCCATCAGCTAAAATTTATAATAGCTAATCATGGTTACCAAGGGTTGAGTAATCCACATTCCAACTAACCCAAATAGTTATTGGTCGGGTGGTAGATTACACATCCAACTTAATCTCCATTAGCTAAATTTGTCGGCGAATGCATCACATGGGATTTTCTACAATTAATATAACATAATTTCCGTAACAACTCCCAATAGCAGCTATAGCAACCTCTCGATCCATTCCCCATGTTTTGAATTAATTTCCTAAACAATCACACAATAAGAAAAATAATTATAGGTACAACATAATCTATAACAATTAATAGAATTATTCAAATACAAATATTGGAGATATATATCATTAAGGATCATGATTGTAATATGGTTTTGGACCCTTTATGTGATAGAGTTGTTGTAATATATTATGATGCTTGTAATAAGGTTGTGTTTTCTTTTCATTCTATTTTTAAACATATGGTTCATTGAGAAATAACACATTAAGTTTAGGATTGTGGGAAAAAAATGACATTGTTCATAACATTAAAGTTGTGGGTGAATTTAGTGTTTTTTTATGCATGGAATATTACTTTTAAATGTTTAAAGCTTGTTGCCATGATCCATACATTTGTTTCATTATTAATTTTATACTAATATAAGGAGATCGTGATAAGAATCTAATTTATATAGAACAAGTGGGAGAATGTCAACACATTTCCATTTTTATATAATTACAATTATTTAATTTTTTAAATATAAAGTGTATTAATATATTAACTATAAGGCATGGCCTATATGAACTTAGATATACATTATGGTCATAAATTTTATTAAATATGGTCTCAAGTTAAGAATTTAACCTAATTATCCCTTAAAACATTTCTTGATAGTATAAATTGTTGTATGTTGTATAATAGTATATGAGTATATGTAAGGACGGGGAACGCGTGCATGACACATGTATGAAGGGAAGGGGAGAAAGAATTAATATGCATTTATTTTGTTTAGTTAGTAGATTTATATTGGGTAGACCTAATTGGAAGTTAAAAAAAAACCTTTATGTTGCACAAAATAATGCATATTTCATCAATTTTGAATACGTTCTTCTTCTCCTCCCTTCTACCATTTCCTCAAAATATATACTTAATACATTTGCAAGTAAAGGGATAATCAGAGTTTGATTATCCTCTCAAAATAAAAATAAAAAAAAAAACTCAAAGAAGGAGATTGTATAGATCCTTCAATACCTATTGTGAAGACAGCTTTATTATGTAAAAGGTTTGAGGGAGTAAAATTGTTGAATTAGAATACGGGTCATTGCTTTAGGTTTTTGGTGTTTTTAATCTAGTCAATAACTAGAGGTACGCAAGATTTGATCTTTATTATGTATTTCAATATTTGAATCCCTCAATAAAATGTGATATTGTTCATGAACTCATGTGATAATTTGTTATTGTATGTCTTTCGTGCCTTAGACCATGTCTTACAGTCATTAGTTGTTGTTTTTTTATTAAGGGAAAAATTTACTAATTTTTTTTAATTTTCAAAAAAAAATTGTGTTTTAAAGAATAGCTACTTGAGGCAAAATGCTCCTCCAAACATATTTTTTTATTAAGGGAGAAAACTTACTAAATTTTATTTAATTTTCCAAAAATTTGTGTTTTGAAAAATAGCTACTTGAGGTAAAATGCTCCTCCAAACGTATATTGTGTAGTATCTACATGCAGGAAAAAACCAAAATTGCATTTTATATGCATCAATATGTCTCATACCCTTCCCTCTATTATTGACATTAAGCCTCGGTAAACAAGGAAAATGAGTCTACATGATTATTGTGTGTTTAGCAAGATAAAAGTAGTTTATATACTAGATTTTAACTTATTGAAATGATGTTATTTAAAAAAAGAAGAGGCTTTGTTTGGTAAGTAGTTTTTTTACTAGCTTATAAGCTAGTTTCTGAAAAGTTACTTCAAGTACTTCATATCTTATAAGATTTCAATTAGTTTTTCTAAACATATTATTAGTCCATATTACATGAAAACAAGAAAATAAAATTCTCAAAATAATAGCAAATAAATTTTTTGCATCGAAATTTGTCTCTTTATTAATTATGGCAAAATAATACAAGAGCATTGGGAAATTTATACATGATTTGAACATAAGGACCATACTCAGATTTTCTAGATTCATATAGGATACACCTAGTATGATTAACAACTATAGACTCGGTTAAATGACGTCGAGAGACATTCTTGTAGTTGAAAATATTATTCTTTCACCCCTTCCAAACTTTATAGACAACAATGAAAACCAAAAATTTAATTACAATCTATTTATTATCCCATTGACCTCACAACATGTGGGAATATGCCGCCCACATCAAGGCATTCCATTAAGAAGTGTTGCATTGTTTCTATCTGCCTACAAAAGATAGACCCATTATTTGGGGCTAAGGAAATTCAATGTGGAATGCTTAGTGGCCAGGCATTCACAAGCTGTTATCCACACAATAAACATGCATCTCAGGATTATTAGATTTACCTATACAGTCTTCCATCATGGTTAAGTCTAGCTCTTCCTTCATTTCTAATCACAAACAATCCCAATTTCATACATTCCTCATGCATCATAATCACAAAAGACAATGCATAACTCATAAAAAAATATTTTTTCCTATCCTCCAACCAATGGCATTAATTAATATAATGAAATTTATACTAAAATGATGGAAAAGCATATTATAAGAAAAGTTTTTTTCATCCGGTTATTTGTTAAGGACCATGCAATCTATTTCACCTTCTACTTGTCACATCTTACCTAAAATAAGTAGTCTTAGCCAAAATATTTTTTTTATAATACACCAACCAACCTTAGTTCTTGAAAATTCGCCCGACCACCTTGAGTTCATGGTTTTGGGCACTAAATGACACTCCATAAACTTTAGATATTGATCTATATAACTTGGAGTGTTTGGACAGATGATCGGTTTGTGCTTGACTTTTAAAGTTCATGATTGTAGGGTGAATAACCAAAAATTCAAAGTTGTTTCATATAGGTTGCCTAAACTCGAGTGTGTTTGGTGCATGATCCCTTATTTGTTTAATGAAAAGTTTTGAGGTATTTTTTTAAAGTATTTTTTCTAGATAAATATTTATTTTAAGTAGATCCAAACATAAGGTTAATATTTTGTTTAGTAATAATAAATCTAACTATATATCCCAAATAGAGGCATAGTTAACGGAAGTCTCGATCATTGTTGTGATGAATGAGATAAATAAATCAATCACAACCTCAAACAAATAATTTCGAGAATCAACCTTAAGAATTGTAAAGTATTTTAATCATATAAATTTAATTTGTTGATTCATTTCAAAATTTGTCCTAAGATGATCAATACTTGCAAAAAATAATGATTCAAATGATGGAGCAAATAAAACACAACATAAGCAGTTCTAATAAATATAACAACCTCTATAATTCTAATTGTTACACCATTCTTTCAAGCAACATTAACCTACCGAATTCTATGATTTTTATTACAAATACTTAAGCTTACACCTAAAATAAAAATGGTTATACTTTATGATCCAAAATATTCACGTGATTAACTACTCATTAATTTGTTCTACAAATAACACCGAGATAGTAGCACCATAAAGATGGAGCTTATGCATATCAAATATGTGATTTTTAGTTTGAATGATGATGGTAATTTATCGTCAGTTCATATTTTATGTTACCATTTGTCTTGCTTCACAATTGAGTCTTCTTCTATCAAATCAATCAATGTGTTCGTTGTTATCTACCATTGTTTGCATATGCCCACAAAGAAGGTGTATTAATATACATTAATACGGTACACATCATTTTGTTATTTACGCATCACATTAAATAATTACAATTTATTCAAAAAGTAGACTTACAAATAATATTTATTATCATATGAGCTAAAAAAAACATGCCTCCACATAGAAAAAATATATTATGTGATGTTAATTTAATGATAATAAAAAGATACATGCTATGAATGGTCACACTCTATCTCATTATATATACATATTGGGCTTGAAAGAAATACATATATTTATCCAATGAAATGTCCATAGAAACAAAGACAGTGATAAGCCAATTTATATATTATTGAATTAAAAAATGTGAAATGAGCAAAACAATTACATGAAGATAAAGATTAATTATAAAATATTATTAATTTTCTATAATTATTGAATAAAAATTATCAAATCACATCTCTATTACTATACATATTAGAATTGAAGAAACGCTAACATTTTATCTAAATAATAAATGAATATATAATAATAAATTTAAAAAATTATCAAAAAAATACAACGTTAGTGAGCTCTAAATACTATATATGTTTGTGAATTACAAACAAAGTAAGAAATGAATAATAATATACACAATTTAAATAAAAAGTAAACTTTAAGAGAGTTTCTTATTTTAGAGTATAGATGATTGTCAAAATGCTAATATAGAATTGAAATAATGCCTTATTTTACTTTTCAAGTGAATTTACTTATTATGCAAATATATACATACAATATTAATCAAATAAGTTTTAATTTATATTACCTAAAAAAAAGAGTTTATCTCACAAAATAAAATATAAAGTGTATACATTATTATAAATGGACTTGGTAAATAAATGATATGTCAAGGAAAAATACCTACATAAAGTGTAGCATTGCATCAAAATGATTATTTTAATAATTGAAGTGAAAAAAAATGAAATCTATTGAAAAATATGGGATATCTGATTCATACATACATGTCCAAGTAAAATTTATCTAATTTTTTTTTCTTATAGCCAACCAATTATGCTTGTTAAAACCACTACTATGTCAATACCACCACTACTAGAAGCAATGCTAAACGAACGAGCCCAAGAGACCTGTGATGGTATCCTATTAGTGTTGTATGATGGAATGTTACCAACGCCATCATCGTTGCCTCTGGTGACCACTCTTCTTCTTTCTCCATTCCTAAAGTTAAAACACTTAATTAATTACCTGTCACTGCTTCTTCCTCGAAAGAAAAAAAAGGAAGACAAAAAACTAAGGAAAAATTTAACAACCCCAACATTATACAATTAATTTTTTAGTGATAGTTTGGGAAGTATTTTGACTTATAATACATGTTTTGCAACCTTAATTTTTGAATATTTATATAAAATTTAGTAAGTTTATTTTCTAAATCTTACTATATGTAATAACATAATGTATAAACATTTGTTTTCCCTCTAAAACTATAGAGAAGCATATAAGAAGATAGATAAAGCAAGATAAATCTAGTGAAGAAAGATGATAAGATAAAGCAAGATCAAACCTACACTGATCCCCACCTCCCCCTAGGCGGTGAAAGTAGTATGCTAAAACAAGCCATTAACCAGTTTGCTGGAAATGAGCAAACACTAGAAGCAAAAATTAAGGTTGTGTTTAGTTCGGAAAACAAGTGTTTTGCAGAAAATATTTTCCAAATTTTCCAAAAATTAGTAAACATGTTCATTTGTTTAGTTTCTCAATTTATAAAACTAGAAACTAAAAATATTGTATTTTCCACATTGTAAAAAATAAAATAAAATAGTTCCTAACTAGTTTTCTCAAATTTTCATATAAAAGTACACTCTTTTGTAGTAGTTAAAAAATATGGTTAAAATAAGAAGGAATGGTTATTATTAGAGAACACAGTATGCCCTACCTCATACCCTACAATGTTATCTTCTATACAAAACTATGCATCATCAATTCTCCTTCCTCATCAGGTACTGCTTCTTCTGGTATCACCACCCACTAATGTAGCTCATCTATTCTCTTAGTTCATCTACTTCTCTACATGTAGGTATACGTCTCAACTTTGCTTCATTTTCTTATTTTTGTTGGGCTAATTACTTCATCTAGCTGCTAGATCTCTAGGCTTAATCGTAATGTAATTTTTTTTCATTTGAAACTATCTGGATTGAACTCATTGGCCTTATGTTTCATCTTGTCGATTGGAAATTGAAACTACTTTCCAAATTTTTGCTAAAAGATTATGCAAAAGTAACTTAATTCAAGGGGGAAACATACAAAAATAGCCACATTAATCAACCAATCACATAAATTAAAAATAGCAAAGTTTTAGACACACTTTCAACTTTACAAATGCATCTTGTACTTGACTCTGCATATGTGAACTAAATTTGATGGGGTGCCTTTTCTTTTGGATGTACACTTTAAAGCATACTGAGTACCAATATAATTATGGGCTTAGTTAGTTGCACTCAGAAACCCAAAAAATAGAAGTAAGAATAAAGATCAATGAAAATAAGTAACAACAAAAAAGCAAAATAACTACCATCTACATAAAAAAAAACTAATTTTCATTTAATTTTGTTGGCATGCAAAGATCCAAGAGGAATAAAATACAAATATTACTAATTTTTGGGTAATACAACCTTGAACCATATCCAATATATGTTAATGAAAAAAAATTCTTTCTTCTCAATCATAATCCCTTCATCTACATAATTACCTTTATTGTTTTTAATACATAGGTTTCCACCTTCTCATTTCCACATAAGTCTCCATTATAACACCTTAGACAATCTATCTAATTTATTGAAATAGCAGCAACTATCATACATCATCGTTGCTAATAGTTGGGTGGAGAGTTAATTAATCATCTAAATATTCATACAATGAGATTAGAAACTAATTTGATATGTATGCAACATTGGTGTTTGATATCCAATATACATTTTGTAACACCCTAAAATTCACTACTTTTTTTTGAAAGTGAAAGAAATTACAATAGAAATATTTAAATTAAAACCTATGAATTCTGGGGATGTTACCGCCACACTTAGTACTAGACTGGTTCACACCGACCGTTCCAGTACCAAGTGCTAAGGCTAAAAAGATATTAATATTAAACTCAAACAAAGAGTTCATAAAGTGAATTAAAAGATCATAACACAGAAACCAGAGTGCGCATAAAAGTTTATAATTAATAATAAAATAGAAATCAGAGTGCGAAATCCAATTTCCTCGAAGGGAATATTCTTACAATCAATAAAAGATTTATTTTAAAACTCAATACAAGGTAATAAATCCTAAAAGAACAAATGTGATATAAAAGAAACAACATATTGAAATAAAATCACATGAATAGGAAATAAGGCCACGACACTCTCGAACTTTGAGCCAAAACATGCTCAACACTCAGCCCCGACTGATGTCTCACCCACCTGCACAAAGTCAGAAGGGTATATTACTCGTGGGAATGAGCAGCACCCACAAAAAGGGTGATCGATACGCTACGTACTGAGTAAGGTAACCGAGCACTAAGGCCAACACATAATAGCACATAAAAAATGCTAAATAATAATAAAGCATAAGACCAACATGATAACATAATGCATATGACTATTCAGGTAAAAGTATAAAGGTTCAATTATAGTCCGGATTAATTTTTAAACTAATCTCTGATCAGAACTCATTTCACACCATACTTTTTATCAAGTCCATGCGAGTACGGGAACCCCACTATTATAGCTGGTGGACCGGAAACAAATAGGGCATCATGTCCTAACCACTATTATAGCCGGTGGACCGAAAAACACAGGGCATAAAGCTTGTGACCACTATTATTCGCCGGTGGACCGGTTTGGCCCCTTCTCGCACGGTGTTTCACTGTAAGTATTTAGTGTCTTTCTCATGTCTTGGCATAAATATGTTTAGTTTTGTTGAGTACGGGATCCTTCACTATTATAGTCGGTGGACTGGAAACACCCAAGTATAAAGCCTGACCACTATTATAGCCGGTAGACCGGAAACACATAGGGCATCATGCCCCAACCACTATTATTCGCCGGTGGACCGGTCTAGGCCCGGCTTAACATCTTCCACTTTACGTGATTAATGTTTTAAGTATCTTATTCAGAAGCTTTCATCCTGGACATGCATGAATCATTTCCTTTACACTTCACACATCACAGATCATAAATTTCACAATCATAATTACACTTTAATCACCAAATACACATGATAACACAAAAACCCTAAGCAACCACAACAAACCCTAATTAACCTCAACAAACCATAGTTAACCACTCCAAACCCTATTTAACCATAACAACCATAATTAACCATTTCAAACCTTAGTTAATCACAACAAACCACAATTATCCACTCCAACCCTAGTTAATCACAACAACCCATAGTTAATCACTCCAAACCCTAATCAAATCTCCTCCATACCCTTATAATGTCCTGCATACTATTTTTCATCCCACGTGTTCAAACACCCAAAAAACACTTACATTACCTTCAGTACATCACAAATCAACTTTTCACACGTAAATTTCATACCCATGCAGACATTAACCTCCCCATGCAAACCTTCAAACTTTTTCATACAAACCCTAAAATCCCATGTGAAACCCTAAATTCAACCATACAACCCTAAATTCTTCCATATAATTAAAACCCTAGATTCCTCCATATAGAACCTTAAACTCAATCCATACACAATCAAAGATTCATCCTTACCAAGCCCTAAATTCAAACCATATAAAACCAAGGATTCATACATACCAAACCTTAAATTCAAACCATATAAAACCAAAGATTCATCCATACAAAATCCTACATTAAATCCTCCCATACAAAACCATACATTAGATTCTCCCATATAATATCATAAATTATATTCTTCCACACAAAACCATAAATTAGATTCTCCCATATAAAACCATAAATTAGAGTCTCCCATATAAAACCATAAATTATATTATCCCACACAAAACCATGCAAAACCATAAATTAGATTCTTCCATACAAAACCTTAAATTATATTCTCCCATATACAACCACAAATTAAATTCTCCCATATAAAACCATAAATTAGATTCTCCCACACAAAACCATAAATTATATTCTCCTATACAACACCATAAATTAGATTCTCCCATATAAAATCATAAATTAGACTTTTCCACACGAAACCCTAAATTTTCCATTTTATTCCTCCACTCATAGATCATTAAAATACTTAGGTCAACTCACATCCCTTGGTCAACTTCTTTCCCCATCCTCCTTTTTCATCCTTTATCCCACAAAAACCACATCAACATCCTCACATGCATGTCTTAAGGGTCACAAATCAATCACCACATATACATAATACACATGCCATGTAAATACACGAAAACATACTTCAACTCCACATCATACCATATACGACATAATTAATAATGATAAACATAGGATACATAGCATGCGAAGCACATAATGCATATAAGCACACAAAAGGCCTTAGCACCCCTTACCTAAAATGACACTGGTCTTGGAGCACGCTCCTACGCCTCCTTAGGGCTTTGACTGGTCTCACCTATTATGAGGGAAAAGATAAAATTAGACTCCCTCCTATCAAAAATACTATTAAACACTAACTTAATATAAGACTAGGCTTTTGATAAAAATAATAATAAAAAAAATACCAAAATAATATCAATATTAATATTAACAAGAATAATAAAAATAGTAACAATAATAATAAAAATGCATTACTCAAAAACAAAGTGAAATAAGGGCTTCAGCCCCTTTACCAAAATAATACTAATAATAATATTAGTAAATTAAATAACTAAATTTAGTAATAATAATAATAGTAAATTATTATTATTATTATAACATAATAATAATAATAATAATAATAATAATAATAATAACACAACAATAACAATAATAATAATAATAATAGCAAAACTAATAGTAAAGTAGTTGTGACATTAATAATGAAATAATAATAATTCAAAATAGTAAAAATAAAATAATTCAAAATAATAATAAAAACATTAATATTAATAAAAATAATAATACATATTAAAAATGGAAATAATAATAATAATAATAATAATAATAGGATTTATATTAGAATAATTGAAATAAAATAATTTAAGACTTGTAAAAATAGGGAAAATGGTTGAGAGGGTCTAGGGTTCAACCTTAGGCTGGTAGAGATAGGTGGCACCAACGATGGTGCACGGAGGCGACGGCGGTGGTCAGAAAAAGAGAAGAAATAGGGGAAAGTTATATGCTAAGAAAATGAGAGGCAAAATGGAGGTGGGAGATGGGGTGTTTATGGTTGCCCAAAAGGAGAGGAACATAATGATGGTGGTGGCCGAATGGGGAAGAAGAAGAGAAAGAGAGGAGGAGAGAGAGAAAGAGGAAAAGAAATGTAGGGGAAGGTAGGGGAGGGTCTACAGAAGAGAATGGGAGGAGAAAGAAATGGTGGAAGTGGCGGAAGAGGTGGCTAATGGTGGCAGAGATGGAAAAATAGGTTGGTTGAGAATAGAACTTTGCATGGCCAGGATGGCTCATGCAGGAAGAATTGAGGGAGAAGGGAGACGTAGTTAGTTAGAGGGAAAAGCAAGGAAGAGTTTGGTGCCAGAACGGGTGTCGAAGTTGGCCGGAGGCGGCGAACGAGGCGTCTAAAGGGGCGGCGACAAGGACGAAAAATTCTGGGTAGGAGACAAAAGCTCGATATAGGGCTATTATGGGGGTATTTATAGGCTTAGAAGGGAGGTTAGGGTTCTGTGGGTCGGCGTGGGAGTAAGGAAAGTAGGGTTAGGGTCACCGGTGGCGAGGTTAGCCGGTGGCAGAAATTTTCGGGGGAGGGATACACACAGGGAAAAAGGGGGAAATTGTGCGAGAAGAGAGGGCATTGGTTTGGAGAAAATGTCGAAGAGTCAGCAGGGGAAAGAGAGGATCAAAATGGCCGGTCAACGTCAGCGAAAAACCAGGGCACAAGGGCGACAGAAATGGCGCAAGTCAGTGGCGATGGGGCTAGGCAGGTGCGAAGGAAGAAGAAGAAGAAAGGAAATGCTAGACTGTGCAATCCAAGGAAGAAAGAAGAGAAAGAAAAAGAAGGAGACCGAGCGGTTCAGGCGTTGTCATTAAAACAGGGCAATAAAACGCAGCGTCAAAGGGGAATAGAATAAAAACGCGGCGCGGCGTGGGAGAAGGAAGGAGATGTCGCGCGGGTTGAACTGGGCTGCGCCAAAGGAAGGAGGGAGGGGGAGGAAATTGGGCTGTGGGCTAGCCCAGACGGGAAAAAGGATAGGAAAATAAAAAGAAGAAAAGAAAGAAAAAGAAAGGTAAAAGGAAGAAAGAAAAGGAAAAAGGGAAAAAAAAGGAAAAGAGAAAAATAATTAGGTTGGTATTTATATTAATTAAAATATTTGGAATATTTAAAAATAATAATATTTAAATTAAATAATATTTAAATCCCTTTTTAGGCTAAAATAGGATTTTTAAAAGATTTTTCATAAATTCCATTTTAATTAGCAAACCACCCTAAATTTCTTTAACTAAATTATTTATAAAATTAATATTAATTTGAAACTATTTTATCCTTCTTATTTAAATAAAATAATTTATTTAATTAATTTCCAAAATAAAATCCTTAATTAGTTAAAATACCAAAAAATTTATAAATTAAAATACTTGTAAATTTCTTCTTAATTTTTTCTAACTAATTCCCTTTTATTTTAATAAAAATAATTTCTTTAATTAATTTTTATAATAAAATTTTATTTAATAATAAATAATAAAATTAGAATTTTCGGGGCATTTCACATTTACTAGTTTAACTTAAAAATTTAGTGTATACTACTATGGATCTATATAATTGGAAATTTATTAAATTTGGTGTACTTAGTGATGTTTGTACTTGTCGAAAATAGTCAATTTTTATCTAGTTCTTTCAAAGAGTTGTGGTATTTTTTTTAAAGGATAGTCTAGGTGGTATTTAAAGTATATAAGTGCTTTTCCTTTTCATGAGAAGTTGAATATCATTCTCTTTATTTGAGTGACATTGTTGCTTAGGTATTGCTATTTTGTTTTCCCTTTTCTATTATAATGCTTGGATTTGGATTATGAGTTACTTCTCTTGGTTTCTTTTTATTGGTGGGTTGTCCAAAGGATAGTGGTTAGTGAAATTATTTCTTCCTTATAGGTATCGATTGCGGGATAAGTTAGGCCTTAAGAAAAAGAGGAGAAATGTATTTTGAATTTAGCAACAATATGTTTTTTCCACTTATTTTTGTGCTTGTCTTAATTTTGAACGTGTACTTTATCCACTTTATGTTCAACATATGCATAATATGTTTTTTAAATAATTTAAATATGTTTTCCTATATTCATTGATATAATATCTTGCAATGATTTGTTATTACAATAAATAACAATTGTCCCAGACAGAAGGGTACTATGGTGATAATAGTGAATCTATAGAATGTTTGGATAAAATTGAAGAAGCATTCTTAAAGATCTTACTTGAGAGTGTTTAGAAGGATCCTAATGGGGCTCCTTCTAATTGGAAAGAAATCGATGAGGAGTTGTATAAAGAAATTAGTGTGAGATATGGAGTTGAATGCTTAAGAGGAAAGTACATCCAGCTTTGTATTGAGCATCAAAGTTTCTTAGACTTGTTAGAACATATGGTCATCACTTATGACTAAAACAAAAATTTTGTGTATGCTTTATAATATTTTTAGGTACTAGTGAAATTCATATGTACTTATAATTTTCTTATAAATTTTATACTTTATGATATTCATTTACAACTGATATTTCCAAATTTACCTGAGGGAAGAAAATTAAGAGTTTTAAGAAGCAATGGATGTAGAAATTATCAACCACTTGGTCAAGTTTTCAGCAAATCTACTTCCACTGGCCTTCTACATCAAGCATCGACTCAATTTACATCTTCTTCTAAATAAGGGAGTGCATGTAAATTAATTAAGAAGTTCTAATAGAAAAGGAAAATGTGTTATTAAGGAGGATCAAATACTTGGATGTTTGAGGGCACCCAAAAATTCTAAGTATGATTTTTTGAAAGATTTAGTGGGGATATAGAAATCTACTTTATCAACTAGGGATGAAATTTAACAGGCTAAACTTGAAAATATTAGGTCATATGTGCCTAGTAACCAAGTTGGAAATCAAGTTGATGCCAATGATCAATTTTCTATTAATGAATATATGAAGGTGATAATTGACATACCTAAATTGTCTAATGTTGCATATGAGAAGGCCATAGAGATGTTAGAAAGCTTTTAGCATAGAGAAATCTTTATGAAAATGCTACCTGCTAGGAGATGAGCATTGCTACCAAATTTGGGATAACTATTGTTCCATTATGTTAGGTCTTATTTGATTAGCTAGACATGTAATAAAATTTATGTGTATGGTTGAACTAGAAATTGGTTTTCCTTTTCTAATTTTGTTGAATTATATGGACATCTAGTTAGCTTCTATGACTCGTAAATTTTTTTTATGATAATCGGTTGTGATATTAAAAAAAATACTATTTTGCTAATTATTGTCCTGACTTTGCTAATAATGGGCTACTTTTTTTAGATTATGGCTAAAGATATTTTTGATTAGAACTTTGATATTTTGAGGGGTGAAGAGAATGATGATACAAAGGATATGATTATTAGCTTGTTTGGATTTACTTATCAAAAGTAATTATTATAGATAATTACTTATTTTAGAAAAAAATGTAGTCTAAAAAGTTTCCAAAATAAGTAGTTATCATAGATAATTAATTTTGATAAGTAGCTCTAAACATAAACCATATTGTCATTGATTACATAATGTCTTCCAATTGATAAATTTCCTTGTAGAACATTCATGCTTAGCGACAAGCATTACATTCTTGAAGTTTTAGTGGGGAATCCAACAAGATGTTATGAGAGTTTTTAGATGAGACATCATGTGTTCTTGAATTTATGCATCAAGTTGAAAGATAATTTCATGCTAAAAGATATTAAGAAGGTCAGTGTAGAGGATTACATTCTTGAATTTTTAGTGGGGAATCCAACGAGATGTTATGAGTGTTTTCGGATGAGACCTCATATGTTATTGAATTTATGCGTCAAGTTGAAAGATAATTGCATGTTAAAAGATAGTAAGAAAGTGAGTGCAGAGGAATGATTAGTGATGGGATTATTTGTTTTATGTCATGGTACAAAACAAAGAATTGTTGTAGAAATATTAAAACATTCACTTGGTACAATACATATATGGTTCAAGCATGTGATTAGAGCACTAGTCGATTTGGGCGGTGAAATTGTAAGAAGAATGGATAGAGGACTAATTCAAGCAAAAAAATGGGAAATAAAAAATGTTATCCGTATTTTGAGGTATGAAATTTAATTTGTTTGTAGATTTATATCTTTAATATTTTTTTTATCTTGAGTAACTAAATATTTTAATGTATATCATAAATATATTAGAAATATTAACAGAATTTATATAGTAGCTTGAGCTCCTTCACCTAAGTAAAGAACATTTTGAGGGAGAAAAGTTGAATTAAAGACACAAAAAGTCATGGATATGATTTCACGTAATATGATGTTTACTTTTACATGTTCTGGATGGCAAGTCACATTAAATGACTCGCTTGTGTTCCTTAATGCTATATTAAGGCCAGAAAATAATTTCCCTTTGCTACAAAAAGTTAAGATCTTGTTTGATCTACATGCATTATTCATTAATTTTTGTTATATAGTTCTTTACGTTTACTTACATTTTATAGGTCATTATTATGTTATGGATGTTGGGCATCCAAATATACCAAGATTTTTAGCTCCATAATGTGGTGAGAGGAAGTGTGAGTTGTTTAACTATTGACATTCATTTGTTTGTAATGTCATAGAAAGATGTTGTGGTGTTTGGAAATCACAAATCAAAATATTAAAATTTATTCCAAAGTATCCTCTGCAGCGATAAAAGTCAATTCCATTAAAATATGATGCATTGTATAGATTCGTTAGAAATGTGCATAAACTTGATCGATTATTCACTTTGTATAGTGAATATAACTTAACACAAGAAGATTTGCATGTGGAGCAATAATTTATTCAACTAATATGACAACACAATAAGAAATGATTGAATTTAGAGAAGAAATTGTAAATAATTTGTGGAATGATTATAATCACCAATAGTAGAAAAATATTTCTACTTTTAGTTTTATTTCATTTGGTTGATTGATTAATCGCTTTGTATGTATTGAATGTTAACTTTGTTGATTTAAGTTTGAGTTGTCAAATTATTGATGACTGTGTCATGAAAATAATAATAATAATAATAATAATATATTATTATTATTATTATTATTATATTTCAATTATAAACATATTTTATCATAAGAATTAACCTAAAATTATTTTTGTTACCCACTAATGAAAATAATATATTATAATGGAAAATAATCTTTGGAATAACAAAATGAACACAATTTCTAGTTTTTAGTTTTTAATTTGGTAGAAAATGAACATGTTTTCTAGTTTTTTACTCAAAAATAGTTTTCATAATACAACAAATTGAACACAATTTCTTAGTTTTCTAATAAAAACAATTTTCATGATTTCTATAAGCATAAGTTAGAAAATAAAAAAAATGTTTTCCTATTCTAAATGAAATCTAAGGCTCATAGGCAACAAAATCTTCAACCAATCGGGTGGACAATAACACAAAATTAGAAGCACAATGTAACACCCCAAAATTTTACTATTTTTTGTGAATTTTGAAGATGTTACCACCACATTTAGTACCAAACTGGTTTACTCTGACAGTTCCGGTACCAAGTACTAAGGCTAAAAGGAGTTTAATAATCAATATAAATCAAATCAAATCAAGACTTCAATTAAGCATAAAACGACTGCAAAATTGAAATCAGAGTGTATGACAACGAGTCATAATCCAGAGTACAGAGTAGGAGTTTCTTAAGAGAAAATAAGTCTACAAATGATTAAGTTTACTTGTAGAAAATCCAATACAGAAATAAAGTAACAGTAGGAAATAAAATAACATGGAGAGGGAATTCGACCACATCACTCTCGATCATTGAACCAGGTCTGATTCAACACTTAGCCCCGCCTGATGCCTCATGGATATTGAAGGCATAAAAATAAGTATCACCTACCTGCTCTACGTCAAATGGGCCTTTTACTTATGGGAATAAGCAACACCCATAAAAAGGGTGATCAGTAAGCTACGTACTAAGTAAGGTAACCGTGCACTAAGGCTAATATATAGAAGCATATAAAATCAAGCGGAATAATAAAAATAACATATAGTCCAACATGATAACATAGTAGCATATGCCCATTTGGGTAAATACATAAAGGCCCATTTATAGTCCAAATTAATTAATTAATCAATCTCTTATCGATACTCAATTCACACCAAGATTTTTATCAAATACATGCAAGTATGAGAAGCCCACTATTTTAGCCGGTGGATCAGTCACTTATAGGGTAACATGCCCTAACCATCATTTATACGTCGGTGGATCGGTCTTCAGGGCACTAGGGACGAAGCGAGGATTGTAATTTAATGGGGTCCTACTAAACTTATATATATATTCTTTTAATATTATAAATAATTATAATTTTTAACACAGATAATGCAAATATTTATCATATATTTTAAATTAATACTAATTTAAAAAATATTTAAATGTTTATGCATATCCCCAATGAATATAATTAATTAAACTATATATTTGGTATTATGTATAATAATAATAATAATAATAATATATTACTATTTCCAATAAATTTTATTTATTTATTTTTAAAATAGCAATGATAATCACATTATTAATGAAGGCAAATTAAATTATAGTCTCATTATACTAATTAATTTATGTATATAAATTACAAGAAAAAAATAGATTAAAGTGTACGACATATCCTTAATATCTTGTAGTAAAATGATGAAAGAAATGAAAATTTGTATGGTATACTAATAAAAATGTAAAGAAAAATTTTGTAATATATGTTCATTAAAATCACGTACCAGTAATCTAGTAACACATTAAACCAAAAATAAAGAGGAAAGAAAATTTTATAATATAATAATTAATTGAAATTAGAAAACAAGCCTACAAATCTATAGATTATTAAAGAAAAAAATTAAAATGGATAGATGTCAAACACGGATTAAAATAGTCAAATGAAAAATATTCCAACAAAATATATAAAATTAAATATTTATAATATATCTATATATATTATAAAGCATAAATTATTAATTTTTATATCTATATATATTATAAAGTATAAATTATTAAATATACATGGGGTCAAGTGGCCCCATGTGCTCCATACTGCCTCCGTTAATGTAGGGCACCCTGGCACCTGGCCACTATTATGCAGTGGATCGGTCTGGGCCCGGTTCAATAATCTTTCACTTTACATGATTAATGTCTTAAGTGTATTATTCAAAATTTTAACCCTAGACATGCATAACTAACTCCCTCTACGCTTATCCTTCAAAAATAACCCATATCACATCGTAAGACTCATGTACATCCTAACCTGTCCTAACATCCTTTCCTCCTTACCCTAACTCACACTAGAGCCCATTTCTCACATATGTGGGTCAAGGCCCACTACCTTACACTTCCAAGTCCACTCACTGTCTCACTCTAGGATTTTAGTCCAAAACCCTAATTTAGGCCTAAGTGGCCCATCCTACTCCACCTCACACAACCCAAATCATTTTTAACACTCCACACATCACAGCCCATAGATTCCACCCTCATCATCACACTGTAATCACCAAATACACATGTGACCACAAAATCCTAGCTAGCCATGCCAAACCCTAGCTAGTTACGTCAAACCCTAGCTCGGTCTCCTATGTACCCGTATACTATCCCATATACTATTTTTCATTTAAAGCATTCAAACACCCAAACAAAACTTCCATTATCTTTCTCACACCTCAAATCACCTTTCCATACGTAAAATTCACCCCCATGCAGACTTTACACATCCCATGCAACCATTCAAACTTTTTTATGCAAACCCTAAACTCCCACGTGAAACCCTAGATTTCTCCATGCAAACCCTAGTTTCCTCCGTAGATTCCTCCATGCAAAACCTTAGTTTTCTCTATGCAAAATCCTAGATTCCTCCATGCATAGCCCTAAATTCCTCCCATTTATGGTCATGCAACATTAGGTCAATTCCACATCATTTCACCCCATAACATCATATTACATAACCTAGCATGCATGTCTTATAGGGTCACATCATATAACATCACATTCACAACACAAATATATGATATACAAAGCATAAGATAACATATAACGTACCTCAACTCCAAGCCGCACTATACATAATATATTTGTAACAATACACATAAGATACATCACATATTAGGGCATATGGCATACAACGCATATAAGACATATTACATACATACGGCCTTAGCTACACCCTTACCTAAAACGACACCGGTCTTAGAGCACACTCCTATTCCTCCTTAGGGCTTTGACTGGTCTCACCTATATGAGGGAAAAACTAAAGATTAGATTCCCTCCTACCAAAAATACCATTAATTCCTCATTTATGCTAATATTAGGGTCTTAGATAAAATAATGATATAATAGTAATAACACTAACTAATTACTAATTTTGCTAAAGGTAGAAGTAATAATAGTCATATTGTAAAAGATAATAATATAAGATTTGAATATTTTACCCTAATAATAATAATGATACTAAATAATAATAATAATAATAATAATAATAATAAATAACAAGAATAAAAAAATAACGATAATAATAATTCTAATAATACTAATAATAATATTAGTATCATTCGAAATAAATGGTGAAATAAGGGCTTCGACCCTTCACCAAAATACTACTACTACTACTAATAATAATAATAATAATGATGATGATGATGATGATGATGATGATGATGATGATGATGATGACGACGACGACGACGACGATGATGATAATGATGATGATGATGATGATGATGATGATGATGATGATGATGATGATATTAACAATAACATGTAATAATAATAATAATAATAATAATAGTATTTGATATAAAAATAAAATAAGGCCTTAGCCATCAGTAGCAATAATAATAAAAACATTAGTAGTAGTAACAACAATAATAATACTATATTTTAATTAATGGAAAAATAATAAAATTAAACTATTAAAGCTTGTATAAATAGTGAAAAAGAATTGAGAGGGTTTAGGATTCCACTTTGGGTTGGTGGTGACAGGCGGCACCAGCGGTAGTTGGAAAAAGAGAAGAAAAGAGGAAAAGTTGAATGCTGGGAAAAGGAGAGGAAGAATGAGGGTGGGAGTTGAGGTGTTTAGGTTGCTTAGATGGAGAGGAGTAGAATGAGGGTGGTGGCGCAGCCAAAGGTGGTAGTGCACGGCGACGGCAGTAGTGGCCGAAAGTGGAAGAAGGAGAGAAAGAGTAGAGGAGAGAGAGGAAGAGAAAAAGAAGAGTAGGGGCGGTAGAGGAAGATCTGTAGGTGTTTTGGGAGGTGTAAGGGGTAGTGGTTGCGGTGGGAGTGGTGGTGGACGGTGGTGCGAAGGTTGGCAGGGGCGAAAAAGTGGTTGATCGAGAAGGAAACTTTGCACAATCAGGGTGGCTTTTGTAGGGAAAATAGAGGGAGATTGGTGGTGTAGTTAGTTAGAGGGTGGTGCAAGGAGTACTCAAGTGGGTAGAGTGGGCGGTGACGTTGGCCGACAGTGGCGGAAGAGGCGTCTGAAGTGGCGGTGGTGCGCGAGAAAATAAAATATGGGTTTCGGAGAAAGGCTTGATTCCAGGCTGGGTAGGGGGTATTTATAGAGCTTAAAGGAGTGGATAAGATCAGTGGGACGACAAGGGAATAGGGAAGGTAGGGTTAGGGTTCATTGGCAGCAACGGTAGGTCGGCGCATGACTGCGTCGTGGCCTGCGGTTAACTAGGGGAAAAGGGGAAGATCATGTGAGAAGAGAGGGAAGTGGGTTGGGTCAAGTTAACTGGCGAGTCAGAGGAAGGAGAAAAGAGAGGAAATGACCGGCCAATTCGGGCATAACCGGTGGCGAAACTCTCGGGAGTGAAGGAGTTGCAGGTGGACGAGGGAAGGGAGGAAGGAAGAAGAAGAAGGAGGGGGCGGCGTGCGGGAACCGGCAGGCTAGAAAAGAAAAGAACCGGACCGACAACGGTAAAGAAGAAGAAGAAGAAGAAGAAGAAGAAGAAGAAGAATAAGAAGCGGCGTCCTAAGCCGCAGAAGAAGAAAAGAAAAAGAAGGGAAAATGGGTCGTGGACTGGCCTAGGTCGGGTAAGGAAGAAAAAGAAAAGAAGAAGAAAGAAAGAAAAGGAAAAATTAAGTAGGTTGGGTTAATTAAATTAATTTAGATATTTGGGATATTCAAAAATAATAATATTTAAATAAAATAGTATTTAATTCTATTTTTATTTTAATAAAAATAATTTATTTAATTAATTTTCCTAATAAATCCTTATTTAACTAAAAATTTTTAAAATTAGGTTTTGGGGTATTTTACACAAAGTGATGGTCAAGAGAAGAAGTTTGAATATCAGGCTCAAAATTTTGCTTTGGTAGCCAACAAATCTACCTATGATGCACAATTGGGAAAGATAAGGTAAGAGCTCTTTTGTCTGGGATGATAAGCGTCGCTTTTGTTCCCTTTTTTTACTTCTTCAAAAACACTAATTTTGTAGGATTTAAGGCGGGACGTTGCGGTTGATTATTTGGAAGAATCCCTACGTCAAGGTTACCTAATTAAGTTGGTTGATTGAGGAATAATGGTCTTCACTTAAGGTTAGGCTGATTATTGGGAGGTTGGCTAGCGGGGTAAGCATTCAGGTTGAGATGGTTTTTTCCATGCTATTACTACTTTATTTATAAAATTCATTTATTATCTTTGGAATAAAAGTAGATTAAAACGTGATTGCTTCCATATGCACATCCTCAGTGGTATCTTTTATATGTACATCCTTATCGGTGTGGTGTTGTTGAAATATCAAGAGAAATGTTAGTTTATTATGTATGGTTCTATACGTAGATGAGCCTAGCACATGTTTGGCTCTAATTGCAAAAAAATCACCGAAATTAGAAAGTAGTCAAGTTTTTTCATATCCTGAGTCAAGATTACTAAAAATAAATTTGAATTTAGGTTTTCTTAGAACTTTTGAGGTTTTTTTTTCTTGTTTTATATCCTTCTTTGTTATGCATGCTAATAAAACTCAAGGTTAATACACCTTTTTTTCTACTAATGTGAAATTTTTGGTGAAGCTATTGTTCATACATCTCCACGCCATGCCCCCCAATAAATCCAATTATGTGACTATGTTATAGTTTCAAATGCTAATTTGTTTCCTCTTATACCTATAATTTCATTTGTTTGTTACTAGCATGTGACATTCCTACAAGACTAGGATTAGACTTCTAAACATATGAATTCAAATTTAGTGTTATCCATATGCTTAAACAATGTTCTTTATTCAGTTTTATTTTGGATGATAACTACTATTAGGTGGGTAAATTAATAGGTGCTTGGCTAATGCTTATTAGAGATGGAATGAGTACTTTCTTCTCTTTCAAACTTTCATGTCAGCATTAAATTTCAAACAGCTCTAGCTATTCAAAGAAGGCAATATATCATAATAATATTTTAGAGGAGGTGGTGGTATTGATCAAAAGTTTCAAGGAAATTCACCCACTTTAAAGGTTCAAGCAATGGGTGTTTTGATGTCAATTACTTCAACCCTTGATCACACCAGACATTAGGGATAATCTAGTGAAATTTCTTATTTGTATCAATATAACTATTCATCACTTTTTGTGTTAGCTAATTGTTAATTTTAGTGTATGACTAGTGCCCATACGGGTTTTAATCTATCATCACTTTTTTTTGTACTTGTGTTAATAATGTTAATTAATTCTTCTTACTATCCTGATTCATGGCAACATCCTTTTGTCTTATGAAAGTTAGTTGTTATTATAGGTCGTCATGAATATATTGGTGCCCCTTACTGAAATACCCTAAAAACCTAATTTAGAGGATTATGGCAAAATAAGGATTTATTAGGAAAATTAATTAAATAAATTATTTTATTAATATTAAATGGAATTAATTAAGGAAATCAAGAAGAAAATAATAAGAAATTTAATTAGGAAAAATTGGGGCGTTTTGCTAAGTAAAATGGAATTTATGCAAGAATTATTTAAAATATCCCAAATTAACCAAAAAAGGAATTTAATTATTAGTATTAGTATTATATATATTATTATTATTATTTTGAATAATAAAAAATCCTAAAATATTCTACACACCCAACCAACCCATTACTATCCCTTTTCTTTTCCCCCTTTTCTCCTTCTTTTTCCTTTTTCTCACTTTTCCCTCCTTTCTCTCTTTCTTTTTCTCCTTCTTCCCCGGATTGGGCCAGCCCGCACGGCCCAATCTCCCCCTTTTTCCCTCGTCCCGTGCGGCTCAAGGCCCGCCTCCCTCTTCCTCCTGCTGACCGCCTGGTTTCCCCTCCCCCTTTCTTTCTTTCTTTCTTTCTTCCTGGATTGCCCGATCCAGGCCGGTCATCTTCCTCCCCCCAATCCCGACCTGCAGACCCTGAAATCTACAGCCCTGCTCCGTCGGCAGCCACCAGCTCTGTCCGACCATCCTTTCCTTCTCTCCCCCGTCATTTTCTTTCCAATTTCAACCCAACCAAACCGTCCTCCCTCCTCACACATGCCTGCTCTTTTCCTTCTCTCTCCAGACCACCCACTCCCTACCATGGCAAACCTGTGCCGCCTGCCACCGCCGACCGGTGGTCCTACCTCACCTCCCCCTATTGTCCTCTTCCTCCTCTATCATTTTCCCCCTCCATTTGGCCTATAAATACCCCGTAGACAACCATAATTGAACCTTTGATTTCGCAGCCCAAAAATCCCCCCTTGCACCACCTCCCGATCAGATGATCATTGTAACACCCCCAAATTTACTACTGAAAAATTTCGTTTAAGACAAAGGTTTTAGCGGAAGCGAAAGAATTAAAACCGTAAACTTGGGAGTATTACCGCCACACTTAGTACCAGATCGGTTCACTCCTACCGTTCCGATACTAAGTGCTAAGGCTAAGCTAAACCATCATTAAGTAAGAATCATCAAAACATAAGTACGTAGTTAACATAGGTCATTCACGAAAACACGAGTCAACAACAGTTAGAATATCGTTTAGGAATACAACTTAAGAGTACGGTTTCAAAATAAGAAGCGTAGTACAAAATATAGCTAAATAAAACAGATCCCAAGGGACCAATATCCGAATCGCCTACTCACTCAAGCCAAGCCTTCCACCCCACAATTTGTGACCGATCAAACCTGCATAGGAGGTCTGCTCCCCACCATTGGTGGATCATCACAGGACCCATTCAATCAAGGTAGTATCAGTACGGGTCTAATACTGAGTAAGGGCGCTGGTGCGCTAAGGCCAAGCATACAATCATACCACATAGCACACATAGCACAATCATATAGACAACATGCGATAACCCGCAAGATAAGGCCTGAATACTTTTCTGGTGACTTATTCTTTATTCTCATTAATGATAATAAGTCCATTTCACACATTCTTCAATAATCCATGTGAGCACGGGGACCCCACTATTATAGCCGGTGGACTAGAAATAAAAACACAGGGCAGGACGCCTCTGACCACTATTCTTATCGGTGGACCGGACTGGCCCCGCCTCACATGGTGTTCCATTGTAAGTACTTAGTATTTTTCCCGTGGTTTAACTTATTTACTTTGGGTCTATCGAGCCGAGGCCCCCACTATTATAGCCGGTGGACTGGAAATAAACACACAGGGCAGAACACCTCTGACCACTATTATAGCCGGTGGACCGAAACGAAACGCACAGGGCAGAACGCCTCTGACCACTATTATACCCGGTGGACCGGAACAAAACGCACAGGGCAGAACACCTCTGACCACTATTCTAACCAGTGGACCGGACTGGGCTCGGCTCAACAGTCTTTCGCTTTACGTTATTAGTGTCTTATCCGTGTCTTATTGAATCACACAACACCCTTGACATGCATAAATCATTCTCTTTATACTGTACACATCACAACTACTAAATCCCACATTCATAACTACACTTTAATCAATAAATACACATGATAACACCAACAACTCTAAGCAGCCATAACCGACCCTAATTGTCCACACCAAACTGTGGTTAACCACTCTTAACCCTATTTTACCATAACAACCATACTTAGCCATCCCAAACCTTAATTATCCTCAACAAATCACAATTAGCTACTCCAACCCTACTTAATCACGACGACCCAGAGTTAATCACTCCAAACCCTAATTATGTCTCCTCCATACCCTTATAATACTCCACGTACTATTCTCCGCCCAAAACAGTTAAACACCCAGATCATACTTGCATTACCTTTCTTACATCCCAAATCAACCTTTCATACGTAAATTTTGCTCCCACGCAAACGTTACAAATCCCATGCAACCTCTCGAACTTTTCATACAAGCCCTAAATCCCATACAATCATTAACTCCCATGCAAAACCCTAACTCCACCATGCAGACCCTAATACCCCCATACAAACATTAATACCACCAAACCATAACACCACCATGCAAACCCTAATACCACCACAAACCATTAATACCACCATGAAATCACTAATACCACCATACAGACCCTAATACCACCATGCGAATCCTAATACCACCATTCCAACCATAATACCACCATGCAAACCCTAATATCACCATGCAGCCATTAATACCACCATGCAACCATTAATATCGCCATAGAACATTAATACCACCATACAAACCATAACACCACCATGCAAACCCTAATACCACCATAAGCCATTAATACCACCATGAAATCACTAATACCACCATACAAATATTAATACCACCAAACCATAACACCACCATGCAAACCCTAATACCACCATAAGCTATTAATACCACCATGAAATCACTAATACCACCATACAAATATTAATACCACCAAACCATAACACCACCATGCAAACCCTAATACCACCATAAGCCATTAATACCACCATGAAATCACTAATACCACCATACAAATATTAATACCACCAAACCATAACACCACCATGCAAACCCTAATACCACTATAAGCCATTAATACCACCATGAAATCACTAATACCACCATACAAACTTCAAGACTCCCATACATGGTTCCCAACTCTCATTTATTTCGGACATTCCTCCTACTTAAATCTTCTCTCATAGATCATGAGGTACTTAGGTCAACCTCATATCCCCCTTAGTGGTCTCACTTCCCGTTTATTTCCGGTCATCCTTATATTCCCAACTCACATTACCATTTACCCTAACATGCATGTCCTAGAGGGCCATAACATAATACATCATAAACATCATACATATATATGTCATGCTCATGTCATGGAAGCACATACAACATACCTCAATCTCCAAGCTACGCTACACACAAGACAAGTTATACACAAATCATATAATACATGGCATAGCATGGCATACACAACATTCAACACATCCATGTCACACATAGCACAAGGCCATTAGCTTCGTCCTTACCTAAGGCGGCGCCAGGCTTGGAGCACGCTCCTCTAACTCCTTAGGGCTTTGGTCAGGGTTACCTATAAAAGGGGAAAATGCTAAGAATTAGTTTCCCTTGCAAGTACCATCAACCCTTATTCTAGTTTAGGATTAGGGTTTCTATTACTAAAGAGGGTATTATACAAAAACTAGGGTTTTTACCTTAGAATTAGTATACTAAATATTAGTAGTCAAAATATATTTATTTTCAATACTTATTGTTACACTTATTTTATTAAACCCATTAGTTCTAATCTTGTAGTAATAGCGTTCATGCTAGCTATAGGAAAATAGTGTTAGTATTAATAAAATAGTGACACTAATGTCTAGTGATAGAAACCCTAGCGTTTTAAGGCTGAGTCTATTAATGGTGTTATATTTGAAATGATAATATTATAAGGTCACAATATTACAAGTAAACTATTCCTAAGGGTGATAATGATAATAGTTGTATATTCTTGAATAATAAAAGGGTTCAAATGCTTTTGATTACAACAATAAGGTAGTGATAGTAGTAATAATAGTAATAGCTAATAATAGTGTCATAGTAATGAGGTTAGGGTTAATGTTAAGTGGTATGGTAATAAGGTTCAAGTACTCTTCTTAGTTAACAATCACATGATATTTACTAGCTTGAGTTAAGTAACATGGATAAGAACAAGTAGTATTATTGTTAACAAAATGATAAGGGTGTTAAGTATAATAATAATAATAATAACACTAATAATAACGATGATAATAATAATAATACTCCTAGTAGTAATGGCAATAACAATAATACAACCAAGTAAGGTTTAGCAACCACAATAATAACCGTAGTAAGGATAATAGAAGTAATAATAGTAATATTGTTAATAATGTTAATACTAATAATTATAAAAATTAAGATTAAAGTTAAGTATAATAAAAGTTAGGGTTCAAAAGGGGATGTTAGTATTAGTAAGAAAGTAAGAACATTAATAATAGAGACAATAATAATGGTAATAATGATAATAATAATAATAATAACAATAATAATAATAATAATAAAAGTAATAATAATAATGATAATAATAATAATAATAATAAGTATATTAGTATTAATATTAGTAGAAAATAGTAGAAGTTATATAAAAGGGGTATTAGGGTTTGGATGAGTGGAGAACCACCTAGGGTCGGTGGTGGTCCGGCGGCGGCGGCGGCGGCGGCGGTGGAGGAGGAGAAGAGGGGGAAAGATGGAGGTGGTGGTTAGATGGGAGGAGAAAAGAAGAAGTTTGAGGTGGGGGAAGAAACAACAGATGAAGGGGAGTGGAATGAGGGTGGTGGCGTGGCAAGGGGTGGCGGCGCGCGGTGGTTAGCGCGATGGCCGAGGGTGGTGGAGAGAGGTGGAAGATGGGGGAGGAAGGAGGAGAGGGAGGCAGGAGGAGGTGAAGTCGTGGGAAGGTAGGGGAGGGTCTGCTGGGTATTTTAGAGGGTGGTGGAGGCGCTGGTGGCGGCTGGGTTGGCGGTGGAAGGCGGTGCAAGGGCGGCGAAGGCTGAAGGTGGTGGTTTCGGGATGGGAACTTTGCACGGCTAGGGCGGCACGTGCAGGGCAAGGCGGAGGGTGGTGGTGGCTTGGTTTTTTCGAGGGAGTTGCAGGGAAGATCCCGGTGGGAAGCGGTGGCGGTGGCGGTCACTGCGGAAGGCTCATCTTTTTGGGGCGGCGGAGAGGCAGGGTTTCGGGGTAAAATCGAAGGAGGGGCTGATTATGGCTGCCGAAAGAGGGTATTTATAGGCAATTGGGAGGTGGAAGACGACAAGGGAAGAAAGAGACGAGCGGGGCAGGTGTACAGGTGGCCGGCCGGTGGCAGGCGGTGCAGGTCCTGCTATGGCAGGTTAGGTCGGGAAGGGGGAGAAGAAAAGGGAAAGAGAGGGGCACGCGGGAAGGGGAGAGAGGGACTTGGTCGGGCTCGAAAAGAGGGAAGAAAATGACAGGGAGAGGGGCAGGTGAGGACGGCCGGTCGTTGGCTGGTGGCTGCCGGCGGAATCGGGGCTGCAAGTCGACGTTGCAGGTCGGGTTGGTAAGAAGAAGACAGGCAAGGTGGACCGGTTGGTCCAGGGGAAGGAAGGAAAAGAAAAAAAAGAGGGCGGTTCGACCGGCTTGGGGCAACGGGCGACGAAGGAGCCTGAGCGGGTCTGGTCGCGCGAGGGGATGAAGGAAGGAGAGTTTGGGCAGCGGGCTGGCCCAAACCGGGGGAGAAAAACGGGGGAAAAAGGAAATAAGTAAAGGAGGAAGAAAAGAAAAAAAAAAGAAAAGAAAGGAGAAAAAGGAAAAAATGATAAAATGGTTGGGTTGGGGTATTGGTCTTTATTTATTTATATATTTATTTCAGATATTTAATTTTAATAATAATTATTTTAAGAATAATAATTGACTTCATTTTTAGATTAATTGGGATATTTTGGATAAATTTTCCTTAACCTCCCTTCTAATTAGTAAAATGTCCAAAATTTTATAAATAATTTATTTATTGATTTATCTTTATTTTCCTCAATTAATTTTCTCTTTATTTAATAAAGTAATTTATTTTTCTTAATTTTCCCTAATAATCATTATTTCACCATAATTCCTCATTTAGGATTTTGGGGTATTACAATCATCTTGTCACCACCAACCATCACCGCCGCCCGCGCTGCCTGCATAACTATTCCCTACATCACCCTATACCAAACTAAGCCTCCCTCTTTCCTCAATTTTCCCTACACGAGCCATCCCAACAGTGCAAAGTTTCCCTCCCGATTAATAATAATAATATTATTATTATGTTATCATTATTATTATTTAACCTAACTTTAGAATTATTCTAACTATTATTATTATTATTGAGGGTCAACAACCTTATTATTATGATCATCATCATCATCATTATTATTATTACTACTATTACCATTATTATTGTTAATATTATTATTAATACTAACCTTGGCATATTATCACTTTTATTATTATTGTAAATATTTGAATCCTTGTATTACTATTACCATTTCGATTATTATTAGTATTATTCTTAACATTATTATTTTTATTGTTACTATTATTATTATTATTATTATCATCATTATTAATTTTTCATTATTGTTAATATTTCATATACCACTAACCCTACTACCACTACTAGCATTATTATTATTAGTATCATTATGGTCGCTAATTTTATATTACTAATATCACTATTATTATTATTATTATTATTATTATTATTATTATTATTATTAGGGTTTGGGTTGATATTAGTGTTATCACTACAACTATTATTATTATTAGTAGTAGTAATATTGAAACTATTACCTTTAATAATATGAATATCGTTATAATTACTTTAACATAAACCGTTGTAGCTACTAAGACCTATTTTGATTAGTAGTAGCATGATTAGCTACTTTAAGAATAATAACCTTACTTTTATTTATAAAATAACTATTACTGTTATTAATCCTAATAGTAAGCCATGATAAGGGTGAGGTAGGAAATGATGGTAATTTTGGTAAGTGAGAGGTTAATCCTTAGTATTTCCCTCTTATAGGTGAATCAAGTCAAAATCCTAAGGAGGCATAGGAGCGTGCTCCAAGTCCAGTGTTGTATTAGGTAAGGATATGATTAAGGCTTTTTATGTGTAAGAATGTGCTATGTGTGTTGGTTGAATGGGTGTGCTTTATATGTTATAGTATCATGTTCTTGTGGTACAGCTTGCTAAGCATGGAGCTAAGGTAAGTTGCATGTGTTTATAATATGTGTAATGTGATGTTATTACTTGTACTTGAATTGTGCTTATTACTTCCCCTTATGACATGCATGATAGGAGGTCCTAAGTAGTATGATGTGGTTGTGAGAGAAAAGGAAAATAATAAGGAAAGTGAGTTGGTTAGAGAATGGTAATGATTGCCTAATTATCTTATGACCTATGGGCAGATAAAAAAAGGAATAATAGGAATGAAATTAAGGGAAGAATGTATTTGGGTGTTGAGTGAGTGGCATGAAAGAAAGGAGAAGTACTAGGGTTTTCAGGGAGCTAACTAGGGTTTTGGTGATCATGTATGGGAGTTGGATAGTGAGATTGTAATGTCAAGTATGGGACGAGAGAAGTGATGGTTTTGGTAATAAAGAAGTGTTTTAGGTTCATGGTGAGTGGGAAAAGATGGAAGGAAGTCTTGAGATCATGGATTGTGTTAAATATGTGTCATGTGGAAGAGGTAATGGTAAGTAAGTGTGATGAATGAATAACATCGCATGGTAATAAGTCATGGGAAGATACTAATTACTTACAGTGGAACACTTCATGAGTCGGAGCCAGTGAGGATATATATATTTTTCGGTCCATCAACAATAATAGTGGTCAGGTGCATGTTGCCTTGTTGAGTGATTCCAGTCCACCCGCTATAATAGTGGCCAGGTGTGTTCTATCCTGTAGAGTGTTTCCGATCCATTGGCTATAATAGTGGGGTTTTCGTACTCACGTAGAATTAATATGAGAAATGTGTGAACCAGAAGTATAAGGAATAGAAAGATACTAATTAATTACACTATCAACATTTATGTGTAAACTATGATATAAGTTGTCCTCATTGCAAATTTAGGAACTTCCAATTTTATTGCACTATTTTTCTAATGCACATTTTCTGAGAGCCCAATTCAAGTTCATTCCACTCTATAAAATAGTGGTTGATTTGGGAAATTTCCTTGATCATTGTCAGGCTTTAGAACTAGGATTGGTATATTATGTTCTTTATCCTTGGTTTCCTTCTTGTTATAAAAAAAATATAAGGCAAATTTAAAGACCTCAACTCTTGATGATTAGTATTATTTGTTATAGTTTATCAAAGTAAAGAGTAATAAATCATGCCAAAATCACTAGCAGATGAAACTTGCAAAGAAAGTGATGGCAAACCTAATATATAGAACTTTAAACAAGCCTTTGATAATTATTTCTGATATGAAATTGAAATCATAAAAAAAATACAATTTGTATAGGGTGCTAAAGATGATTTCAATAGGATAATGAAATGTTTAAATCTTATTGTGCACTATTTTTTAATATGTTGTGTTGCTACTTTAACTTTTTATAGTTCTACTAATAGTATGCTACTAATATTTGTATAATAGATATTCTACTATTGTTAAAAGTTAGGAGACATATTCATCTAGAAATTACAATTATGAAACTATATATGTAATTCCTCAAAATTTATAACTGAAAATTTTCAATTTATTAAAATAATTAGCGAAAGAGAAATAAAAAAAAGTAAATTACGGGGATATTACCGCCATCCTTAGTACCAGATCGGTTCACTTTTATCGCTCCAGTACCAAGTGCTAAGGCTGATTGGGATAGATATCAAGCACAAATTGATAATCAAAACGAGCATTCACAAAAGAAATGAGTTGTTAACCATATAAAAAATCAGAGTGTGATAACCAAAAGAGGTACAACCCAAAGTACGGTTTCAAAGTTCCAAATGACATAAAGCATCATACAACATAATAAAACTAACGATATAGGAGAGAAAAAAACGGAAGATAGACTTCAACCATGTCACTCTCGACCCCCCCAGGCTAGGTCCAAGCTCAACTCTCAGCCCCGCCCAATGCTTCGTAAGTGTCGTAGGCATCGAAGATAAAATCACTGACCTGCACAAACTTAGACGGGTCTTCTTCTCGTGGGAATGAGCAGCACCCATGAAACGGGTGATCAGTACGCTACATACTGAGTAAGGTAACATATGCACTAGGGCCAACATACAAAAACATAAAACATAGCATAAATGGCATAATTACATAAACAACATGCAATAACACAGATAAAGAAGACTGGCTATGGTCCGGATAACTTATTCTTTAGATCTCTGATAAATATAGTTGATTCACATCATAGTCTTTATCAATCCATGCGAGTGTGGGAACCCCACTATTATTCGCTGGTGGATCGATCATTTAGAGCAAAACGCTCCTGGCCACTATTATTCGTCGGTGGACCGGTCTGGCCCTGACTCTCATGGTATTCTACTATAATTACTCCATGTCTTTCCCATGTCTAATCATCATTATGTTTGGTCTGTTGAGCATGAAAACTCCTACTGTTATAGCCGGTGGAACGCTCATGCAGGGTAAAATACACCTAGCCACTATTATTCGTTGGTGGACCAATCATGCAGGGCACCCCAGCTCTTGGCCACTATTATTTGCTGGTGGGCCGGTTTGGGATCGGCTCAACAATCTTCCTCTTTAAATGATTAGTGTCTTATTTATGTCTTATTCGAGAATTTTTCACCTTTGACATGCATGCCGCCAATCTTCTACTTCTATCCTCCCAAGAGGGGCTCATCCCATATCTTGAGACTCTAACACTTCTTAACTACCCTGATATCCCTTCCTTATTCTATTACCCATACTAGAAGCCCAATTTCGATGCGGGTGGGTCAAGGCCCACTACCTCATACCACTAAGCCCATTCATATTCCTCCCTAGGGTTTTCTCTAGAAAACCCTAATTTAGGCCTATGTGGCCCATTATTCTTTGCCTCACACAACCTAAACTATTTTAATACCCGACATGTCATGATCCTTAGATTCAATCCTCACTTCATACGTTACTCATCCTTATTTATTTTTATTTTTTTCTTTTTCTTTTTTTCCACCTTCTCAAATTAGGTTTTCCTCAAAAACCCTAGCTCAGTCTCCTATGCACCCTTATACTATCCCAAGTACTATTTTTCACCCGAAGTCTCCAATCACCCAAACCACACTTCTATTACCTTCCTCACACCCCAAGGCAACTTTCCATACATAAGGTTTGCCCCCATGCAGACTCTAACCATTCCATGAAAACCCTCGATGTTTTTCATGCAAAATCCTAAGATTCCCATGCAAACCCTAGTTTCTCCCATGTGACCCCTAGATTCTTCCACTCTTTCATTTCATTTAAGTCCCCCCTTTATTCACCACTCATGGATCATGGGTTATTTAGGTCATTCTTACCTACGTTAGCCAACTTAATTCCCCTTGGTTATCTTACTTTCCACTTTTCTTTTTTCATGCCTCCATCACACATCACCACATTAATTAACCTAACATGCATGTCCTAAAGGGCCACTAAAATGTTGTCGGGCAGCACGCTCCTACGCCTCCTTAGGGTTTTGACTTAATTCACCTATAAGTGGGAAATACTATAGGTTAATCTCCCTCTTACCACAATTACCAACATTTCCTACTTTACCCCTACTATGGCCTACTATTAGGGCTAACGATGATAATAGTAGTTTTATAACTAAAAGTAGGGTTATTATTTCTCAAGATAATTAATCATGCCGCTACTAACCAAAGTAAGTATTAATGACATTTATAGTATTAAAAGTAATAGGTTTCAATATCACTAATAAAAATATTATTGTTAGTTTTATTAATAATACTTATATCGGCCCAAACACTAGTAGTGATAATAATGATGAAAATAATATAAGAGTAATGACCATAATGACACTTATATTAATAATGCTAGTAGTAATAATAATAATAACGATACGAATAATAATAATGATAGTGACAATAGTTTCAATCTTAAGAATAATGCTAATAAGGTTCTAGAAATCATAATAATAGTAGCATTGGTAATAACATGGTCAAGTGTATTAGCATAATAATACTAATAATAATAGTGGTAATGATGATGATGATGATGATGATGATGTTGTTGTTAAGTGTGAAAGGGGTAATAATACTATAATGGCTAAAGTTAGTATTAATATCATTAGTAACAAAATAATGATAATATTATTATTAATAGTAGTAGTAGTAGTAGTAGTAGTAGTAATAATAATAATAATAATAATAATAATAATAATAAAATTTGTGGCATTTTAAATAATAATACCATTAGTTAGAAATATTTCTGAAATAAGATTTATAACATAATAATAATAATAACAATAATAATAATAGTAATAATAATAATAGTAATAATAATAATGATAATAATAATAATAATAATAGCAATAATAATAATTAATAATAATATTAAGAATAACACTATTAATATTAAAAATCACTAAAACTTCTATAAAAAAGGTTTAAGGGTTAGGGAAATTAGAATATCGCCTAGGCTTGGTGGTGGAGCAGGCAGCGACGCCGCGGTGGAGGAGAAAGGGAGGTGGAAAGATGGGTGTAGAGGCTAAGAGAGAGGGAAGCAGGGGGAGATGGAGGTGTGGGGAGGTAGATTAAGGTCCCCTGGTTGTTTTAGGGGGTAAAGGTGATGGTATTAGTGGTAAAATTGGTGGCAGACGGTGGCATAAGGGACGGCGTATAATAGAAGCGGGTTGTTTGGGAGGGGGATTTTGCACGGCTAGGGTGGCTCATGCAGGGAAAGGAAAGGAAGGAGGGTGGCTCAGTTGTGTAGAGGGCGGTGCAGGGAAGGTTTTGGTGGCCGGAGTGGGCGGTGGCGATGGCCGACGGCAGAGAAACGGCGATCTGTTTGAGAGGTGGCGCGCGGTTGAATTTCTGGGTTGCCAAAACTGAAACCCGATTATAGATGCCTTCAGGGGTATATATAGGTCTATTGGAAGGGAAAATGACAAAGGGGAGCGAGAAAATAGGGGGCAAGGGTTATGGGGCACCAGCCGGTGAGGGTAAACTGGCGCAAGTCTACCTTCGTACGCCATTTTCAACGGGGAAAAAGGGGATGGCACACGTAGGAGATAGGATGGCCGGCCATGATGAAATGACAGGGAAGAAGATGGGGAAGAGAGGGGGAGAACAACGGGTTAACTGGCGTGATCGGTGGCAAAAATCTCGGCGCTGATTAGAGGGTTGCAGGTTGTGCGATGAAGAAGAAAGGGGGAAGGGGTTGGACCAGCGGTCCAGTAGAAAAGAAGAAAGAAAGGAAAAAAGCCGGACCGACCGGGAGAAGAATAAAAGAAATGACAACATGGGCTTAGGTTGCGCTGGAGGGAAGAGGAGACTAGGCCACAGTTGGGTTGGCCCAGGTCGGGGGAAAAGGAGAAAAAGAAAGGAAGAAGGAAGAGAAGAAAAAAAGGGAAAGAAAAGGAAGAAGAGAGGGAAAAAGAAAAAAAAAATAAAAAGGAAAAAGGTGGGTTTGGGGTTAATTAATATATTTTAGGTATTTTGAGATATATGAAAAATATTAATATTAAAATAATAAATAATTTCTCTCTTTAGGTTAATTCGGGCATGTTGAAAGATTTTCCTAAATTTCATTTTAATTAGCAAAAATACTCAAACTTTTCTATTTAAATTATTTATTAATTTCTCCTATATTTTCCTTAATTAATCCCCTCTTATTTTAATAAAAATAGTTTATTTAATTAATTTTTCTAATAAATCCTTATTTGCCATAATTTCCTAAATTAGGGTTTCGGGGTATTTCAATATATATTACCTATATTACTTTTCTCCTTATCATATGCAAGAAAGTGTGAAATCCATTACTTATATTTTGTTCCCTACTTTCTCTTTTTCATTGATATAATATGAAATGTTGTGATGCTTGCTGCTTTATGTAAGATATATCCTCCATCTCTTGCCTAATGTTTGGTTGTAGTGTAAATTTTCTTGGAACCAATAGCCTTTGAAAATCATCATACTCAACATGGTCCCCATTATTATTTTTATAAAGCATAAAGTTTTTTTCCATCCTCTAAATCAAGATTTGATTCTTTTATACTATAATCAAGAAAAATTGTTTGATACAGTCCTTGTTTTGAGTGTGTTCTCATCTTATTGATGGTTAAATATGTATTTGATTTCATAGATAGTATCTTACTAATTCAAAGTTGTTTGGTGAAACTCGATTCTAGAAGTAGTAGTGTAGTATTCATTCAAATCCACTCGACCTAAAAGAAATTGTGCACATGTTGGGATCATCTTCTTCAACAAGAAGGCAAGTATCAAGGTTCTAGCATGTTCCTTTAATGGATAAACTATTGCATGGGTTATGGTATTCTTATTAAAGAATTGATATAATATTGTCGAGATGCAACGACATGCATGTTCTGAGATTTTCACCTCTTGAAGCTTAATGTTATGCTTCGAATAAAAATTTTTAAGAGCCATTAACCCTATGGTTCTCATTACTTTCTTGCAAAAGCTGAAACATCAATTAAGGTACGTTTATATATATGTTTCAAGTGGCTACTATTCACAATTGATATGGTATTCCATTTCTTACCATTAGTTGTCTCAGTTTTGGGATGTTATATGATTCCCATCCATATTCTAGGATGTGTAGGATGATAATAATGGACATAGTTGCATTGTTTGTTCCAAAAGAATATAGAGTTCCTGTAAGATCCTAAAGTATTCCTATAAAGAATAAGCAAAAAACAATTTGTTTATTATAGTTTTAGATGATATCTACTTTATTATAATATTATCCTCTCTCTCTCTCTCTCTCTCTCTCTCTCTCTCTCAATTATGATTTTTTGGCAGTGATTTCTATTTAGGCATTAGAGTTGTAATGTTCTCATTTAGTGTAGGATAGGATTCACTTCTCTTAGAGTTCAGCTAATTCATTTTCTATGTCTATCTTTTTCCTCACACTTAAATTTGAATGTTGTGTATGTTGATAACATTATAACTTCTATAAGAAATTTTGGTCCTCTAGGTTTATAGTAAGTTAATCATCCTTCAAAACTTTTTTCCCCTTATTGTATGGACATTTTGTGACAGTTCATAATTTATTTTATATTGTTCTTGGAAATTCAAGGCTATAAATTATTGCTCATTATGAACAAGATATTCGCTACTAATTAATGATTTGATAAACTTTGCTTCTCAAGCTTGGTTGTCAGTTCCAATCACATGGAGTTATATTTACATTTTTTTTATCATCACATGCAAAATTATGTTCATATTATATTTAAGTGGCCAATGATGTACATGTTGAGACACTTTCCTACCCAAAATCTAGCATTGGCTTTGAATAATCAATGAGATTCATATCATAAGTAATCGTTAAATGGTACTTAAGAAATTAAAATAAAATCACCAAGCAGTTGAAGTTTAGGCTAAAGTGTAGTCAAGTCACAATTAAGTAATTTCTTCCATAGTAATACATATAAATATTTATTAGGGTTTTGAATTGCAATAGTGGGAAAAGGAATTTGTGTATTACACTCCTATTTCATCATGGATGGGTTATTTCTTCTCATTTTTGCTATCAAGATATTAAAATGACTGAAATAAATATAGATGAGTATTTCATACAAATCCTAAAAAGAGTCCCTACATAATGACAAAGAAAACAAAGATGAAATAGACTTTATGTCAACCAATAAATGATCTGATACATACATAATCAACTACAACAAACGAATTTGCATATTAGGGTGTAAAAGTTTCCTACCTGTAGTATACATGCCCCCAATGATAATTTCTCATTCAATCTCTATAAGGCTATTTGCAAAATTAATATATTATCTAAATCTAATCTAAAGTGGTGTATATTGACATTTTAGGTTTATACTTAAGTATTAATTAATTTTTTAAGATAATTTATAGCAATTTGTGATAACAATTATGAGTAATTTTAAAATTTTGCAAAATAATAGTATCACAACATATGACTTAAATGAAAAATATGGGTTGCCACATACGCTCTATCATAGTCATTCTCTAACCTCTAAAACATACTATCATGCATGTTTTATTCACAAAATATGATAGGTTTTTTACTCGATAAGTAGAAGCAACTTTAGTAGGGTTAAAAAAATTATCTAATATTCTTTCACCTAAAATCTCCTCCATTAAAGAAATGATTTTTAATATAGTAGTGTATGTGTGTAATTTGATATTCATGCTACCAAATACTTTAGATATCAACCACTACTTTATAATTGTATTTAAATTCTAAATATCTTCGGGCACACATGGGTAGTAATCTAGTAATTTGAAATAATTAATTACAACAGTGAAAGACAACTAGTTATAGTTTACCAAAATCATAATTACTCATCCTTCCAAAAAAAAATTTATCACATATTTTTAAAAATAAACTTTGATTAATAATATCATTTAATATCTATTGATAAAATTATTAAAAAAAATATTAAAAGATATTTTTAATAAAAATGTAATTGTATTTTATATCATAATATATTATATTAAAAAAAGGCCAAAATTTATATTTAAAATATATGGCTTATTTTTTCTATATAAAGGGATTTGTAATACCCCATAATTCCAAATCTTTTAATTTACTTTTTTGGTGATTATTGTTTAACTTTTTTATGAGAATGTAATACATCATATTTGGAATTAAAATTGTATTATATTTATACTACTTTATTAATTTTAATGTTAAGGAGAAATTTTTAGAAGTTGAAAGAAAAATATTAATTTTAGAATGGTTTTGGTTGCCCAAAAGTTATATTTTAAAAAATAGTTATTTTTCATGTGACAATGTGCTAAAAATATTTTAGAGATTATTATCTTAGTGGTTTTATTTTTTCTACAATTCAATAATTTTTTTAAAACCCTAATTTTAAATAGAATAGTAAGAGGACATACTGAGAATTTGAAAAATAAATAATTTTTGGAAAAAACGAGAGTGCATAATTAAGATAATAAAATGCCTACCTTATGAGTGACATGGGGTGTGCTATATTAGTTTTATTTAACATAATGATTGTTAATTAGTTAATTAGTGAGATTAACTTGTTGATTTGAAAATTGATTTGCATATTTATATGATTCAATCTTACATTGTTTTTGTAGTTAGTTAACATACTTTAAAGAGATACACATTATTTTTGTTATATATAATAAAACTTTATCATTTTATTTATTCCTAATTATTATTAGTTATTAGATACTTATTATCTTAAATGATATTATATGACATATCTTTCTTTATCTTATTTATCTAATCAGTATATAAACATACTAACATTTAGTAATATGGCAATAACTTTTTCATTCAATAATAAAATTAAATGATTATTTTTGGGTTGGAAAGATAATGTTAACATATACAATTTTATCTTTTGAGTTTTCTAATATCTAAATGATATCTTACATGTACAATTTTTTTATTATATATTTCTCCCCTAAAAGCCTATATAAACCCATATTAAACCCTAAGAGCTAAAACCACCTTTTTGTTATCTTCTTGGGTCATGTTTTATGTTCTATAGATCTCACTAATGTTCTTCACATGTTCAACTAGTTCATCAAAATATGTAATTGATTGACCAAGATCTTCAACCATCTCTAAGATTATACATTTAAGATCTAATCCTTCTTCTTCTTATTTTTCCCCTTCTCCATTTGAGTTCAAGAAATAATTTGTAATACCCCAAATTTATTCTAGTATTAATATTGAGTAATTAATATCTTAGTCTAATTATAATTTTAGAAAATTAATATTTCTACCTTACCCTAATTCCCTAATCCTAAATAAATAATTTTTAATAACTCAAATTTTATCTAATATTAATCTTGAGTAATTAATATCTTAGCCTAATTCTAATATCAGAAAATTAATATTTATACCTTTCCTTAATTTCTTAATCCTAAATCTTAACCTAATCCCAATATTTATTATGAGTCTATTATATTTTTCACCTAAACTTAACTTTGAATGGTTGATAATTAATTTATTATAACACCATAATCTAAATTATTTTATTATAACCCTGCATCTATTTTCTCTCCTTTCTTTTCCTTTTTCCATTTTCCTCTTCTCTATTTCTTTTCTTTTCTTTTTTCTTTCCCCTCCTGCCCGACCCATTCTCTTCTTCTCCCTTTTCTTGTGCTAACCACTTCTCCCCAACCAAATCCGCTCTACCATGCTTCCACAACCTACCTCTCCTACCATCATCATAACCTCCCACCTTCAGTAGTGATATGTATGGTTGAAAAACTTACCTAATCGCCTCCCTTCCCTTCTCCCCCTCTACTAGTTCATGCAACATGTGCATATATATATAACTCACATACTACCTCATATAATGCCTCAACTACCTTATTTCCTCTCTTTGTTTTTCTACCAAAGAATAGCAGCAAGTGAAGCCTTCTTATTTTCTTCCCTTCATCCTTCTCCTCGTTGCCAAAAACATCACAACAAACTAGCAATGCCACTCTCCACTGCACCTTCCACCCTTGGACTAGCTCTCCTAGTTACTCCTCCATTTTATTCGGCCATTATCACCAAAAACATCCCCCTAGAACCATCCATTTCCACTAATACTACCCAACCCTTCAGCTATTTCCACCGTAGCAACCCCTAACCATTCGACCACTTCCACCAACCATCACCCACTAACTTTATCCCTTTCTTCTATTCCTCCCCTTTGAGAGCCGGTTCTCCTCATCGTTTCACACCCCTCTAGCTTCACACCTAAAACTATTACTCCCTCCATTTTGATATAAGTTTCAACTGATGACTTGCCTTGGTTTGGTTCAATTCTTTCTCTTCCTTCCATGCATTCATTTTCATTATATTTTCCTTTTTTTATTCCATGAGTTTGTGTTTTACCATTGTTATTTATGTGATTTTATGTAGGTCTTACAGGATGCAAGATAAAATATACGTGCTTAGAGATATATGTCATTTTCAGTAAAGATACTGGTCGTGGTTAGGATTTTGTGTTAAATATCATGTATGATTATTTATATTATCATGTTGTTAATATTATGAAATGATAATGTAGATTATAGATGGAAAGATAATAAGAATAAGGAAACATATGCTTATACGATATTATTATGATAAGTTTTATCTCGTAAGCCCTAAGTGAAATGATATGATATATGGTTTTGTAATGTGGGTTTGATAAAGTGTGATAAGTGTGAAATGAGTACATTTAAGTTGTATGTTGATGTAATAAATTGAGGATTTGAAAATAATGGCTTCGAATATACAAGGTTTTTGTGAAATAAGGGTATTGGTTATCCTTAATGGCATTTTGGTCAAAATAGATTTGATATGAAAATTTTGGTATTTTAATATTTTAAATGGGTTAAAATATTCTAATAATATAATGTGGAATGTCTGGAGTAATTATGAATGGTTTAAGTGTAAATAAAATGAGAAAATGGCTTAAGTTGAAAACAATAACTCTAGAGGCGGTGCTATTATCGCATGCATAAGAAGTTGGAGTTAGATAATAATTTTTTTCTATGTTATTAATATTTTCCTTAGTAAGGCACGTTGAATTTGGTAATGATATAAGTCTTTTGGAAAAGTTATACTTAACTTATGAAATTATGGTTTCAAATAGTAACTCGGGAGATAAGGTTGTTATCACATGTGTAAGATGAAAGAATTAGACCTTGATTTTAGGTTATGTTGATAATAATAATATTTTACAAGGATATGCTAAAATTTGTGGACATATATTAAATATGGGAGAAGTTATGCTTATAATGTAAATTTTGGATTTATTAGGGGTTTTATGGACCTATTCCTTGAGGATTGCCTTGATCACTATATGGTTGTGCTTTGCATGTTTCAAATAGTTGTGTTTTACATATTTATGTGAGTCCTACATGATTTTATAACCAATTATAAATAATATATTAATTATTTAAAGTGAAATATCGCTTAAATTGTACTAAGGTGTTTTATGGGTTCGTTCCATCAAACGATATTAGTGGCTCAAGTGTGTCTTTTTTTCTTAAGAGGTGCATCATTTTGTTCCATCATATTAAGAATAATTAGTCCATAAAAACTTAATGTGAATGATAATATTATTTGAGATACATAACTAATGGATAAGACATTAATCACTTAAAGTGAAATATTACGTGCGGTAGGACTGAGGGCTATCCGTTCCACTGAACAATAATTATGGCTCGTGTGTGCTCTTCCCTGAGAGGTACTTCATACCATTCCATCAAATGATAATAATGACTCAAGTATGTTGTTCCTAAGAGGTGCTTTAGTCCGTTCTGCTGGATTAAGAATAGTAGGCTCCTTAAACTTACATAAATAAAATAATAGATTATGTTATATTTAATAATGAGATATGAAGTTAGTATTTACCTTGCATCATTTTATGTTAACATTCATGTATGATTTTTCTTTTTTGTGAACTCATATTTTATATGTAACCTATCTCGACTGTATTGCTACATTACTCAGTACATAGTACATCAACCATCCTTTTCATGGATGCGACCCATTCCCACAAACAGATGACTCGAATGTCTTTTTGCAGGTTGATAAGAACCTATTTGATGAATGTGCTGCTTATAATGCTCCATGTGTGGAGGAGTGATATTATATTTCGGGTTTGGGCGTAGAGTTATGTTATATGGTGGTTGTCTTTACCCAAATACATTTTTGGACTCTTTGATCTATGGTATTGAAATACCCCAAAATTCTAATTCTAGAAATTATGGCTAAATAAGGATTTATTAGGAAAATTAATTAAATAAATTATTTTATTAAAATATAGGGGATTTATTTAGGGACAATCAAGAAGAAAATGATAAATAATTTAATTAGGAAAAATTATGGAGTATTGCTAGTTAAATGGGATTGAAAAAAATTATTCAAAAATAGCCCAAATTAATCTAAAAAGGAATTAATTATTATTTTCTAAATATTATTATTTTAAATAACCCAAAAACACTAAAATACCTAACCCACTTATTTTTCCCCTTTTTTCTTTTCTTTTCTTTTCTTTTCTTTTTCTTCCTCTTTCCCCCTTTTTCTTTTCTTTCTCTCTTTCCCTTTTCTTTTTCCTTCTCCCCCCGACCTGGGCCAGCCTGCCCCGCGTGACCTAACTTCCTCCTCTCCCTGCGCTGCGGGGCCCAAAGCCCGCGTCATCCAGCTACCCAGTTGAACCACCCCTTTTTCTTTTTCTTTTCCTTCCCCTGGACCGCCTGGTCCAGCCCTTTCCCTTTTCTTCTTCTTCCCACGTGACCTGCACCCCGACCCTGCAACCCTACACCTGTCGGCAGCCACCTACATTGTCCGATCGTCATCCCCTCCCTCTCCCGTCGCTTTCTTTCACTAACTTGACCCCAATCAACTCTTTTTCTCTCTCTTGAGCACCCAACCCCTTTCCCTCTTTCCTTGATGTTACCGCCCTACCATGGTAGCACCACCTCGCCTGCCACCACCGGCGACATGACAGGTACTTGCACCCCTCTTGTCTTCTTCCCCCTGTCATTGCCCACCCAATTGGCCTATAAATACCCCATATGCATCCTTAATTGGGGTTTTGATTTTGAAACCCAAAAATCTACCCCTTCTCGCCACCGCCCCATCAGACTAGCACTCTGTTGCTGTTGTCCAAACCACCCCCAGAACTGCCACTTGCACCACCCTCTACCTAACTAAACCTTCCTTGTCCCTCGATTTTCCCTGCACGAGCCACCCTGACCGTGTAAAGTTGTCCTCCTAATCAACCCCTCCTTAACCCCTACCGCCATTCGCACCGCCGTCCACTACCAATTCCATCGCCACCTCTACCCTCCAAAACAACCAGGGGTGCCTCCTCTACCTCCCCACACCTCCCTTTCTCCCTTTCTCCCTGCCTCCCTCTCCTTCTCCCTCTTTTCTCCTCCTTCCACCACCTCTAATCCCCACATCCACCGCCGTCGCCAATACCACCACTGTCCCTAGGTGGTGCTCTAACCTTCCCAACCCTTAAACCCATTTTATACAAGTATTATTTATTTTAATAATATTGATGGTATTATCTATATTATTATTATTATTATTATTATTATTATTATTATTATTATCATTATTGTTATTAATATTAATATTAATATTCTTATTATTATTAATGCCATTATTATTATTATTACTTAAACTAACTTTGGAAATATTTCTAACTAATTCTACTATTAATGGAGATCTACAATTTTAGTATTATTATGATTAACCTTGTTATTGTGTTGTTGTTGTTGTTGTTGTTGTTGTTACCGTTATCATTATCATTATTTTCTTGCTAATATTCTTAATACTAACTTTGTCCATTATCACTTTTTATTATTAATATAAATATTTGGACCCTTATATTATTATTACCATTTCGGTTACTATTATTATTTTTATTGTTATTATTATTATGCTTAACATTATCATCATCATCATCATCATCATCATCATTATTATTATTGTTTTTGTTGTTGTTGTTGTTGTTACCATTATCGTTATCATTATTTTCTTGCTAATATTGTTAATACTAACTTTGTCCATTATCACTTTTTATTATTAATATAAATATTTGGACCCTTATATTATTATTACCATTTCAGTTACTATTATTATTGTTATTATTATTATTATTATGCTTAACATCATCATCATCATCATCATCATCATCATCATTATTGTTGTTGTTGTTGTTACTATTATTTTTATTATTATTAATGTTATTGAAACTGAAATTGGCATGTTACCATTTTGTTACTATAGAAGAAGAATACTCAACCTTATTATTATTATTATTATTATTATTATTATTATTATTATTATTATTATTATTTAAATATTGCTAATATTATTCCTAATGCCTTTGTTACTAAAATTATAACTATGGTATTATTATTAGTTATTACTATTATTATTGTTATTATTTTGTTATTATTATTGTCACAAAAACATTCGAACCCTTATATTATTAGTATTCCAAATATAACTATTATCATTATTATCTTTGACAATATTAGTACTTTGTTGGTATTACTATTATTATATTATTATTTTAACTATAACACTATTATTAGCCTTAGCCTTAAAAATAATAGGGATTCTATTTCTAGGAGCGTCAGTATTGCTATTATTATCATCATCACTATTTTGCTATAACAAGTATTAGTACTATTATTAGAAGAAATAAAGTTATTAGGTTTAATAATATAAATATTAACATAAATATATTTTGACTAGTAATATCTAGTAGGCTAACTTGAGGATAAAAACCCTAGTTTTCACTTGCAAAGTTGCCTTTAATAATAGTAACCCTAATCTTAGACCAAAATAAGAAATAATAGTATTTTTGGTAGGAGGGAAACTAATCCTTAGTTTTTCCCTCTTATAGGTGAATCAAGCCAAAACCCTAAGGAGGCGTAGGAGCGTGCTCCAAGCCCGGCATCGTTTTAGGTAAGGATGTCGCTAAGGCCCATATGTGTTTTGTGACTTGTATGCCTTGGATGTTATGTATCATGCTATGTCGTGTATCGTATGATTGTCATTAACTTGCCCTATGTGTAGCGCAACTTGGAGTTGAGGTATGTTTATGTGTTTTCTTATGGCATGAGTATGATACGTATATATGGTGATTATGATGTGATATGATATGACCCTCTAGGACATGCATGCTAGGATGATTGATAATGTGATATAGGAATGAAAGGATAAAAAGAAAGAAAATGGGAAGTGAGTTTACTAAGGGGGATATGAGGTTGACAAAAATACCTCATGATCCATGAGAGGAAAATAAAGAGGAAGAGATAACCAAAATGAAAAATAGATGGAAACCATGCATGGGAATTCTAGGGTTTGCATGAGGACTTCGAGAATTACATGGGTTGGATGAAATTTGTATGGGGATGATCATTATGTGAGAAAAGTTATTTTAGGGTGTAAAAAAGCTAAGGGGAGATTTGTGGAGTGATTGGAGACTTGGGACGAAAAATAGTACGTAGGTTAGTGTAAGAGTGTATAAAGGACCCGATTCGGGTTTTAAGAGGAAGCACTAATCTAGAAAAAAAGTGTGGAAGTAAAAACAATTAAGGGAGATTAGAGTTTAGGCTAAGAGTGGGAATTTATTTTACAAGGGGTAAGCATGGGTTCCATGGGAGAGAAGAGATTTTGGATTAAAAAGAGAGAGGTTACTTGTGGGAGAAGAAAGGTACTAGGGTTGAAGTGGCCAACTAGGGTTTTTCGGTCACATGTGGAATCGAGGGATAAAACGATATGATTTGGGATTGAATATAAATGAGATAAGGTATGGGGCGATAAATGAATTAATGGTAGTGTAAGTGAGAGAAAGTTGAGCCACATAGGTCCAATTAGGGTTTCCAAGGGAAAACCCTAGAGGGTGATAGTAGGTGGAGTTTAATGTCATGAGGTGTCAGGCCTTAACCCACACCCTTAGGGGTTGGTTTTCATTACGTGTAAGTGTAAGGGGGAATGGATGTCGGGGCGTGATAAGGGACACATAAGTCTTAAGATATGGGATGGGCCCCCTTGAGAAAATAGGGGTAGAATGTTGGAGGCATGCATGTTAAGGGTGAAATACTTATTGAATAAGACACGAATAAGATACTATTCATTTAAAGAGAAAGATTGTTGACCCAGGTCCAGACCGGTCTACTGGCGAATAATATTGGCCAAGAGCCGGGGTACCCTACATGACCGCTTCACCGGCTAATAATAGTGGCCAAGCACATTTTGCCCTGCATGACCATTCTACCGGCTATAATAGTGGGGTTTTCTGTGCTCAACAAACCAAACATAATGATGATAAGACATGGGAAAGACATGAAGAAATTACAGTGAAACACCATGTGAGTTAGGCCTAGACCGGTCCACCGGTGAATAACAGTGGCCAAGAGCATTTTGCCCTACATGACCAGTCTACCGACGAATAATAATGGCCAGGAGCATTTAATCCTGCATGACCGGTCCACCGGCTATAATAGTGGGGTTCCCGCACTCGCATGGATTGATAAAGACTAAAATGTGAATCGACTATATTTACCAGAGATCTAAAGAATAAGTCTATCTGGTCCATAACCGGCCTTCATCCTCTGTATTACTATGAGCTGCCTATATGATCATGTCATGTATGCTATGTTGTATGTTTTTGTATGTTTGGCCTTAGCACATGGTTACCTTACTCAGTACGTAGCGTACTGATCGCCCGTTTTATGGGTGCTGCTCATTCCCACAAGCAGAAGACCTATCTGAGTTTGTGTAGGTAGGAGACGGTGTCTTTGATGCCTACAACACCAATGAGGCATTGGGCGGGGTCAAGATTTGAGCCTAAACTTGGCTTGGGGATCGAGAGTGACTGGCCGAACTCTATCTTACTTTTATTATGTATTGTTTTACTCTAGTCATATTCTGTTGTACTGTGTTTGATGTATTCGAAAAACTTATTTAATTACTCCTTTGGTTGTAACTCTCTTTAATTGCACTCTAATTTATGTATGGTGAACACTATCATTTCTTTTATGAAAGCTTCTTTCAATTATCGACTTGTGTTTGAAGTTAATCCTATTTAGCCTCAGCACTTGGTACTGGAACGGTAGAAATGAACCGGTCTAGTACTGAGTGTGGCGGTAATACCCTCAAAATTTATAGTTTTGTTATCTCGCTTTTGTTTAACACTTATCATTAAACGAAATTTTTCAGTAGTAAATTTTGGGGGTGTTACAGGTATCCCATTGATGTATTTGGTATTGTACTTGGAGTTAATATCGAAACAAATATTTAAGTTTATGAAGTTACTCTTGTTTGCTATTTATTATATTTTATGTTCTAATTATTTTACCTTATAATTGATGTAGGGGTGGTATGGTAAGCCACCCTTATGTCAATTATGATAGTAATATCCAGCTGTTTTGGTATTATATTTTTGCTATAAACAAAAAAAAATAGTAGTTACATTTGGGATGTTACATAATTATTCTCTCAAGGTTATCAACTAACAAAGTTATTTTGGTATTATAGGATCATTTTTTATGATTAAAGACCTTATATTCTATATATATAAGGATTTTACATTCAACAGCCTTATTTTTAAAACTTGTATATAAAATCACACACAATTCAAATATAAAAAGAAAAATACACCAAATACCCTTAACTAGTTGTCTTAGGATATTTTACTTTCATAACACCAATATTAGCACTCAACCAAGATTCAATATTGAGAAATTTAAAGGGTTAATTTTAACATATGGTTTACATATAAATGCATAAAAATATAGACATAGCAATAATATGAATGAAGATCTACCACGCCTTAGTCACATCAAGACTCATCCTCACTATTAATACCCTATATTTTTCTCCCTCTTAGATTCATGGCTATAAATATATAAAAAAAATACACTATGATATGTGAGATATAAGATGATAAAACTAGCAAGCAACTCACATTTATAAACAAGGAAATCTCATATTTTTGTGGATAAAACCTTCTAAAGGATATCAAATATTTGCCATATATATATATTATGTGTGTAGAATATGATGTTTATAAAGTATGGTTATTTATTATTATTGTTGTTGTTGTTGTTGTTGTTGTGCTTCTTCTTCTTCTTCTTCTTCTTCTTCTTCTTCTTCTTCTTCTTCTTCTTCTTCTTCTTCTTCTTCTTCTTCTTCTTCTTCTTCTTCTTCTTATTATTATTATTATTATTATTATTATTATTATTATTATTATTATTATTATTATTATTATTATTATTATTATATAAGTGTATACCTAATTATGACTATATTTTATAAATCATGATATATAATATGATTTTATGTAAAATTTATGGTAGTTTTGATTTGGCTGCAACTTTGTACTATTTTATAAAAATCACATCAAGTTCAATTAGGAGAGTTTACTCATCATATAACATATGAAATTGAAACTCCAAAAGTGTAGTTTTCATAAAAATTATTAGTTTTTAATTTTAAGTTATATATTGAAAATAAATGTGGTTATAGTAAGGATTAGTCAAATTAAAAAATTTAGTATAACTTACAAAATTGAATTTTTGACATGTTGTGTTGGTTTTAACCATTTCTTGAGTGTTAGTGATTATATTGATACTAAGTATTAATGTTTGATCAAGGTTCATCAAGCTTGATCTTTTAATATACATGTTATTTTGAGATTTTGTTTAACGATTTGAGTCAGATTTGAAAAGTTGGTCATTTTGGTAGGGCCATTTTATTTTGAATAGTTACATATTTGGAGGTCTCCTATTTAGGAATTTTTCCATATGTTAGAAGGTCAATAATAAAAGAAAGAGAGTTAATGAATAATTTTTGCTTATTTGCATTATGTGATCACCTTAATAAAACATTAATACTTTAAGTTATACAAGTAGGTTTATGTCCTTTAGTTTTGTCCCTTGAAGTTTGGGATCAATAATTGTTTCTGTTTAAGGCTCGTTGTCTATTTTATAAGCTCCTTCAGACCCTATTAGGGGATATACACACTTAATGACAGAATAATTGATATCGTAGGTATTCAAACTTTTGTTATACCCTTTAGACTATGTTATTTGTGATGGACTGGGTGTAATTTCTAATTATTCTATGTTGGTGGTAGGTCTTTGGGCTTTAATTTGCTATGTAGCCCCTAGTTGGTTTACCCACTTAAATAATTGAATGTTGTGATTACCTAAGGTAAAAATCAACATTAATTAGATATTTTTCCATATGGTTTCCTTATATGATCGCGTGTGTACATGCATTGGTATATATACACAATTCCTTTGTATAAGTATTACTTAGTTGTTTCTCTAGCTAATTTGTTGCATATTTTAAATGGGGTTACGATAATTTATGACGTACATATTGAGTAGATAGCCTAATGTAGATTGAGTATGAATACATTCAAGGCGTGGATGACATGCATGGTGGGGGAGGAATGAGAGTGGTAGTGATTTTTAGAGTCTTATTTATCGTTAATGACTACTTTCATAGATTATAGTTGTAATAACAATTTCATTTTCGTTTTACATTCACTTGATTTTATTGAGTTTATTAGACATTGTTGTTTCCTTTTATCTGAGTTAATAATAAGTTTTGATGTATTTTCTTATTTTAGCTAACTTAGTAGCCAGTGTAATTTTAATAATGATTTCTACTCACACTAGTTGTGACGATAATACTTTCATCGTAATTAGATTCTATATGCATTTTTCCTTATTTATGTAGTGCATTGGTTTTGAAAAATGTAGGTGTTACATAACACTTTGACGTTATTTATTTCACTTATGGAAGATACCAATGCCATCAAATTTATTTGTATTATAACATTAACAAAACATACATGATGAGGTTTGACCTATTGGTAAAGATCATATTTTGGATATTAGGTGTTTTAGGTTCATACCCCACTTCATCCTCTCTAAGACTATCTATATATCCTTACCTTTCATTTTACCTTTCATCATTTTTTTTCCAATACACTAAATAATACTAAAGTAATAATTTATTGTAAAATTAAAGCATTTTATATTACCAAAAAATGAGAACTATCATTACAGAAGCTAACTAACTCCTCACATCCAAGAAACCTAAAACAAATCAAAAAATTTAACAACCTCTCTTATCTACACTATCCGCCAATCATAATAAAATATTCATTTACTATAGGGTTCTTTATTTTAGTAAATTTAATGAAGATTTTTGTTGTCAATTTGTTGATGATTAATCTTAAAACGTCCTATTTTCTAAAACAATATTTGTCATTTATTTTTTTCTCCCATACACTTACATGTACTTATCTCCATATTCTTACCATTTAATATAAGACCCCCCTCTCCTTTGCTTCTCCTTATTCTTTTGACATGATAATGTTGACCCCCCCCCCCCCCCCCGGGATTTTCTTTCTTTCCCTATCCATTTTGTCTTTTAGATTTTGAGAGACTCCTTAGCCTCGGACCAAATATTTTGACTTTCTATTTCTCTTGTCATTGAAGGATATCAAATGATATAGGAGGCAAAAAAAAAAAAGTTTCCCAAAAAAGCAGGGGTTCGTCAACTAAGCATAAAAGCTAGTTGATGTAATTTGTAAGGGATTTAAAACGCTAAGCTCAACTCTCTAATATGTTTTAAAAAAGTGAGAATAAAATAAAATACCTGCCGAAAGAAACTTGATTATGCCAAACCTGTATGCCACTATAGAAGTAGATTGAGAATTACCTGCCAAAAGAAACTGGATGTGAAATGAACGAACGCCCCAACTCGGTTTGACGGAGCAACGTTCAAACCCTGCTGGGGCTTTTCTGCGTTCTCACGTTATCTCTTATTTTGACTTTCTGATTAATTCTCATACTCGTCTTCTACTCTGACATTGATTTGATTTTTCCAAAGTAATATTTTTTAGCCTCGTCCTCCTACTCGTACGTATTTAAATTCAATAAATTATCGATTTCAATCTGCATGCGAATTGACAAGAATATTCAAACAGAAACTCTAATAAACTATTCCCATACGATCGCTTCCGTTTTTGCCGCATCATTCTTTGTACTGAAATCAAACGTATGAGACCTTTGCTTTTACAGTATCTTAATCGATCTAGGTTTGCGTTGCCTTCAAGCTAGTGTATATTTGGTGGTGGTCTGGACCTGAGACCTGGGTTGGCAGCTGATTCGACAGATTTCGCAGGCTTTTCATCTGCTTGAGGTGAGTAAAAAAACAATAATTAAGCCACACACAAATCTTATCTTAGAATGGTATTAATTGTTTAACTAAGCTGGAAGCACCGAATATTGTTGGCCAAATTTGTATCAATTTTGCAATATTTCTGCGACAACTGTGGCGACATTAATCTAACTATTATGTTAATTTGATAATTTGCGTTCTGGTATTCATTTGCTCATGCTTTAGAAATAGATTTATTGATTTCGCATTTATGTGGTTGTGGGTTTCATTGGAATTTTGGATTGCTTGCCAGATATTACAACCCTAGATTTTCAAAACATCGTGTTCAGGGGAGAGAAACATCACTAATGTTATGATTATTAGACAGAGAGACGATAATTGTTGTATCAATGGAAAAGGCTGAAAGCTGATGACCGGAATTGATCTTATTACTTAGATGGAGTAATTTGTTTTCTCGACGTACTGCTAAACAGCATTTTGAGAGTACTGGTTTTGTTATTTGGGATTTTTGAGTGCTGGGAAATAAATCTAGAAATTCTCAGCTGGCAGAAAGATATGTTTGCTTTCTCATTTGATTAGGATAATTCCAACATGAGCATGATGCTGGCTAAACTGGAATTGGCATGTGTACAGGCTTCATCTTATTGCATGGATGAGCTGATGCTTCATGGCCCCAGTAATGGCTTTGTAGCACTCTTTCTCGATTTGCTCATCTAAACTTGTGGGCATTGCATGTTAGTTAATCAAGAAGGAAAAGGGCAAGTGCAGATGCCTTGCTCTTAGTTGTGCTTGCTTTGTGTTAGAAGCAGAAACTGTGTTCTTCCAAAGAGGATAGCTTATGTGATTAGGCTATATGTTGACTCATGCTGAGCGAAATCATTTTGACGTGTCAATAGGTTATCTTGAATGGCTAATTCTTCACTAGTTTGTAGAATGGAAGGCTAAGGTGAGGATTCTGAATTCATGCTTATGGGTCAAGGGTGTTTTTGGTGTCAACTAATAAATGAAAAATGTAGGCAACTACTGGCCTGCTGTGGAACTTACAATTGCATGTTGCTGCTATAGTGTCTCTCGTCCATTAGTTAATATATATTCTCTCCTAGTTTAATCATGTTGACTATATTAAATCATCTTTTATTGTTTTGATTCTGACATATTAATTTTCTGACTGTCTGAATGCAAGAAGTTGAAGATACTACATTTGAATTTATGCGCATTGATTGGGTAAGGTAGAAGAAACTTTTTGGAATTGGAACCTTTTGAAGTGGTGAAATGTTTATAATTGTTTGTGTGACATTGCTTTCATCTGTGATAATTGAATCGAACTATGTCAGTCATGTGTCTTAACTATGATCACCTTCACATGATTCTTATGTCTTTGCATGGGTTATTGCGTGCATCTTATTGCATCTACTAGAAGATGCCTAACGATTTCATTAATTTTAGGGTCTTGATGAGGAAAACCTTGTTTGTGGGCCATGACATGCTGACATTTCAGAGGAGTGTTCTCTTTTGAGCAACAATAAAGATTATTCAAAACTCCATTCTAATGGCATGTACAAGTAATCTGAGCTTTGTCCTGATTTTTGTAGTGTGTCTTTGTGCTATGAATATTTTGAGCCAAGGTATTTAAGAGGTTTTTGAGGCTCTTGAGATGCTTAGATATTCCATGTCCATTAAATTGTTATTGGGTAAATTTCAGAACAAACAGTACTTCATATAGCAACAGAAACTTATTTGTATTTTTTTTTCCAGTCACAAATATGTTAAACACCAGGTTCAGCAAATGACATCTTAAACTCCATGATTTTCTTCTTATATGAGTTGGCAGCTTGAAATCTTATGTTTTAGTAGTGGTTCCAAAAGGCACTGACGATAGTACCATCTCTCTGCACTTTTATTTTTTTACTTGGGTAAAGAATTTTAGCAGGTGACCAGTTCTCTCACAATGTGTACATAGCATAATGGGTTGGCTTAGCAAAATTTTCAAGGGTTCCAGCCACAAAGTTTCAGAAGGGCGTCGTTATAATGGTTATGAAGAAGATGAAATCTCAGATCAACCTTCAACTTCAGCAGTAGGTTTAGCAGCTCATTCTTCCCACATTGCATGGACTTCAGAGTGCCTTGTTATTATTTGTCTTATTAAGTGGCAACTGAAGTATTTACTTTCTTGTTCTTATTCTTTTATTTATTTTGAACAGACTTTATCATTGCAGATCAAAGTATATTCTAAGTTTCCTTCATTTTCCTCGTATGCCCTTGCTGATCAATTCACATCTTGTATGAGTTGGTCTATGTAGGATGCATGGATAGAGTTTGAAAATGAAGACATCGATCGTGCTATCGCATTGTCTCTTTTGGAAGAAGAGCAGAAAGGAAAAGAAATCTCGGGTGAGTAACTTGGCTATCAGATATTTTAAACACTATGTCTATGCTTTTGATATATCATCTCTGTTGTTTGTTGATTTTAAAATTGATATCATCATTTTTATGGCTCTATGAGCAAGGGTTTCAATTTAAACAAAACTCTGGTTGGGTTAGTATTTAAAAAGTACCCTGCAGCTCAATGAAAGGTTGGGGATGACTTCTGGCTCAAATGGCTATGGTTGTGACTCTTTATTTTGATTTCATTGATATCTTATCTGAACCTTAATGAAGAGTGAGGGATTTAATGATGGGCATGTGTTCATCAATGACGATTTTGTGTGTTTCGTTGTTCCTTTTAATTTATTAGCAAGTCTGTTTGTCTAGTATGTATCTTTCCGTGGTTCAGATATCTGGTAACGCTCTCAACACAATCCAGATTATGCTATTTCATACTCTAATCTACCTAGTATGCATTTTATGTAAAGATACTGCAAACATTATTTTTCCTCTAATATTGCGATACAAAATGAAACTTGGAAAAATTGAGAGGATGGAGTAGAAGTGCATGTTTGTTCACCTAGATTGATCAATACAGACCAAAAGATGGGGTGCAGAGTGCAGAGGTTAAAGCGTGTTCAATGTCTGTGTTTTTCGTAATGTTTTCTTTTTCAAATTTATTCAAAAGCTAATATGAAGATATCAGATTCTATAGAGCACGAATCTCAACTTAAGGAAGATGAACAACTTGCAAGAGCTCTCCAAGAAAGTTTGAACAATTCCTCTCCGAATTTGCCTCAATCTCCACCACGATATGGAATAGGAAATGGAAACAAGAATCATGCTTCTCTTGAGCCTCCTCCACAATTTGGATATGGCCATGGAAATTTGTACCAGCCGATTCCTGTTCCCTTTCCAAATGGGTACAGGTACAGCCTTATTTTATTTTATTTTTGTAAGTACTTTTGTTTGAAATTTCAGTTCAATTTCTTTTGATGGTTTTTGTTTGTGTGTGTGGGGCTATGTTGACTCTGTGTTCATGTGGTGGAAGGTGAGGTTTCATGAATTTATGGTTGCATTAGTGGCAGACTGCAGTGTCTGTTTTGTTGTTCTGGTGCCAATGTATCACTGCAGTCTTCAAATTTTTGTTTTGCCATGCCTTTGTCTGAATGTATTTGGTGGTTTTCAAAACTTGATATCATCGGTAGTTATTATAAAGTTATTTTCTAACCTTTTCTCCTCTCCTCCTCCCCCCTTTGTCAGGATTTGTGCTGGTTGCCATACTGAGATTGGCTTTGGGCGTTTCCTGAGTTGCATGAGTGCACTTTGGCATCCTGAATGTTTTAAATGCCATGCTTGTCATTTACCAATTTCAGGTTATGAGGTATAAGAGTCGCATGTTATAACAAAGAAGCCTATGCCTATTTTTTCTTTTACAGGAAAGGAGGCTAAATTGTTTCCTGTCTTATTCTGTTATTTATTCTCTCCTGCAGTTCTCCATGTCTGGTGGTTACCCCTATCACAAATCTTGTTACAAAGAGCAGTATCATCCAAAGTGTGGTGTATGCAAACAGTTTGTGAGTGTACAACGGATTTATAGCTCTTATTTGTTCTGTATTTGATATGCGTAACAAGATACTCTACTTTGTGGTTCATCCCTGTCCTGTTAAAATAATCATGCGTACATATATGGAGTGTACATACAAGCATATATACACTTTATTCATGGTATTCGCTGGTGACTTCTGCACCTATATGCTTAAATTACCATTAAAGTGTGCGTGCCATATTTTTTCAATTTTCAGTACCTGGGAATCTTATATGAATAATAATCACTGCTATACAAATACATTTGTTATACTTCATTTTTGATCTTGAATACCTGTTGCTCAGTCTTTACTTCTTGATTGTGGAGAGTTGTACATTGAAATTTCATCAAACTAGTATACAGGTATGTAGATATAATTTTTTTGCTTCATCATGGTTTTGTTATTTTGTAAAAAGTTGTTCCTTTGGGATTATCCCCATGTAGCTGTGACGGAAAGAATTAGCTAATTGGTGTCTCAAAACTTCCCTAATACAATCTCTTTTAGACTGACGGGAAAGTTGCTGCATATGTTCCATAAATTAATAAATAACAGTGACATGATGTAAGGCAAAATGGTTGTGCAATTGTGTGGGCATATGCTGTGATATATGTATGGACTTGCCTTTGAAGGTGCATTATGTGCAAAGTCTCATTTGTTGGAAATACTGAGTGAGGAATTATCCTTCATGACTCTAGCAGTGCCTTCTGGTCAAATGCATAGCATGTTTATCTTCTGTTGATCATTGATTTGGCTTTCCAAAGAATCACTAAAATGAACTATGAGGTACAGCAGAATGCTTGTTCTTTAGTAGGTATCAGAAGATGGATCTATGCAGGATTCATCTGGATGTTGCTCTTAAGAAAGGGCTCATTAACTAGTATATCAGGGATGCCCTGTTACTCTTTTATACCTCTGTATTTGTATAAGATTCTTGAGTATGATACCGTTGGAAATAAAGTAATGGGTGTTTCATTTGGAATGATGAATTTTGGATGCCTATTGGAGCATGCTTACACTGCTGTAGTTTGGCGGTGACTCTTGGGATCAACTTCTGTGACTTGAATATTTTTCCTGAGGACTATACAGGGGCAGGCACCTATTCATCTGTATATTCCGATTTGCTAATGTGTATGAAAATTATATTTACTTTGAATTTCAGGGGGATGGCATTGGTGTTTCAGTCTTAATTTTCTTGCTGTTAAATTCTAGCAAAACTCTTCCCTGAGACTGTCTGACCTGGTTTTTACTGAAGCATTCTTATTATATATTTGGTGTCTTGGCTTTTCTTATGTTATTGTGACTTTTTTAATCAAGTTGATTGCATTTCTTTGGCACCAATTAGCGATCATTGCAATAAGAGATTTTTTCTATTTTTTTTCCATTACAAGGGTATGTAGTAATTTCTTGCTGCTGTGCTGTTTTATGTGTTTATGTCGCAGATTCCAACAAATGTGGCTGGTCTTATTGAGTATAGAGCACATCCATTCTGGGATCAAAAGTATTGTCCACTCCATGAATTTGATAGAACTCCTAGGTGTTGTAGTTGTGAGCGAATGGAGGTCAGTCCACTTGCTCTGGAAATAATTGCTTTGCTTATAAGATCCTTTTGATGAATAAATTATGTTTCCTATACTGCCATTCTATTCAAAGGCGATTTGATCATGTCAATTATTTTACTCGCTTATGCAGCCACAGGACACAAGATATGTTCCGCTTGAAGATGGCCGGAAATTATGCCTAGAATGTCTGGACTCAGCAATAATGGATACCACTCAGTGTCAACCGCTCTACCTTGATATTCAGGAATTCTATGAAGGCTTAAATATGAGAGTGGAACAACAAGTTCCGCTGCTCCTTGTGGAGAGACAGGCTCTGAATGAAGCAATGGAGGGAGAAAGACTTGTAAAGACTAAGACATTTAGCTGTCGTCTCTCTTTTTTGCCACTTGATGATCTATATGAAAGAATAACGAACTATTTCATCTTTGTAACTTTTTCATAATCAGGGCCATCATCATATGCCTGAGACTAGAGGACTTTGTCTCTCTGAAGAGCAAACTATCACCACGGTGAGTCATTTTTTCTCTCTCTTTCCCTTGCGCCTTGTGTTGGACAGTGATGTTTTTTTTGGGGGGGGGGCACTGCGGTTAAGATGTTATTTTACCTGTTTGTGATCTTATGTGTAATGGTAGCTTATAAATTGACAGGTAAGGTTTGGCCAAGGACGTCGCAATAAAGATATGATAACGGAACCATATAAGCTGACACGTCGTTGTGAGGTTACTGCAATCCTTATCATCTATGGCCTTCCTAGGTACACATTTATCTTTTACCTTACACCCTTGCTGGAGGAAAAGATAATTTTTTCACTTCACTTAGATTTTGGTGAGGGCTGATGTTTGCTATGGAATTGTTAAGATCATTAGTGGAATTGACACCTAAGTAACAAAATAGTTTCCTTGCAAGGTTTGAATAAGTCGTTGAAGGAGCAAACAAATTATCTGAATGATTAACTTGAATATAATCACTTGAGTTAGAGACCATTATTCGATGCAGTGGATAGTGCACACTAAATAGTCATAAGCTTTGTGATCTCAACATAGAACATCTTCTAGTGTCCTACCATTTATCAAGGAAGCACGGACACATCCATATTAAACTTAAGCTTATTGCCTACACAAGCTTGCCACCTTTTAGCCTAAGGGTCTATTGAAGGAGCACTTCCTTCGGCTTGAAGTGTCTGTTTGATAACCCATATCTAATCTAATTTGATCTAAAATAATAATGAATCTGAAGTAATAATAATGTTTGGTAGGCACATCTCATTTATGTATGATATAATAATGGGGTTTAGTAACGTATTAGATCTGAAATTAATTGATATGTATTGACAATTTTGGACATGTGAATTTTATAATTATGATTAATATTATTTTTAATAATTACTCCCTTTATTTCTAAAAAAAATCCTCGTGAATTTTGAGTTCAAACTTTAATCATTTATTTCGCTCAAATTATAATACATTATGATATGAAAATATAAGTATTATATCCAAATTAAATAATACTTCCATAATTTTATATTTTTTATAATTTTTAAGAATATATATTAAAAGATAGTACTAATCAAAGTTTAACCTTCACATACGTGCAGACTTTCTTTTAGAAATGAAGTGAGTATTAATTAACAATGTCATTATTAATTATTTATTTATAATTTTAATTAATGTTATTTTTTATTATTATTTAAGTACAACTAAAACTAATAATATTTCTATTAATTATAATTAATAATGATAACTAATGATATTCTTATTAATTTTTTCGTTATAATTATAATTAATGTTTTTTATGATTATCATTAATATTAATCTTATAACCAATTTATATATTATTGAAGTTAATATTACTTATATTGATTAATTAATTATTATTATGGTTAATAGTATTTTTATTACTTATTAATTCATAGTTATAATACATCTATCCTTGTTAATTTGCTATTTTAGATTATAATTAATTATTTTTATACTAATTAATTAATTATAATTACAATTAATATTATTTTTCATAATTATTAATTTATCATTACAATTAATATGATGTTTTTATTATATAATTATTATTAAGACTAATAATATTTTTATGAATTATAACTAATAATAATATTATTAATTAAACTATTTATAGTTATGATTATTGGTACTCTTATAACAATTTAGATGTCGTTAAAAATAGTATTATTTATATTGATTAATTATTTATAATTATGATTAATGGTAATCTTATAAACAATTTATGTTTCGTTAAAATTAATATTATTTATATTGATTAATTATTTATAATGATGATTAATGGTAATAGTATAGAAGTAGTTGGGGGTGAGTGTTAATTAATTAGCAAGCAATAAAACCGTGGTTGCGATTGCGGTTGCGGTATCAAGTGTCAAGGATGATATTTTACATGTTAGAATTGTTGTGACATGATTTTTTTTTTACAACAAATATTTGTAAATATCGGCAAAGCTCTGTCGATAACTAATATATGTGAAATTCTAAAACCGTCGCGTATCGCCTATTTCGCATATTGGCAGACTCAAAATTCGATAAATATCGGCCAATATTATGTATTGAGGTTGATATTTTATTATATGTTAATAAGTGTATAATGGTAATAGTAATTATAGGATAGATATTTAGTATAAAATAGTGAAATCTATTCAAGTATTAATATTATCACAGATATTATATATAATGAAGTTTTGAAAATAATATTTAAAACAAACGGTCTGAAGTTCGTCCGAATCAATAACATAGATAATGAGATTGCTTCCAAACAAATACGAAGTTCATGGAATTTCTCCAAGAGTTTGCTAGGTCCCTTACCTAAGCTTGCTTGTCCCTCCCTTCTTCTTATGAATTACCTTATTTCGAACTAAAAATTGACAACAATAAAAACAGTACAATTAATAATAATAATTATTATTATTATAATAGGTGTGATAACTATAGCAATGAAGTAATTAAAAAATTATTGATTATGACAATAATAATTGTAAAATAATCATGGCAAATTAAGTTTTATAAATCGCATTAGATCAAGAAGAAAACAAACCCCTATTGTTCCATTGCCCGATATTAATCAAAGAGTAAGGAGAATTCAAGATAACCTGTTCCATCACTAATAACACATTGATACACACTCTTAAAAAAGTTCATCATCTCTCAAGCTTCCATATGGACCATACCTTGACCGACATTAAGAAGAAAAAATAGAGCATGGCCATATGACTTATCTGCAACTTAACATCTACAACAACCGGAGTGCATCATGAAAACAACTGAGCTACTTTTTAGAGGAATGATGAGAGTTAAAGAAACATCCATCATTTGGGAATGAAAGATGAGCATGACCCCAACAAAGACTCCTCCTAACTTTGAGACTAAGTCATAGTCAGTCCTAACCAAAATCCTCCCAGCTGCTTCAAAATGCCAAGTCGGTGGATAAATTTACGTTCCAATCATGACTTGTTTTTTAAAGGCTCGATACTCAGAGCCTTAAGACTCAACTATGAGCCTTTCATGAGCTGTAAGTTTTATTTATATATATGTAAATTTTTTTAGCCTAATATTGTCATCTCAGAAATATTTAGCATATAATTTTTTTGTTATTTTTAAGGGACGTGAGGTCTAGATATTATTTAGTATAGGATCTTGTTAGATCTTGAAGAATATTTAATTCTTAATAAGGGCTTATCCCGTAGTTTGTATCATGTATAAATAAAGGCTATGACCTCAATAATGAATAAGCTGGAAATTTGTCGAGAAGACCTAATATCCGAGCCACCCCTTTATTCCTTCTCCTCACCTGTGCCAGCCTCCTCACCCTCCCTGGTGCTGTCACCATGTCGTCCACCACAAAGACAGCCATGCGCCACCCCTTGCACCACGCTCAGTTATAAATCACTTTAATTTCGCAATTGCCATGGGTTACAATAGATGGCTCAGGCACAATAATCCTAACAAGAATAAGGAGCCCTGGACCTCTCAATCGACAGGTCATGTGAGTCAGAGCCGCAAGACCATGCCCTAGCTAGATGACCCTAACGTGTTCCTGTTTCCCACTTCAAGAATCGATTCTGCAACCTTTACATCTTGCTCCAAAGGTCATAGATGGGTAAAAGGGTAATCGGTAATTGCAAACACGGATCTCCAAGGATCTTAACACTCGTTCTGTTGTTGATTCCATATACTGTTAACTTCTTTGTAGCTTTGAGAAAATATTTTCTCCTGAAAACACCCACTTTTAAGTAGATGAACCATCAAATGAGATAGATCAGCTTCCATCCTTGTTTAGCCATCATGATCCCTGGCTTGATTGAAATGGACCTGCCCTCCCAAGGACTTGGGATTGACAACTGCCATAGGCCTCCCCAAGAATATGAAATTTGTTTATGTTAGCTCTCAACTTAGAAGAAACCTTTCATAGCTTAAAATGTTTATATCATAGCCCTAACCACTTGAAGAACCATCTATACTGTCCTCAACAAAGAATGGACCCTGTTGCCATTCTTTGACTTTCTTCCATAAACTGTCCACTATAACCACTGTAGGGAGACCCAAATAGCTATTATTATATTGTACTCATGTTGGAGCTAAAACATGCAAAATTGCCTGTTGAAGCCTCTCCTCGACGTTGGTGCTAAATGTGATTGTTGATTTCTCCATATTAACGCACTGACTCGAGGATCTCTCGTAAATTGCAAAATATTCTTAGCCCCATACTCCCTCTGTGCTCAAGCAAATCATGATGAATCATTCCCAAAGAATGAGTGACTATCTCTTGGGTCCTAGACCAAGCAAGCAAAACTTTGGATTCCATCATTCTCTTCATGGACAGCTAATTGGCAAACAACAATAGGTAATAGAGAGCAATCTTATCAGAGATCAGCTGTAACCATACTCGTTGCCTAACCATTCAGGTAGAAAAATAAATTGGCCTAAGGAGTAAACTTGCACACCAGTGCCCAACCATTTACTAACTGCAATAATGAAGCGCCACTCTACTTTGTTGTCTGTCTTGGACATTTTCAACTGTAGTGCCATTAACTTCATAATATCATTCGAACAGTATGAAGGGCGTGCAAAACTCAAAAGCAACAATAATGTTGTTCGAAATCATCCTACCTTTGCCAAAAGCACTTCGTTGGCAAGGGATGAATCGTGAGAGGATAAATTTTAACAGTAGCTATGTCTTTGTCAGAATTTCTGCACTAGGTTACAAAGGCTGGAAAACCGGTAGTCAGAAATCTTTGGGAAGGACTTCCTAGGAACGGGCACTAACTTTATCACCGATCACCTCAATAGGCTAATCATTGCCTCGTAAATAGGCTTTAGAGATACTTTGTTCCACCACTGCCATGCTCTGACAGAACATGATAACCATCTGGACTTAATGCCTTGCAAGGCCCCATACTCCTCAACACAAAGCATTCTGCACCTCCCCAAATGGTATTTTCCAAGTTCAGACAGTCATCCCATAGGGGTGAAGCTGTATCTGTCTTTTACTATAAAGAATTCATCTTCGTAGGGCTCTTTCTGCGAAATATCACTGTGCAAAATTCTTCTAGCATATCGCTGAAATACTCCTTTTGCTCCCCATCACTGTATTACAAACAATCAAATGGAGTAGTTCTTCCTGCTGAAAGCCTTGGGATGAAAGAACTTGGTGTTTCGATCTTCGTCTACTAGCCAATAAACTGCAAGACAGTTCCTTCATTATGCCTACTCTCTTTGCAAAAGTCCTTGCTGTTTTTCAGTAATTCAGACCCTTTGATAGTGGTTTTGGTTGCACTAAAAATGTGTGCGACCCTGCCTTGTTGAAGAAAGATCAGTCGATCAGAATACTTATTCTGTATTTCATAGCTTGCTTAAGTTTTACATATTGGCTAAAGAACACCTAGGAGGCGGTAGGACAATGTTATTGATATATATCCTGCCAATCACAAGGCTCCTGTTTTAACCTTTTTTGGAGCTACTGATTTCTACTTAAAAGAAGCAATGGACAAAAAATAATCACAAGCCATGTATTCGGTTCAAGCAGATGGTAGATATTTGTTCATGATTGCTACATTGCTACTGCCCAATTCTGCTCAAAATCTAATGTCTGACCATATTTCTGCTTTCAGGTTGCTGACCGGGTCCATCCTAGCACATGAGATGATGCATGCTTGGCTTAGACTTGAAGGTGCTTTATTCCTATGATAATCCCAAGCCTTAGCTTGTAATGATATCTATAGAATATGAAGCATTCTAATCTACGCATGTAGCCTAAGACCCGCTTCTTCATATGGATGATTCATGGAGTATTTGGCATGTTCTCTTGGTCTGATTTTCGCTAATCTGATTTGAATTATGTTTTCAATAATTTATTATTACTATTTTACTATTATTATTACCATAATTATCATTTTCCTAATTAGTATTGTTACTACTGTTATCGTTACTATTATTATTATAGTAGTTATCATTAATTATATATATTTTTTATTATTAAAATTTTGCTGATCTGAGTAATAATTGATGATCTGAATCTTATGCTTGATCTGATAAGTCTTAGTAGAGCAAACCTTTAATAAATGGTTGATTGTTTGCTATCATGATTGTGGCCTGAAGACCTATACGACTGGAGATTTTTAATTTCATAAGGCGAAGGCCTGAAGGGTTTTGAACATGTAAAGGAACTTTTTCATATTCCGGCCGCGTCTGTCCTTGAGACCTGCAGGCTCGGAGAATTCATAATTTCACCTCCTGTCCATTTTCACATCCTTTCTCCTTTTGCAGGTTTTCGAATGCTTAATCCACAAATTGAGGAAGGCATCTGTCAGGTACTGGCTTACATGTGGTTAGAATCTGAGCTGAAGTGTGGATTAACTGCATCCTCGTCGTCTTCAAGATCATCGAGGAGAGGCCCAAGATCACCATTTGAAACCAATCTTGGCAAATTCTTTAAAAATCAGATAGAATCTGATATTTCACCTGTTTATGGAGATGGATATAGAGCTGCCAACCAGGCAGTACTTAAATATGGTCTTAAGAGAACACTAGACCACATACGAGTTACAGGAAACCTGCCTTATTGATTATTTTTTGTCCATTGCCTCCGCATTGTTGAAGCAGTTTTACGCATCTTAGGTGGACAGCTTTTCAGCCTCAGCATTTTTAGGAACCTGAGGTTGGAGCAAGTGTTTTGGTTTATGTACATTATTTCCTGTAAACTGCCATTCTTAGTGTGTTGGGGTTTCTGCTCCATTATATATGCGTTCTATATAGGAAAATATTTGGTATTCAGCGGATAAGTATATTTCTTCATCATTATAATCTTTTTACATTAATTTAAGCTGTTAATATGAATGGAGCCTTAAATGAACTGTGCCAAATCGCAAGCTCACATGATTTTACTCATTATTGGCTCTAGCTAATTTCAAGCTTCATTTTCAGGATAGTTCATTTGTTAACTTTTGAAATGTTTGTAGGCTCATTTAGATGTTAATTTAAATACTTGTTGAAGGCTTGTAAAGTGTCGTGTTATTATAATAATATATCTGTTTTTATGTTACCAACATCAAAAGACTAATTTACTATTTATAAATTAATTTAGAATAATTGAATAAAAATAATTAAGGAGGTAAGCTTTCTTATACTAGTCTTGGATCCAATAGAGTACGTTGTACATAAAAGTGTTGGCTTAATAATTGAACTCGAAATTGAAAGAACTGAATCATCTAGACTTTAGTTTTATTGTTCAAGTTGGTTTGCTGACTAATTAAAGCTTAGCTTGAACGTTTGCCATGTTTTTCATCAGAGGGTATCGGATTAGGTTATTTCTTTTCTAGTTCTATCAAACTTCAATTCAACTTCCATGTATTATAGGAGCAGTTGATCTGAGTCACAACAATTAAGTAGAAATATAGCTTGGGTATGTTCTCTTCAACTTATTTTTAACTTATCAAATCACATCAGTAAGATTATAACTAAATCTCAGGGAAAAAATAGCTATCATCATAACAATAATAAAAATAAATGAATTTATTTGAGTATATTAAGATAAAATAAGATCAATTAAAAATAAATAATGAAAACATGGCTTGACCAAGGATCTATTCAGATGATGGACAAATGAATGTTCTCACCTTATTTTGACATCTTCCATCAAGGAAGTTTTTAGCCATTGATGTATGTGCTAATGGGTATGCAATCCACCTATACATGGCTTTTCTAAAAGATTGACCGATAGGATTAATCTCATTTTAGTTTGTAGTTTCCAGGCATGACTTTGTTGGCATATGTAATACTCTAAAATATTGTAATCCTTATTCTCAAATGTTTAGCCTTTTATTCGAAACTTAACCCTTAAAACCTAACTTATTTATTTTGTTAACTCTTAATCCGCAAATACAAATAAATTATTAAATAAATTTATTCTAAGTTATTTTTATCTTTTTCCCTATTATTAAACCCATCTTAAACTGATAATTTTTTTTGATTTATTTTTTCTAATCGGTTATTCTAACCCCAGATAAATTAATTTTACCATAATCTTAAATTTAAACATATTTCTAATCTTAACCTCAAAATTTTCTTTCCTTTTTTCCTTTTTCCTTTTTTTCCCGCACCCAACCCAACCCCGTCTCCTTTCCCTTTCCCCCTTCTCCTTCGGGCCAAAGATCACTTTACCTCTACCCTCTTAGTCCTTCTCCCTTCCCTTTCCAACCATGCACATCCATGCCCCTTTGCCATGCCACACCAACTCCCCCTACACTCCAACTCCAACCCTAACCCCCCGCACCTCTACCACACTAACTCCCTACCCGCCCATGCCTAACCCAATCAGCTTCCTAAACCCCTCCCGACCTTGCATATACATACATACATACATAGAAGCACCCCTTCCCCTACCTTCTCCCTTATACCCTTCCCTTTCTCTTCTGCCCTGTCGAGAACCCATCACCTAAGCCCCCTTTCTTCCTCCTTTCCTGCTTTGTTTTTTCCATCACCGCCTAACACCACTGCCCAATCTTTCGTCTTCCTCTTTCTTGGCTGTGCCACCTTGCCCTTTCCTTGGAGCACCATTGTGCCTTCTACCAAGCACCACCCTTACAAGTGTGATGTACATGAGATCCAACTCGGGTCATGTTAGGAGGTGGTGTTCTAATTTGACTTACAACAACCGAAAAATCAAAGAGAAAAATAGGGAGAGATTTGAGAAAATAAATTTGATTCTTGGTAATTTATTGAATCAATAATTACAAGAACCACCTAAGGTATAAACTCTTAGGATAAATCTTGAAAGATTTTTACAAACTTCAAATTCTTACACTTGAGTTAGAAGGGAGGATTCTCGATTTTTAGATTGCATCCAAAAATAAGTTGTGTTCTTATTTCATTCTCTCCTTGGCACTTATAGATGAATTTCAGGATTAAAGTTATAACTTAGCCAACTAATATATGCGATTTGAGCTAAAACAAATGAAGAAATCTACATAATATACCAACCATGAGTTTCAGTCATGGTAGGGTATGTTTGTGCATATTTTCGAATACAAGGATCTTCCTAACACATGTCTCAATCATGTAGCTTCCACTTGATTCACACAGAAAGAGAAAAATATTATTTTAATCTAGTAAGAGACAAAAAGGAGTAAGGGATGCCTTCTAGTCTTCCTTGTTCTTCCCAAAAATCTGCACTGTTCTTCCCAAGTGCTGAAAAGGACTTGACATATAACTTGAGATGGACTTGTAGTTATTTTGTGTGGCTATTATGGGTGCAAAATGTGCTGCATTTTTGTGGCTTTTTTTGGAGCTAAAATAATCAAAGAAAATTTACTAAAAAAGGTGGGAAAAGTAGAGGAAAATGTGGTTAAAGGTGGCTCATTTTTTGGGTGTTATTTTTTGGGGGGGTGGTAAAAGGTTGACAAGGTTTGTATGGCTTGAATGGCTAGTTTTTTTAGGAGTGATTATTTTGTAAAAGTAATAAGATTTTTATAACTTTCAAACTTGAGAAAATTAATGATGAGATTGTGATCATCAAATAAGGATGATCCTGCATCATCCTCTCCCTCTTAAAGAGCAGCCTCCTTATCTTTAAATGGTTCATCATGAATGTAAGGAATTATATCTCCCACATTAAATGTGTTTGATATATCTCTCATTTCCTTTGGTAGATCTAATTTGTACGCTATGTCTCCAATATTTTCAATAACTTTGTATGGGCCATCACTTTTAGGCATGAGTTTGTTCTTCCATTTAGAAGAAAATCATTCCTTCCTAAGGTGAAGGCAAACCAGGTCATATGGCTCAATGCTCATACAAGTGTTTTCTCCGATGTTTGTTAGCTTTACTCCTATACATTTCATTAACCCTCTCAATTTTTGATATCACCTGCTCATGAAGCATCTTCATTGCCCTAGCCCTTTCTTGTGCCTCAAATTTGGTGTGGGTCTTGATGGGAAGGGGTAAGAGATCGATGGGAGTAGTAGGGTTCACCTCATATACTACTCCAAAGGAAGAGCTTCATGTAGCATAGGTTGGTGATCGATTGTAGGCAAACTCGACATGAGATAGTTTGGTGTCCCAATCCTTTAAAGATTTGTGAACCAAACTTTCGAGGAGTATGGTGAGGGTCCTATTAATTACCTTGGTTCTCCCATCGGTTTATGGATGATATGCGGTACTGAATTGGAGTTTGGTACCCACTAGCCTCCATAAGGTCTTTCAGAAATAAGTAAGGAACTTGGTATCCCTATCTGAGATAATAGAATTGGAAATACCATACAACCTAACTATCTCCTTGAAGAATAGATAAGTTATGTAAGAGGCGTCGTCCATCTTATGACAGGTAATTAAATGAGTTATCTTAGAGAACCGATCCACCACCACCATTATAACATCATTTTACCTCTTTGTCTTACACAATGCTACAATGAAGTTTATACTCACATGATCCTATGGTTGGTGTGGGATAGGTAAAGGAATATAAAGCCCTTGGTGGAAGTGAATCTTGGACTTTTGACAAGTGAAACACCTAGATATTACACTTTATACATCTTTCATCTCCCACAAGATTGGGCCAATAAAAATGCTCACTAAGTACATCCACAATATTATTGATGCTGAAGTGTCCAACTAATCATTCTCCATGCACTTCCCTTACAAGTAATCTGATGGAACATTTGGGAATGTAGAGCTTGTTTTTCTTGGAGAGGAACCCTTCTTGGATGACAAATGAGCCTCTCTTCTTGTCTTGATCCTTGAAATAGCAACCAAAGTCTTTGTCTTCCTTGTAGAGTTCCCAAATGCACCTTAACCCCAATACTCTCGCTTATAACAAAGAGAGCATACAATATCTCCTAGAAAGTGCATTTGCTACTACATTCATTTTACGGCCTTTTAGTTTGGCTACAAAGGAAAAGGATTATAAGAATTCTACCCATTTGGAATATCTTAGATTAAGCTTGTGTTGGTCGTTGATGTACTTCAATGACTCATGATTTGTGTGTAGCACAAACTGTTGGGGTCGCAAGTAGTGGCACCAATGATCTAGAGCTTTTACCAAAGCATAGAACTCCTTGTCATATGTGCTGTCATTCACCCTAGAGCCATTGAGCTTTTCACTAAAGAAGGTGATTGGTTTACCTTCTTGTGGTAAAACAACTCCAATGCCCACTCCACTAGCATCACACTCAACCTCAAATAATTTGTTGAAGTTTGTTAATATTAGGATAGGTTTTTCACTTAACTTTCCCTTAATCACCTCAAAGGCATCTTGTGCAGCCTGGGTCCACTTGAATTCACCTTTCTTGATGCATTTAATTATAAGGGCTAGTAGAATGCTAAAATCCCTAATAGGAGGAAGTGGGAAGCAAAACCATGAAAAGATCTCACTTGTGTAAGGCTTATAGGTGTGGGATATGTATTGATTGCTTCCACTTTGGATTCATCCATTGCTATGTTGTCCTTGAACACAAAAAAATCTAGAAAGGTAACTCTAGGTACAAAGAACTCACACTTTTCTAGCTTAGCATACAACTTGTGACCTCTGAGTGCTAGAAATAAAAGTTTGAGATGTTTTACATGTTCTTCTTCACTAGAGCTATACACAAGGATGTCGTTAAAGTAAACTAATACAAACTTGCTAATAAATGGCCTAAGTACCTCATTCATAAGTCTCACGCAGGTACTGGGGACATTTGACAAACCAAAGAGAATAATCGTTCACTCATACAACCCTTTCTTTATATTGAATGTAGTATTCCATCCATCACCATCTTTCATTCTTATTTGGTAGTAGCCACTCCTTAGTTCAATTTTGGAAAACAAGCGTGCACCATTTAGACAATCATGCATATCATCAAGTTTAGTTATAAGATAACTATCCATACACATTCTCATGGCACCATCTTTCTTTGGTACAAGCAAGGCAACCACAACACAAGGGATAAGGGACTCCCTTATTAAACCCTTAGATAATAACTCATTTACTTACCTTTGTTACTCCAATGCCTCCTTAGGGTTACACCTATAAACTGCCTTATTAGGGAGTATAATACCGATTACAAAATCAATTTGGTGCTCTATGCCTCCAATGGGGTGTAATACATGGGATAGGTGATTAGGGAATATATCATCAAACCCCTATAACAATGCCCTAACTCTTGGCTTAATACAAACATTTCCCTCATTATATTCTAACAATAACGATAAGTAGATTACCTTCCCTTTTACTATAGTCTTATCTAGACAATTTTCATCTATGAGTAGGGACTTTTTACAACTCATATCAGTATGACTAGGCCTAGTAACTAAAGGAGTGAATACAATCTTCTTCTTGGTAAACTTGAAGCAATAGGTGTTCTTCCTTCCATCATGTAGGACACTCTTATAAAATTGTCATGGCCTCCCTAAATGCAAATGACAAGAATCTATTGGAACTACATCACACACCACTTCATATTGATAGGTCTTGCTTATGGAAATTGGTACCTTCACTTGCTTGGTCATCTCCTCTATGTTACCATCATTAAGTCATTATAGCTTATATGGTTTGTCACATTTTATAGTATTAAGACCAAGCTTCTCTACCAAAGTTCAAGAAGCAACATTGACACAACTATCTCCATCCACAATAAGAGAACATATTTTTCCAAGTATGGTGACTTGATTTGAAAAATATTTTCTCTTTGGGACTCATCACATTCGACCTTTTTAGTGTGCAACACCCTCCTAATCATCAAGGATTCTCCCATATTCGGTGGTGCATACTCTTCCTCTCCATTTAAGGTAGAATCATCCTCCTCTTCCTCATTTTTTTCCTCTTGGTTGGCCTCCTCTAAATCCACCATGGTCATTACCCTCTTATTAGGACACTCATTTTGATAGTTCTCCAAACCTTTACATTTAAAACACCTAACATTCTTGGTTCGATTCTCAACCGCCACACTCTTACCCTTCACATATTTAGTCAAAGGTGTGGAATTGGTTTTGAATGGTGGAGGAACCTCTCTTGAGGTTCTAGCCCCCTTATTTGGACCTCCATACCTACCGAACCTCTTCTCCTTTCTATGTTTTTCTAACTTGATGGCTAAATGATAGAGCTCATATAAGATGTAAAACCTATGCATCTCCACCTTCCTAGATATGTCGTGTTTAAGACCACCAAGGAATTGAGACATGGTATACCCTTCTCTATCATCCAAACTGAGCCTTATAGCGATTTTTTCAAACTCCTTAATGTACTCCTCTACACTCAATGACCCTTACTTTAAAGAGGACATATTATTGTACAAGTCTTAAGTGAAAGAAGGAGAAAGGAATCTCTCTGTCATAAACTTCTTCATTTTTAACCAAGATTTAACTTTTGATTTTTCTTTTTCTCTCCTCTTATGAACCAAGTTCTCCCAGTATAATGAGGCATGGCCTTTAAGCTTAAGAACCTCCACCTTAAAGGCTTTGGTGTCAGAATAGCCCTTATCCTCAAACAATCTACTACACCTCAACTCCCACTCTAAAAATTCTTCAAAATTGTGATTGCCTTCAAACTCTAGGATCTAGACCCTAAAATCATGAAAATTCTCTCCTCTTTTTTTTCCCCTCATCCTTAGATCCAAAGAAGAATCACTGGAGGATGAATCTTCTCGATCTTCACTACCAACATGCTCACCATCCCCATAGAGGTCTTGAATTAGGGGTGTGTTTTTGTGTGTGTCTTGGGTCATATTGGGGATTATGGTTTCCAAAATATCAAGCAATCTTCTCATATTATTTTGAAGAGACTCAATAGCTCCATCCTTCCTTAAATTATTTGTCTCCTTAAGGCTCAACCCTATTGGTAAAGGGAGGTCTCTCATTGAATACAAAAGAAAATTTTGGAAGGTTAAAAGCAATATGATTTTGGTTAAGGGTAGGGAAAAAATGGGTTGGGGCTCGAATACAATGGGGTTTTTGGTTCAGAATTTGTGTGTGTGTGTGTGTGTGTTTGGTTTCGAAAATGATGATGGAAGATAAAAACAAGACCTAAATTGCTGCAACCTAAGCTTTGATAGCAAGTTGATGTATATGAGATCCAACTTGGGTCATGTTAGGAGGCGGTGTTCTAATTTGATTGAGAACAATCGAAAATCAAAGAGAAGAATGGGGAGAGATTTGAGGAAATAAATTTGAATCTTGGTAACTCATTGAATCAATACTTATAAAAACCACCTAAGGTATAAACTCTTAAGATAAATCTTGGAAGATTTTTACAAACTTTAAACTCTTACACTTGAGTTAGAAAGGAGGATTCTTGATTTTTAGAGAGGATATGTTACATCCAAAAACAAGTTGTGTTCTATTTCATTCTCTCCTTGGCATTTATTGATGAAGTGTATGATTAAAGGTTACAACTTAGCCAACTAATACATGCGATTTGAGCTAAAACAAATGAAGAAATCTACCTAATATACTAACCGTGAGTTTTAGTCATGGTAAGGTATGTTTGTGCAGATTTTCAAATACAAGGATCTTCCTAGCACATGTCTAAATTATGTAGATGCCAATTGACTCACAATGAAAGATAAAAATACTATTTTAAACTTTTAAGAGACAAAAAGGAGTAAGGGATACCTTCTAGTCTTCCTTGTTCTTCCTAAAAATCGATATTGTTCTTTCCAAGTGCTGAAAAAAACTTGACATATAACTTGAGAGGGAATTGTGATTGTTTTGTGTGGCTATTATGGGTGCATAATGGGATGCTTTTTATGGATTTTTTTGGAGCTAAATTAATATAAGAAAATAGACTAAAAAGGGTGGGAAAAGTAGAGGAAAAAAGTGGCTAAAGGTGGCTCATTTATTGGGTGTTTTTTTTTGTGGTAAAATGTTGACATGGTTTGCATGGCTAATTTTTTTTAGGAGTGATTAATTTTTCCAATCAAGGAGAGTTTTGTGACTCTCAAATTTAGAAAAATTAATGACGAGAATGTGATCGTCAAGTGAGGATGCTCTTGCATCAATGAGCCACCCACCTTTTTCAATTAATTTTCCCTCCCCTCCCTTTCTTTAGTTTCCCTTGGTTAATTTTTTATAAGTCTAGTTTTATTTTATTTTCTGCTTCTAGGTGATATCCCAATGATATTGGAGGAGGAGTCGTATGTCTTACATGCTTAGAGACTAAAGACGCTTTAATAATAATTACATGTCATAGCTAGGCCTTTTATGTGCAATATGTGTATTTGTATGTGATATCATGTTTATAATTATTATATGGATAGTTTTTTTATGATGGTGATGCATATTTTGTATCATATGATGTAAAAGTGAGAAAGATGTGAAAGCATATGTTTATGCATATTGTAGGTTGGCATGAGTCAAGATATGTGGAATCTATATATATATAAATAATTGTGGCTATATATTTTTATGAGGATATTATATATTTGAGGTTGAGAGGTCATTCATATTGAGACTCGTAAGGTTTTGTGGAAATATGGATATTTTAACTACCTTAAGGGTAATTTGGGTAATATGGGTTAAAAATAGAATTTTTGGTATTTAAATGTGATAATTTGTTTAAAATATGTTAATTATGTTATGTGGAATGTTGGGAGTAAATATGAATGGTTTAAGTTTAATAAATGAGAAAAGTGGCCTTAAGTGGAAATAGTAACCTTAGGTGTGAGATTATTATCACATATGTGAAATATTGAATTTTAACATTGATTTTTAGATATGTTGTTGATATTGGAATTTTAGGTAGGTATATTAAATTTTGTGGTTATATGAGTCTCTTGGGAAAAGTTATAATTTATTTGTGAAATTAAGATTTTGTGGAGAAAGTCGAATAATAATATTAAAGGTAGGTTATTATTGCATATATAAGATGTTAGATTGAAAATTTTATTTTTTTGGTATGTTCTCAATAATAATATTTTAAGGGTGGGTATGGAATTTGGTGATAAAATGATTACCATGGGAGAGGTTATGGTTAACTTATGAAAATTTGGATTTCTTAAGAGGGATTTCACCTTTTCCTTGGAAAATGTATCAACATTCATGTGGTTGTATTTTATGTGTTTCAAATGTTTATGTTAAGATGTATTTTGTGCCTTGCATACTTATATGTGTTTATGGGCAAGGATATGGAGATATACCATTATGAATACGATTATATGAGCCGAAGCTAAAGTGTTGTATGTTAGTTCCACCAAACGATAATAATGGCTTAAGTGTGTTTTTTCATAAGAGGTATTCTAGACTGCTCCATTGGTTTAAAAATAATGAGATTCCCAAGATCAACATAAATCATAATATGATATTAATATAAGCAATAATTAATAAGATATTGATCACTTAAAGTGAAATATTACATGAGTTAGGGCGGAGGTGCTGTGTTCGTTTCACCAAACGATAATAGTGGCTCAGGATCATTTTATCCTGAAAGGTGATTCATATCATTTCACCGGTTTTAATAATAGTGAGCATGTTACTCTAATATATTCTAGGTTCATTTTACTAGAAGATAATAGTGATTTATGTGTGTTTTTTCCCGAGAGGTGTTTCAATTCATTTCATTGGATTAAAAGTAATTGGGCCCCTGAATAAATATAAATATGGATTATGATTGTAGAGAATAATGGGCTTTTAGAATCAATATTATCTTATATCGTGTTATTGTGCTCGTTTATCCCTCTATATGACTATGTAACCTAGGTATGATTATATTACGTAGCATACTGATCATTCTTTTCATAGGTATTGCTTATTTTCATGAGTAAATCCACCTTGTTTTGCAAGTGATTAGTGCTTACTAATTTTAATGCACTTGTCTCTAGTGAGCGAATAACCAAATTGGTATGGGGTATGGTCATATAGATATCTCTATCTCTCTATGGACTCACTACTACAAAATAGGTTTACAACGGTGGCATATGTTGCTGTTGAAATTTCGAATGTCATCGCTATTGATATTTAGCGGCGACATGATATTACTATATGGTTGTCATTATAGGCTCGTGTGAGCTTTGACTAGGTATTTGATGCATGACATAACATCGTATTGGTTCATACAGGTAGTAGAGAAGTTTGGGGTTAATATTTGGGGTTTATGAGAAACATGGAATATGTTTTCTCACATTATTTTGATGTGTTTTTGGGTAAAAAGCCGACAGTAAGTAAATTAACATAGGGGGCACAAATCATGTTTTTCCTTTATTTTTGAAACATGTTGTTTGTCCTATAGTATTTTTATAGTATAAAAGATATATGAGAGAACCTTAGCCATCAAGTTATGCGACCCAATTTCTTCTTATTCTCCATAGAATTATCCATTGACTAGAGAATTATAAATTTGTTAATTGATTGATTGATTAATGTAATCATCTTGTAATTATACAAGAGCATGAATAAATATCTCTACTTTTCCCTCAATTGTTCTGTCTTGTGATTGAATCCTCAATTGTTTATAATCTTATTAATTTTGGTTTTTGGTTTGGACCCTTTTCAATCCACGGTGAAGGTCTTTTCAACTTTGACAATATGTTATTGCTCTAGCATATACAAAAATTATGATAGTATCATCGCTTTACCTGTCTATAGTCACAAAATGTTTTTAAAATTTTAATTTTTCTCAAAACATAGCATGTCATGGCTATAAAGAGCAATAGTAATGGCAAATTTTGAATTTTTAAAAATGCACAGAGCTACAATAACAAACTTTCAAAAAAATTATTTTTTTAACTGTATATGGAGAATACTTAAAATGTGAATAAAATTAAAATTATCTACCTAAAAATAGAATATATTATATTAATAAATATAGAAACATGATAGTTGTAAAAGTGTCCTAGCAAATATAAAAGCTATAAGAGTACAAAAATGAAAGTATCATCCAAAATTAAAGATATAAAATTCAAGTAGCATCCTCCATGTTTGAGTTATCTCCTTGGCAATCCTTCTGACTATTTTGAGATATAAATTCTTCCATTCTTTTTATAGCAGCTCCATATTGGATAATAACCTCATCTTATCTCTGAAGAGTAGACTCCAATTATTCAATTTGAGGATCAATAGGTGGTGTTGGCTACATTGGAAAGCTTGAAGTCGTATTTTCTGACCCTTTTGATTCTCAACCAATTCCTTTTCTAAGTCCTCAACAAGTACCAAGCACCTTTAAGGGTTGTTTGGGCATTTGATGGATCTGAAGGACCACAATCAGTGTTTCTTACTTCACTTTAGGACATATATATTATTTTCAAAGCTTTAACATCTCATTCTATATATAAAAAAATAAGTTAGATAATTTATAATAAAAATTAATAAATAACATATAAAAATGTATTAATAAATGTTATTATACTAACAGATTGTTCATTTGCTAAAAGAGTGACCCATTTTCCATCCCTTTGGTGCATCTCCTTGCAAGTTTTGATTTCACTTAAGACTTTTTTAGTTTGAGGGTTGACCTATAATATTTATTAAAAATAAATTAACATATCTATAAGACTATAATTAATAATTATAATTATAGTTTTCATACACCTTCTTATAATGATACATAGATATTAAAGTATAGTTGTGAAAGCTTGGATTTAATTGCTTCGCCCTATTAGATTTATTCACAATAGACCTAGCATGTATAAATATCACTTATATTAGTAAAAAAAATTATATAATAAAAAAATGTTAACTTACAATTACCGTAGTAACTTAACTTTGGGATCATTCCAGTACTCTATTAATCTTTTCCAATTACTTTTATTGATTTTAGTAAGCCTTTATGTTGGGTTGTTGTTGTAAAATTGCTTCAACTTACTCCTCCTATTCTAGTACGTATCCACCATCAACCTTTCCAAACCAACACTAACATAAGGTGAAAGTGAATATCACTTCCACCCTTTCAAATCTAAACATTCCTACATAAATTAATGAAAGGTAACAACACATTAATTAAATGCAGTATATGATATTTAAAATTAAAAGATTATACTCATTACCTCAGCTAAAGGGAGTATTCTATCTCTATCATGCTTTGAAAGAGATTGTAATGATTGATGATCAAAAGGAAATAACTTCTCAATATCATTACTAATAAATTGGGTGAATAGGAATGCTAAATCACCAATAAGTTGATGTGCCAACATGTTCAGCTAATTCGAGCTTGTATTTTCTACAACCGTTTTTGTCAAATTCTCATTTCATATCCAAACTTCTAGACTTTTGATAATTTACTTTAGGCCTTGTCGGAGACACTATGCAAAATATATAGCTTATTATTATTGATATGATCAAATTTTAATATATTGATTTAATATATAAAATTAAATGATATTAACTAACTCACAAGATGATGGAAATATGCTAGAGCAACGAGGAGGATCCTCCATCTCCATCGTGATATCCTGTCATAATGTATGGCATGAATAAAGATAATTATAACTAACAATAGTGGATTACGTGATATTTTAAATATTTAATGTGAACATAAACAAATAATTTAAGATAATTTAAAATAAATTCAATATGTAATAATTTAAGTTCATTAAAAAGTTAAAACAATAATATCAATACACACTAGTCAAAATTATAAATACTATCACTATCATTAATAGCTTGTTGTTCTTCAACACTATTCAAAAATTCTTCACGATCAAGTACATCATCAACCATGAAGTCACTCATCTCATTCATAGGGTCGTTATCTTCACTTCTCTCGAGTTCAACAACATCAACCTCATCACTGTTGCCACCAACATACCTAAATATTAAGTTTGAACTTGTCCATAAAAACATTCATTATCGATACTAGGGACAAATACACCACTGTTTTGTGTACTTCTGCTGAAATCCCTATTATGTGCTAAATATTCAACTCCATTAATCACGCAACTGCAATAAGTTAGCACCACATCATGTGGATGATTAGACAAGGAGAACAATTCACTAGTGCATTCGAGTGATCCCATCTCACATAGTTGGCACATTTGATAGTAAGATAAAATTTGTTTAAATTTTAATGATATAAAAAATTACCTTTGAGCTAAACCATTCCATAAACTCTTTCATATGAATTTCATGCAAATTAACATCACATTAGAAACTATCATTCAAATGTTCGCTATAAAAAATGATATTTTAATCATATGCAGCATTAATTAATAATGACATATATTAATATCATAAGCGGTTAATGATATACACTCACTCCAAGTATGTCTGTATCTTAGAGTAATTATTAAGAATGTACCAATGAATCTCATTCAACTTGTCAATTGACATCTTAATAAATTTTTTTGGCCGATGGGACAGACTTGAGATGGAATACAGACAACTAACACTCTTGCACAACAATATATTCATTTATTTCCTATAAGTTGAATCTTGTCTCAACTCCTTCAAAGTGCATAGAACAAAATGGCGCCGCTTCATTAACCACAAAACCTTCAACGATCGAACCTTCTAGTTGCACCTAATTAATGCACTCCTTCACCTCTTCCAATTCTCTCTTAATAGGATATATACACCTACCATGAACAACCCCCTCACTCTTGCTTCTTCAGGTAAATGCACTATAAGATGGACCAAAATGCTAAAGAAAGATGGAAGAAATATGCATGCCAACTTGCACAATAACACAATCACTTATTCTTCAGCTTTCTCTAGATCAGACAAATGAAGTGTCCTTACACATTTCTAAGTGAAGGAGTTACTCAAATCAATAAGGGTGTTGGCAATCCATCTATTTAGAATCAGACGAACACCAACTGTCAATAACCGTTGTGTTATAATATGATAGTCTTACAATTTCAATCCGATTAATTTGTTATCATTGTAAGTGATAGTCTTCCTCAAATTTCCTGCATAAAATCCAAAAATCTCACATCCTTTAAGAACCTCAAAAAGTCTTTCGGTCATTATACTCTGCAACAAGCTTCATCAATTTATCCCTCTCATAATCCAAATGCAATTCATGTTTGATATTTATATCGGCCAAATCACACCTTTAATTTATCAATGCCCTTTGATTCTACAATACCAAGTAATGTCCAAATCAAATTGCTAAAAACAATCTTTTCAATATGCATCTCATCCAAATTATGTTTCAGCAAATTCGAGGATCAATACACCAAATCATAAAAGATTCTCTTCTTTTTCCAATTCAATGCAACATCACCTTTGTTCCTCTTCAAAGTGTTAGGATGCTTCTCAAGGGTATCATTTATTACACGAATCAATTGCATCATTATATCACTAGCTGATAATTTCAGCCCTCGGCCTCTTCTTTCAAATTTACTACCAAAATTTTTACTTCTATGCATTGGATGATTGGTTGGAAGAAATCGACGATGACCAATATATCCTATCTTATCCCTTAACCTAACATAAGGGGTATTTTCATTACAATTAAGGCACGCTTTATAGCCTGCCCCACTCCAACTTGAGAGATAAGACTAAGTTGGAAAATCATTTATGGTCCACAATAATGTAACATGCATTCTAAATACTTTATTTTCAATTGCATATTTTGTGTTGACCCATAACACCCACAAATCTCTCAAATAATAACAAGAGGCCTTAGGAATGCATTTATGTACTTTGAAGGATCATGCTGACCAATAATCAACAAGGATAACATGAAGAATGGATATTTCATGCACCCCTATAGAGGCAAATTATATGTGGTCAAGATTATAGACCACATACTATAATTGTTACTCATGCCAAAAGGATTATAACTACATATTTCTAGCCTGAAACAAACATTATGTGGATCTGTATCAAATATCAGATGATTATTATCAAATTATTTCTATGTTTATCCATCAACTGGATGGCATTACACCCTCGAATCTTTGTATCACTCATTCATGTGTCTTATGTCTTATGTATACAAACACACAATATTTGTAGCCTCTATGTCAAAGGAAATTACCCAACACTTTATGAGGGACTTTCTTCCCAGTTGTTCCAAAATCAACACACTGATAAATATCATACACTAGACAACTTTCTCTATCAGCATTTTCTTTCCAATATAAGGCACACTCATACATATATACGTGAATGGAATTATACCCTAGACTAACTAATACATCATCTTCTTAGCATCATTATGTGATATGGGAAAGATATTTCTATCTGGAATAGATTCTTTCAAAAAAATTTAAAACCCATCAAATGACTTGTTACTCCACTTATGTAGCACTTTATGGTGCATCAACTTCACAAAAAAAATAATGAAGAGAAATTATTACACCAAGGATATAATTCTATCTTCATCTACTGAAATAACTATTCATGTAATACCCCATTTTTAGAAACTCTAATTATAACTGGTAAGTATGTGTATTAGTTATAATAATTATTTAAGGATATTTGATATTAAATATATTATTAATATATGTAATATTATTACGACTTATTAGTTACAAAATTTAATTATGATAAAATATGCTAGAGGGTGTATATTAAAATTTAAACCTAGGTTTGGGTCGTAACCGGTATTTGTTTCGTCAAATAAACCTATTTCAGTAAGTGGATAATTTTTACCCAAATATTTTACCCTAAATCTTTACCTAAATAATTTACCCCTAACCTATAATAAATTTACTAAACTAACCCACCCTTGCCGCAGCATTTACTACCGTTCCTACCCCTCAACAACACACAACACCACTATTACCCCTCCTCTCCTTCCCTGCAACTTCTGTCGGTTCCTCCCTCCTTGTTTCGTGAGTTTTGGTTAGTTTCCTTGCTACCTTATTTTAGTTGGTTAGTTTTTCTTGAGTTAGTTTAATTAATTTTGAGTTAATATTATTTTATATTAAATACTAGTATGTATTATTGGATATTAATTTATTAGGTAATATTTGAGATGGTTTTTGGTGCTTTTGTGTTAACTTAGATTTAGATAAATCCAATCACTCATAAGGCAGTAGAATTTATATGCGAGCATGCTATGATTGTTTAGACCTATAATCATGATAGGGTTTTATATTCTTCAAGCATTATGACACGCATAATAAAATGATAACATGTTATATAAATGATACACATGATTATTGAAAGCGAAGTATATGCATGAGTAATATATTGTATGGTTTACGTATGCATGTATAGGGTATTTCTAGGGTTGTATGCTCATCAAGTGAGGATGTAAATTCCATGATAAGTAATCCATGATTATCATTACATGGTATTTAAGATTGATATAAATAGCATAAAAATATATATGTCCGATTAGGGTTAGAATACGATAATTGTTTTTCGCATGTTCTAGGGTTAGAGATTTTTTCCTACATGTACCATGCTAATATTACCTTATTAAATGTCATATTATGCTTAATATATATATATAGGATGCATGGAATGTGTGACACGTGAAGAATGAATGATTAGGATTTTGAGGGTGCAACTCAATAAATGCATGAAAAGTGGAAAGTATAGTTAATCGCTAAATCGTAAAAATCACCGATGTGCTAAAATATTGTGAATAATTATCTTTTAGCCTTTTCATGACAAATTTATCATGATAATAATGTTTGGTAAGGAGTTGCATAAAAATGATGAAATTAGGGTTTTTAGGGCATTTTGGTCATTTTCAACCTGATGTACCTAATGTGAATAATTGGACATAGGATGGCCTTAGATTTTTTATAGATTAACCTTAGAATTGATTTTGACTTTGGCATAAACTGTGACCTTAGGGTTTATTTGAATAATTGAAAATAATAAAAAATGGTTGAGTATGGAAATGGAAATGATTGTACGGTATGAAATGTGTGTGATCACCTCATAAAATATTAATACTTAAAATATAAGATCTCGAGTTTGGGAATGGTTTCTCTCTAAGGTTAGCCACCCTAGAGATGAGGTGTTATCTCTTGTTTGAGTTGGCTCGCTAGTGTGCCTATGTGCCCCAGCAAGGCCATTATCTACTCTGTAGGTGGCCTACAGATCCTATAGGGGGTATCGATACTTAAGGATTAGGTGACTGAGGTTGGAGGACAATGTGTTGCCTATGTACATCAGTATGACCAGGCATACCGCTATGTCCCTAGGTTCTAGAGTACGGGTATTGTGTTACCTTCGTGCACCAATATGATCGGGTGTACCTTAGTGTAATCCCCCAAAATTTTAAAAAATATGAAATTTAATAAATAGCTTTTATATAGGATAAATTAGCTTTTAAAATTATTTAATTTAATTATTTTATGGATTTTTAAGTATATAAATTTGGATAGGAATATTTGATAAATTAAAATAAATATTTTGTTATTTTATCATACTCTTTTTATTTAAATAATTTTCCAAACCAATATTTTACTAAAATTATCCTTTTCAAACCCGTATATTTAATTATATTAAATTAAATTATTAAATAAATTTATTACCCAAAAATATTACATTCTATTATTTTATAAATTAAACTATTTTAATTTACCCCATTTTCCCTTTTCCTTTTTCACCTTTTCCTTTCTTTCTCATTTTTCCTCCTTTCTTTCTTTTTCCTTTTTCCTCCTTCGAGCCGCCCGCACCAGGCCTGTCTCCCCTTTTTCCCTACACTTGGGCCTCCGGCCCACTCCCTCCCTTCCTCTCCTCACCGTGCGTGTCGGCCCAGCCCCTGCCCTCCTCTTATTTTCCTTTCTTCCATAGCGACCAGGCCGGCCCAACTCTTCCTCCTTTCCCTGACCGACCTGGTGCTCCCCCCTTCCCTTTCTTTCTTCTTCTTCTTCTACACCCCATCCAATGCCCCCGACTCTTCATCATCATCATAACTGCTTGCCACCTCAAGCATGCCGACCACCGCCTGCAACCACCTGCCACCACCTGCCTATCCCTCTCTCCTGTCATTTTATTCCCATTCTCAGACCTGGCCAGCCCTGCAAACCACCCCTCAAGCCCTATTTTTTTTTCATCTTCGTATTCCCTCATTACCACCTTACCACCTCCTCTGCCACCCTACATGCTACCATCGGCCGACCAGCTGCCCCTATATTCTCCCTCTTCTTTTTCTTCTCCTCATCAGCCCCTTTCCTACCTCATTGTTCGAGCTCCTTACCTTCCTCGACCTCCTTCCTCTCACTTTCTTCTCCTTCCTTTTTCCTCCCTATTTTGGCTACGTCGCCTCCCTCAACCACTTCAACCGCCGCACCAACCCCCTGCACCACTCCCTGTCGCCCTCTACTCTAGTCTTGCACCACTACAATACCCCCCTCGAGCCCTTGTGGTCCCTTCTTCCCCCCCTCTTTTTTTCCATTCTTTTTCTCCCTTCCCGGCAAACTCCCTGCAACACCTCCGTCTTCTGTCGTCCCGCCGCCTCTACCGCCACCTGAAGCACCAAGCTGCTCCCTACAACCTCCTCTACCACCCCCACACTTCCTTTGTCCGAAAAATAACCTTTGCAGCCCCTCTCTTTTCCCTCCTTCTCAGCCCCCTCCACCTCGGCAGCCACCTTTGCCGCCTCCACCGCACTTGGCCGCCAACATGCTATCCCCGACCACCACCTATCCCCCTCTTCACTCCTGCACCCTTCCCTTGCCTCCAATCCTTCCCCACATGCCCTCTTTCCTAGCTCAAAAGCCTCAACCCGAAAAATGACCATCCCTCCCTTCTACCTCCCTACCTTTGACCCTTTTTTCCCAATTATAGCCTACATGTGGCTCATGCTACTTATGAAGCGTGAGTTCCACATTATTTTGGGAATTGTTTTGTTTAATTATTGAGGTATATTAATGGTTAAGTAAAGTATGTTATTAATTAAGTTTTTATAAAGTTTTATCCTTTTAATTTCTTACTTCTAATATAATAATTATTGATACTATTTTTAGGTATTAGTTTTGCTAATCAAAGCTTGAATCTTTAACGGGAATACCAGTAAGGTTCAATTTTGTGGAAATTAAGGTAATCGTTAAATCCCACTTAAATGCATGGATAAACGTATGTTAGAACATTAGGGTTTTTAATATGTTATTATGCTTGTTATATGTTTGTTAATATAATATATATACTTGCTTTTATTGATTAATAAAAAGGAAAGTATGCTAGTTCATGTGCTATGTGTGGAAATATTGCTTAAAGAAAGAGTTTGTCTATTAATGAAGGTGTTAAGTACTTATCCATGTTATATTATATTATTGTGACCATTTATGCATGAATAATATTATTGTGAGCCCTAGGGGTATTTTAGTAATATGTCTTGTGCAAGAATGTGGCCAAATATGTGTGGGTGTTAATAAGTATTATATTAAAATATAATAGTTGGTGGAGTTGGATATTGTGAATGGAGTATTAATATTGCTACTCTGTATAGTGATGTTAATTTAATAAAAGTGGTGTAATAAAGTGGCAAGATGGTAATTTTAGAAGAAAAGGGTAAAATGATAGTTTTATAAGTAAAAGGGTAAATTTATAATTTGTAAGAAAAAGGGGTATTATGGTGATTTTGGAGGTAAAGGGCAATGTAGTAATTTTATAAGTAAATGGTAAAATGGTAATTTTATAAGTAGAGGGTAATATGGTAATTTTATAAGTAAATGGCAAATGGTAATCTTATAAGTAAAGGGAAAATGGTAATTTTATAAGTAAAAGGGTATTATAGTAATATTGAAAGTAAGGGGTACAATGGTAATTTTGAAGGTAAAGGGTAAAATGGTAATCTTATAAGTAAAAGGGTACAATGGTAATTCTATAAATAAAAGGACATTATGGTAAATTTGGAAGTAAGGGGTAGAAGGGTAATTTTGTAAATAAAAGGATATTATGATAAATTTGAAAGTAAGTGGTAATTTGGTAATTATGATAATGGCGAAGAATAATTTGGTAATTAAATTATAATTATACAGAAGGGCAATTTGGTAATATAACTAATTAAAGAGTAAATTAGTAGTTATAATAATAGAGAAAGGGTAATTTGTTAATTGAACCAACTCAAGGGTAATTTGGTAATTTTAATAATAGAGAAGGGTAATTTGGTAATTATGATAATAGAGAAGGACAATTTGATAATTTAACCAACTAAAGGGTAATTTAGTAATTATGATAATAAAGAAGGGAAAATTGGTGATTTAGCCAACTCAAGGGCAAATTGGTAATTATGATAATGTAGAAGGGTAATTTGGTAATGTATCCAACTAAAAGGCAATTTAGTAATTATAATAAAGGAAAAGGTTAATTCGGTAATCTAACCAACCAAATGGGAATTATGATAAGTATAACAATTATGAAGGATGGTGGTGACCTAATAAGTGCGGGAGATAACTTGGTAACCCAAATCGAGTAGGGATGTGGCTAAGAACAACAATATGTGTATTATATGCCCCGTGTGCCATGTGTTATGCCATATTATGTACTTTATGCTTAATGGTTAATCATTTGTAACGCAACTTCGAGTGACGTATGCTTGTATGACTTCCCTATGGCATGTGGATGATGATTATATATGTTATGTGTACGATGTTATATGATGTGACCCTATAAGACATACATGCTAGGATGTTTAATAATATGACATAGGATGAAAGGATAAAAAGGAACAAAGGAGAAGTGAGTTGACTAAGGGGACACGATATTAACCTTAATATCTCATGATCCATGAAGGGAAAGATAGAAGGAGATTATGATCAAAATGAATGAGTGATGCAACTCTAGCATGGGAGGTTTCTAGGGTTTGCATAAGATAATCCTTATGTAAGAAAGGTGTTAGGATTTGAGTGGTCAACTAGGGTTTTACGGTCACATGAATGATTGGTGAGTAGAGTGATAGGATTTGGGTTGAATCTAAATGAGATGAGGTGTGGGACGATAAAAGAAAGGTTGGGCCACATAGGTTCGATTAGGGTTTTAAGGTAAAACCCTAGAGAGTGGTAGTGAGAGAATTTGAATGTCGTAAGGTGATGGGCTTCGATCCACAACCTTAGGAGTTGGATTTTCGTTATGAGTAAATGTAAGGGGGAATGGATGCCAGGGTGTGATAAGAGGCGGAAAGGTCTCAAGATATGGGATGGGCCCTCTCGGGAGGATAGAAGTAGAGGTCAGTGACATGCATGTGTAGGGTGAAATACTTTCGAATAAGATACGAATAAGGCACTAACAATTTAAAGTGGAAGATTATTGAGCCGGGCCCAGACTAATCCACCAGCATAATAGTGGCCAAGTGCCAAGGTGCCTTGGAGACCGATCCACTGGCATATAATAGTGGTTAGTTGCATTCTGCCCTATAAGTAATCGATCCGCCGGCTATAATAGTGGGGGATCTCGAGCTCAATAAGCCAAACCCTTAGTTTGTTAAGACACATAAAAGATACTAAGTATTTATAGTGGAACACCATGAGAGCCAGGGCCGGACCGATCCACTGACATAATAGTGGTCACGAGTGTTTTTACCTGGAGACTGATCCACCAGTATATAACAGTGGTTAGGTGCATTCTGCCCTATAAGTACCTGATCCACCGGCTATAATAGTGGGGTTCCCGCACTCTCATGGATATAAAATCTAAGAAATGATTGAATAATGATGGACTAATGGCTTAAGGCCTAGAAGTATTGATTATACATTATGACCTATGAATATCTTATTGACTTTTTAAGTATGTGGATGTGTGGATGTGAATATTATGTATACACCTATCATTATGTATGAATATAGTGTTGTATCATGTGTTACATTGCGGACCTATTTTTAAGTGTGTTTTTAAAAAGGTTATTCAGTACCATAGTACTGAAGGGTTCCATTTATGGGGGCCCTGCCTATTCAATGGGCAGTGTCCCTTGCAGGTCTTTGTTCAGGAGTTATTCAAGTGGGCAACAGGAAAGAGCGTAAGGATTATCCGAAATCCTTTAGGGTTAACCTATCTCCCTTTTGACTCCTGGTTTTAATGTAACTTGTATTCTTATAACCACTATCGGTGGATTATATTCTTGTAAATGGTTTACTATGCTACTCTGATTTAATTATTGTTTGAGTTCTTGTAAATTGTTTTTTACACTTTTAGCCTTAGCAATTGGTACAGGAACGATAGGAGTGAAGCAGTTTGGTACTAAGTGTGGCAGTAATTTCTCCAGAATTCATTGTCTTGTATTTTTCTTCCGCTGACTCTTTTAAATGAAACGAAAATTTCAAGTAGTAAATTTTGGGATTGTTACACTTAGTGTCCCTAGGTTGATTGTATCCCCTCGAGTAATATAAATAATAAAGGAATACTTGTTGTTAGCCTTGGTATGTATTGTTGGGTTCGGTAGTTGCCTCAATGTTTTATATCGGTTTTTGGTATATATTGGATTGATGGTTCGATATTTACCTCAATGCCCCTACTATGTTAATTGGAATTTATTTAATTAGTCAGTTTCGGCCATGGATTTTGATATGGTTATTGTGTACCTTGAAATGACGTGACTTGGTTGAGTATGGTTGATTGTTGAGCATGAGACTCTAATGGCATATATTTATATGTATGTATTGATCCATGATTTATGATATATTGTTATGGCACGTGCTTATGTTTAAGCATGTTTTGGATCATTGCGTGATTATGTGCAATATGGGTATGCTACATCTTGTAAGGTATTGTGATTTACTCAATATGAGGAAGTTGTACTGATATTACATTTGCAGATGACTATGTAAATGCCATAGAGTGGCATGAAGCCTATATGAGTGGCTAGGTTAAGTGGAGCCCTTGGGAAGAGATTTCATTCTTGGAATGGGCATATGGGTTTAAGAGTTAGGGTAAACCGGTGTTGTACCTACGGGTACTAGTTTTTTTTTGTATTTGTTTTCCTTTGAACTCTTATGTCCCTAGCCGTATTTTGATTATCTTTGTTCTATGGAAAATATTTATCCATAACCTTTATTTATGTAATCTCCCTTACTTTCGCTTATTTGTTTTTAGTTTGGTTGGTTTTAGCCTTAGCACTTGGTATAAGAAAGGTGAGGGAACCAAACTTATGCTAAGTGTGGCGATAACATCCATTGTCTTTGGTAATTAACGCTTCCGTAAAATAAAATTTTTAAGTACTAAAAATGGGGGGTGTTAAAATTCATAATATGTATCTCTAATATCTCCAAAGTCATCACAAATTTCCTTACTACTATCAACATCATTTGCATGTGGTTCATAACTACTATCTAACAAATTGTCTAACACATTTGCCATCTCATCTCTTCCTTCCTCCTCTACTTGCATCGACTCATCTTCATCATGAAATGTCCAATTGGCATACGTTGTACAAAACCTATTCCGTAATTCATGGGATTCCACCATCACGTCATTACCCCATATATAGTTGTAACATCTCACACAAGGATAATAAATCAATTCATCCGAGTCCACATTCCTTTTGGCCAATGTAAGAAACAACTAAAGCCCATCCAAGAGTGCGTCAAATTTACAATTTCGTAACATGATCTAACTCTTGTCGAATGACATCTTCTTTATTAAATTAAATTAACTTATAATATTAAGGTATATTATTATTTTTAAAATATACATAAAGAATAATAATCATGTATATTCTAAACACATGAATCTTAACTATCTTATCTTAAACTAACCATTTAACTTTTATCATTTTTTAAATCTTATAATAGTCATATTTATAAAGTGATATATAATGTTTCATTTTTATATTTTTATAATTTATTTTGCTTGTTAATTTTTATTATTAAAATTAACAACATAAATAAAGCTCCTAATTTTAACTACCATTAACTTAAACAAATCATTTAAAATTTGCCATTTAATAAATCTTAATATAGTCATATACATAATTTTATTTATCTTAAAGTATGCATGAAAATTTATATTAAAATTTTATTTAGAATCTTTTTCTAACTATCAACTCAAGTCCTTCAAAATCATTTACATAAATGTCTTTAATTCTTAACTATTTTTATTTTAAACTAACTATTTAATGTTAGCATTTTTTATCTTATAATATTCATAACTATTAATTTATATTAAAATTTTATGTAGAATATTTTATTATTAATATTTTTTATAATCTACGAAAGTCTTTAAAATTCACCAATATAACTATCTCTAAATCTTAACTATGTTTATCTTAAACTAATGATTTAATTTTATAATATTATTTATCGTATAATATTCATAACTATAAATGTATATTAAAAATTCATTTAGAATATTTTATTATTTCATTATTTGAAGTATCTATGTAAGTCTTTACAATTTACCTGTATAAATGTCTCTAAATCTTAAATATTTCTATTTCAAACTATCAATTTAAAGTTAGAATTTTATTTATCTTATAATATTTACAACTATAAATTTATATTGAAATTTCATTAAGTGTATTTGATTATTTATTTTTAATAAATTTGGACTCAAATACTTAAAATTTACTTACATAAATGTCTCTAAATCTTAATCTTTATATTTTTGATGAATACATATTTTTTTTTTATTTTGGTCATAATTTTTTTATATGAACTTGGATTTAGTTGATTAAAAATGATATGAAAAGATGAGAATTAAATTTATAACTTTTATTTCAGGAGGTTTTTTTCTAAATTGGAATAGATTATGGTTAAAAATTGAGATTAAAATTGTAGCTGAAAGTACTTTATATAATAAAAGTTGCGAGACATAAATTAATGTGTTAGTTCCTATTCTAGTTTTACCTTTTTAGTTGCGTTATTAGCAACAACAATTTATGTGGGCCACCAGCTACATTAACAGGAAATTAAATTAGTAACAAATAAAACAAAAGGAAAAGAGAGTATACACGTAGAGGTGACAATAGAGTCGGGTAGGTCTGGTTCGAGTAAGGTCGTTCCTAGATTGGATTATTTTGATTCATTTGTCTTTTGTGGGTCGGTTCTGGGTTGGGTCGTTGCAGTTTCAAATTATTTCAGGTTAATTTTTTGGGTCAAGTCGGGTTCAGGTTAAGCAAACTCAGGTTTGGGTCATTTCAGGTTAACGTGATTGGTAGGGTCGGGTTGGCTTTGGGTCATTTTCTGGGTAACTTGATTGAGTGATTTCAGGTCATTTTATATAATTTGACGGGTTTGTCCCATTGGATTCGAGTTATTTCAGGTTAACTTGATGAGTCGGATCATTTTGTATAATTTGACGTGTTGGATTTGAGTAGCTACGGGTTAACTTGATGGGTCGGGTCAGGTTGAGTCAAATTCGGGTTCAGGTAATCTTAATTCATACATATAACATAAGGTTAAAATTATGGAAGATGAAAATAAGTGAAATGAGCAAAAAAAGATGATATAAAGGTATTATTGTATATTTGAGTTGAATATTTAAATCTAAATTCTCATAATGAGTGAATCTAATGAAGTCTATGGTGTGTTTGATATACCGATTAACGATAAGGCCCTATTTTTCTTATCTTATATCCAAATCATATTATATTGGCATCAGTCAAATGACTTGGATTCAATAATAGGCTGGTACCTATACAGTTATAATAATAACATATTGGATTTTAATTTAGATAATATCAATACTTATAAGATCATATATGATTTGGTGGAATTAGAAAATTTAGATTCTAAAACCATGGTAAAATATTACAATATTACATTAAGAAAAAAAATCATACAGAAAGGTTTAATCTCACTTGAAATTTATTGAAGAATCTTGCTCCTAAAATCTAAACAATCTATAACTATATTCACAAATGGTAAGTATATGTATATTCATGTGTTAATAATACAACTATACATACTTATAAATATTTATCTAAATTCTCCTAATTTACACTTTTTTCACATAAATGAAATCATTATACTTCTATTTACCAAATTTTTAATAATAATAAATCAATTAGGATCTATTTCTGCATTTACGAATATAAAAGTAAGTTAAATTCGACACTGTTTAAAATTTAAATCAAGGTCTATCAACTATTTGTCTAATTTTTCTTTGGCAGTTTTTACATTTAATATATTAAGAATGATATATATTCTTCATACAGTGTAATATATCAATATAAGTGTATAATGTTAATAACTATATTATCTCACTTTTTTTTGTTTGTTGATCAATAAATTCTTTTCAATATGAGTCTAATGTATGATATCTATACTACTCCATACGACATACGAATATTTTAAAATAAATAAAAGTATTATAGTTCAAATATTTGATTACTTAAAAATATATAATTTTATAAAATAAAGGTGATCATAATATGACTATACAATGTATAATTATTATTTATTACATTGTAAATATCAGAGACAGTCATAATATTACTAGTACAAATAAATGAAATAAGAATATTAGATACACTTTATTTTTACAAGTAAATAATAAGGATATTTATAAATTTTAACAATAAAACAAATTGCATGATTCAATCCAACAATGAAATAGGTTAAAAAAACTAAAAAATAACCATAAATTTCAAAATGATAATTAAATGATCACCACATAGTTTAATAAAAATAATTATATTCAATGTTTTAACACAAAGATAAATATTATTTCTATTACAAAAAAAAACTTAGATGCTTCATAATCCGATACATATAAAGTTAAAATTATAGAAGATGAAAATGAGAGAAATGGGTAAAAAAAATGATATAAATATATTCTTGTATATTTGAATTGAATATTTAAATCTAAATTCTCACAATGAGTGAACCTAATGAAGTCTATGGTGTGTTTGATATACCGATTAACAATAAGGCCCTATTTTTTTTATCTTATATCCAAATGATATTAAATTGGCATCTGTCAGATGACTTAGAGTTAGATCTAATAATAGACTAGTACCTATACAATTATACTAATAATAGGATTAATAATAATAATAACATATTGGATTTTAATTTAGATAATATCAGTACTTACAAGATAATATATGATCTGGTGGGATTGAAAAATTAGATACTAAAACCATGGTAAAATATTACAATATTACATTAAGAAGAAAATTATACAGAAAGGTTTAATCTCACTTAAAAATTATTGAAGCTCCTAAAATATAAACTATCTATAACTATATTCACGAATATTAAGTATATGTATATTCATGTTTTAATAATACAACTATAAATACTTATACATATTTATCTAAATTCTCCTAATTTACACTTTTTTCACATCAATGTAGTCAGTATATTTCTATTTACCAACTTTCTAATAATAATAAATCAATTAGGATCTATTTATGCATTTAAAAATATTAAATTAAGTCAAATTCGACATGGATTAAACTTCAAATCGAGGTCTATCAACTATGAACTATCTATCCAATTTCTCTGTGGCATTTTTTACATTTGGATATGTTAAGAACGATATATATTATTCATACAGTGTAATTATCATTTATTTGATTACTTAAAAAAATTATAAAATAAATGTGATCACAATATGACTATACAATGTATAATTATCATTTACTACATCGTAAATATTAGAAACAAACATATGATTACTATTATAAATAAATAAAATAAGAATATTAGATCCACTTTATTTTCACAAGTAAATAATAAAGATATTTATAAATTTTAACAATAAAAAAATTACACGATTCAATCTTACAAAGAAATAATTTACAAAATCCCTTTAAAGTGGTAAAATTATTTTAATAATTTTTTATTAGTAACAAATATTTTCGTCTTTGAATTTATTTATTTTTACTAAGTCGATAAGCTATTTGGAGCGTTTAAATTAAAACAATTTCTGTAATTTATTTCTAATTTTATTTTCTTTTGTTTTTCCCATTTTGGTTTACTAAAAATATATCAAAAATATGTAAAATTATTTGAGTCGCTTGATCTTCTATTAGAAGAAAGTTTATTATTTTTTGGATGTTTACCTAATTATTTTTACTAAATAAATTTTAGATAAAATTATCCATTGATTATGTTTTAGCTAATATATATATATATATATAATCGGTCCCGATGGAACTGGAACTGCCCCCATCCCTTTGTCATTCTTGTTCTCTTCTCTCTTTCTTTTCTCTTCTTCAGTGTCCAAAACCCCCGATCCCTCGAGTCCCGGCCTACTCCCTTTTCTCCTTCATCGCTTGACACCACCACGACACCACAGCCGCCACTCGACCACACCACTACCTTGCCACACCACCACAATCTCCACACCCCTTTGCTTGTAGTCGTCATCGGTAAAAGCACGTAGCAGCATCAACCAAATGCAACGAGCAACAGCAACGACACCTCCGTTCGACCACCTCTGGTGCATCTGACCAACGGTGAGTGGTCATTGACTACCAATGATGCTCTAGCAACCCTTATCTCCTCTAATTTTGTAGCAGTTCGTTTGATATAATTATCCCAAACCCTAACTCTTATTTTTTTTTTTGTGAATTGAATTATGATAAGCTAAATTGGTTATTGAATTATGTATGGTGTTTGAGTGATTTGAAGTGGTTAATTGCAATATATATAATTGAATTGTGAAAATTGGATTTTTGACCCCATTATGTCCGAATTTATCGGATTTGTTTATTTAAGCTATTTTAGATAAATTGATTATGCATTATAATTTGAAATGTACTTAATTTCATGTTGGAATTGTTAATTTTGAAAAATTGTGTAAAATCTATCGGAATTGGATTTTTAAGTCAAAACTCTTACGAATTTAAATTGGATTGTGTAATTGGTTATTTTATTAAATTGATTATACAATATGTTTCACAATACGTCTAGTATTAATTTTGAACCGTTAATTTAACCACTGTAATGATATTTTCAATTGGTAACTACTATAATTACATTTAGTTTGATTATGTAAATATTTTGATATTAAGAGTTTTGAATCCGTGTACCACGTACTTTCCGTTTGTTATAATATGTGTCATGTAAATGTTTTATTATTAAGAGTCTGAGTTTTGAATCTATATAATTTTGATTTTCTATTTGTTGTAATCTGTATAAATCAATATAATATTTATTGTTTTAAAAATATGCATCAAAAGTTGGAGTTATGAGTTTCATTTTTTATTCTAAATGACATTGTATATAATTCTTTAATACCACATAATAATTTATTTATGTATACAGGTATAGTAATACAAGGATAAAAGGATGTAGAGGATGAACAATTTAGGACACCTCAAGAAGAGTTTATAGATAGGTATGATTTTACAGTTACTAGAAGCATTATTTTTTTTATATGATATCATTAATAAATAAAGATGTTTAGGGTAAAATTATGAAAAATAAATACAATTTATAAAACACTATATTTTTAAAAGCTTAAATGAATAATGAAATACATGTCATTTTTTATTATTATAATATATTTTTATGTTTGGTTGGGTCAATGTCGGGTCTAGTCATCGTCAGGTGAGATCACTACCGGATCGGATTTATGACAAGTTATGAGTCAGGATCATATCAGATCAGATTAATTATTATCGAGTCGAATAACTAAATTTTTTAGATTTGATCGGTTCGAATTTTGTTCAAATTAGATAAATTTTTATCAGCTCTATATACACGGATGAATGCAAGATAAGTGGAAAAAAAAACTGTTCCATTGCTCCTCCATTTTATTTGCAGTGGTAACCGTATACATCATATACACGTACAAAGAAGCCAGGGACATGGGCCCATGGCTGCATAGACGCACAGAACAGAAGGAAAAAATTTAGAAGATCTTCGTCGTGTCCAAGAGGTCATCTAATTTTCTTCCTAATTCATCCAACATATAAATTAAAAATTTATTAAATAAAATTTTATGATTTTATTAATGGAGAGAATATTTATAGTAAACGAATGGGTTTCTAATAATATGGATGGTAATCGATCGATAAAAAAAATCTTCACAAGTGCACTTCAATAATTTTTACAATTATTCTTATTTTTATATAATCACCTGCCTAATTTTTATGTATTTCTAATTATACATGTAACATGTATTTAATTTTAGTAGATATATTTTATTAAGTGTTGATTTTTATCAAACTTGAATATTATAGATTATGAATTATTGTGTTTTGATATATACATTATATTTCTGATTAATGCTTAGATTCTTATCATTTATGTGAATCTCAATCAATTTTATATTTAGTATTAAGGGTTATAGCTATTGGAATAAGTTTAGGGGGTTGGTAATTAATCGAAACAAGTATAAATTAATTTAATCAGGAGACTTCACAAGTAACTAAATTAAATTAAAATATAATTTAGTTTAGTTGTGTAAAAAATACAAAGTTTTTAATTTGGCTTAAGCTAATGAGATTTTTGAGAACGTATTGTTATTAATTTATCTCTAGATTAATTGAATAGTAAAAAATAATTTAGAGAAGTTAAATAGTGTTAAGAAAAATATGGGAGTTAGCCTAATTATACAAAATTAGGAATCTGAAGAGTTAGCGATCAATTATTTACAGTTAGCTTATCAAAATTGATTATTTATATATTTATTACTTAATAAAAATTTGGTTATATGAAATTAATATAGATGTTGGGATGGAGAAGGGTAGTATATGTATATATTAGTTTAGTTATTAATTAATTTAATTTTATATTTTAAATTTTGATTTTAATTATTTATCTTATATATTAGTCTAGTTACTAGAGTAGTTTGGTTATTAATTTAGGTATTAGTGTTGTTTTATTTCTCCTCATATCAACCCCAGTCCTTGTTAATACTGTAGAGAGCAAATTTATTTTTTTATTTTAGTTTTAATTTATTTATTCTATGTAATTAAATAATTTATTATTTTACATAATACTTTAGAGTTTATAACTGCATATTCCTCATGAGAACGATAATTTCTTACCCTATATTATATTTTTAATTATTATTTGGATTGAGAATATATTTAATTTGATAGTGGTAATGTCAAATTGCTAATTTTAAACTAACAATTTAATGTTAGCATTTTATCTAGTGTAGTATTATTATTTATATATATGTATGTATATGTATATGTAAAATTTTAAAAAAAATCTAGCTAGCCATTCTAATTTTTCCTTTGGTAAGTAACTACAACTAGTATTATAATAATTACAAATACTAGATGATAAAATGAGTATTAACAGGCCATATGATTTCCATCAAAATCAATAAATAAAAAAACACACACACATACCGCATAATTGATTAAAATCCAACCTTAATTTCAACATCAAAACTATATAATATTAAAATTGCATTCTCTATTATATTCTTTCACTTTTTTTAGGCATTTTATAAAATGCCTAAATTCATACTCAGGCTACAACATTTATAACAAACAAGAATAGGAAAAGGCCAAAGGAATTTATAATCAAATCTCATATACTTCAAAATAGTAGTAAGATTTAAGAGTATCATTATTTAGTTACATGTTTCATTTACCGATCAATGGCGAGTTTAGATGACAGCTAATGGTACAGAGAGAGGCAAAAGACCGTCGTTAGATCAGTGCTAGAGGGGCGGTGTCAGTTGAAGCAAAGTAGCAATTGTAGTGGTCTGTATAGATTTCTACAATTCTAGATCTAGTAAATGAGCATATATTAATGAAAAAAATAAATAATAAGGAAAAAAACTGAGAGTTTGAACGGAAAAGATTACGCCCCTACACGCCTCCCTGTCCCTACGATGGGTAAGAACTTGCGAAAGAAAACACGACAAACTAGTGGTTCAGCTTGCCATGATCAACCATTAATGATGCACGTACAAGCCCAAGATTCTGGTAATGGTGATAGTCAGGGCACTTCTAATTTGTAGGGAAATCCTTCCCATTCATTGGCCCCGATACCGAAGGATAAAAATGATTCGAACGATGCATTTCTTGATTCCTTAGTTGCAAAAACAATCAAGGAGAATGTTGACTCAATTCTGATTACTAGCACCTCCAATTTGGAAAAACCGAATCAATTCCATCCAACCAATCCTGAAATCAAACCCTCAAAAAGTTGGAAAGATATCCTTATCAATAATCATAGGGAAGAGGGGGTTCCGAATCTTTCTTTTTCTCCCCCTATTATTGTAAATGGAGAAGCACAAGCCTAGTTGCAACAAGCAGAAATCGACTTTGAAGAACGAAAATGGGCTTTTGCCTTAGTGGGGATGGTTGCAGGCTATCAGCCTTCACATCCTCAAATGGGCAGATATGTAAAAGAAAACCGAACTAAAATCTCAGCTCTCCCTCAAGTCTTTCTACATGATCAGGGGTATTTCCTCTTTAGATTTGAAAATGAATCGTACTACCAATCTATCTTGAAGATTCCATACTAGTGTTATGGAGTCTGCCCCCTGTCAATCAAGAAATGAAATCCTAATGAATCCTTTGACAATGTAGAATGGAATAAAATGCCATTATGGATTACCCTTCCTGGAATCCCTATAACTCAATGGTCTACAGATTACCTTAATAGAATAGACAGCTGCATTGGAGTTCCAATTTGTGCCGATATGGTTACAGCCGCAAAGTCTAGGGTTTCATTCCCCATGCTACTTATAGAAGTGGAGGTGAGCCTACCCATTATTGAAAATGTTCAAATTGCTTTGCCTAATGGGAATATTAGGAGGCAATCAGTTCACTATGAATGGAGACCCAAATTTTGCATAAAGTGTGACAGTGTTGGACATGACCATAATGCACACTTGCCAAAACCAATGACAGAAAAGGAGAAAGGGAAACCTTTCCACAAAGTTTGGCAAGTTAAAAAGCACAATCTCCACAAGAACAACAAAAAAATACCAGAACCTAAGCACAACCCTATTGGAGATTAATCCTATACATATACTACTGGAGCAAAATCCTTTGAATTAACCAAGAACACCATGGAAGTTACTGCAGGTCCACCTTCTACATATACTGATGATGATATTCTTACCATGTGTGACCCTATACATGCTGAACATTTCTTAAACAACATTGACAAAAAGAAGGGAAAAGGGATCATTCTTGAGCCTTGGGGAGATAGTAGATAGAATGATACTATCCCTTTCTCATCTTTCACATGAATATTGTAGTGTGGAATTTCATGGGTCTAAATAGTCCCCTGAAGCAAAATCTGGTGAATAGGTGTATTAAGTAGCATAAGTTTCATATTGTTTGCTTACTTAAAACTCGCGTTAAGGAAAATAATATGCTTGCTGCTCTGAAAAATTTTGGCAACCTATCAATAGTGGGATTAAGCCTTTTAAATTCTTTAACTTCTGTAATTCTTCTCCTCAGTTATTACACTGTGTAGATCAGTCTTGGAACAAACCTTTTTATGGCTCCAAGTAGTACATTCTGGTTGCAAAACTCAAATATCTAAAAATAGGTTTTAGAGCAATTCAACTATGAGCATTTTGGAAACCTTCAGCAAAAGATGACTTAGGCAAAGGATGATTGTCTTAACTGCAACCATGCCCTCTAATCTTCACCTAAAAATAATGACCTGCAACTTCAAGAGAAAAGGCTGAGACATAAATGGTGGCAATAGGTTAACCTTAAAGAACACTTCTTACAACAGAAAACAAGGATGCATCATATCAAATTAGGGGATGGAAATAATGCTTTTTTCCATGCAAGAATCAAGGAGAGACAAAGGTTCAATGATATTGTTTCCCTGGTTGATAATACAAGAACAAAATTAACTTCATGCCTGGAGATTCTCAATGAAATTCAGAAGTTCTACTTAAATTTGCTAGGATTCTTTGTAAATGTCCTCCAAATGGTCCATCCTGATATTATTAATCATGGGCCTATCCTAAGTACAAACAAGATAATGTTTCTCTCAGCTCATGTCCTTGCAGAGGAGATCAAAGATGTTGTTTATAGGATGGGAGACAATAAGCCTCCTGGGCCTGATGGTTTCAATGCTCATTTTTATAAAGTTACTTGGTCCATTGTTGGAGAAGATGTTATTGCTTCTGTGAAACACTTTTGGGACATTGGGTATCTGTTGAAAACCCTGAATAATACCTCCTTGCATCTTATTCCCAAAAAATCCTCCCCCACTACCATAAATGATTATAGGCCTATTTCTTGTTGCAATGTTGCCTACAAAATTATTTCTTTTGTTTTAACTAAGAGGTTGCATGCCATTATTCCCCCTCTTATTTATGGATCCCAAATAGCTTTTGTTGAGGGAAGGTGGATTGGTGAAAACGTTCTCTTGACACAAGAGCTCCTCATGAAATATAATAGGAGGCATATTAGCCCAAGGATGATGCTTAAAGTGGATCTAAGGAAAGATTTTGACACATTGGAATGGAGCTTTATTAAGCAGCTTCTCCATGCTCTTGGTTTCCCTAATCATTTTACCCATATGATAATGCAGTGTGTTTCAACCACCCAATTCTCCATTATTTTTAATGGCAAGCTTTGTAATCCTTTCAAAGGTGGTAGAGGGTTGAGGCAAGGTGATCCCTTTTATCCTTACCTTTTTGTGCTGACTATAGAGTACCTGTCCCGCCTGTTACAATCCTTATGGGCCGAGAAATCATTCAAGGGACACCCTAAATGCAAAGGGGAAAAAATCACCAATCTTAGTTTTGCTGATGATCTTCTAATCTTTTGCAAAGGCCACTTCCAATCTATTGAAATGATCAAAGGGATTTTGAATACATTCTACCTCACTTTAGGTCTGCAAGCCAATCCTGAGAAAAGCAGTGTCTTTTTTGGAGGTGTTAGTGAGAATATCAAATCCTATATCCTGCTTTCTTTAAACTTCAAATAAGGGCTCTTCCCTGTTAGATACTTGGGTATTCCTCTCAATCCAATATCTCTCAAGATCACTCACTATCAACCTCCGATTGGCAAAATCACTCACAAGCTTAACTCCTAGACTACTAAGCTTTTGAGCTTTCCTGGGAGAATTCATTTGCTCAAATATGTTATTTTGGCATTGAAAATTTTTGGATGCAAATTTTTTTCTACCTAAGGTTGTTATTCATAATCTTGATAGTCTTTGCAGAGAGTTTCTTTAAAATAATATGGATTCCCAGAGGCATAAAGCGCCCGTTACCTGGTCGAAAATATGTCTTCCAAAAGAAGAGGGAGGCATGGGTTTAAAACAACTTCTCCATTGGAATTCAGCATGTATGGCCAAATATCTTTGGAAGCTCATTGAATTCAAAGAAAGTCTATGGGTTAAGTGGATGCATGAAAGATATATCAGAGGAAATGATGTTTGGCATGTGAAGGAAAAAGTTGATCACTCTTGGACTTTCAGGCAGCTTCTTAAGGTCGGAGAAAACAGTAAAGCCTGCTATACAAGATGTTATATTTTTGGGAATTTCAGCACGAAATCGATGTATCAGCTGATAAGGAATTCTATGCCAAAGGTTGAGTGGAAGGCTCTTTTTTTTGGAATCATAGTGGCCCTGAAAAGCACAAGTTCTTTACTTGGATGCTATGTCAGAGTGCCCTCCTTTTGAAATCAAAAATATTCAAGTAGGGAGTCACTGCAGATAACATATGTGAGGTGTGCAGGGGTGATGAAGAGGATATCAACCATATGCTCTTATACTGACATGGAGCTAAAGTTCTGTGGAACTATATTTTAAGATGGTTGAATTTGGTGAGGAACACCACTGATTGGATAAGCTGCAAGAACTGGCTGATTAGAAGAACCAGAAGCAAAGGAAAAAATATAGTTTAGAGAGCCATTTTCAATGCCCTTCTTTATCATATTTAGCTCAATTGAAACAAGGTAGTTTTCCAGCTTGTTCAAAGGAATCCCACAGCTACTATCAAGCAGATTATCTCTGATATTTTTGTTAGTTTCAATGATGCAAGAAATATCCATATTAAAAAGTACCTAAGTAGTCTTGATAGATGGATTGTATGAGTGTTGAGGGGTATGCCCCTTTTGGTTTTTATTGTTGAAACTCTTGTACCTCTTTTCCTTTGGTAATAAAGTTTTAATTAATTACCAAAAAAATGAGCATATAGTGAAATAAACTCTAAAAAAATGACTTACAAGCTTAAATAATAGCATTGCCAGATATTAGAGTACGAAAATTGAGAAAAAAAAAAGAATAAAAGATGTTAAAGGTTTAATGAAGGGGAACAATAGAAGATAGAAACAAATGAGATAACGAAGATAGAGACAAACGATATATGAATGTGTTAGGTCAATTATTTGCTAAAGTGTTTACAAATAGATAGCAATCAACATCGACATTTATAGCTTCTATAGGTAACTTTGTAGCTGATGGAGACCTAATAAAATGACGTTGTTTTGCTAAATAAGTTTTTGGTGCTAACTTTTCCCCCTCTATGAAAATTTTAGGTAACAAAAATTGTAACGATGGCATGCTTCCACTGCACATGTCATATTTATATTATCATTTTTGGTTGAAAAATTTATGGAGGAAGTATATCCCGCTTAACGAAATCTCTTTAGCTGCGACATCTACAGCGGCGACATGTTGCGGTTGTATATTCAATTTTATTTTTAAATAATAAATTATAGTATTTGGAGGAAAATTTACACGCCCTATCATCGGCAAAAACACTGTCATTGCTATAGATTCAAAGAAATGATTGTTTTCCTCACTAAAAAATTTGTCACCATTTTGTTTTTAGCCATGATATGGCGTCGTTGTATTGCTATCTATAGTAATGATATTTGTCGCTACTGATGATGTCATTGCTATAGACCTTTTTTTCTTATAGCGTCTCTTAGTCCTTTGTTTTCACTGCATGTTTCATTCTCTTTATTTCATTAACTATACTGTGGTAGAATCAAGTGCTACCTACACTTGATTCCTAGGTAATAATTTACTTCTGTTTGACATCTAACATATGCGAGATATAGGAAATGCCTCTTCTATATTGGATGCAGCGTGACACTCCTATATATTTTGTTTTGACTTCTGCAATTAACCCTTTAAAATGAAAATTTTAAATCCAAAAAATTAGGGGTATTATAGTATCAGTTTTACTTTTAAACCATGAATGACTATACTAGAAAAACTATAAGAAAACTTCTTATTTTCCCTACCCTCTTACATTAAATATAACTATTTTTATTAACTTTTATGTGTGTGTGTGTGTGTGTGCACGTGCATCACCCACATTTATACGTGGGCATCTTTTGTGGGAAGACTTAGTTGCAAGTGCCAAGAATGTAAATGAATCGGGTACGTGTTATGAGAGCCAAACATCTTATCATGTTGATGACAGATTATAAAAGTAAAAAGACATTCAAGATTGATATCACATTAGCTAGGGAACTCCCATTAAGTTACATGTACTCCCATATTTTTGTCAATCAAATATTACCCAAAATTATTTGAGACACATTAGGAAAAGTGTAATATTCTGAAATTTTGCTAAACCTAATCCCGTATTATTAATACCTTAACCCTATTATAAATATCAAAAAAAATATTATTTTAGCCTTATCTAAATTCCTTAATCCCGAAATCTTAATCTAATATGAATCTTTGACCTAGAAAAATTATTTTTCAGAACCTAATCTTAATTTTGGTAAATTTATATCACCAATCCTACCTATTTTAGCTAATAAAAAATGTATCTAAAACTAACCTTAAACATTTTCCCCCTTTTCCTTTTCTTTATCATTTTTCCTTTATCCTTTCTTCTACATCTTCCTACGCCGTAATACTTGACCTATTCTTCTTATCCATTTGCAGCACACAACCATAAACCTCACCCCCTACTATAACCGTCGTCATCATATACAACCCTCAACATCACCATCTCACGTTGTTGCTACTCTCCTTGCCATTTCATTTTCACACAACACACAAACAACCATCACCCTTGACTACATACCCCTTGCCATTTTTCTTCACCCAACACTCCACCATCACTCTCAACCATCCTCTCTCATCCCCTCATTGATTTTTTCTCCACTCTTCCCTGCAGCTTCACCATCACCCTTGCCACCCTATGCATCCTCTTTGTTCGCACATCTCCATACACACACACACACACACTACTATCTTTCTATCTCCCTCATTTTTGTTTGCCATTTATTGTCCAACAATTTTGTTGAGCACCACCTGCCCGAGCCCCTCTCTTCCCTTTATTTATTTATTTCTTTCTTTCTTTCTTTCTTTCTTTCTTCTTCTTCTTCTTCTTCTTCTTCTTCATACGACCTTGCTCTATTTTGCATGCCCGAACCACCCCATCACCAATGTACACCACCATAGCCACCAAGCACTGCCCAAAGCCTAATGGATCAACCACTAAGGCTACCCCATCACTCCCTTTGTCGTTGTCAATCATTGCCATCGACTATTGACATTTTTCCCTCTTCTTCCCTTGCACGATCGCGTTTTTGTGAGGTACACGGATCCCACACGGCCTCATGCATGCCCGTGTACCACTAATTTTTCCTTATCACACGCCCATGTAAATCGTATGGTTTGCCTATGCACCCTCACACGACTCGCACACAGCCTTCACATGCCCATAAGCACCTGTTCATTTTTTTTTTGAGAAATCTATTGCTTGATCATGGCCGTGCCTCTTCCTACAGTGTAGGATCCCAGCTCACGGCTTAGGTATGAACCACCTACCACATGCCCGTGTAACTCCCCATTTCGGTCATGCAGCCTCTTTTTCACCCCCAAACCCTATCCAAACACTACCAAAATTTTATTATAGCACCACCACACTTCTGCGCAACTCAAGCCACCCTTTAACTCTGATTATTTTTATTTTACCCTCCTTTACCTTAACTTTTTCCTTGGTTATAATCTTTGAGCCTAATCATACATTATCTTATTTTTCGTAGGTGATTTTCCAACGATCTCTAAGGAGGAGGTACAGGATTACGTGCATAGAGCCTGATGTCTTTGTTAGTAAGGATACATATCGTAGCTAAGACTTTATGTGTATGAGTATGTTTATGTGCTTTTATTGGATATGTGATATGAATAATGTTATTTTGTGATATGACATCTCAAGTAATGAGATTTCGGTAGTGTGCTTTTGATATAATGTTGGATATGGCATCTATGTAAATAATTGAGGATTTATGTTCTGATTGGATATTAGAGATGTATATGTATTGGTATTGAGATTTATCAGACCTTGGGAGAATATAAGAATTTTTAACTACCTAAGGGTATTATGGTCATTTGAGGATAATTATGTGTTTCTAATTATGTTATTAAATTTATGTATTGTATATTTACATAGGTCCCACATGATAGTATTGAATACACAATAAATTCTAATAAGATATTAATCATTTAAAGTGAAAGATCACGTAAGCCAGCCCAAGGTGTTTATATGGGTCTGTTCCACTGGATAATAATAGTGGCTTAGGTGCTTTGCCCTTGAGAGATTCATTAGTCCATTCTATCGGATCAAGAATAGTAGGACCCCCATACTCAACATGAATAAATATACAATTAAGAGATAAATTATTAATGTAAAAGATACTGATCATTTAAAGTGAAATACTAAATGAGCCAGGACAGATGTGTTGAGTCCGTTCCACCGGATAAATAATAGTAGCTCAGGTGTCTTGTCTCTGAGAAGTGATTTAGACCATTCCAACGGTTTATAAATAGTAGCTCATGAGCATTTTGCTCCGAGAGGTGTTGAGTCTGCTCCATTGAATAATAATAGTGGCTTAAGTGTTTTTATCCCTGAGAGGTGTTTTAGACCGTTCCACCGATTTAAGAACAATGGGGTCCCTGAACTCAACATAAATAAAAGATTGGAATATGATATATTTATATAGTGAGACTTAAATCAATATCTACCTAGCACTGTTTATGTTATCTTACGTATACTTGCTTTATGATGTTAATTCGTGTTTTATGTGTAATCTTTCTTCGATTGTATTGTTACCTTACTTAATAAGTAGCGTAGTAATCATTTTTTTCATGGTTCTTGCTCATTCTCACGAGTAGATGACCCATAAGTATTTGTGTAGGTCGAGGCTGACCTATTGGACGAGTTTGCAGGCTTTGATGATTTATATGCAAAGGAATGACTTGGTATTAGGGTTATGGGTGTAGCATCATGTTATCCAGTTGGTGTATTTACCCGGATAACTTTTTGGACTCTTTAATCCATAGTATCCCTTAAGTTTATATTTTTTTATTGTAATTCGTAGTTAACCACCAAACTCGTATTGTATTTGTAAAAGTTCTTCTGTTTCTAATTTCTTTATTTTACTATGAATGGTTTTAGCCTTGTGATTGATGTAAGGATGTTTGTGCAAACCATACTTATATCAATTACAGTGGTAGCACCCAATATTTTACTTATATACTTTCGCTGTAAAATAAAATTTTTTAGTTTGTAAAAATCGAGGTGTTACAAAAAGGGCATGTGGCTATTGATGGTGGAAGAAAGAAATATGTAGTAGGTAAATGGCTTCAATTTCAAATGATGGATAACGAATAAATGATTACTAAGTTCATGATTATGAATATTTGGTTTGTGATATGGTAAGTAAAGTATGAAAATGTTGGAGTATTTGTAGGCTGCTATTTTTTTGAAAGATTCCAACTTCCCAGAATGACGATGAAATTGCAAGAAGAAGGATTTTTCCAACTAAGAGCTCACTAATCGCATGTAATAATATCTATATGGTGTGATCGATTTCATGGTGGAGTATTGCGCAATTGTTTGTTGTATTCTTATATTTTTAAATAAATTATATTATATTTAATAGAAATATTAGAAAAATAATTAAAATTATACTATAGTTATAATCCCCCAAAATTTTAAAAAACCTGAAATTTAATAAATAACTTTTATTTGGGATAAAGTAGCTTTTAAAATAATTTAATTTAATTATTTTATGGATTTTTGAGTATATAAATTTAGATAGGAATATTTTATAATTAAAATAAATATTTTGTTATTTTATCATACTCTTTTTATTTAAATAATTTTTCAAACCAATATTTTAATAAAATTATCCTTTTTAAACACATAAATTAAATTAAATTATTAAATAAATTTACTTCCCAAAAATGTTATATTTTATTTTTTTATAAACTAAATTATTTTAATTTTCCCTAATTTTCCTTCCCTTGTTCTCTTTTTTTTTTCTTTTCTTTCTCCTCCTCCTTTTTCTTCTTTCTTTGTTTTTCCTTCCCCCCCCCCCTTCGGGCCGCTAGGCCAGCCTATAAGCCTTCCCCCTACGACTAGGTCGTTGGCCCATCTTCCCCTCTCCCCTCCTCTTCCCCCGCGCCTGGGCCACGTGCCCGTTTAGCCTCCCACGTGCAACAACCCAGCCAGCCCCCTCTTTTCTTTCTTTTTTCCCCTGGACCATACCTGCCCATTCCCCCCTCTCCCTATGCCAGCCTGCTCCCCTTCCTTTCTTCCTCCTTCTTCTGCCTCAACCCAGCGTCCCGACCTGTATTCGTTGACCAGGTCTGCCGCCTCGGGCACACCGACCACCGCCCTACTGCCACTACCTACCACCAATGCAACCCTACCTCTCTCTCTCTCTCTCTCTCTCCTTTATCCTTTTTTTTCCACCATTTTGGAACCTGTCAGCCATGCACCCCATCCCGCATGGCCACCCTTTCCTCTTCTTCCCTTCCTTCTCCCTGCCACCTTACTGCCTCCCTACCACCCTAAACGCTGCCACCGATCAGTTATCCACTGCCCCTATACTCCCTCTTCTTTTCTTCTCCTCTTAAGCCCTTTTCATGCCCCATTTTTCGAGCTCCATACCTTACCCGACCTCCCTCTTCTCCCTTTCTTCTCCTTCCTTTTTCCTCCCTATTTTGGCTACGCCGCCACCCTCCGCTACACCACTCCTTGCCACCCTTTACCTTAGCATTGCACCACCACAATACCCCCCTCGAGCCCCTGTATTCCATTCTTCCTCCCCTCTTCTTTTTTTCCTTCTTTATCCTCTTTATCGGCAACCTCCTTGCAACCCCTCCTTCCGCCGCCATCTTGCTGCCTCTATCGCCACCCAAACCACCAATCCACTCCCTACAACTTCCTCTACCACCCCACACTTCCTTTTCCTGAAACCATCCCCCAAACCCCTTCATTTTCCTCCTCTCTTTTTCTTCCTTCTCACCCCGGTCCACTCCTACAACCCACTTCGTGGCCTCGGCGCCGCCCTTGGCTGCCAACAACCTACCCTGAATGCCACCTACACCCCCTCTTCACTCCTGCACCCTTCCCTTGCCCTAAATCTTCCCCCACCTATCCTCTTTCCTAGCCTAAAGACCCCAACCCAAAAATAGCCATCATTCTCTTTCCTTCACCCCCTTCAACCCTTCCACCCTTATTTTTGCATGCAGCTCATGCTGCATAAGCAGCATGAGTTTCTGCATTTCTTGGCCTATTTTGGTTAATAATTTTAAGGTATAATAATATTTAAGTTAATTATTTCATTAAGTTAAATTTATAAAGTCTTATTCTTTGGTTTTCTTATTTCTAATATAATAAGTATTGGTATCATTTTTAGGTATTAGTTTTGCTAATCAAAGCTTGAACTTTTAACTGGAATACTGGTAAGGTTCAATTTTGTGGGAATTAAGGTAATTGTTAAACCCCACTTAAATGCATGTTAGCACATTAAGGCTTCTAATATGTTATTATACTTTATATATGTTGTTTAATATAATATATATATATTTGCTTGTATTGATAAATAAAAAAATGCTAGTTTATATGCCATGTGAGGAAATATTGTTTAAGGGAAGAGTTTGAGTATTAATGAAAATGTTGAGTACTTATCTATGCTATATTATGTTATTGTGAATATTTATGCATGAATAATATTATTGTGAGTCATAGGGGCATTTTAATAATATATCTTGTGCAAGAATGTGGCCTAATATGTGTGGGTGATGAGGAGTATGATGTGAAATATAATAGTTAGCGGAATTTGGGTGAGGAGAATGGAGTACTAATATTAATATTCATGTCGTGATGATAACTTAATAAAAGTGGTATAATAAAAGGGTAAGATGGTAAATTTGTAAGAAAAGGGCATTATGGTAATTTTAGAGGAGAAGGGCAAATGGTAAATTGTAAGTAAAAGGGTATTATGGTAATTTTGGAAGTAAAGAGGAAAATTGTAATTTTATAAGTAAAGGGGTATTATGGTAATTTTGGGAGTAAAGGGTAAAGTGGTAATTTTGGAAGAGAAGGGGAAAATGGTAATTTTGTAAGAAAAGAGCAAAACGGTAACTTTGGATGTAAAAGGGTAAAATAGTAATTTGCAAGAAAAGGGATATTATGGTAATTTTTATAATTAAAAGAGTATTGTGGTAATTTTATAAATAAAAAGACATTATGGTAACTTTGGAAGTAAAAGGGAAGTAAGGGGTATAATGATAATTTTGTAAATAAAAGGATATTATGGTAAATTTGGGAGTCAGGGGTAACTTGGTAATTTTGATAACGCAAAAAATGATTTGGTAATTAAAATGATTATAGAAGGGAAATTGGGTAATTATGATAATAGAGAAGGGTAATTTGGTAAATTAACCAACAAAAGGGTATTATGGTAATTTTAATAATGGAGAAGGGTAATATAGTAATTATAATTATGGAGAAGGGTAAAATGGTAATTATGACGGAGAACAGTAATTTGGTAATTTAACCTACTAAAGGGTAAATTGGTAATTATTTAACCAACTAAATGGGCAAATTAGTAATCATGATAATGAAGAAGGATAATTTGGTAATTTATCCAACTTAAGGGAAATTTAGTAATTATAACAAAGGAGAAGGGCAATTCGGTAATCTAACCAACCAAATGGAAAATATGATAAGTGTAACAATTATGAAGGGTAAATAGTGATCTAAAAAGAGTAGGAGATAACTTGGTAACCTAAACCGAGTAAGGAGTAATTTGGTAATTATGCAACCTGAAGGATGATATGGTAAATTGGCAAGTAAGGAAGGGATGGCTTAATAACTATACAAGTAAGGGGTAAATTAGTAATTCATTTCTAATATGTTGATGGGACACTAGAGGTTCGTAATAAGACTCAAGTAACACTAAATAGTAAGGTAAGAGTATTTAACGATTAGTAAGTTGTAATACCCCGAGTTGACACGACCACACGGGGGATACCTTAGAGCGACTTTGGATTGATCGACTGACCCCACAGATCAACACGAGTCCTTTTAGCACGCTTTGTCCTCACTCACGCGCTTCCTGAGAGAATTTTAGAAAATTTCTGAAACTTCCCAGAAGGTCACCCATCTTAAAATTTCTCCACGGCCAGCACGCTTAAGTGTGGAGTTCTTAGGATGGAATCACCAAAAGGATGGTATACCATGTTGATATAAGTAGCCATATCAATCCTTATAGCATTCCGCCCAATTTTGGGGTATTACATTCACCCCCACTCAAAGAACGCAACGTCCTCGTTGCGCCTCAACCAATGACTGTCTCAATACAGTTCATCCCAAGAATCGTCCCGCTAGGTGACTGACTGGCTCGTCCAAGTTCAGTTCACGGTCGCGGTTTGGCTCTGATACCATTTGTAATACCCCGAGTTGACACGACCACACGGGGGATACCCTAGGTTTTCCCGAACTTCGGGGACGAAGTTCCTTTTTAAGGGGGTAGTGATGTAATACCCCGTATTTTTAAAATCCAGATTTATTAAGTTTAATGATTTTATTAGTGTAATTTGATGTAAATAATTAATTATTTTAATTTCGATTTGTTTTACGGATTTATCGATGATTTTGAGTTCATAATTGAATGTAATTAATCATTGTCGTTGCGAACCATTCTAGACAAATTCGTTCACGACAATGATTTTATTATATTCTTATGATTTCGATCTTCGGTTAAAAATATATATTCCCATTCTTTCTCGTATTTTGAGTTTTAATATTTTTAATTCGTTTTCGATTATATCTTCGTTATGTGATTACGACTTTGTTTTGAAGTTATATTTCGTTAACGAAATATATTATTTGAATTATAGAATTTCTATTTAAATAGTTAAATTTATTTTAATAATTTTATCCGTAGAAAATATTTCCGACTTTAAATTTATTCGTTTCGGCAATCGTTAATATTTTCGGAAAGTTTAAATTAAAAAGATTTCGGAGTTTATTTATGAAATTCTTTCTCGAATTAATTCCCTTTCGTTTTATGCTTTTTGGTTTACGGAAAACCGATTTCGGAAATTATTTAAATTAGTCTTGGTTTATTCGAATTTGACTTAAATATTTTAGTATATGTTTTTAAATACTTTTTCGGGGTCTTATAATGTATTTTCGTAAATAATATAAATTTTTATGTTCGTTGGTTAATCCCTTCGAAAATGTTTCTGAAATTCTGTATATGGTCCTTTTATTTATTTTAAGTGTTCGGATCGTTTCGAAATAATTTTTATTTAATAAATTTTAGATAAAATCTCCCAATATTAATTTCTAAGATTTTAATATTTTATTTGATACTTGTGTTTGTTAAAAAAAAAAAAAAAAAAAAAAAACCGCGCCCGTCCGCCCCTCCCCCACTTTTCTTTTCCTTTTCTCTTCTTCTCCTTCTCTTCTCTTCTCTTCCCTCTCCCGTGCGCCTCTGTTCTGCGCAGCCCCAACCCTAGCCGCCTCCTTCTCCCGTCCTTTTTCTCCGGCGACCGGCCTCCTCCTTCCTGCTCCTCCCTCGTCGGACCACCGCCGCAGCAACCACAGCAGCAGCCAGCAGCATCGCGTGGACAGCAGCAGCGGGCGACAGTAGCCGCGCACAGCAGCAGCAGCAACGCAAGCTGCGCCGCCGCCGTCCGGCCACGGCAGGCCACGCTGACCACCGGCGAGCACTGTTCGACCTCCAGCGAAGCTTCCCCGACCTTCCCTTGCCTCGATTTGCCGGTTTTTCGTTTGGTATAAATTTCGAAGACCCTAACCCTTGTTTTAATTAATTGGGTATGAATTAGCTTATAAAAAGTTAAATTGATTGTTTGATTGTGTATGTATATGCTGTAAGATTTATTTGGATAGGTTGATTGTATGGTTATGTTGAGATTTTGGAAAAATTGGATTTTTAGCCGGGTTATGCCCAAATTTTTCGGATCCGCCCGTTTTTGCGATTTCGGATAAATTGATTATACAATATGTTTTAAAATGTATCCAATTTCATTTTGGAACCGTCAATTTGAGAAATTTATGCAGGTTTTATCGGAATTTGATTCCTAGGTCAAATTTTGGGTGTAATGAAATTGGGTTGTGTAATTGAGCTGTTTCGCTCAATTGATTTTATAGTATCGTTTAAAATGTATTTAATTTTATATTAGAAGTGTTGAATTGGGAAAATTGTGCGTAATTGATCAGAATTGGATTTTTAGGTCAAAACTCCCGCGGGTTTAAATTGGTTTGGGTAATCGGGTTATTTGATTCAATTGACTATATAAATTACATTAGAATATGTTTAATTACATTTCCGAACCGTCAATTGATATGTTTTGGCAAGAATTAATCGGATTTGCGTTCCGGGCTCAAAAACCCTAATTGGGCTAAATTGTGTATTTTTTTTATTAGTTTTGAGCAATTGATTATTTGATATGTTATAAAATGTGTTTAATTGCATTTCTAAACATTCAATTTGATTAAATTTGTGGAATTTTACCGAATCATATTTTCGGGCTTAAAACCCTAGATTTTTAAGTGAGATTATGAAATTGGTAAATTTGTATAGTTGTTTTCTAAAATTAAATTTATAAAAGTAGTTGAAATGATCCTAATTGTATTCGAATACCTTTAATTAGGATTAATTGATTTGAATTACCTGAGTTTATGTCGTGGGCTTTAAAATCCTAATTTTGAAAATTGATCATTTGGAATTGATTTATCAGAAGATCGTTTTGTTGAAATTAATTGTCTAGATTTATCTAAAATTAGTTTAATTGTGTTTTAAAACTATCAATCTGAGGGAATCAAAGTGATTTGGCCGATTTGTGGTTTAGGCATTAAAAATCCTAATTTTCGGGGATGATTTTATAAAATTGATTTTGCTATGTGTATTTTATCTAATCGAATTCTATCCTTGGATTTTAAACCATTTAAATTCTGTTTTAACCTAATCGGGTTGGATTTGGTTCTATGTAAATGGTTAGATTACCTATTTAGTTGTAAAACCTAATAAATAAGTTATTTTCGATAAATTAACTTATGATCGATTATTCCTTCTCGGGCTTTCCAAATTAAGTTGAAATGTCCCGAGTGATATTTATATTAATCCGTTTTGATTTAGTTTTAACCTTAAATCTTAATAAAGCTATGCTTTTAAGTTCTAAGTTTTATACACGTTTTCTAAGAAAGATCATTTGTGTAGTTTGGGTTTATTTAATTAGGGTATGTGAATTATTGATTGATAGAATAGTTTCTAATTTAGTTTTCGATTTCTATCGGGTCTAGGAAAGCTTTCTCGTGGACCCACGAACTAGGGATCCCTCTCCCTCTCATTTCGCTTAGCTAGCTTCGGATCCAGGTAAGTTCTCTACTTACCTCTACTTATGGGTATTTCGTAAGGACGTAACTAAGGCCACTTGGGTGCATCGCATGATTTACCTGTCTTGTATGCTTTGTGCGGTTGTATGCTATAATCCTGTGTATTATCTGTGTATTTGTGTAGCGCAGCATGGAACCGAGATACGTCCCCATGTTCTCGTCTTTGTGTACTAATATGTTGTGGAACAAGAATGATGTGATGTGATGTGATGTGATGTGACCCTACGACAAGCATGCTGGGTTATGTGAGGAAGTGTGGTGAAGTGGGGACTTGAAAAAGAAAAATAAGCGGTTAAAATAACCAAAGGGAAGTACGTCGGCTAACATAGGTGTGGATGACCTAAGGAGTTCACCATTTGTGAGACGATGAGGAGAAGGTGGAATTAAGTAAACAAAAGAGTGGGAATAAATTAAGGTTGCATGGGGAAAATTAGGGTTTGCATGGTGGTATTATGGTGTTAGGGTTTACATGGTGGTATTAGGATGTGTATGGTGGTATTGATGATTGCATGGTGGTATTATGGTGTTAGGGTTTACATGGTGGTATTAGGATGTGTATGGTGGTATTGATGATTGTATGGTGGTATTAATGGCTTATGGTGGTATTAGGGTTTGTATGGTGGTGTTATGGGTTGTGTGGTGGTAATAATGCTTGTATGGTGGTATTAGGGTTTGTATGGTGGAGTTAGAGTTTTGCATGGAAATTAATGATTGTATGGGATTTAGGGTTTGTGTGAAAAGTTCGAGAGGTTGCATGGGATGCGTAACGTCTGCGTGGGAGCAAAATTTACCTATGAAAGGCTGATTTGGGGTGTAAGGAAGGTAATGCAAGTATTATTTGGGTGTTTAACTATTTTGGACGGGGAATAGTGCGTGGAGTATTATAAGGGTTTGGAGGAGACAGAATTAGGGTTTGGAGTGATTAACTCTGGGTCGTTGTGATTAAGTAGGGTTGGAGTAGCTAATTGTGAATTGCTGAGGGTAATTAAGGTTTGGGATGGCTAAGTATGGTTGTTATGGTAAAATAGGGTTAAGGCACTGGTTGGTGTGGACAATTAGGGTTCGTTATGGCTGCTTAGAGTTGTTTGGTGCTATCATGTGTATTATTGATTAAGTGTAGTTATGAATGTGTAATTTCATTGTTTGTGATGTGTAAGTATGAAGTGAATGATTTATGCATGTCAAGGGCGTGATGTGAATTCAATAAGACACTGATAAGACATTAATCACGTAAAGCGAAAGATGTCGAGCCGATCCTGTGATCCGGTCCACCGGCTATAATAGTGGATCAGAGGCGTTTTGCCCTGTGCGATTATTTTCCGGTCCACCGGCTATAATAGTGGATCAGAGGCGTTCTGCCCTGTGCGTATATTTTCCGGTCCACCGGCTATAATAGTGGGGCTCCCGCGCTCACATGGATTATTAAAGAATATGTGTGAAATGAACATATTATTAATGAGAATAAAGAATAAGTCTAATTGGACCATGACCAGCTTCTACTATATGTAATACCACATGCTGCTTATGTGCATAATGAGTCACTTATTGTTCGGTTATTCCACGCTTATATGTTAAATGGGATGTTGCGTATGTTTTATATGTTAATATGAGTGTATGGTAAGATTCATGCTGTGGGTTGTGAGTATGTATGATATTGTATTAACGTATTGTACTATAATTTAATATGCACTTGATGATATCTCTTCTATAAGGTAGGGTAGCGAGACTTACTTAGTATTGGACCCGTACTGATACTACCTTGGTTGAATGGGTCCTGTGATGATCCACCGATGGTGGGGAGCAGACCTCTTATGCAGGTTAAGATCGGATACTGTTTTGGGGTGGAAGGCTTGACCGAGTGAGTAGGCGGTCCGGATATTTACCCTTCGGGATTTATTTTGTTTAATTGTTTTCACATTTGGAAGTTGCAAGTATTGTATTTAGATTTCTAAAGGTTTTGTAATTGACTTTAAATTTCTCGTACTCTGTTAAGTGTTTACTATTCGGATTTATTTGGTCGACAGGTTTTAGCCTTGCATCTAACATGAGATAGATGGTTGACATGTATCTTGTGTTAGATGTGGCGGTAACATTTTCCAAATTCGCTCCTAGCTTCCGCTTTAATCTTTCAAAAAAAAATTTTCCGGAGTGAAATTTGGGGGTGTTACAAATTGAGGAGAGTGTAATAAGGATTGATTTGGCTACTTATATCAACATGGTATACCATCCTTTTGGTGATTCCGTCCTAAGAACTCCACAGTTAAGCGTGCTGGCCGTGGAGTAATTTTAGGATGGGTGACCTCTTGGGAAGTTCAGAAAATTTCTCGGAAAGTGCGTGAGTGAGGACAAAGCGCACTGAAAGGACTCGTGTTGATCTGTGGGGCCAGCCGATCAATCCGAAAGCACTCCAAGGCAGCCCCCGCGTGGTCGTATCGACTCGGAGTGTTACAAATGGTATCAGAGCCAAACCACGACCGTGAACTGAACTTGGATGAGCCAGTCAGTCACCTAGCGGGACGATTCTTGGGATGAACTGTATTGAGACAGTCATTGGTTGAGGCGCAACGAGGACGTTGCATTCTTTGAGTGGGGGTGAATGTAATACCCCAAATTGAGGAGAGTGTAATAAGGATTGATTTGGCTACTTATATCAACATGGTATACCATCCTTTTGGTGATTCCGTCCTAAGAACTCCACAGTTAAGCGTGCTGGCCGTGGAGTAATTTTAGGATGGGTGACCTCCTGGGAAGTTTCGGAAAATTTCTAAAAGTTTCTCGGGAAGCACGTGAGTGAGGACAAAGCGTGCTGAAAGGACTCGTGTTGATTTGTGGGGCCAGCCGATCAATCCGAAAGCGCTCCAAGGTAGCCCCCGTGTGGTCGTGTCGACTCGGGGTGTTACATAAGTATCACGAGAATAAATCCTGAATCAGATTTGGATGAGATTATGATGACCTTAATGATTCCTCTGTGTTATCTTAGATAACCATATGAATAAGAAATGCCTAATGATATCATAATGATCGAAAGTGAATAAGCATCTAATTGTTATGCTTTTCGTGATCACCTTAATTAAGATACTAATACTTAAAGTGAAATACCTCGAGATTGGGAATGATAGCTCTCTAGGGGTCGCTACCATAAAGATGTGGTTTAATCCGCAATTATTTTGGTATTTGCTGGTGTGCCTTTGTGCCTAACCAAGCCCTATATCTTACTCTATCTAACTCTACGGACCTATTTAGAGGGTATGCATACTTATGGATTAGGTGTCCTTGTCGGTAGGATACCGAGTAGCTTTATGCACCAGTATGACCAGGGTACCTTTGCGTCCCTGGGTTGATGGTTGAAGGGTACTGAGTAGCCTATATACACCAATACGACCTGTGTACCTTTGTGTCCCGGGTTCTTGATCTCTCGTCTAAGGCAAATAAATGGAATTGTTGTGCTGATTAAAAAGGGAAAAACACTAATCATGAAAGTGAAAGATTAATGAGCCGAGCCCAGTTGAATTATGATATTGAGTACCGATCCATCAGATATAATAGTGGCCCAGGAGCATGTTGCCCTAGATGATGTTGATATATATTCCGATCCATCGGCAATAATAGTGGGGGTCTCAAACTCAATAAAAACCACTCATGGATGTGAATAAAATTATGAAAAAATATTAATCACTTACAGTGAAACGTCATGTGAGTCGGGGCCAGATTGGTCCACCGACGAATAATAGTGGCCAGGAGTATTTTTCCCTGCATGACTGGTCCACCGGCGAATAATAGTGCCCAGGAGCATTTTGCCTTGCATGACCGGTCCACCGGCTATAATAGTGGGATTCCCGCACTCACATGGATATAAAATCTGAGAGATGATTGAATAATGATGGACTAATAGCTTAAGACCCGAATATATTGATTTTGCACTATGACATGACTTAAGGCCCGAAAGTATCGATTTTGCATTATGACTCATTAACATTTGATGGACTCATTAAGGATGTGAATGTTAAGTATGTAAATGTTATGTATGCACATTTTGTTATATATGTATATAGATTTTGTATCATGTGTTGTATTGCGGGCCTATTTTTAAGTGTGTTTTTAAATGGTTACTCAATATCATAGTACTGAAGGGTTCCATTCGTGGGGTCCCTGCCTATTCAATGGGCAGTGTCCCTTATAGGTCCATTTTTAGGTGCTACTCAAGTGGGTAAAGGGAAAAAGCGTAAGGAAATTATCCAGGCTTTTAGGGTTTCCCTCTTTCTCTTTTACTTCCTTATTTGAATATATTCTTTGATCTTGTAACCACCATTGGTGGATTTTATCCATGTAATTGGTTTCTTGCGCTACTCTGATTTAAGTATGGGTTGTAAATTGGGTTTCACTCTTTTAGCCTTAGTACTTAGTACTGGAACGATATGAGTGAGCCGGTCTGGTACTAAGTGTGGCGGTAATATCCCTAGAATTCACAGTTTTGTTATTTCGCTTCCGTTAACACTTTTAATAAAACGAAAATTTTCAATAGTAAATTTTGGGGGTGTTACAATAGCATTTCTAAGAATATTCTCTACAAAAAGACACATATATTAATATACTTATGAGTGTATGTCCTATTAAGCTTTATACCCTTAACTTATGTCTAACATTGTTAATTGTCATAAGTGTTGCAATGTTATCTCCGTCACCCATTGTAGCTTGTCTATAATCTCTTAAAGTTTGACATTTATTAGGATTAATTCATGCACCAACCTATATTTTTTAGGTGACAACCAACAAAAAAGTGAATGGCCCTACAAATACTTTTCTAATCTATGATTATGAAGACCACATTCAACTACCAATCTCCAACCACCACAAGCTCTTCCCTTCAAAGTATCCTAAATTTACAACTATAATTTTTTGATTTGATAGATCGAATACTATTTAGATTCATTAAAGATTGTCATCTATATGTACCACATCTCTCCCAACATATCTAAACTCCACCTTTTTGAACTATTAATACCAATAATCGTATTATATGTCATTTTAGTTTCTTTAACCCTTTGAATTAATAACTCAAGATCACTAAATATCTCATGCATAGTGAACATGCCATTTCAATTAGTATTTAGCAGATATTATTCATGTAGCTAGCAAAAAAAAGTAAAGTTATAAAGAGTAAATAAACATAAAAATGGATGAAAGGTATTTGCCTCGGTGGAAAAGGGGACTTATAGGTAAATGGCTTGCTAAGGTTGCTAGGGAATGGGCAAGTAACCCATCATATAGGCCCTTATATGGGTGAAACACCCACTAATCACACTTTTTAATTGGTGAATGACCTATTGTTTGGATATTTCCATGGGTAAGTAACCCATTGAGAATGGGGAGGGTAAGACTATATGGGTGATTGACCCGTTAGGCCAAAGATTTATGGAAAAAGGACATAACATAATTTCTTTGATTTCCTTTTAGTTAAAATGATCATTATTATGTTCTTCCATAATTTTTTCTTTGTGTAGAAGATTCAGTGACATATGTTAAAAATAAAGGAGGATAAGAAAGAAAAGAGAAGTGAAAAAAATGAGGGAAAAAATGTTTTAAATAAAGATATCAATTGTGAAGGGTGTGAAATTAATAATTTAGAGCATAAGTGGTTCTTAGAGTTCATTTTAGTTCATTTTTTATGGAATGAAAACTCTCATTCGTGGTTGTGTATTTGGGAGGGTGATACCCATTAATTATCAATTTTTGCTGCCAATTGTTATTTATTTATTTATTCATATATGAACTTTAATGAAAATCGTAAAACCATTAAAATTTCTGGTTGAAAAATAACTACGGGAGTATAAAATGTTCACAAAACATATACTAAGTAGAGGTAGCAATTGGGTCAAGCAGGTCAGGTTGTTCTCGGGTTGGGTTGTTTGTGGATCATTTTCTTTTACGAGTCTATCAAGCCATTTTATTATTTGGGTTGGGTCGGTTTGGGGGTTGGGGCATTGCAAATTTTTGTTGCACCAGGTTAATTTGTTAAGTTGGGTTGAGTTCAATTCATTTTGGTTTAACTTGATGTGCCATGTTAGGTTTGGGTTGATCTAGCTTATGTCTGGATTAATTTGACAGACTAGTTGAGTTAACTTGGGTTTAGATCTTTTTAGATTTTGATAGTTTGGATTCAAGCTAAACTAATCTCGGATCATATCACTTCAGGTTTAGGTCAAATCAAACATTGACCATCAAAATTAGTCCAATTTATTAATCTCATAAGTAAACATTAAATTTAACTTCATATAAGCATGTAATTATAAATGCCTTATTAATTATTACTTATCTATCAGTATGAATTTTTGATGTTGTGCTTTCATGTGGAAAAATTGGTGAAATTAGGATATTATTGGTGAAGAAGAAGGTTCACAATGAAAGAAGAAAAAGAAGTAAAATTTATAAAATAATATCTCATTACAATATTTAAATAAATAATGAAATATGTATAATTTTTTATTATCATAATTGGTTAATATAAAGTTTGGTCTTGTCGAGTTGAAATCATATTAGGTCAGATTGATATCTAGTTAGGTAGATGTTGAGTTGGGTTGATGATGAGTGAGATTGATGTTAATTTAACATCAGATCGGGTTGATGTTAGTTTTAAGTTAATTCGGGTCACGGTTTGGGATCGAGTTCGGATCAGATCAATTGTATTTGGATCAATGTCATATCAAATCATTTTAGATTGAGTCACTTATTTTCCAGCTACGATATTATTAAGTATAGTGTTGTTTTTCTAAAAGGCAAAATCCTCGTCTCTAAAGTCTCCACTCCTACTTATAGAACATTGTGGATGAAGTAAATCCATATGTGTATCAAAAGACTAAGTGTTGCATGGCTAGGTGTGAACACGATTTGATAAGAGACTCTAATTATCAATGAGACAATATAGTCTAATACCATTTGCATCAATCGACAATATAATGTTGTTTTCTAAATAGTTCGTTATGAGATGAATCATTATTAGGATTGTAAACGAGTCTAAGTCGGAATGAATTTGAGATCAACTTATTTGATAAACGAAACTAAAAATAAAGTTTGGGCTTGGATTATTTATAAATGAATAGAGCTTTTAACAAGACTTTCGTGGTAAATGTTTATACTGTAAACGAATTCAAGTTTAAATTCTTTATATTCATGTATGAATTATTTATTAAACAAGGCTAAAAATAAAATTCAAACTCAATTCATTTAATTAAATAAACGAACCTTTATGCTCTGTTAGGATTGGGGTAATGGTAAATATTAAAAATTAACTTAGATAAAAGAAATAGAGGTGAATTTAATTGAATATTTTAAAATGATGTTTCAATAATACTAACCTAACTTAAGTGAATCGATATAAATATTTTAAAAATCCCGCTTAGATTAAGGCGACTATATAAAATTTACTTATATTTTTATATTCACCTTTGTTATCTTCAAAACAGAAGATTAACAAAAGTAAGGATAACTGAAATAAATAAATGTGAAATTTTAACCTTAATTTATTTGATTGAATTTTACAAAATTTATTTTCAAACACAGTAAATTAATTAATTTATTTTTATTAATTATTACTCACCCCAAACCAAACGAAACGCAACGCAACATTCATAAAACGAATCTTAAAACTTGCCGCTGAGTTTGGTGCCCTAATCATAATAATGTCACGGAATGAACCCGGAATTTAACTGAACGCACGGACTGCCGGCGACGTCTACTCTACTATGACTGTGATACTAATCAAAGCTCGGCAATATTCACAAAAGTGCATCTTTTGCATACGTTTTTCAATGCTATGCCATCATCATTCCGGCAAATTCTGTCTGTCTCTCCTCCGTCAATTTCAATTCCTGCGTACTTCTCGTTGGATTCCCCAGGATGAAATCAAGTTTACTCGACCTGAATTGTTGTCTCAAATCTGCAGTCTCGCAGTCCTTCATCGTTTCGATTCAATCACACATCTCTCTTTTCGCTTCTCCGACGATCTTGTCCATGCGTTACTTCATAATCTCCGGCTAAAACCTGATGCCTGTCTCGGGGTTTTTAGGTTAGCTCTAAAGCAGAACCACTACAGGCCTGATTTTAGAGCATACTGCAAACTTGTACATATTTTGTCTCGAGCTCGAATGTATGATGAAACCAAGTTTTATTTAAATCAACTCGTTGAAGTTTCTATGGCTAATAGGAATAGCATGTGTTCGAGTGTTGATGTTTGGGATGAATTGGTTAGGGTTTATAAAGAGTTTAAGTTTTCCCCGGTTGTTTTTGATATGATTTTAAAGTTGTATGCTGAAAATGGGTTTGTTAAGGATGCCTTGTATGTGTTTGATAATATGGGTATGTATGGTCGTAAGCCAAGTTTGCGCTCGTGTAATAAGCTGCTCAGTAGTTTGGTTAAGAAAGGAGACTGTGATAATGCTCTGCTTGTTTATGATCAGATGAATGCGACTGGGATTGTTCCTGATGTTTTTACGTGTAGTATAATTGTGGATGCTCATTGTAAGAGTGGTAGAGTTGGTAAAGCGATCAAATTTATTGTAGAAATGGAGAACATGGGGTTTGAGATGAACTATGTAACTTACCATTGTTTGATGAACGGGTATGTCAGTCTGGGGGACATGGGAGGTGCTAGGCAAGTGCTGAACTTGATGTCTGACAAAAGATTACCCTCAAATGTAGTTACCTATACATTGTTAATCAAGGGCTTCTGTCGACAGTTCAAAATTAAAGAAGCTGAGAATGTGCTACGGGAAATGGAGGCAAAGTCTTTAGTGGCAGATGAACATGCTTATGGAGCATTACTGGATGGGTATTGTCAGATGGGAGAAATGGATGACGCTGTTAGGATTAAAAATGAGATGCTCAGTGTTGGCTTGAAAATGAATTTGTATGTCTGTAACTCTTTGATCAATGGATACTGCACAGTTGGGCAAGTTGATAAAGCAAGGTTGCTGTTAAAGCATATGGTGGACTGGAGATTGAAGCCAGATTGTTATAGCTTCAGTACTCTAATAGATGGATACTGTAAAAATGGTAGTCTGGGTGAGGCTTTTGATCTTTGTAACAGAATGATGAGGGAGGGTGTTAAACCATCAATTGTGACCTATAATACTCTCCTCAAAGGTTTATTTACCGAAGGAGCATTTGATGATGCTCAGCACCTTTGGAAATTAATGTTGAGAAGAGGGGTGAAGCCAAATGAGGTTAGTTACTGTACCTTGCTTGATACTCTTTTCAAGATGGGAAACCTAGATGGAGCTCTAAAATTATGGAAGAACATGAGCGCAAGGGGATTTAGAAACAGAGTTGTTTTTAATACAATGTTAAATGGTCTGTGTAAAATCGGGAAGATGATAGATGCGGAGAAGTTATTAGATGAAATGACACTGTTAGGTTGTTCCCCTGATGGGGTGACATACAGAACTCTGGCCGATGGATATTGTAAAATTGGGGATGTTTTGAAAGCCTTTAAGATGAAGGATATGATGGAAAAGGATGCTATTACTGCTTCCATTGAAATGTATAATTCTTTTATCGATGGACTCTTTAAGATTGGGAAAATAAGTGACGTGATAAACATTCTTTCTGAGATGCGTGCCAGAGGTGTATCGCCAAATCTTGTAACTTATGGTTCCCTTATAGCTGGTTGGTGCAAAGAAGGACTGCTGGATAAAGCACTTTCTGTGTATCATGATATGATAGATGATGGTTTTTCTCCCAACATTGTTATATGCTGCACAATTGTCAGCAGCCTGTATAGGCGGGGTAACATTGATGAAGCAAATGTTCTGCTGCATAAAATGGTTGATTTTCATTCGTCATCTGACAATAGGTGGTTAGAAGAGTTTCTCAAACCAAGTCGTGGATGCTTGGATGCACAAATTACCTTTGATTCCGTCACTAAAGCTGTGAAAGATTTGTCAATTCCAAACAATATTGTGTACAACATAGTCATTTCAGGGCTTTGCAAATCTGGAAAGGTTGCAGATGCAAGAAGATTTTTTGCAGAACTGTTGAGGAGAGGCTTTGTTCCCGATGATTTTACATATTGCACATTAATTCATGGTCACTCAATTTCTGGTGCTGTGAATGAAGCATTTAAGTTGCGTGATGAAATGCTGAGTAATGGACTAGTTCCTAGTATTGCTACATACAATGCCCTCATTAATGGCTTGTGTAAATCAGGAAACCTGGATCGAGCAGTCAGACTTTTCCATAAACTTTATTTGAAGATGGTAAATCCTAATATTATCACTTTTAATATATTAATTGATTGCTATTGTAAATGTGGGAACATTGACGAAGCCATGAGACTCAAAGACAGGATGATACAAGAAGGAATACTTCCATCTGTAGCTACCTGTTCCATCTTATTAGCTGGTCTATGTAAGCAGGGAGATACGAAATTTGCCCTAGAGTTCTTGGATCAGATGATCATTGCAGGTGTGAGTGAAGATCTCATGGCATACCGTGCTGTACTCCAAAATTATATTAGATGCGGAGATGTAGAGCAAATTTTTAGGCTTCAAAGTAGGATTCAAACTCAGGGTCTTGTTTCTAGTGTTTTGTCTCAAGATAAAGTATCTTTAGAAAATTCAAATGACCCTCAAGAATTTGTTGATGCGTATAGCAAAAAAGAGACTGTATGTTGATGACTATTACTAGACAATGAAGATGATGGTGTCAAGCATATGCTGAAGGAGTGCCAGCTGAACAAAGGACTAATCTTAGCTCTTCAAGAATATAGCTACCCAGCCAAGGAGCAGGTATGCATTGTCACTTGTGCCTGGTGCTTTGCTACTCTGAAATATCAATCAAGCTTATTCAACTTATATTGCAGAGTGCACCTGGTCTGGAAAATGTGTTCATGCAGAAGATTTGTATACAGCACATTTTGAAGACTTTTGAAATCCAATGTGCATCCATTCTGTGATCAGATGTTTGTCTTAGAATTAGAGGAAACAGAGGTGATATTCTGTGATTGTTGACACCTCTGGCACAGAGGTAAATGTCATCACTTAAATAGTTCTTTAATGATGCAGGAACCATTTTCCACAGCTGGATGGAATCATGATGCTGTCTAGACTGTTCTTCTCAGCTATATGACTGAATTTTTCTATTTGCAGAACATAGTGAAATTTGACGGTTGGACATTTATGCATAGAAGATATCACCGACTTTGATTCTCTCAAGTGTTTATACCATTATCAGGTGAGTTAACATTTGTTTTCTGACACCCCTGATCCACTATCAGCTACTTTGAAGTTAAGAGTTCTTTTGGAACTACTGTTTTAAATCATATATATATATATATATATATATGTATGTATGTATGTATGTATGTATGTATGTATGTATGTATGTATGCATATTTTTTTATCCATAGCTCTTGTACCGATAGGCAATAGTTTCCAGTTCATTATTATGATTCTGGACAGGTGCCATTATGCTTACATAGAATAGTTAGGCTTGGTAAATAGGGTGGCGCGTTTTGGTTGATGATCATTGTAGTGGTTGATTGAGAAAAAATATTAAGTCCATTTTCTTTAATTTGGGTACAAACTTAATAATTTTTCCCTGTTTAAGCAGAAACATTTGAGATTTTTTAGTCAAAGAAGTGGCCAGACTCTGGAAATTCTAGTGCTGCATGAAGTTACATTCCACCGAAACTTTTATTTTTATTACTATTGTTTTTATTGAAATAATGACCTGGATAATTGGGGAAATATTATCCTAATTTATTTTCCACCTCACATAAGTCACTGCCATAGGAGCAGCCATATCAGTTGCTTCTTCCGATACAATTAAATATCTTTCCCGGTACGTAACATTGCTTGATATTTATCAGATTTTGGGTCAGTCGATACTCAAAATTAGTGATACATGATTGTTTTAGAATTTTGCGTATTTATTGGTAATATATTAGTTATCGACCGATATTTTATCTATATTTGATAATATTTTTTGTGGAAAAAATTAAAAAAATTACTCTGTGACAATCACGACATAGAAAATATTGTTTGCGATACCGCGATCGTGGTTTTGTTGTTTGCGTCTTCCCCACCCCTTTAGGATTTTTAATTTTCAACCCATCGATGCTTCCTATTTAGATTGCTTGACCTCCATCTTCATTCCCAGAAGTCAATATCTTAGGCTTTGATCGCTGTCAGATTCAGACTGAAGAGGAAAAAGTTACTTGCTGTGCTGTAAATTTGTTGGGCAGAAGCAAAGAGAAAAAATGCTTTCAGGAAGAATATGAACTAAAAACCACCTTTGATGGTGGTTCAGATGGAGCAGACAATAAGCTACTGTTGTTGACAAATAAATTCCATTTTTTGAATACAAATGGATGACAATCATCTGTGATATTCATCAATCAATAATGGATCTTAGATCGAATTGGTATTGACTCAACTTTGTTGAGTTCAAATCATTAAATATTGAATCATCCCTGAGTTAAGAATTCAGATGGGAGGCTCATACTATTATGCAGTTCTTAGGGAATATGTGGTCATGTTGAATGATTTTTCAGTATTTCAAACTGGTGTGATGTCTTTCTCCACATGAGGGGTAAAATGAGTAGACTTTTTCAGTGGATTCTTTAATTTGAAGATTCTCAATATTATGGAGACTCAATCGATGAATCACTACATTGATCTGGAGTGATAAGATGTTATGATGACAGGATGGGCAAATTTTACTTAGATGAAACAACTTTGTTCCCATTGATCTGTTAGACTGAAGATTGAGTTTTTGGGTTTGTGTAAAGGGAGGAGGTGGAGGAGGTGGCTGATATGGCAGTGACTTAGGTGAGGGAGGAAAGCATTTTGGGGTTGTGTGTGTGTATTAATATATATATATATATGTATTTTTTTTTTCCTTTCTGATTATCCAGGTCATTATTTCAATAACTTTTGTGGACCTGGGCTGTCACTGACCCAGATTCAGAATATGTGGACCTGGGTATGAGTGTTGAGGTTGAGGATTAGAGGATGTGATTGAGTATGATGATGATGGGATGGATGCTCGGTGATGGTGGTGATTATGAGAAGGGGTCCCTAGTATTCAGAGAAAGAGAGAAAGAGAGAGTATTGAGGTTTGTTAGCCAATAATTAATAATAATCGTTAACTCCCTAACGTAAGTTCTTATCGCGCCAGAGGATCCTTTAAATAGGGGAGCATGAGCCTAAGGTTACCATAAGAGGTTAGTCCTATGTGGTAACCTAATTGTCTGATCTAATACATAATATTATTACCTAAATGTTATTGCCTTAGAATTAAGAGCTTGTTGTCACGACCTGCTTTGAGCACCCTTATTTTTACGGAATATTTGAGAACATTCTAGAATAATGTAGATATGTGTAGATACATTTAGAAGAGGTAAGAGGATTCTACACTTGTCTTGATGGTTTTAGAGGGGGATGTCTCTAGAACCATCATCTTTTGTACAAACTTGTATGGAGCACTCTAGATCAGCCTAGTGTGTTCCAATGGAGTATACTAGAGGGATAATAATCTAGCCCACTCTAGAATGTTCCTCGGGATGGAGGAAGGAGGAGGCCTCAACTATAAATAGGGGATGATGGGTCTCATTTCCACCACCCACAAGTTGGAAACTCTCAAGAATTTTCTCAATAAAGCTTTTATTTTCTCAAACTCTCCTGTGTGTTCCTTTGTGAGTGTTTAATGCTTTGTGCTAAGCAGTGTTTGAAAGGCGCGCCTAAGGCGCAAGGCGCAAGGCGATGGGGGGTTAGGGCTTTTTTGGTGCTAGGCGAGGCTACGTAAGTGAGGTGCATATAAGGCGCGCCTCAGGCGCTAGGCGCAGAGGCTATGAGGCGCACGGCTCAGCATAAAATCAAGCAGAAACTTGGGAGATCAATAGACACATAGGGAGGATGGACTTAGGGAAGAGGGATAAAAAACCTTTTCAGCAGAAAAAAAAAATTACATGCAGACTGCAGAGACTTAGGGGAGCTAAATAGTCATTTGTTGGAAAAATGTAAGTCTATTTATAGTCTTGATTACAGTAAAAATATTCTGCAATTAATATGGGAATTGGGGAGAGCAAGAGTTATTTTGGAAAGGTAAAAAACCAGCTGCAGAGACTATAAAGTCTGCTACCACCAATTTAAAGCAAGAAATAGTTATTTTGGTATATCTGCATATATTTTTTGTAGATATAGAGGAAAACAGATAGGGCATTAGGAAAAACCAAAGGTATATCTGCATATATTTTTTGCAGATATAAGGGAAAACAAAAGATATAGGGAAAAAGAAAGGTCCCCCCTTGTCCTATATATTTTTTGCAGAAACTTTTTCTTCCTAATGTAAAAAAAAAAGCAAAAAGAAAAACAATGTACCACTACATCTGAAAAAAAAATAGAGAGAGCATCAAGGAAAACTGGAAAAAAAAGTATATATGCCAACAAAAAAAAAAAAACACTAGGCGCCTCACATCGCCCAGGCGTGCGCCTTCGCCTTGCGCCTAGCGCCTAGGCTCCAGGACCCCTAGCGCCTCGGTGCGCCTTAAGCCTTTTCAAACACTGGTGCTAAGCAAGGTTCCCTTGCTCAAGAGTGAGCTCTCTTGAAGTGAAGGTGACTTAGTCATCCAAGGAGTGGAAAAAGGCTAGGTGACACACACAGTTGGTTTAGGGAGAAGTCAGGGCGTGACTGGTGGTATTAGAGTAAGGTTATGTGAAGGAGTAACCTAGAGGAGTTGCTGTGGCACACATTCCTGCAACCTCACAACTCACTCAAGTTGCGAAAGTTGAGAAAAAGAGGAAAGGCAAGGGCACCTCTAAGGGGCCTGCTGCCAACTTAGAGGAGGTCATGAAGAGGATGGATAGATCTATCCAAGCTTGCCAAGAGGATATGTCCACCTTGGAGGGAAGGGTGGATGGGTTGGAGAATGATGTGGAAGCCTTACCCAACAAAGACGAGGTGCAAGGGTCGGTGAATGCTTTCGCCATCAAACACTATGAAGAGATGGTAGAGTTCAATAGGAAACTCATGGATGAGATGTTGGACCGAATCTATCAACTTGTGGCCGAGAAGAAGCGGTTGTTATATTTCATGGATGTATTACAATCGTGGGCCAAACAAGAGCTAAGGAAGAGGAATGTTCAAGACCATTCGCAGCTTATCAGGAAGTAGTGTTGTTGATTAAATACAAGTCTGAGTGGAATGACAAAGGTTGGAAGGATGGTTTGAGCAAAGGTGGGGGAGGCAAGCCACACAAGGCTGGTCCTAAGCATTATGACTCCAAGGACAAAGACAAGGAGTAGTATGGAGGTAAGGATTTCTTGAAATATAAACGTGAATGTTTTATGTGTGGTGGTAGCAATTTCTTGCGAGATTGCCCTCAAAAGAAAGCTTTGAGTGCTATGGCTTCCACTCAAAGAGAGAAGGATGATCAAGGTGAGACTCACATGGGGTCCCTCGCTCTACTTAAATCTATCAACTCCAAGCCGAAAGAGCTAGCTAAGGAGTTGATGTATGTGGAGGTACGAGTGAAGGATGTCACAAGCAAGGCCTTAGTTGACACCGGAGTGTTACATAACTTCCTTAGCCCTAAGGAAGCATGAAAGATAGATCTCTAGGTCACCAAAGAGGCAGAAAGAATGAAGGTAGTGAACTGTAAGTCTGTAATGCTAAGCCCATTCCGGTCCCATAAGACAAGGGTGATGGGAAGGAAGGGTGAATTTTACGGTGATCGAGATGGATGACTACAACAAGGTTTTCGAGATGGAGTTCATGGATGTGGCAGCTCCACTTACTTTCCTAGGGGATAGCACTATGCACCTCACAAAGGGAAAGCAACGCCACATTGTGCCCCTAGCATGAGCCAAGGTAGAGTCTCGCTCTCTCTCGGTTATGCAGTTTTCTAAAGGATTTAAAAGGGATGAAGCTTGCTACTTGGCTTCGATTGTTGAGGAGGGGTCCCCACAACCCATGGAGGTGCCTAAGGAGATATAACAGGTCCTTCGTGAGTTCAAGGACATGATGTCTTCAGAGTTACGCAAGAAGCTTCCACCTAGAAGGGAGGTGGATCATGATATTGAGTTGGAGCCGGGAGCTAAGTCAACCTTAAGAAGTCCCTATCAAATGAGCCCGATGGGTCTCTTTGGATGTATGTGGACTACCAAACACTTAACAAAATCACCGTGAAGAACAAGTATCCGCAACCCTTGATAGACGATTTGTTTGATTAGCTTGGGAAGGAAAATTATATCGCTAAGATGGATATGCGATCGAAGTATTGGCAAGTGAGAATTGCTGAAGGAGATGAACCTTAGATCGCTTGTGTAACAAGGTACAGGTCCTATGAATTCCTTGTTATGCCTTTCGGTCTTATTAATGCCCCTGCAACTTTTTGTACTCTAATGTATAAAATATTCCATCCTTACTTGGATAAGTTTGTGGCGGTCTATTTAGATGATATAGTGGTCTATAGGGAGACCCTAGAAGACTATGTTGAGCACTTAAGGAAGGTCTTCTAGCTCCTAAGGGAGAATGAGCTCTACGTGGAGAAGGAGAAGCGCTCCTTTGCTCGCACTGAGGTAAAGTTTATAGGCCACTATATCAATGATGGAGAGATTGGGATGGATATGGCCAAGGTTTGGGCTATTCAAGAACGGAAAGCCCTGAAGAATATATCTAAACTCTGAAGTTTCCTTGGTTTGGTAAATTATTATCGGAGGTTCATTCAAGGGTAATCGGGAAGGGCATAACCCTCGCAAATTGATTGAAGAAGAAGGTGTAATGGAATTGGGACGAGGAGTGTGTCAAGACCTTTGAAGACTTGAAGAAGGTCGTAATGGAAGAGCCAGTTTTGTGCTTACCAAATTATTCTAAAGAATTTGAGGTACATATGGATGCCTTTGACTTTGCTATTTTAGGAGTTCTTATACAGGGTAAGCATCAAATCTCTTTAGAGAGCCGCAAGCTGATTGATATGGAGAGGCAGTATCCTGTGCATGACAAGGAAATGAACGCCATCATCCACTGCTTGTGAGTATGAAGGCACTATCTTCCAAAACCAGTGGATGATGGCGTTCATTTCCTTGCCAACAAGCTGATTGGAAGTAGGTTTGTAATCAAGATGGATAATGTAGCAACAAGCTACTTCCAAAACCAAAAGAAGCTAAGTCCCAAGCAAGCTTGTTGGCAAGAGTTCCTTGCAGAATTTGGCTACAAGATAGAATATAAGCCTGGAACTGCTAATGTGGCATCTGATGCACTAAGCCGCAAGGCAATGCTTGCTAGAATGAGCGGACCTAAGGAAGACATCTTGGAACGAGTCAAGGAAGGAATGATACATGACGCCTTTGCCAAGAGTTTAATGGAGATGGCAAAGGAAGGGAAGACTCGGATATTTTGGGAGCAAGATGACCTACTCTACACCATTGGAAACCGTCTCTACATACCTAGATTGTGGAACTTACGGCGGGACCTAATGAGGGAATGCCATGATTCTAATTGGGTTGGACACCCAGGCATGAGACGCGCTAGATGTTTACTATTGGCTATAGATGCGGGAGGATGTGGAAGGATATGTAAGGACTTGCCTTGTTTGTCAACAAGACAAGAGCGAGTAGAGGTGTTCCGCGGGATTGTTGGAGCCCTTACCCATTCCTGAAAGACCTTGGGAGAGTGTCTCGATGGACTTTATCGTGGCATTCCCAGCGTCCAAAGCACATGGATCGATAATATTGGTGGTTGATAGGTTAAGCAAATACAAAATGTTCATCCTTGCCCCAAGGGATTGTATGCCATACTTGTGCGCCCAGCTATTCTTCAAGAATGTGGTGAAGTATTGGGGGTTGCCTAAGACCATTATAAGTGATAGGGATCCCCGCTTTATTGCCAAATTCTGGAGGGATTTCTTCAAGATGATGGGGTCCAAGTTTCACTTCTCTACGAGCTTTCATCCGTAGATGAATGGACAAATTGAAAGGGTAAATGCCTTGGTGGAAATGTACCTAAGGCACTTTGTGAGTGCTAATAAAAAGGATTGGGCTAAGTTGATTGATGTGGCTTAATTCTCTTACAATTTTCAAAGGATCGAGTCCACCGGGCATAGTCCATTTAAGTTGTTCATGGGGCACCAACCCCTCACTCTGTGCACAGTGGCTAAGGGCTACAAGGGGAGTAATCCCACATTATACTCCTTTGCACACGAATGGTAGGGACAAATTGTCCTAGCCAAGGTATATATAGAGAAGGCTTCAAGAAAGATGAAAAAGTGGGCAGACAGGGATCAAAGGCCTTTAGAATTTAAGGAGGGAGACTTGGTGATGGTGAAGTTGTCTCACAACTATGCAAGGCATACCGTCAAGTCCACAAAGGCTTGGTAAGGAGATATGAAGGCTCTTATCCTATCACTAAGAATGTGGAAAAGGTGTCCTATCAGCTTGCATTGCCATCTAAGCTTAAGGTGCATTATGTCTTCCATGTAAGCTTACTCAAGCCCTATCATGAAAACAATGAAGACCCTTCAAGAAAGAAGTCCAAGTGCGCTCCTCCCGCGAATGTGATTTCTTTTGATCGGGAGGTTGAGAAGATCTTGGACGATCGGATAGTCAAAAGGCATGGCTTGCCCAACTACAAGGAGTACTTAGTTTCGATGGAAGGGGCTACTCGAGAGTTAGGATAGTTAGGAGAGGCAGAATATTTGTGGCCGTTAAAAAAAGCAATTGATCAAGACTATGTCTTTTATCATCATTGAGGACGATGATGGTCAGGTGGGGGAGGTTGTCATGGCCCATTCCAAGCACCCTTATTTTGTGGAATATCGTAGAACATTCTAGAATAATGTAGATATGTGTAGATACATGTAGAAGAGGTAGGAGCCTTCTACACTTGTCTTGATGGCTCTAGAGGGGATGTATCTAGAACCATCATCTTTTGTACACACTTGTATGGACCATTCTAGATTAGCCTAGTGTGTTCCAATGGAGTATTATAGGGGATAATAATTTAGCCTACTCTAGAATTTTTCTTGGGATGGAGGGAGGATGAGGCCTCAATTATAAATAAGAGGTGAGGGATCTCATTTTGATGTAAGGTTGAGAGGGAAGAAGGAGAATTTGAGAGGGAAGCTAAAAAATCACTCGGAATTAATATTCATTCATTCATTCGTATCCAAATAACAACCCTAAGACCCCTTTATATAGAGTAAGGGGCATAAAATAACGATAGTAAAATTACTAATTACTAGCTAAGATGAGATTGACATAATATAATTACTAAAGTAAGATAGTAAGAATAATAAAAATAAGATAGGAATCTAATTTTTATTCCTACGTTTATACTTATTCCTATAGAAATCTTTTTTATCCACATCACATTTCCACCATCCAGAAGTTGGAAGCTATCAAGGATTCTCTCAAACTCTCTTGTGTGTTCCTTTGTGAGTGTTTAAGGCTTTATGTTAAGCAAGGTTCCCTTGCTCAGGAATATTTATATACTTCTTAATAAACAAATCACCAAGAATATAAAACTTATAGCCCTAAATCCTAAAAGATAATAATAAATTAAATATAAATTAATCTAATATTCTATCGCTATTGGACTTTCTCAACCTATGGGATAGGTGCATCACTACATCTATACGGAAGTAGGCCTTTTTTCACGAATGGTCCTTGCTAAAAGTGAAGACCGCATATTTGTCTCCATTAGAGAAAATTTTAACATCAAACTTTGATGTAAGAGAGAAGAATGGTTAGTTATTGCCCCACTAATCACTAGGATCTATAATCTAGTCTTCTTTCATTTCTTGGTCTATTAGATTGTGAACATGAGACCATGCTCTCACTCTTTTATTTGGGGGCTTGTTAATAGGCTTAACTAAATGATTATATGTGGATGCTAGTTGGTCTTATGACTAATTTTGTCACTATCAAACTACTTTAGACGAGCTGGTGGGTCAACCATTAGGCCTTCTAATGGATTTTCCCAAAACCTTGCCTTTTTTTCTTTTTAAGCTTCACAAGAAAAGGTAATATCATCAATAGAGCTAAGTCTTTTATACTTAAGTTCATACTAGATGTTCCCACAGAAACCATTGATAGATTACTAATTTTTTAATTTGCATTACACATTTTGTTGCGAGTTTCTTAAATTACCATGACGTCATGAGCCTCCATCGATAGCTTGTGAAATTGAGAGTATAGGTTCTATTCATGGTTGGCTAAAATCACAAGCAACTGGTTGAGAACTAGTATTGCTAGGAAAGAAATTGGAAAGGAAACAAGAGTATAGGGTTTTTACCTCAACAACCTAAAGCCTAAGAGGGTCATCCATGCAGGTGTTGTTGATATGTTTTAGCAACATGTCTAGAACATTGGCAATTTCAAGAGCGACATGCTCCCAATTGCCCTTAGCCCACAGAATGTTGTTTTGAGTCTCTCTACCTGCACTCCCTAACGACTATTACTCCCAAGCATCCCCAATTGGAGATTGAGGGAGCTCCCATTTATCCAAACTCAGTTGCATAGGATTTGCCGAGCTAGGATCGGTCTGTAGTCTCTTCCCGGTGATTCTAGTGAATAGATGAGGAGTCATATTTACAAAAGTAAGGTTTTTTGGTTCAATGTGTGATAGAATAAATCTGCAAGCGCACAAACTTGTTGTAGCACGTTGAGGTTGTATCCCACAGAGATTTTGTTGTTGAGCATTGGTCTTTACTATTTTAGCTATCTAGATAAATTAAATTTGGAAAGTAGAAAATAATTAACAAAATAAAATCAAATAGTAATGCTAACGATAGTAAACATTTAATTAAAAACCTAGAATTGGATTGTAGCTATAAATTGGTAGTTAATGAATAATCAATTTAATTGCAAAATAATTACTTAAATCCGAGAGGGTGAAATAACCGAAATTAACTAATAGCCTCTTTCAAGGTCTAATAATCATACCTAATCTAATTTAATAACCTATTTTTATGGTATTACATCAAATTAAATCCATTACGTTCTATGCTAAATCAGTAAAATCCCCAATAGATGGTTTGATTATTCTGTTTAATTGTTAGATTTTCGGTTATTAATATTCACTTTTTAGTTCTTTTGATTACATACTCTAGTCAAGTTGATGATTAAGCAACTCAATCGTAATTATAGAACTAACAATTGAATTTATGAACTCAGGCAATTGGAATGGAAGTCAAACTAATTTATTATTAATTAACAATTTAAACTTGATTCAATTCTAGGAAAGAAATCTACTCACTCATAATTGGAGTAAAATGCAAGAAGTAAAATATAGCAACATAAATAACATTAAACATAATAAATAGCAAGAGAAGAGAGAAAGATAGAACCGTAGATTAATAATGCTGAAATATGTTGTCAAAAGTACATACACAAACTAAAATTTAAACTAAAACTAAGATTTGAATCAAGGAATTAAAGGTACAACCATGGTTTTTTTTTGTCTCTGGTCTGCAGTAAAAAGAAGAAAAAATAATAGCCTCCAGGTACATCGTGCCCATCCCAAATTATCCTCCTCTCGTCCACAAAGTCTGCTAAAGAAGTGGAATACGTTGTGTATCTGATCGTGGAGTATTCGTCGCTATATGGCTGTGCCTGTCTTACACGGACGGATTGAGCAGCTTGTTGCTCTTGACATCGCTGGTGCTGCATGACTTTGCCAAACTCGCAGGGCCAGATCATGCAACAGTCTTGCTCTCAACTTTTTGTTTGTGTATGGATGTGCCTCGCCTGCTGCAATGGGCGGTGCACAGTTGTGCCACGCTAGTATACTGGACAGATTTTGGAAAAATTCTTATAACTATTTCGTTTAGAGTTGAAATAAAGTGGTCTTGGATATGTTGGAAATTTGGTAAGAACATCTATAATTTTTATTCTTTGCACTTTTTCAAATTAAGGTTGCATCAAAGGCAAAATTATTCACTTTTTCGATCAAATATAATTGTCTTTGAAATTAATAAGGCCATATACATGCTAGGTTCTTTATAATGCTTGCTCAAAGCCTTCCTAGTCTTATTTGCATCCATTGAGTACACCTTTAAAACAAAATGCCAAAGAATGCAATATTTACAAATCTAAATGAAAATCTAACAATATACATAGATAATCCATTGAAATAGGCATATATAAAAAGGGAAAATCATCCTAACATTAGTTACTTTACTAATTTATCAATTTGTAAAGGCCAAGTTAGTAATACACTAATAATATCTCATGCACCACAACACCTCTTGTTTTATAGGCCTAGGGGCTACACCGGGAGGGAAACAAAATGACAAACAAATGATAATTGTAAATACAATGCACTAACATGGTGCACCAATCACGTGCCACCACTCCTTCTTACAATTGGTTATAACGTTTGGGTTGCCTAGACATGCGGTGGCTCAACTACTTCACTTTCAAAATTTTCCAAACTTTGGCAGCTAGTTTGGCGACCAATTGGATCTAATTTCTCACTCAAGCTCCTTATAAGCTCAATGGGCCCATGGAGCAAGGAAGCCTCTTATCAACCTAAATTTATAAATATCACACCCGGCATTGTTTCCTCCCGACACTACACGAAGCAACCTCCTCTCAAAAAATGGGAGAGAGGAGTGCTTGCAACTAGAAATGCCACAACTGATTGCCTTCTCCCCAAAAGACCAATTTTTAGAGGGAAGTAGATGACTACTCTGACATGACTTTCAAATACTAATTTAAAATATTTTTAACCTCCTTTTCTGATTTTCAAATGGGAGTAGAGGATTGCTGTCACCCAAATTTCAAACATCAATTTGAAACATTACATGCATTAGTAATAACCGAGCAACAAAATCCCCAACTACCGAATGATCACCATTTTTGAACACGCAAGTACCATCCAGTTAAATAGCGGTTCCGCTATAGCGTAGTGACCGTTATTTTGTGGTTTTTGGGTCAGTTGTGACGTGAAATTACCGATACGCTACGATTTAAAATTTCAAATTTATCGATTGATCAATCGCCGGTAAATTGGAAAATATTGGTGATAAATCGACAATTTATTGAGAATTCTTATATTTATTGAAAAAAGCACGCATGATAATTTTTTCTTATCCATTTACTATATGTTGAACCAAGTTACTATTAGACAATAATAAAGTATTTTGATTTATTACCTTTACATGTCTTACTAAATAACATGCATTTTTTATTTCCTAGATAAATTTAGGGTTGTTAGGACAATTTAGCATATAATAACTCACTTAAATACTTCTAATATAATACAAATCACTAATTTATTGAATATTTATATTCTAATGATAAATACATAATAATTAAAGTATATAGTGGAATAAAAATAAAAATTCACGCCGCAACGACTGCGATACATAATTTATTGTTCGCGAAGCTCCAATACTGCAACCGCAAATGCGATTTTATTACCTAACAAGTACTCAAACACAAAAATTCATAATGTGCTAGAGACATTTGTGTTATATATATATATAAACCAAGATTACATGACAAATGGGCCATGCCTAGTAACCGACAAAACCTACACACCTCTAGTACCATCACCTGTGGCTTCTTGCCAAGGTGCAGTCTCTCCACCATCCTACCAAGAAGGACTCTATGTGGTGGGAATGTCGCCTTCAGGGTCAATCCTCTAGTACCGTCTTGTCCCACTTTTTGGCAAGAATGATCGCCCGCTCTGAGATCATATCCACCTTGGCCATGATGGTAACAAGAGCCCACTTTATCTTGTTGTGGTGGGATTTTTAGACAAGGGTCAAATGCCAAATCTCGAACTCCAAGCTCCCGCTCCAACTTGGCTTTACACATGGCCTCATTTTAACTCCAATTCGCTCTGAATGTGTGGCGAGAAGTGTGCTTCTCCTCGAGGGACTTCCTGACTTTAGTCAGTGGCTGGTAGCTCTCCACACCTTTGACCTTGGAATCCAAAGAGGTATCAACCTGTCTTTGGTCCACTTCCAAAAGCTTCTTGATCCGCTCGGTCTGTATTAGAAGGGATACTCATAGAAAATGACTAATTCCGCCACCAACTCCGGTAATGGGAATCTCAGTCCATACTAGAAAGGGTACTCATAGAAGCACACTCAAGTTACACAGTCCTAGTTCACCCTCTCCTTTGGACGGAGAAGCCTTGTCTAAAGGTCAAAAGGAAACCTAAAAGCACTTTGTATCAACGATAGAAAATCTGCATTTACTAGCGATACTAGGGAAACAATCCCCTCTCCTTTTAAGATCCCTATGTTACAAGCTTCCATCGCCTACTCCAGTGACTCCATTTTCTTTTGTTACAAGCCTAGAGTTGACCACCACAATGTCACGCACAATAGCGATAACCTAGTTTGGTCCTAATACTACATTGCTTGTCCCTTGGATGATGTCCTCTGATGAAGGAGTATTTATCAGGGTTGCCACTCTAGCATCGTTAGTAGGCACAATACAATCTTTACGAGTTACGCGGAACTCCTTTTCCAGCATTGCAGTGGTCATTTTGTAGCATCAGTCAGGCCTTTTGCACATGAGAAAAAACAGTGAACCAAAGAACAAGATTTTTAGAAAACTTACTAGAAAATGATGGCCGATGACTCTTTGAATCTCTATAAACTAAGCAAGACAAAGGTAGACTATTGAAGCACTCTTTCTTTTCTTCTTGTCTTAAGATTGAGGAATCTAAAATAGAAATATTTGGGGAATAGTTGCGACTAGTCCAAACAACTACACATATCTTAGCCTATTGGATAGGCTATCATTTGCCTCGTAAAAGTTATTCAGGCCCCTAACAATCATACTATACGAAATCAACATTATGTCATCCACTTCCCAAGTCAAGGCTCTTAACTTGAGGAGTGCGGGGAATAACCCATATAATTAAATATCGGTCCCAATACGTAATATCAGCCGCTATTTATCGGATTTTGGGTCAGTCGATATGTGAAATTGGTAATACGCGATGGTTTTAGAATTTCACATATTTATTGGCGATATGTCGGTTATCAACTGATATTTGCTGATATTTTACCAATATTTACTGATACTTATCAAGTTTTGCTAATATTTTATGTAAACAAAAAATAAAAAAATCACGCTGCGATTTTGTTGCTTGGAATAACCATATGGGAAAAATCAGACACTTTAGTGCGGCCCAACACAATGAATAGACTTTGGGTGGCTTAAGACTTTGCAAGAGTTTTCCCTCAAGCCCAGTCATCTTTGGCCATGAACCGATGTTATGGGTAGAAGTCATGGGCTTAACGTCTAAAACAATTGAATATAATCAAATTTGGTCATTCTCTACTCTGCTTGAATGTAAGCCAACTTCTCTCGATTTCCTAACACTGACCACTACTTTGAACAATGACCTTATCCAGCCTCATATAGGGCTATGCTGCACGTCATGACCTCCCTTAATAGTGGAGTTGCAAGACCCTCTTAAAGGCAAAACGAATGAATCAATCAATTAAAGCAATTTACCAAGCAATCATAATTTACCCTTTGCACTAAGTGATCTTCTACTTTGATTTTTTTCCTTTGATTAAGGCCTGAACAACACCCTATAGACGCATTCGGCTAGGGACCCCACACCCTTCCTCGCTGACAACCACTCCTTCATGGCTCAACAACTAAGTCACGCTAAGCCCTCTCTTATTTTTCTTTGTATTATTTATATTCAATGTTGCTGACTTGAGTGTTCAATTTTCCTTAGGTCGACACTACACCGTTGTCCCTTTGATGCTCAAAAGGTTTTTTCTAGTCTTTTGTAGAAGAATTAGTAAAGCTCTATCCAACTCTGATCCATATACCCATTGTAGATTGTGATGGTTTATAATTACTCCCCTCCTAAGAAACAAGCTTGTCATCAATCTCGTAATAAGGAAAGGAGCAACCAAAATCGTCAATGAGCTTTCTTATAACTCGTTTAGGGGGCAATCAATTTCACGTAACTAATAATTTCAAGTATTGAGTGGCAGAACTTGCCAAGAGTTGATTGAAGTTGATACTAAAATTGTTTGATCAATGATTAACCATAAGCTTTGTATGAGACATTTAGCCAAAGTAACTCTATTATGTCATGTGTCACTTGATCTATCATTCTTGTCACGATTTTCAATCGTGGTTGACATAGCTTGAACCAAGTCTTGTAATTATCCATATGAAGCCAATGTATGGTGGTACAATTGTGGCATAGGAATCTTAAGCAAGGTGTAACAATGTGTCAAGCCGAGACCACATATTTGGCAACCTCGTAGGTAGGGCTTCCAGGTTTCAAGAAGCATTGATAGGCAGACTAGTCTGTGGTGGATGAGTTTTAGGTAGCATATGTTTACCATGTTAGAATTATAGGGCACCCCTAAAATGGTTTCAATAGCAATTGGATTTTACTGCCTTATTTCTAGAGTTTGACGTCCTTGAGAATTTGAAGCTTTTTTTTTTTTTAACCACAAAAGAGGTGCTTCGTAGATGAGCGGAGTGATAACTAGTTGAAGCAGATGATCCTAAGGTTCTCCTGAAGTCGTGGAGAATTGTCAAGTGTGGTAATTACTGCACCATGACTCTTTTTAAGTTGTGAAGCGATTGATTGTAGGTATTCGAGAGGCCAAGCAGGTTTCCCTACACTAAGCGAGGGTGACAAGGTAACGGTAGAGGGATGACATGGTGTGTTGGCTGTGATAGTGGATTGGTATAGATGACGGTCGGTTATTCTGGCTGTACATAAGGTTTACAGGTGTAGAGTAGGGGAGCACAAGGGTTGTAATGGGTTTTAGGGGTCTGCTGATGTTGTGTTGGTGATTGTCAAAGGGTAAAGGGTGGGTAGTGGCAAGAAAGGCAGGTAGAGGCTTGACAGTAGTGGTCGAAGAGTTGGGGGTCCTCTCTGTGGTAGTGGGAGCAATGATTGCGGGGTTTGTGTTTCTAGAGGTGATGTTTGTGGTGGCAGGAGGTGGGCGTGAAGGGTGATGTTGGTGGTCCGAGGCTAAGGCAACCTTAGGGTTGGTTTGCTAATGGTTGGTGAGTGGTCTAAGGTGGTTGGTGGTCGGTGGTGAGGCGACAAGGTTTGTTTTAGCAATAGAGGGGTTAACATTTGGGTTTTGTGGAATTAGGGTTGTTGGAGTGATGGCGGAGGAGGTGGAGGGCTTGGGGAAGCGGTGACTATGGTAGAGGGTCAACAAACAACAAGGGAGGCCGATGTCTTGAAGGTCAGTGCTAGAGTAAACTTTCTTCAATTCAATAGTTTGCCATCTCATCTTTTCAATCAGATTTCTTTGTGGTCACCTTCTTCTCCATTCTAGGAAGCATCCCCATAACTTTTGGCTTAATAATTCTTGCTATGGTTCTAGCATGAGGCTTTGATTCCAACTTGTTATGGTCTTGATCGAGGATCTAGCCACAATAGGGTTATGAAATTAGGGAGAATTTATTATTTGTTTGTGAGAACTAGAGAAGAGAAAGACAGCGATGATGGAGAGATGAGAGCTATTTGTTGGTTCTTCTAACTTGTTTATTACCAAGGACTCAGCCTCAGGGTTTCAAGCGGGCTTAGGGCCTACAAACCTTTTTATTAATAAAACTTATTAATCTCTAATACATAAATCAACTAATATACTGAGGCCCATAAAGAATTAATAAAAACTATTATTTGATACTTGTTAATGGACTTGAATCTAATCTATTAGGACTGAAGGCCCGACGATGGCCTGATTCCCGACCCTGGCCTGTAACATTGCCATCCTTATTAATGTAGTCATGAAGTGCGTTGTCAGGAGCATCTTAAACTTTGTTACTTGAGTTGATTTTCTATAATCACGATAAAGGTCTTGACCTTTGCAGTGTTTGAAAATCCTCGTTGATGAACATGTTTAAAGATTAAGAGAAAAACACAAATGACATTTAAATAGATTGGTAATAAAAAGACGGTTTTGTTTTGGGAAACCTTCTTTTTCCAACTTTGACTTGCTTATTTTTAAGTTTCAATAATACGGAACGATTGGTTGTTTCCCAAACTGCGAAGTAATTTCTTCTCTTCAGCTCTGCACTGGTGTGGGGCCCCGTAGTGTGATGCTGTGAACGGTGAGACAAGGCGTGATGTTCAATAGATAGCTTGGACGGGGTGCAGGCGATGATGAGGCGGCAGAAGAGTGCATTGAAGCTTTGCCAACAAGCATTTTGGAGCCTCACTAGTGACGGAGAAAGCCGATGACGAGTGTTGCGAAGACTGCGAGCAACAACAAAAGCGCTGGTGCTGTTGGCGGAGGCAAATCATTGCATCTAGTGATGCATCTAGGAGGACTGACAGCCACAAACATATTCCTCATGTATTGGCAAGGCAGAGTAACACTTCTAGTACTCGTATATATAAACAGATATGGAGTTTTCAATATGTTTTAAGCAGCAAAAAGGCTTAGTTTTGGTGCTAACAATCTGATTAAAATTGAGAATATATTTGACTTCTGAAATTTGATGATGTCTAGCCCAGTAACTATATTAAGATTTTATTTTTATTTTTGTAGGATCCCCTGGTGTTTGATCCTCTAGTTTTGATTCAAATTGACATTTCGCATTTCCCAGCGTGAAGGATACTTATCCTGGAAACTTTTTTTTTAAGCGGTTTTTGTAGCTGCATTCCCTTCCCTTTCTTTCTGCCCTCCCCTCCCCTCCCCCCTTTTTTCTAAGATATTAGCAAATGGATCTTACCAACCCATGTTGAGTGGACCGAACCAATGAAACCAAACGCTGTGTGTCCATCCGGTCTTCAGCCTAGTCTAGATCGAGTGACATGGAATGCATTCTGGTCACTAGCTGATGTCATGTGCCTTTGGAGAAGCTGCTCTGCTACCTCCCACATTACGAAAGCACTTGAGTCTGACGAAACCAAACCGACCAAGGAAAACTGAAAAGACCAGTGAACAATGAATTAATTATGCTTGCAAGTTGGAAGCTACATTTTAAAACGTTTCGAATCTCAGTGAGGAATTATCCCGGCCTTCCCGTCAGTATGTTGTGCTGAGTTCGTTTCTCGTTTGGGTTCTTACTTCCTGTGCAGAGTTCAGATTCGAACTTTTTAAACCGAACAGTTGGGCTTATATTAATGATCTAACTGTACTTGTAGGCCTTGATGATCTCATATGATTGCATAAATGATGCACATTGATTGTTCCCATTATGCCAGGCAATGGCCTCACTGCTCACATGCTGGACCCAAAATAAATAAATAAAATGTGCGATGCACATCAGGAGCGCTAGCCGAGTCCACATGGTGCTCCTATAGATGCCGACCGACAGTTTTATAAGATGATCATGAGGAGAACAGCGCTTCTGAAGGTGCTCGACCCACAAGGTACTTAAATTTTTGCAGGTAAATATATTCCACAAAGGACAAAAGAAAGCGAGTGTCCGACCTTCTGCGTTTCCTTTTTCGTCCCAAATTAATTTTATCCATCTGCAGATTGTCGTTTGTTGTGGATGATGGTGTAGTTTATTTGCTATTTGATTGCCTCGACTTCTCTGCACGCCTCAGCACATGTTAACTTATAACTGATAGGCGAGAAGTCTATTCAGGGTGTAACTGATAAAGGGAAAAAAAGAGGATCTTTCTGCCTTCTGGTACAGATGAATTATGATCCTGGATAGATTTGGCAGGGATTGTTTGCCATGTTGTGTCTACTTACTTGTAATATTATTCTTTCATAAACTGTGTTGGAGGTGTGCCTTTACCCCCCCCCCCCTTTTCCCAACTAGATTCTCCACCTCAAATTACAAGCAAACTTTGATCTCTATTCTGCTCCTTTAGTTTTAGCGTACAAGCTATCTTTTGTTCGCATCGGAATCGGAACATCCCTATGAAATGGAAGAACTTAAACCGACTGGTCAGTCTGTCTTGTGTTCCCACGTATTTTTGAGTTGGGCTGAAGAATCGGGTTCACCTGATAATATATCTGACAAGAACGCTGCTTTATTTGGCCATATGCTCCCAACTCTCAAAATAAATAAAATTTTTAAAACAAAATTTATTGCTTTGTCTGAAGGCAATAGGCCTGGTAAAGAAATATATATATATATATATATATGTCCATGTTTAAAAATTGAGTATTGGGGGAAGGGGTTGTGAGTTTGATTTGTGTCTGTCTGGTGTTGCTGCAGGTCGTCAATGAAAGTGCCTGACAAGGATATCTTATCTTTGATGATAACTGGGTCTTAAACAATTGATGTGCGAAAGGGATTTCGCATCCGACTGAAAGGGGCAGCGTCTTAGAGTTGCAGGAAGGAATAGTTTGGGGAAGTAACGCTGAATGTGAGAGGCAATAGGCATGAAAAATAAAACCGCAGGGGGGGGTAAGAAAGTACGCGTGTTGCGTTCAGACGGTTCAATGCACATATAGAACAAACAACTCCGTTTCAATTTGGTTAGGTGTCCTATCCTTATGATCGTTAGGTTGTGTGACACTCTCGACCTAAATATGAGCAATCGAAGTTGGTAGGTTTATTTTTTAGGACAACGGGTTGTTTGTTTAAAATAATTACTTTTGATGGGTAGATTATTTTTAGATTATTACTTATTTTATTTCAGCTGACATGATTTATTATATTTTGATAAAACTTGCTGTTATTGGTATAAGCATTTTTATTATTTTCTAGCTTTCTTTTTTATTTATTTAGAAAAATGCATCCTTTGATTTTTATCTCCACTTATTATTGAAGTTGACCGATCAACGAAGTCTTCTTCGTGAAACCATGATGAGTGCATTTACATGTTTCACATACCGTCTAAATATAGGGATATGCTCTATCTGTTTCTCTTCTTTAAATTTAGTAATTTGTACATTATTTTTTCAAGATAATAAACATATATTTAATATGAAAATTACATTCTTCATTAAAAATAATATAATAATTAATATATGTATAACATTGGATAAAAATAAAGAATATGCCTGTATAAGGGACTTACGAAACGTATCATGTGAGTTTATGGTCGACGTTCATAAATCTCTAATACTAAGTACCTAAGAAGCTGTAACATTAAGATTAATAATAATCACTTGCATATATTTATAATGTGTTTGGTTGATGGAGATGAGAGCCTGGCTGCCAACGTGGGATGCATGAGGCTCGTGGGCGGTGGCAGAAAAGGGTCTCGATTGTCTAGATAAATGATTGACCTCCCTTTGTGAAGCAGTAACGTGGTTTTTATATTAATTGATTATTATCATTACAGTTAATCAAGTCAAGGCAGGAGAGAGAGAGAGAGAGAGAGAGAGAGAGAGAGACAGAGAGAGAGGTCAAAGTTGATGGCAGATGAGCCTCGAACCATGCAGCGATATGGTACCTACCCGCGTTATATTATAAGTAATTAAATTAAAAATATCGATTTGTACGCATCTTCCGTAGGTGGAGTTTTGAGATATTCCCGCCCTACAAAAATTGATTTCCAACCTCCGGCGAGGCAAGACCAACGTTTTCCATTTTCCATTCCTGCATTTCGTTTATCTAGATATACACATAAAATTAGTTTATGTATAAAATAAAAATGATCAATTTTTCTTTTCTCTCATCCCGTCTTTATAATTATATCCATTGAACATGTCATAAGAAAAAATCGTTGTATGAGTAGATTTTTACTTGATTCCTATCTAATTTTTGATCAACTAACTTATAATTTATTTGAAACTATTTATGAAAAATAGTTATCTGTGATAATTATTTAGTTTTAAACAAAATTAAGTTAATTTTTTTTAAAATAAATAATTATTATAAATAACTATTTTTAATAAGTAGCTTTAAATATGAGTTTAATTTTCATACTTATTTTTTCTCTTTTTTACCTCGTAATAAATATTAGAATAAGTCTTACTGATGTAAATATATATATTTGATTATCATTATTTAATATATTTCAACTAATTCAATAACTTTTGACAAATAATTCTAAACAAATCAATTGGGTTATTACTTTTCGTGATTACCAACTAAATTTATCAAGAGTAATTGATTATTATGAAAAAAAAATAGGCTAAAAATATTATGAAATAATTAACTTAAATTTTAGTATATAAATTCAAACAATGATAAATTTTATACTTCCAGCAGGTTTTTAGATTTAGTAAATACCTAACTTAAATTTATTTTAATTTCGACCTTTAAAATTTTAAATCTAACGATAATTAAGAGTTTCTACATTTATATTTTAAATAATGGTTTATATAAGAGCCTAAATCTATATAATTACGTAATAGAATATGGGATCATATATGAAGTATGTAATATAATACTATTCAAATACGGTTTCAAATGATTTATATAGGAATGTAATGGACCGTTCATCTTCTAATGTCGGAACGAAGTAGATTGGATGTTCTAATTTTGGGTTTGGAATTTTCAAATACGACTTTTTTTATTTTTTTTTCGCAGCAAAGGTAAGTAACCTGTCATGATTAATGGTGATGATTAGATTAAGATTGGAGATCGTGGGAAGAGGGGGGGGGGTGTGCGCTTTTGCCTCGCTTCTTCCGTGTGGTGAGATGGTACAAATTTTGAAAAGGAGGCGAAGTGGCGTAAGGATGTTCGGGGACCCACGTGGTAATAAGTAGGACCCACGTGGTTAGACTTTTGGGACATCAGCTTTTTTTTTTTTTTTTTTTTTTACCATAGATATCCCTGCCGGCACTCATCGCGCCGTGCGTACACATGTCTTTCTGAAACGCGTCAATCCCAAAAGCAGCAGAGCCGCTGCTCGGCGTTCAATTTAATTTGATTTCAATTCGATTCAATTCCATACCTCGAGCCGCAGCTTCTTTCCCTCTCTCTCTCTCTCTCTCTCTCTCTCCGTGCCGTGCCTTCACTCCACCGACACTCCCATTCTCGCTTGATCCCGGGCTCTCTATGTTTTTTTCTTTATTTAAAAAAAAAAAAGAGAATCCGATAATACTATTGGAAAGAGCAAAAAGGTTTTTAAAAAAAAGGCCATGCGGCGGCATACGCATATTCATACATCTCCGTTGACAGACCAATAGCGCTGTCACCGGCAAAGCGTCAAGGTACAAGGAACCTTCCAGAGTAATACGAATCACAGGCATTTTGTTTAATTAATTGCTTCGCTACTAAACAAAGAACCGTATAATTGATTTTTCTTTCTTTCTTTCTTTCTTCATCTCCGAATAGTAGTAGTAGACTAGTAGTAGCAGCAGCTGCTGAGGCGCAGAGATGGTTATTCTTCACATAAAGGCGAAAGTCGGTTATAATATGATTAATTAACGCCCGACTCTAATTATTAGACTTCAAAGAGGGTAGATAACAAAAGGTGTATGAACTTTTATTATGCCATGAAACAGCTCGAATTAGATGGCAATGGTATATTTATACGCTTTCATTTTTTTTGGGGGGGTGTGGGGGTGGGAGAAGAAAATGAAGAGATAAACCTGTATAATTAGTGAGTGAAAGGGGCGAGGGGACTGCTAATATTTCAATTCAATTAAAGTTTAATAATAATAATTATTATTATAATACTAACATATTTCTTTTTTTTTTTTAGGAAAATGCCACCCAGTTGCTTCAGTCCAAAATTGCAATGATATGAAGTAGTGGCCCGCCTAAGAATGGGAATGAATAATTATAGACGACCGGTTTGGTGGTGCTACTAAGACAGCAATGCATGTAACACATCCATTTTTTTTAATTTTTTTATACAACTGTCATCGCTATTATCTATACGTGAATCCTTCATTTTCAAAATAAGTTATCGAGTCCTGTTACCTACAAAGCTTCCCCTCCTCATATTTATTTTTCTATATATATAATAATAAAGATGGAGAGATCTAGCTTGGAGCCTTAATTGTAATTGGATTATTAAAGAATCTGAGAGCCTCTTAATTAATGACACATAGGTCAACCGTCAACCGATAGATAAATATCGAAAGCACCACCAACAGAAATTAAGTACAGCACATCTCTAGTCGTCAGGGCCAATTGATTAATGAAGCATTTGTCAGGTAAAAATCAATAACAGTAAATGAACTAAAATTAATAACACGACTTGTATATATTAATAACAGTTTCAACGCCCAGATGGTTTAATCTAATGGTTACATAATAGCTATCAGATAGTACTATTAAAGGTTTTTAGATTTAAATCTCTCTCTCTCTCTCTTCCCTCTCTATCTGTATTTTGTTTTTTAAATCAAAAATAATTTAATAATTCGTTATTGTATAGATGAGAAGCAGAATATACTATATAGGTGGCAGACGATGGAGAGAGAGACAACACATCATCATGTTTACTCCTGACCTGATAGATAAGTAGAAACACAGTAGTGTTTGAATAACAGCAAGGTACGTAATTGACACACTGACACACACACAACAAAAAAAAAAAGCAGCCACTTTTATAAAGTTATATTACATGCATACATAGCCAATACCTAATTATTTATCTGTGGGCCCAAGAAATGGCACTACTTTTTTTTTTCCCTTCCGGGTAGCCAAAGAAAAAAATGGCAAAAATAAAGAGAAAAAGAAAAGTAACTAACCGATATTATATTTACTTACGCGAAAATTATTAGTACGATATATAAAACACGAACGATAACAGCAACAAAAAAAAAAAAAAAAAAAGGGTTCGGGAGCGGCGGAGCACAGTAAAATTTTATATAATCCCCTGAAATTTCCATCTCAACAGCCTTTATTATTATTATTATTACAAACAAAAATGTTGAATCATTGATATCGGGACGGGAGTATCTTAGCCGATATACTCCTCCTCTCTGTAAAGTAAATTCCTTGACTCTAATAATCGTATATATAATCAAAAGGTATATATCAGAAAGAAAAAAAAAAACAGAGTAGAAATCAACGTATCTTGCCCCCTAGCAACAACGGCAGGAACTGATTCATGATATCGAATTCCATTTCATAAAAAAGAACTTGAGCGGTACAACCAGCTGGATAGCAGTAGCGTCCGACCTCCCCTTCATCTTCTTCACGTACGTGTATCATTCGCTCATATTAACGACGGACGTCGCTTCACCGACGGTAGTAGTAATATATACACACACTATACAGTTGACAATTCTTCAATCTTCTTCTCTTATCGACAGGCCTCTGCCTTTTTACGCAACTAGTATGTTATTACCCAATTTGCCCCTCCGACTGTAGAGCGCCAGAAAAAGGACAGACTCGTCGGTCGTTCGCTCGCTCGTTCATGAATAAAAAAATTTAAAACTCAACCCCTCCCCTGCTTCCTGCAGACGTCAATAATAATAACAATTATTCGCTCTCTTCACCCCCCCTCCTCCCTCCTCCCTCCTCCTCTCTCTCTCGCAGCTTCCATGGAACGGGAGGATTTTGATGATGATGATGATCATCATCAAAATCATCATGAATCCAACTGGAATGGAGTCTGTAACAGGTCATAAGGGGCCCACAAAGCATCTAAAGGACACGGCCTACCCGCATCGAGCCTAGCCCAAGGCTTCCCTTTCCCGCTCCAATGCAACAGACTAACAGGCCCAGGGTGCAAGTCCCTGCACAGGCCTCTAAAATTATCACCCCCAAGACCGTGCTGGTTCCACCTATGATCTACCGGAACGATCCTTCCGGCGAATACCAGTAGAAACGGAGGCAGAGATCCCAACTCGTAGATCCTCATCCGTTTCTGTAACTCCATCCACTCCTCTATCCTCTTAGTATAATCGCCGGCCCTCCACCTGTTCAGATCTATGACCATCACTCCCGTATTAAAGTAACACGGCCGTCTGTTCACGAAGGTCACGGACAGAGAAGGATTAGACCAGAATGTGGGAGTAAAGTAAGAAGTGAAATTCGCGTTGCAGTATTCCGGAGCAGCTAGCACGGTATCGTCCGTCAATTCCGTGTTGAACAGAGCAGCGATGTCGTCGACGACGACGACGTCCGAATCCAAGTAAATGACTCTGCCGACACAGAGTGGGATGAGGTTGGCTAGGTAAGAACGAGCGTAGTTGAGCGGGCAGTCGAGCGCGGAACGGATGGAGGTGGAAATTAAGCCGGAGACGGCGGAATCGTCAAATGGATAGAGGTCGAAATGGAGGTAAGGGAAAGTGGAAGTGAGTGTGCTCCGTAGCTGAGAAGCCGCGGACGAGCTCGAATTCGAAGACGAGGTTATGAAATGGAAGAATATGTTCTGAGGACAAGAAGAGTGTTGGAGCACTGACAGGATTGCCGCCATGGAACCGCGGATGTATGTTAGGTCTAAGGTCATTGCCACGTGTACAGCTTGGTCGGAACATATCAGTGCGTCGGCAGCTGTAGATAATACTGGCGACGGTGTGGATGATAAATCTGCTGGATCGGGGTCGATTCTGTCGTCGTCATCGTCTGCGGCTGTGATAGTTGGGCAGTCTTGTGAGTTGTAGAATTGAGGAGCTTCTTTGAATTTTTGGGAGGTGATGGCGGAAGATACGGCGGCGGAAAGGAGTATGAGGAATATGAAGAGGAGTGGCGGTGGTGGTCTTCGGGGCATTGTACTTTTCTTATTTTTTGGGACCGGTTGGGTTTGTGTTTGTGTGTTGGGGGGGGGGGGAGGGGTCGTTTTATTTTTGGAGGGGAGGGAGAGGGGGGGGGGGGTTATATTTGTTTTCAGGAATCAGGTTTTGAGAAAGTTTATAAGCAACGCGGTTTTGGTTGTTCTTTCCAATTTTTTTATTTTTATTTTTAAAAAAAAGGCGGGGGGGGGGGGTGCTGGGCAGGGAGGAATGGTGGGGAGACAGAGAATGGAACAAGAGTAGTATATACTATAAAATTTACAAATGGGCTGCTATTTTATTTATTTATTTTTGTCTTTGGGGTAAGATTACTGGATGAGTTTAGTGTTTTTTTTTTCATAAAAAAAAATCTCTTACATTACGTGAATCCTATAGACGTGGGTAATATTTTAGTTTTTTTTAATGATGAAGTTGTAAACAAGTTAGCATTTTATTTTTGTATTTTGGATCTAATATATCTTTCGTTCACATTTGTACCACGGTTAATTACAATTCAATGATAATTGTAAGTTAAAAAAATAATTTCATTATTGCATATTAATACTCATAGGAGTACTAACTTACTAACTACGATATGTTTAATTAAGCTGACTAATGTTACAATTAATATTATTTTTTTTATCATACTATTAGGATTACTATCATTATTATTTATATTTCTTCCTTTAGTCTAGTGGAAAAGATTTTATTTTTTTTTTCTTTATAAAATTTTAGATTTAAATTATATCATCTCAGATTTATATTTTATTCTTTAAAAAATACGTAAGACTCATAAAATGAAATAGCTACACTAAATAGGACAACCACAAGGTAAGAGTTTGATTCATTAAAGTAACTCGTTAGAAAGCCACCTTTTTATAATTAGTAAACGAATATTATTATTATTATTATTATTATTATTATTATTATTATTATTATTACAATTACTAGCACTTCTTAGTGACGAGTGACGAGTGATTGAGGCTTCGTTTACATCATCATCACTCCTTAAAACCCTTGCCATCGAGGCAGAAGACAAGATTAGTCGCAGGGTCTCGTAAACTTGAGGTAGCAAGGTCCTCCGTCCATTCTACGAAAACCTACAAAACATCATTGTGTTTAGGCCTTTTCATTATCGGGTCCTAGTCGAACCAAATACTTTTCCTATTGCTTTGCTTCCACAGCCTTCTCATGTAGGGTACTACTACTATACTACTCACTGCACCGCTGCTTAAATACGCTTGCTTGTCGTAGCAGCGTCTCGGCTTTTGTACTACATCAACAATCAACATTATCTATCAAAAAAACAAATAAATAATGCTAAATTTATAACTATAGATTATTAACAAATTACAATCGTATCTCGTAAGCTTACAGCTTACTCCTCAAATATTCTTCCCAGGCAGACGGACAGTCAAGCATTATAGCATTTTCCCCTCCACTCTTTTTTTTTTTTTTGTATTCTGCTGGGTAACGTGACATGTGTGTGTCATGTCTGGTGTACACACACACACACACACACACACAAAATTTGCTTTTCTTCTTTATCTTGCTAGCCGTATATACACTCAGAAATATCTACGACACTGTCCTATGATCTATATACATGGACCGCACTGTGTGGGCTTTCATATTATTATTATTATTATTATTATTATTATTATTATTATTTTAGGCCTACGATGATATATGTAAACACACGTGGCTTCTAAAACCCTACTTCTACTTCATCCCCTAGCCATGTGGATAGACGAGAGGCGGTTGCCTGGTCTATCAAGAAAAGCAAGCGATGCGCCATGTCCGTTCTAATGATTCTACCACGCCATGCTTGTCAAATGCTTTCTTCTTAAACAAATTTGCAGCTTTGTATGATCTGATGCATCTCGTGTCGTACGAATAGCTATTAAGCTATTAAGTTAGGGGGGGAATTATTTTTTTAGTTTCTATCTTTTTAGTTGAGGATGTCCACCGGCCGGATCCGAGGCAAAGGATCCCATCTTCATGCACAAATCCGATAAGGATCCTTATTTTTGGATTCATTTCGATTCTCAATTTTATTTTTATTATAAAAAAAAAATATCTAACCTAATTTCCACGATGATCAAATTTTTATACCCGTTCCAATTCCCATCCCCATTATTTCCATACCCGATCCCTATCCCCAATACTCGATCCCCATCTCATTACCCGATCCTTAATACAATAGTACTGAGTAACCATTTATACATAACTAATATGAAAAGCTCGCGTGGAACATATAAAAGACACCACAATAAAACATGGTATAAAATACTGAAACATACATATGATGATCAAAATATGATATTCACATCAAATAATTAAATAAATACCACCAAAGCCACATACTGCTCATATTTGTTCACTTAAAGCATAATAAAACTTACCAATTAAACATCCAAGAAGTGCTCTCTGAAATAATGATTAGAATTAATCTTAACATAATAATGATATCCTTCAAAATACATCTCATGCTCAACATCCATAATATCCATAATATCCATAACATCACAGGTAGGGCTCAAAGGTACAATATACCAAATAAAAATTCATAACATCGTAGGTAGGGTTCAAAGGCACAATATGAACATAATTAGGTTTGAAGGCCATTACCAAACCAAAGGTGGGTATGTCGGCTACTACCAAACCACAGTAGGCAAAAAATGCTACTACCAAACTAGAGGTCGGCAAAAGGCTACTATCAACTAATCCAATTCTAATCATTTTTATTTTTATTTACTCAATGGAAGATCATGTCAAACTCGAAGACACTAATGTATTTCGATCATATTGGCATACCAAGGCAACATAATATCATACCGACTATCAATCCAAAGACACTATATTATCAATCCAAAGACACTAAGGTAATCTGGTCGTACTGGTACACGAATGTGATACATTACCCTACTGACAAAGATACCTAATCCATAAGTATGAACACTCTCTATAACTCTGCGGAAGTAAATGGATTAAGATATAGGGCATACCTAGGACATTAAGACTAATAAGAAAAAATCCATAATCAACCATGGACTAAACCACGTATTTAGAATAGTTACTCCTAATGAGTCACCACTCTCGATCTCGAGGTCTTTTACTTTAAATATTAATATTTTATCAAAGTGACCACAAAATCACATAATGCCAAATAGGTTGAACTTCCATATTTAATCATTTTTACTCATTTCAAATTACTCAAGACAATCACAATAAAAAAACAACACCAAGGTCAACAACAGATATCTATAGAGACCATTGTAAGCTCAATTATTCATATTTAGACGCATTTGGCCAAAAATGTCCAAAATATCCCTAATCCCATAATTACTACATTATTATCTAATTTAAATATCAATTTCCATTTTATCTTTTAGTGTATCATGAAAAAGGATAAAACACAATAATTAAATTATTAAACGTACCAACAAATTATCAGATACGTCAATTGACCATTTCACCCTTTTACATGATTTAGCTTATAAAACCCTAGCATACATAACTAATTCATTTAGAATAACATATTTCCATGCTCAACAATAAATAATATATCTTAGGTATGATTATCGGAATAAATATCACGGTATGCTTAAAATGGCCAAAATACTTTTATAGCATATAACAATAATAATTATGCTAAAACATGTTTTTTCTAAAAAACTGGTGTGACCGTAGTCAGCACGCAATTTAAACCCTCTTGTTGTCAATTGCAGCACTGGTCAATAAGGGTATCGTTCTAGGTCGGGGATTGAGAGGGCTCACCTCTATCTAACTAGCTTAGAAATAAAAATAAAACTAAAAATATAAATCCTGAATAACACAGAATAAATAAATAAGAAAAATACTAATGGGGGTTATAAAAAAATAATAAAAGAGTAAATTAAATAAACTAATAATAAAAATAATGGAAAATAATGGGAAACTAGAAGATATGAGAAATATGTTAAGGAAATAAAAATCCACCACTATATTAGGTCGTAATATAATATTTATTTCTAAGTCATCCTTTAATCATGAGAAAGAGATCGACCAAGTTGCACACCAAAAGCATGTCTATACACCTTATATTACTTCCCTTAATTAATTAATACTACAAAGCGCCAATATTAACCCTATTAAATGCAAGCAGTATAGCAGCAACAAGCGGCTCCTATATTTAACTAGATTTAATGCATTAAGTGTAAGTGGAAGGCTGTCAATCTAAGTACCCAGACTAGTACAAAACGCATGTCTAGCTGTATTTCCTTTCCTTGACCCACACGTATCGAAACGTTTTACCACTTCGGTTAGAATCACAAAATGATTAGGTGAATTATTATCTAACCTAGCTGCAATTTATACATATAAATTCTAGTATATTTAGATGGCCACCTCGCAGGCAAATAATCCTACATACTGTCACTTATGAGTAACCAGAACAAGGCATGCACCAAATAAACTATACTTGACAGAATTATACATATAAACGATAACAATTAATATAGAGTCAAGAAACAATCTCACGAAATAAAGAAAATAAAATTATAATTCAAACCATAGTCTAGGGTTTCAATTCATTCCCTAACAATAAATAAGCAGCCAGCCATAATTAAATAATTAATTACACAGAAATATTTATCTAAAATATAAATTAAAAATAAGAGAAAGAAATAATCGGAATTAATTTTGGATAAAAGATTTAGAATTTATTCAGATAAAAATTAATTTTATCTGAAATAAATTCTACCGGTATTAATTTCTTCTTATTTTTCTTCCTTGTTTGCCTTTATTTCCGTGCCAAATTCTTTTTCTTTTTCCGGCTGGAAGCTGACAGGGCTGACGGATGCTGCGTCGCTGCCTCGGATCCCATGCGTCGTCTTGCGCTGAGGCTTCGACCTGTGTGTGCCTCGATTTCTGTCCTTCGCAGTTAGCCCGAGCCGTGAAGGCTCTAGCCTCTCGTTCCACTCACTCTCGCCCCTACCGCGCACCTCTCCTCTTGTGCTTTTTATAATTTAAGTTTGCTGCGCCACGTCAGCCCTCGCCCGGCCTCTTTTCTTTCCGTGTGTGCAGTGCCTCGTTTGATTTACATTTTGTGGCGTTTGGGCCTTCGGCCTTTGGCCGTTGGTCCAAACGTCGACTTTTTTTTCTTTTATTTAAAAATAATAATACATGCAAAATAAAATTCAATAAATATTAATAAATAAGATTTTATTCTAAATTTACTTAATTATTATCATTTTAGCTCAAATAATAATATATATGTAACTTTTACCTCTTAAGCATAAAACAATAATTATTCCCCTATATTAGTTAAATAAACTACCAAAAACTAAGATTATAAGGGTATAAAATGTGTCAAATTATGAACTCATCAAAAACCAATTCAGATACCTCTATACTTAACAATAATTAAGACATGTTAGACATTCTTTCTAGAATAAATATAATAATATGCTTATGTGAACAAATTGCCATTATGGAACACAATGATAGTATTAAGTTTTGACATCCTTGATTTGGTTATAGCAATGATTTATTCTCGATGTTTAGGTTTCAAAGTTCCTAATTTGTTATTGAAAAGGGTTCTTGTAGGGCATATGAACAAACATAAATATCACAACACCAATGTAGAAGGTTTAGTTATCTTTCATATCAGATCTAGTGCATCCACAGACATACCAAGACGGTGTCTATCACAACAACATCAATTGTGATTGAATCATATCTTGAAAGCACTTTATATTTTAGATCCAAATAAATGCGGACATATAAACACCCGAGACATTATATTTCCTAAATCTTTAATAGGATAACTTATATATAAATCAAATCCAACTTTTTTGTGACAAATATTGAACTATTCTAAAAAAAATCATGGCGAGAGAATGAGCCCATACGAAAGGATGTTGAGAGTTTCTTTTGGGACTCAAACTATGAAGAACCACCCAATTGAAGTTTGATGAAAGTGTCTAACAATGAAGCTGTGTGATTTAAATCTTTGATGGAGGCAAGGGTAAAAACGAAGGGTGCATTACAAAAACCATACCATGTTCTTAAAAGGAAAATTTTAAGAGGTGATTGGATCTTAAAGGAAATTTTTTTGGTGGAAAATATTAGTCAAAGTTACATTGCTAATAACAATAGCTTTCTCTTGGTGCTTTAAAGCAAAATCACACTTTTTGAATAGTTTTATTTCTATTTTTTTAAGTTTTATGGATATTTTCTTCATCTCCCTCTCCTTTAAATGTAAAATATAATCTCTTAATTAGTTAAATGTGTAAAAAAATCGTAAATTGAGATATTGTAATTTTTTTTCATAATAAAGTTAAAATTGTATATTTAATAAAGTGGGAAGTTTGTGTTTATGTAAATTTTATATACTTTGTACAACTAATGATTCTCCTATGCGTCCAATCTTTTACAACAAAAAATCCCCCACAAAACTTAACTAATTATTTCAAAATAATGAGCTTTGCATGCATGAAAATACATTTAAAACATGGGCAAAGCTATCTAGTTAGTGTTATAATTTTTTTTGTGTGACTTAGACTTACATTGAGCCCTGAATTATATAAATATAAAATTTATATGCGAAGGTCATTTGCAACTCCATATTTATTTGAGAGAGGGGTAGCGGTGAGTGAAGCTCATGTAAAAAATTTCTCCATTAGTTAAGTGTCTCCTAACCCAATTTGAATATCATTTAAGCCATGCATCATACAAAAGAACATTGAAAATATTCCTCTTCCCTCATCACTCCCCTTCCTCCTATTTATTTTAGTAGTTCAATTTTTTAGCACAATTTGACACTGTATTCCACATTATTTGCAAAAGCACTTTATAATCAAATGGCTTAGTGTTTCCCTCTTTATCCCATATAAGACACGTGTTATTATCATTCATAACCCCTCCATTTTATTTGTCTTGTCATAGATGTTCAAAGCACATTGGAAGATTGTATCGATGATGCCATACTTTCGCTAGTGTTTGAGGTTAGCTTGAGCAATGTTTCCATATTTTTATGGTAATTGTGATATTAATATAGTGAATTGGAATTACACATACATATTACTTATGGATCGAAAAACACACGGTGGAAGATTATATAGGAAAAGAACGCATGTTTGGGCATGCCATGATGTCACCAAATAAGAGAATGCCCTGAAAATTTGAAGATGTTCGTATTATTTATGAAATAATATTAAATTTATTAAGGGTTTATTTGAAGTTACTTATTAAAAGAAATTATCCAAGATAATTACTTATTTTGAAAAAAATTAGGATAAAAATCTTTAAAAATAAGTAATTATCTTAAATAACTACTTTTGATAAGTACCTTCAAATAAGGGCTATGTTAAACAAACATCGGTTAGATTTGACTAAGTAAATAAAAGTTAATTTTTGGGCACGAGAACTCTTAGATTTGATTCTTCATCCCCTCATTTTTAGATATTTTATTACATTTATATTTAAGGTGATTGTGAGCGCTTATATAATATTTCATACTTCATGGGTGTCTTGTGGATGAAATAATAATATTAATTACTTACTTAATCAATCGGTGGCTTGTAATATAGAACCTTGTAAAATTTGGTCGTTTGTGAGGAGTAGTGATTTTGATGGCATTTAGCACGTCTAAAGTCCCGTTTTTTTTTTATAAAAATAAATAAATAAATTCCAATAGATATATTATATATTTGGTTGTTGATCCCTCTCCATCCGAGTGATTTTGGCTTTGCTACTAATTTACTATTACAGCATCTCCATCGGTGGATCTACCGACTCTTTTCTGAAGTCTCTATGCCATCAACCAGTCATTTTCGGTCTCGCATTTTTCCTCCATTCATTTATTTATTGAATTGAGCTTCTCAGGCTAAGACCAAAACCCCAATAGCTGAGAAAGTGACCAATTAACTAGCTACCCACCTACCTTCAGCAAGGTCGGTCCTCGTTCATTTAAAGAGTCTGATTTTGATCCCAAACAGCGGACGTGGCCGTGCGCTACCGTATATCAACTCGACTTAATCGAGCTAGTAGATATGCCATATATATATATAGTATAAAATTAAGTTCTGGGAAACAGTAGAGTATGATATATACATATACCTAATTCGTATCATTTCTGCTTGGCCCTCCAAGATATCAGCTGATTACTAATCTTGATTAATAATTATATATTGCAGTAATCTTAGTTTTGATTGTCCATGCATTGTTCGTTCATAGGCTGTAAAACTTTAATCGATCACTTATTCATGACAAGAAATATATACTATTGTTTTTGTAGCACTAATGATAATGGTTGGTCTCTTTAATTAGAATAAATGCATGTTGTCTTATCAAGTATTCGAGGGAAGTTACTAGAGAGATTATTGAAAATTATGATGACACACACATCTCGTAATAATTATACCATACAAACAAAGGTACTCATACTCAAGGTTAGCCCGAATATGACCAAGAGAGGCAAGGAAGTCTTTAAATCAAAGGCATACCAAACTTTATATATGTAAATAAGTTTTTGGATTCAAAAAAAAAAAGGAAGGAAAAAAGTGTACGTTATGTATTGCTTGTATGTGTCTTTACTCTTTAATAGCATTTTATGGATGTTCATAAAACTTATTTTTTGTATGTGTGTTTATATATATGTATATAAACTAATGAGAACTTCAGAATTGATCCAAAAATTGGACAAAAAACCAAAACAAAGAGATGGTAAGATTATGCATAGTTTTTATATATACTTATTTTACATATTTTTTTAATTTAATACATATAATCGCGCCAACTAATCTAACATGTTAGCTGGTTATGAATCGGTTCGATATCAATACCGACGATTATCGTAGTCTAGTCAAAATTATAGATCCATCAATCCATAAGATATATGTATATTTGTATTAATACGATGGGTTAATACTTAATAGTTATATACATACTCTTATGTATTCTCATATATATATCTATAGTTTAATGAATAATAAAAACTGGATAAAATTAAATAAGTTGGGCTTCAAGAATTTAAGAAAGATTCTTAATGTAACAAAAGTGTAGTTTGCTTCAAGCGGCGAGAAATATGGAAACAGTAACAATTTCCAAAAAGGAAAAAGGAAAAAGAATACAAATATTCTAAATCGTCGGTACCTTTAATGCCCTTATCCTTACTGACAGTATTTTTCCATGCATGTAACGACAAGAAAGAAATTTGTAATGGAGATTGGAGAAGAACTCAGAGGAACGCAAATTGGATATTCGTTAAGCAAAACCGCACTGTACAGGCAAAGCAAAATTAAGAAAGGAAAGGGACGATACTGTCCTTTTTGCTATGTATCATTTGTCGAATAATTTTTGTACCAACATTTTGTTCGTTCTTATTAACGTTCGGCTAATAACTCACCGACGTTGAATTACTCTTTCCTGCTTGTTTGGTTAGGGGGTAACAAAGGTAAAAAAATTATTTCTATATTTCACATATTTTATATAATCTAGTTAAAATTAAATAAATTTATTTTAATGAATACTTATTTTAGATCTTAATTTGATTTAAAATTAGTATTTTATTAAAAATATATTTATTATTATTAAATATTTCATATAAAAGACACAAAATAGAGGAAATTTTTTTCCACTCCTATTACCCTCTAACCAAACAAGCCCTTCATCGTAAAAATATAATGTGTATTACCGTTCTTAAATTTTTTCGGTAAGTACCATTCTCACAAAATTAATGATTCAGCATTATTATTATTTTAGTCTTTAATCATTACTTTTTTTTTAAATCTACGTCTCAATAAAACTCAATTAACATTATACTTAAATAGATATTTCAGCATTATTTTATATATCATTGACATTAAAAATAATACATACTAAGAGTTGACAATTCTCTTATAAAAATACGTAACATTATTTTATATTTTATCTCTCTTTCACCACTAAATAAATGTTAATATATATCTTACCATACATAGAAGTATATTTTATTATTATGACTCATAACTCATGTCTTTTATTACTATATTATTATGACATATAATGTTAAGATAAATATTTCATCACAATTATAAGTAACTTTCACCTTTAATAGCCATATATTTTACCATCGTATTATTGATTTTTTTTACCAAATTTAAATAAATCTTTCACCCCGACTACTATGAGTATGATTATAAATGAATTGAACTCAAGCTCGATTTGTTTAGTAAACGAGTCTAAGATCAGACCCAATTCGTTTAATAAACAAGGCTAAAAAATAAATCAAATATTCAAGAACTAATCGATTTGAGCTGAATATTGAAATAATTCACCTAATTTACAACTTCAGCTATGAATATCTTTTACTATAAAGACTCAAATCTTTCATCGCAACCGATTAATTTTTACCACCGTCAATTTTTTACGCACCAAAGTTGTAGCTATCGATTACAGAATTTAATCTTTCATCATTGCTATTAATATCTTTGCCTGATATCCGTGTGAAATTTTACCGGGGTTTATTATATCTTTCACTAGCTAGTCTTTCCAAAATTAATCTAATTATATTTTATCGGTTATATATATATATATGTACCACAACTACTACGAATATTTCACCGATACTCTTCCTATAGCTTTCATTATAATTACTAGTTGATCTGGTTGCTCAACCTTGAAGCAAAATTGATGTAATCATGCGTGGGATCAATTTTACAGTTCTTGAAAAAGGATTGATTTCAGGAAGACGAAGAAGTTGAAGAAACACGTTCTTCAAGAACGTTAATCAATATCTTATGGGCAAAGAAGATGAAGACGAAGAATATGGCGGAAGAAGAAGGAAAAGTCGATGGAAGAAGGAAAATAATTTTAGTGGAAGAAGAGAAAAGGACGAAGAACCAGACGAGAAAAGAGGCACGAGGACGACAACAAAAACCACCACGATCCTACGTCGTAGTAATTCGCTAGAACTCGTCATCAATCAAAGACCGCCGAGTAATCTGACAGAATGACGTCGCATTATAAAATAGCAATTAATAGAAAATATACGATTAATCAATGCGACCAGACCACCACGATAGATTAGAATAGTTTGGCGATTAGTCGGCCCACCAGACTAGACTAGCCAGACGGTGAGGTCACACCGGGTATTGCACCGACAGGCTGCGTGGCTGACCCTAAAAGGCTCGCATGTGGCCGCCGACGCCGTGGGTCAGTAAGCGTCATGAAAGTCAGCTTGGAGACCTTCGAGTACGTCTTCACTCGCGCACATTCTCTCCCCACAACACAACGTGAAAAAATATACAGTGGGGCTAATGCATTTGTGGAAAAATTTTTGGTCGCGAGTACTCGAGTGTTTTTTCAAACGTTTCAAACGAGCGGAGTTACGTTCACACTATTTTTATGACATGCCTTCGTACCCTTCAAATTATTTTAATCTCGCCCACTTCACACCTTTTTCCTTCTCTTTTTTCTCTTTTATTTTTTAATCTTTAATCATAAATACTCACAAATTCAATCTTTAATATATAATGTGTAAGATAAAATTTAATAATTATTAATTAATTCCTATTTAATAATCAAAGTTATATAAAATTAATCAAACCCATTAACCTCTTAAGTAGACCACACAAATCTAATTCAACCCACAATTCAATCTGGACAAGAAAAATTAAATACGATTATAAACTAAAAATCTAAAATTACATGAATCAATCTAAACTTACCCGAATTTAGCTAACCCAACAGTGACTCGTATATAAAATAATCAAATTGAAATAACTCAATCCAAAAAGAACCCAACCTGAAACTAAGTCATAATTGGACAAAAACCTGATAATAATACTACATTAACTTACTCAACCTAAAATGACCTGATTCAAACCCAAACCATACCTAGACGTAATGTTATACTTAGTCCAAATTAAAGTCATATTTAATCTACAAAAGATAACATATTATCTTATATATATTGATATATAAACACTAATAAATAATCTTATTCATTAACTTTTATGTTAAAAAAATATTCACCCCATATAACAACAAATGAACCAAAACTAATAAGAATATGTTTTTCTCACTTTATATTAATATCATATTATCATAAATCAAATTAGTTCATACAAATTTCTATTATTAGCATTATTATTATTATTATTATTATTATTATTATTATTATTATCATTATTATTATAAACATAAAAATTATAATTGAAAAATAGAATAATTATTACATATATTATTGTAATGACAATAGTAAAATTTATTCTCTTATTTATACTAATAATAATGATTATTATAATTCTAAAGATGATGATGATGATGATGATGATGATGATGATGATGATGATGATAATAATAATAATAATAATAATAATAATAATAATAATAATAATAATAATAATAATAATAATAATAATTTACTACTACTTTTATGATAATAATTTGGTATATCATTACATATGTTATGTTAAAAATTACTATGTTAAGCATAAAAGAATTAATAAATCACAAAATATAAATTATTATATATATTAAATTGATAACAATCAATGTTGATACAAATACCAAATTGAGTTAATTTGGTCCAAATCTGATAGACCCAGAAGTCAGTACAATATAAGCTACCCGACCCAAAACCAATCCTTTCACTTACAATTTACCATTTTTTCTCTTTATTATACCACTTTTATTATGTTATTATCACTATATGAATATTAATAATAATACTCTATTCTCATCATCCAATTCCACCAATTATTATACTTCAACATAATACTCATTAACATCCACATATATTAGGCCACGCTCTTGCATAAGACATATTACTAAAATGCCCCTAGGGCTCATAATAATATTATTCATGCATTAATGGTCACAATAATATAATACAACATGGATAAGTACTTAACATTTTCATTAATAACCAAACTATTTTCTTAAGCAATATTTCCACACATAGCATATAAACTAACATGCTTTCCTTTTTATCAATCACTATAAGCAACCACATATAATATATTAAAAAATATATATCGTGCAAAATAACATATTAAAACCCTAATGTGCTAGCATACTTTTATCCATGCATTTAAGTGGGGTTTAACAATTACCTTAATTCCCACAAAAATCGAACCTTACAGGTATTCTGGTTAAAGATTCACGCTTTGATTAGCAAAACCTATACCTAAAAATAATATCAATACTTATCATATTAGAAATGAGAAAACCAAAGCATAAGACTTTATAAAACTTAATTAATGATATACTTAACTTAAATATTATTATACCTTAAAACTTATTAACCAAAATATACCAAGGCATGCAGCAACTTGTACTACTCATGCAGTATGAGCTGCATGCAAAAAAAGAGGGAAAATAGCTCAAAATGGCATAAGGAAAAGAAGAGGGAGTCAATCTCGGGTTAGGGTTTTGGGGCTAGGAAAGAGGGAAGGTGGGGGAGGATTTAGGGCAAGGGAAGGGTGCAAAGGTGGAGAGGGGGTGTAGGTGGTGGTTGGGGATAGGTTGTTAGCGGGAAAAGGCGGCAGTGGCGGCGATAGCGAGGCCGCGAAGGTGGTTGCCGAGGTGGAGGGGATTGAGAAGGAAGGAAAAGGGAGGGGAAATGAGGGGTTGCAGGGGTTAGTTTTGGCCAAAGGACGTTTGGGGGTGGTAGGGGAGATTGCAAGGAGGGGTTTGGTGGTCCAGGTGGCAGCAGAGGCGGTGGAACGTCGGTGGAAGGTGGAGGTGCAGGGCAGTTGCCAAGAAGGGACAAAAAGAAGAGGAGAATAAGAAGGGACTGCAGGGGGGTCGAGGGGGTGGCTTGGTGGTGCAGGGTGGTGTTAGGGGGTGGAAGAAGGTGGTGCAGGTGGCTGGTGAGGTGGTGGAAGTGGCAGAGGAGAAAAAATAGGGAGGAAAATGGAATGAGGAGGAAGGGAGAAGAAGGAGATCGGGGAATGGAGAAGGCTCGAAGAAATGGGGCAGTAAAGGGCTAGTGAGGATAAGAAAAAGGAGAGGGAGAGAGAGGGGGAGTAGGTGGCCAGTTGGGGTGGCAGTAGGGTGGTAAGGGTGGTTGGGTGGCAGGGAGAGGGAAAGGAAAAAGAGGGAAAGAAGGGGGCATGCGTGAGGAGAGAGAATGGTTGGTTAGGTCGAGAAGGGACGGGAAAACGGTGGGAGAGAAAGGGAGGTAGGGAGAGTAGTAGGGAGGCAGGTGGTTGCAGGGCTGCTTAGGTGGTTGGGCATGGTGTCGAGGAAAGGAAGAAGAAGAAGAGGAAGGGGTGCAGGCCGAGTGAGGGAAATAAAGGCGTTGGCGTGGGTCGGCTCGGTCCGGGAAAAAAAGAAAGACGGGGCTAAGTTGGGCTGGACGATAAGTGCGGGGGAGGAAGGAAAGAAAGGGAAGTAGGGGGTTGGGCCTACGATGCGGGAGAAGGAGAGGGAAGGGGAGTGGGCTAGCGGCCTAGGTGTGAGGAGAGGAAGTAGCACAACCCCAAAAAGCAGTTTTAATAACGGTTATGTTATAGTTTTAATAACGGTTTTGAACCGTTATTAAAACACCCGTTATTAAATCTTTAATAACGGTTCATAACCGTTATCAAAAATATAAAAAAAAAACCGCCAATTTGAGCATAAAATGCATGTTTAATAATGGGTTTTCAAAAAAAAAAACCGTTGTTAAAAAGGAGTTTTTAATAACGGTTTTCATAAGAACCGTTATTAAAACTCCAGGTTTTTTTTAGTTTCTACAGTTTTGTTCCTGCCCACATACACAGTTGTATGTTCAAATAATTACCAAATCTGCATTGTAAAACAACATCAATTGATAACAAATCTGCAATCACACCATAATTTCAATCAATCCCTTGTTAATACACCGGACATATATATTCAAGAATCAAATTAGTAGGCATACCACAACTTGCATTGGTAGCTCTACACCCCAAAGCAAAATGTTCATAAATCTAGCTTAGAAGACTTAAAGACATAGACAAAATACAAACCTGAACATGCATGTAGAATGTATAGCTAGATCTCTACCTAATACCGAATGAATGAGTGCACATGCTTGGCCCATTGCTCTCTCACTTCATCAATTTCTTCAACATTGTATTGTTGGCCTTGTGCATAATCATCGGTGAAAAACTACAAATCCCAAACATCTAATAGTCCAATACAATTAGCACTTACGTCAAGTACCAAACATATATGTCATGTTTCATTAATGGAAAAATATCGAAAAGAAAACATACATGGCTTGGATCTATGTTGACCGATCTATTTTGGACTATTAGATCCATTGCTCTACATACATAGTATCCACAATCTTTGTCGTTTTGCTGTTGTGGACACTATCAAATGAATTCAGTTAGCTCTCTAACTATTAGATATTAATTTTAATTAAAATAAAATACGAAATAGTTGCCTTCCTACTTACTATGATAGGCTTGTATTGAACATTCTTTGGGTCTGGGACACCATTCCCACCTCTCCTTTGATACGCTGTCCGTAGTTCCCTAATAAATAGAGTTGGATACACAATATTGTAAGTACACATATATACCTCAAATAATGAAAGTTAGGCGAATATATGTATAAATAAGCTAATGAAGTAAGAAGTGAAAAGTATACTAACATGTCGATAAATTCCTTCCCACCACGACGAGCAACTTCAAAAGGCACGTCATAGGTTTGAAGGGAATCAAACACATAGACTTTATTAAAATCATGTCGGACGGCGTACAAAACCCAATGTTCAGTTGCGAGGTGAGGAATGAGATAGAGCTTGTTGTGTTCCTCAATAAAAATGCGGTACGCTAAATAGTTTATGTGCCTACCCTCTCTTATTGTACTACTGTCAGCTATGTAGTATGGGCACACAAACACAATAGAGGACATCATTCCCTCCATCGCAGCTCGAGTAGCTACCAACCTATGGACGACAAAAACAATGCATATTTGTTATATAACTGATAACTCATATAAGAGGTCATAAAAATTCCAATTGTATAAGTTAAGAGTACTAAAATCTTAAAATGAAATAATACTTACATGACATAGACGACGACACTTATGGTTGACATCCATTCTTGATTATAAATGTCGCTTATGTTAGCCGTCGATACCATGTAAGTAGCATCGTCCCTCCCAACATACTCACGACGACAATCAATGAAAATATAATTGTCCCTGAGGTAGTTTTGGGCATAAAAATATAATATAGCTAATGCTGGTGGAGGTTGGCTTTGCTGATCTGAAGAAGGAATCTTTTGTGGGGCAACTGATTTTTCAGATTTAGCTCTCTTTCCTTTAGCAGCGCCCTGTTTTGTGTTGCTCGTTCTGCTAGTACCTATCTTGGTTTTACTAGCAGAAGCAATCTTCTTTTTTGATTCCTTAATTGATAATATTAAACAAAATATATATTTAGCATGTAAATATATATATGAAAAAGGTATGAATAGTGTAACTACTAAACAAGGTCTAATGAAGATGTGAAATGTCAATACCTCTTCAGTAATGAGACGTATTTGATCCGCAGGCCAAGCCACGAAGCTTCCATGAGCTTCTAGTACTTTGGTTGCCTCATCGCCCTCTTTATAACATGGCAAGTGTGCACTGCCAATGATTGGAGCGTTAATACTCACCGGCCTTGTATTTAGGGCTAAATTGTACCCGTGGATTGTCTGCGTTTCGGTATTGTGACTGATGCGAACTCTTCCTTTCGCCAAAATTGTTGAAAGGTCATTCGCTAATAAGTCACATTTATGCAAACCCTAAACAAAAATATTACACATTATTAATAATTTATTACACCGAATACATTTAATAACAATTCATAGTTTGTAATTCTTACCTCTGGAAGAGTAGAAAGAAATGCATCAGCTTCACAACTATCTCTGACGCTATTTACATTAGGTATGTGAAGCTGATCATGGTCTACTGAATCGGATGGCTTATACCCTTGAGATTTAATAAATGACAACTCTTGCTCCATTGTTGCCATCCGTTCAAATGCCACGTTCAATTTTTGGGTGAGGATGGAGACTTGCTCATTAGTGCTATGAGAACCACGAGATCGACCACATATGTTCGTTCTCGTAACACCCAATCCAAGGCCCCTGTGTCTTCCAGAGTGTTCTACAATTCCTGTAGCCTGGGACACAATGCTATATTGGTCCACCTCCTCACCTTCTGACGTTTCAAGTTCGTCTTGTAAATTTAACTTATAGGAATAAGCATAATATAATAGTTTTCTAAAAGAAAACTAAGTAGGGTTCTAGATATCTACAAACTTACAATTTTTTTGGCTGCAACATCAACGTATTCATTAACATATCCATCTCTTGTTGCTCTAGCCTTCTTCCATAATGTACCAATATTGATGGACGAGATACATGGGTCCAAGTCTTGGGCTAGGAGCTACAAATCAAAAAATATTCTTAATTAAGAATATTATTATAAAATTCAACATTTACATGTAAATAGATAATCACAAAATGCATACCAACTCCTCTTCAAGGCCCGCATAGCCTTTGCGAGCCATATTATGCCAGTATTTATTTTGCTTGGCAATCTCTTTATTTTGGGTACTTTTTTCCTATGTGACAAGCCAAAACATAATGACATGGTTATTTCAATATTAAGCATAATACTGGGATTGATACAAAAAGTTTAATTGTTATCTAACAAGTACCTTAAAATTCCTCGTAAGACGATAAGCAATGAATTGGTTCCGACTTTCTTGATCGATGAAACCGTATCGTTTGAGTGGGTTCTGTCGTAGAGAACCATCCCTCTTTCTATACATTTTTCTAAGAGCTAAATATGACCTAAAGGTTCTTAGACGCTCCCCACAATGTCTAAGAAGCCATTTCTTCCTACTCTCTAGGACATTGAACACTCTCTGCAAAATAAGACATGTAGATGTATACCGATATTAATGTAATAAAATTAATAACATTTGACATACAAAAATGATTACATAAAATAGCATATTTACCGTGATTTCCTGCCAAATATGCTCCTTATGACCCTGTGGAACCTGCTTCCAATTATTATAGGAGATAGGAACACGGTTACGGGTCACAAGTGAAATGTAGGTCAAGAACATATCCGCGTAAGGGCCGATGGGATGATTGTAAGTATTCCATCCCAACTCAACTACTTCTCCTCTATTCCTCATGTCTATGATAATTCTCATAATCGTAGGTCCTCTCTTCCCTTCTTCATCACTGCTATCCCTATCAATGTTTTTGTTGGCCGTATCTCTACAAAAAATAAATAAATAAATTATGTTAGAATGTTATGTATTGAGCATAATAATGTACCATTATATTATCGATACGATTCATGCTTAGAAAGAATTAATCTCAAATGTATCATGCTATTCTATATATATATATATATACGAATCATGCTAACACGTTTCCAAAAAGATATTAACCCTAACCCTAATTAACCATAATAAACGATAAACCCTAACCCTAACCCTAGCTAATTAACCATAATTTATTATAATAAAACCTAACCCTAAACCACAAAAAAACCCTAATCCCTAAACCTAGCTAAATGTAATTAAAGCATAATATATAAATCATATTATTATTAATTATTATTATTATTATTATTATTATTATTATTATTATTATTATTATTATTATTATTATTATTATTATTATTATTATTATCATACACAATTATTTCTCTCTATTTAATTATTCACTTTTATAGTTTTTATGAGTGTGTGTGTGTATATATCTATTTAATCCTCATCTTATTGCTAGTCTCCTATACTTATTAATGAAAATGTGTGTGTATGTGTGTGTGTATATATATATATATATAGTTTTTATGAGTGAAAATGTATATAATTCTACACTCACATTCATATTATATATATATGTAAAGGTCTCGGCCAACACATGCATTTGTTAATATATAACAATAACGCAACAAATTCAACAACAAACAGCAAAATTTTCAGCCAACACATTCAACAAACACATTTTCGAACGACAAACCACAATCTTTGAATAACAAACAAACGAAACCCTGTAGCAACATGCATGCATTTATATATATATATATATATATATATATATAAGTAGATAGTTACGAGAGGAAGAACAAACACATACAGAGGATGTTGAGAGAGGCAAGGGCTTCAAACACGACAGAGGATGAAGGTGCAAGTGCTAGCTAGCTTCGGAACAATGACAGCACGCACATGCAGAGCCGACAATGGCAGAGGCATGGTGGAGAGTTGGTGGTGTGAGGGTTTCCTTTACTTGAGAGGAGCCGGTGTGGTGGTGCGAGGGTTTGCAAGGAGAAGGAGAGCAAGAGAGCGAAGGTGCAGAGAGTCTGAAAACTTTGGCATGAAACATAACTGAGCGAAATAAAAGTTTGATTTTAGGGTTTTAATAACGGTTCCTAAGAGAACCGTTATTAAAACATCCGTCCAAATTTTAACGTTATCAAAACTCTCCCGCCCATTAATTTTAATAACGGTTTTAACTAGAACCGTTATCAAAACTCTCCCGCCCATTAATTTTCACGCGTTTGACAATGGTTTTCGAACCACTGTTATTATTGTCCCGTTATTATTTTCCGTTTTTGTAATAGTGTAGGTTTGCCTGGCGGCCTGAGGGAAAGAAGAAAAAAAAAGGAAAAGGAAAGAAAGGAGAAAAAGGAGAAGGAAAAGGAAAAAGGGAAAAGGGAAAAAAAAGGGAAAAAAGGAAAGGGAAAAATAAGATAAAATGATTTATGGAATAATAGTATATAATATTTTTGGTAGATAAATAAATTTAATAATTTGATTTAATATAATTTAATATATGGGTTTAAAAAGGTTAATTTTAGAGAAATATTGGTTTGGGAATTTATTCAAATAAAATAAGTATAATAAAATAACAAAATATTTATTTTAATTTATTAAATATTCCTATCCAATTTTATATACTAAAAAATTCATAAAATAATTATAATAAAAAAATTTAGAAGCTAATTTATCTCAACTAAAAGTTATTTATTAAATTATAGGTTTTTAAAATTTCGGGGGATTACAAAGAATGTGTGAAAGATGTGAGATATATTGAGACTTGAACCCCGTAGTTAAGAGAGAGAGAAACACAAAGAATTCTATCAATTTTTACCTTCAGCATAGGTTTGATCGATTCCAATATCCGAAGTTGTTCACCGTTGGATCTTACTGAGTTTTGGATACAAGCTTTCCAGGATACCAATCTTGATTTTGAACGGTGTAGATCTAATTTCAAACTCTCTAGGTCAGGTTTTCATTGGTATTTTTGTGGGAAATTTTGTGTAGGCTAGTTTTAGATCTGTTTCTGTTTTGGCTTCGATTGAGTGGTCTATTGTACTTGGTTTTGGCTGAAAATTGGTGAGGTTTTTTTTTACATCCTGTTGTCGATTACTGTAAAAGGGCTTGCCGTGTTGTGGCTTTTAGATCAACCTTTGGATGTGTTTGCGGCAACCCTATTTTTGGATTTGCAACTTCTTTTCTTTGGGCATGATAATTGTTGTCTAGTTGTACTATTTTGGATGGATGAGTGTAGTATCTATTTAGCACTTGAATACTAAAATTTGTATCTCAGTTTTTTCATAGTGAAATTTGTAAGTAGACCGGGATTGTTTTCCTTTCGTATTGGAAGGGTTTTTCCACATAAATCGTGTGTCATTACTTTGTTATTATTTCTATTTTGTGATTGGTGTTGTTGATCCATTTTTACTTTGTCCCATCACAAATGACACGAGTTAAGCTCCTATATTAAGAAGAAAGGTCCTGCTTATAGTCCGCTGTCCATATCCACCTAAGCCACAAATAATTTGATCCTTATTCATAGGCATGCTTCGGTAGGCCCTAATAAGACCAAGGCCTGGCTGATTAATTCGACCTACCTCTTCTTGTTTCTGCTTCTTCATCTCTAACTCCCGGCCTCTTGAAAACTTCTTCTAGCAACTTGTTACCTGGATTATCCTGGCAACTTGTTATCAAAACCACGAGTCTTATATCTTGCAACTTACCTTCATCAGCTGGTATCTCCACTATCATATTCTCCCTTATTATATATCGTTCTAGACCTTGTCTCTATCAGTAAGGTTGCACGTCCAACGCTACATTTTCATCTCAACCACCACTATCTCACTTAATTCGACATGCTTCACCAGCTGCCAACGTATAGAATTTTTAATTTTTCTTGAGTTCGAGTAGTATCCTTCGGTTGCATAAGAAAATTTTAAGGACTTTATAATACGATGGAAATTGTTGTCAGAAACCCCTTTTGTGCTGGAACTTCATTGGCTACGCACTCATCAAATGTCACTTAACTTCCCTTTCATAAATTAGTGATACGGGTCTTTCAGTTCACCCAATCAATGAATTGGAATTATACTTAAAAACCAAAGGAAGCCTACTATGAAATGCCCATTTGTTCTTATAACCCTTCTCCCTTCTCTAATCCCATACTCCCTTGTAACCTCTTACGTACTCGCAACCAGAGAGAGAGGTCGGTCATTTAATTTCCCACATGTTGCGAGACCATCTAAGGTGCTTCCGTGCCTTCTTCTAGCATCTCTATCTGTTTCCGGCGGACATAAATCGGTAAAATTATGAGCTAGTAGTTGAGGGCCTTAAGGCTAGATTTCAAATTAATATTAAGGATTTTAGATATAAATATTTCTAGCTCACTCACTGTTATAATAATAATGGAAGATTGGTACATTCTACTCGAAAAAAGAAAAGAAAAAAAATCTCTCTCTTGCGGTTGATGATAAGGAGTTGAGGTACACAGTACAGAGTACTGTAGGCCAGGGTCATTATTTAAAACCATCCATCCGTAGTAATAAATGTCATTCCAAGAACAACAAATTCGAGTATTTGACTGAATCTATATGTCAGCAAGCGTCCCCTGTATATGAATGCTACACAGGACAGGACAGGACAGGGATAGCTGCTGATGAATCTATCATTCTCGAGTTATGTATATTTATACGGTCTACTACGTGTTGTTTTTCCCATGCCAAGCTAGTAAGCACTAAGCAGAGCAAAACCAAAATATGGTGGTCGTCCTGCGGTTCATCACTTGCTAGGAAGTTTCGGGATTTTGTCATTTCATAAGGGATATATGTATAGACTTATTTAGTAATAAACCCTTTTTTTAGTTATAAAAATTGAACATTATTTTAATTTTCTGGGCACTTATATCAATTTATAACATTTAATGCAGGTAATTTTATAAATATAAATATATAAAATTTATAAGAATATTATTTTTTTTACGCTTAAATATTATAATTTTTTTTTCAAAAAACTTACGATACTTTCTTTCATCTACCGACAATAATTTCTAACATCTACTTTAATTAGTCTTTTTAATCTGAAATATAAATAGTTAATATTTATAAAAATATCACCATTTATTTTAATATTCAAATACTATAATTTTCACTATGTGCTTTAGGTAACTTTGTAACCTAAAATATAAATGCATAGTATTTATAAAAATATCATTGTCTTTTTCAACATCTAAATACTATAATTTTTTAAAATAATTAAAATAATTTTTACCACTTACTATATATATATATATAAAGTATTCAATTAAAATAACTAATTATTAGTTCTGACCGAAAAAATTAGTTATCCTCAGATATTATATATATATATATATATGATCGTATATTAAAATTCGAAATTGGGACCATGATATTCAAACTGCAATCATAATTACTGGACCAAGATCTTATCAATAAGTTTCAGGGTTCTAGCTTTCCTCTTCTGTCAAATTTTTGAGATTTTAACTCTATGCATTAAATTTTCACTTAATACGTTAGACCACAATAAATACGACATCTGACAGGATTATTGGATATTCACACGAATCGTATGGGAAAGGGAAACTGGAGAGAAGAAGCTTGACGTCTAAACCATATGAATTTTTAATGGAAGCAACCTTCTTTTTTTCAGTTTATTTGTATAAGTATACTGTATGCTTGAACCAAAAAAATTAAGAGAAAACGAGGGCAGTAAGCACTTGATAACTATCCTAGTTTTCCAAAAATGAATGTTAAATGACACACACACACACACACATGGTGAGGCGGAGAGCAAACCACCGGTACGGCGGTACGTGGACGGTGGAAATCGAACCTAATCCTCACATTAAGGATCACTGTTGTCCGGATCACGATCACTTTTTATTTTTATTTTTTATTTATAAGTTTGGTGGGGCATAATGATATGTTCAAATAAAGGTAAACAATTTAATTCAAAACGTAAAAAAAAATAATAAAAAAAATTACTTCATAGAATTTGATTGTTAAAGTTAATTATTCAAAGAATGAAAAAAAGTATAATCTAGTATAGATGTCTCCATAAATTATAACACGTGATTGATTACACCACACAAAACTGTGTGACCAATGCACCTCCACCACTATAAAATCGAGCATTAATAACGCTAAATAAATGACAGTTTGATCGTAACCATTAATAAAAACGTGAAAATTTCAAAGCAAAAATACGGTAAAAGTATTAACCGTTATTATAAAGCAACGTTTGTTTTTATAACGGTTTTATATTAACCATTACCAAAATAAAAATGTTGCCAAATTTTAATAACAGTTATTCCTGGAACCATAATTAAAACATGTTTTGATAATGATTATATCTAGAACCGTTATTAAAACTTGTGCATTAACCACCCTTTTCTTTCCTCTTGCTCATTTAAGTCTGTTACAGAAACTTGACACTTGCCTTACTTTCTCTTTCTCTCTTTGCTCGTCTACGTTTTTCCCTACTTGCTCTCAATGCTACCTCATTTATGTCCGTTGTGCCTTCCTCTTGCTCGTCGATGGCCTTTTTCTTTTTCCTACCATCATTGTTGTCTTTTTTTTTTTGTATTTCTTATGGTGGTTCACGCGTCCCATCTGCCCAACCCTTCAAACCCTTCATCCACCCTACCTAGCCTTCTACCTCTCTTCCACAACTCTTCCCCACCGTTCGTGGCTCCTACAACTGCAACAGGCACCGTCAACCCTGCATCCTAGCTACCTACCTGAGAACCTTGCTTGGTATAATTTTTGTTCTTTTTCTTTCATTATAAATATATATATATATATATACATGCATGTTAACTATTTAGTAGGTGTTATAAATATTATTTTTTGTATGATATATGTTTGTTGCTGTGTTGTTATGGGTTTTGGTTTGCCTCTTTATATGTTTATGCATGTATGAAAATATTGATGGATTTCATATATTTCATCAAGTTTGCAGTATAACATGTTTGGGACGCTAGTAGAATAGTTTGTCATTGTTCGAACTATGCTTATATTCAACGTGTCAATGCTAATGATTTAAGAGATCATTTGTTTGTCTACAGAATTGATATAAGTCACACTCGTTGGATATGAGGGTGAGACAGATTCTGAATATAATAATAAGGAAGGTAGGAGGGATAGTAGTGGATCATTTGACAACAATGAGGGTGGTTCATTAGAGGAGATAACTCGGAAGGTTGAGGAAAGTGTTTGAGATTGTCCAAAAATGTTCAACCAATTATTGAATGACTCGAAAAAGACTATTTGCGGTAATTGTAAGAAGTTTACTAGATTATCCGCTACTTTAAGATTGTACAACTTAAAGGCATGTAAGGGATGGAGTGATAAGATTTTTATTGAATTATTATCACTTATGAAAGAAATGTTTCCCAATGATAACATTCTACCCAATCGTACCTATGAAGCGAAGAATATCTTTTCATCTATGGGTATGAGTTATAAGAAGATATATGCATGTCCAAATGATTGTATATTATTTTGCAAAGAATATGCATGTTTATATTATTTTCCTAATAAAGAATGCAAAGTACCACAATACAAGAAGAATAAGGTGACAACAAAGGTGTTATGGTATTTTTCTATTATACAAAGATTCAGGCAGATATTTAAAAATGTCCAAGATGCGAAGAACTTGAGATGGCATGTTGATGAGAAGATAGATGAAGGGCTTTTGAGACATCCATTTGACTCTCCATAATAGATGATGATTGATGGTTTGTTTTACTTTGAGAATAATTTTATTCTGTACTATAAGCGATTTTCTGATATATGGTAACTTGTTAAGTTATAGTGTAAAAAGCTATTATGCATGTCCAAAATGTGAGGATAACAATTCATTTGTTAAGCTAACACATGAAGGGAAAGACTTCTTTTCTCGAGTATCATAGATTTTTACCAATGGATCATCATTATCGTAGGAAAAGAAATGCATTCAATGGCAAACAAGAAAAGGGGCATGGCCCAATCCGGTTGACGGGCAAACAAGTTTATATGAAGATGAAACAATTGAAGGTGCGCTTTGGGAAGAAGAATAAAGATAAGCCTCCATCATTTGGGTGAAAGAAGATATCGATATTCTTCAACCTTCCATATTGGAAATCTTTATACATGAGGCATGTCCTCGATGTGATGCATATCAAGAAAAATATTTGTGATATCATTATTGGTACATTACTTAATGTTCCACAAAAGACTAAATATGGCATAAATTCTCAATTGGAGATGGAGGAAATGAGCATTAGGCATGAACTATAACCAAGAGACAATGGAAGAAAAACTTATTTACCACCAGCTTGCTATACTCTCTCTAGAAAGAAGAAAATTACATTTTGTGAATTCTTTAATAATGTCCAGGTTTGGGAAGTGTATTATTCAAATGTCAAAAGGATCTTGACGATGAAAGAATTAAAACTAATCAATATGAAGTCCTCCAATTATCATATTTTCATGCAACATTTGATGCTAATAGCCATACATGAAATTTTACCGAAACGTGTTCAAAATGCTATCACTAGGGTTTGCTTGTTCTTCAATGCACTAAGCTCCAAATTTATACACCCTGATAGTTTGGATGTCTTGTAAAGAGGGATTGTGATCACTTTGTGCCAGCTTGAAATGTATTTTCCTCCCTCATTTTTTGACATTATGGTGCATCTAACTATTCACTTGGTTTATGAGGTAAAAATGTTAGGACATGTTCATGGGCATTGGATGTACCCCGTTGAATGGTTTATGAAGTTGATAAAAGGTTATGTGAAGAATCGATATCAGTTAGAAGGATGCATTGTTGAAAGTTACCTAGTAGAAGAGGCAATTAAATTTTGCAGAAATTACTTGTCCAATGGTGAAGCTATCAGTATTCCCAAGTCTCAACATGCATGAAAATTTGAAGGACAAGGTATTAGGGGCAAACAATTTGGGCAAGTAGAACCTAAAATGCTCCTTAAAGCACATCTCTATGTATTACATAATAGTGATGATGTTCGGCCATATGTTGAAGAACATATGCATTCTTTGAGGATTAAAAATCTAACTAAGATTGAGAAGTGGGTAATTGATAAACATAATTTTTCCTTCACATAATGATAAGAGATCACATCATTCCACTCGTAAAAAATTTTCCAACATCTATTTCTTTATCCTTGCATTGGTTGCCCCAAATGCCTCGATATGAAGTATTCTCATATGTCAGTTATGCCATTAATGGATATACTTTTTTACACAAAAAATAAGATGAGAGGAGTACAATGCAGAACAATGGAGTGACTTTAGTGGCTGATGCAATGCATATTGCTAGTATGTTTTTTTCCATATTTTTTCATTATATAGTTGATTTATGACATATTTATTATTCATACATATAACCAAATGCTTGAATCGTATCAATTTGCAATTTTTCAATGATGAGTATGCCCGAGGCCAAAAATAAGTTGATGAAGTTCATGTGCAAGATTGAGAGGCACCTACACACACACACACACACACACACACACACACACATATATATATATATGCAAGAGAGGAATGGGCTAAGTTCGTGTGCTCACGTAATGTATGCAAGATTGAAATGCACCTACATATATATATATATATATATATATATATATATGCAAGAGAGGAATGGGCTAAGTTTGTATGCTCACATACTCAGTATTAGATATCTATGTGCTCGCATTTTAGGTTTGTATATGTTATATCTCATGTTTGTCTATACAAATGTATGCAACACTGAGATGAATCTACATATATATATGCAAGAATTTGTATATTAAAGTATATAACTACCAAATTTGAGTTTGAAAATTGTAGATCCAAGAACTTTGAGTTTTAGAGTGTGTAGAGCTACCAAACTCATGGTATGCCTATGAATTTCCAGATTTAATGGTAATGTTTTACTCATTGCAGATTTGGTATATATTCGAGTATACATCTATGCATGTATTCTAGAACAAAATGTATAATATATAATAAAAATTATAGTTTTAATAACGGTTCAACAACAGTTATAATGAATAACCGTTGCCAAAACCTTCTTTAAAATAACGGTTAAAATGAATAATCGTTGACAAAACCACACATTTTAATAACGGTTATAGTGAATAACCATTGATGAAACACTATGTTTTAATAATGGTTTTAGCTGATAACTGGTATTAAAACATGCACAACTCACCAAATTTTGTCTCATATTTTTATTTTTTTATGATAGTTTTATAACCATTATTAAAGTTTTAACAATGCGCAATTCAATAACAGTTGGGAATCATTATTCAATTTACTAAAAAACTGTTATTAAAAACTCTTTCTGGGGTAGTGCACAAAGAAAATTAGAGCAAATGTCTTCTTTGTTGTCCTTACACCTCTTCGCCCAGTAAGTTCTTCCTTTACTACTTCCATTTGGCTCTTCTTCTTCTTCTCCTCCTCCTCCTCCTCTTCCTCGCTTCCCACCATGTGGTTCATAAATTTCCTAGAAGATTGAGGTTTCAAATTTCTCCTCTTCCAAGTATTATTAAGACATGACAAGACCAATGTTGAATTATTTTTTAAAATGATAGTGAAAGATCAATTTTTGTGAAGTAATTTTTAAATTTATTTATTTGTTGTGGAAGATAAATAAAACTTTCATGAGATATTTGTATAGCCATGGAGAAAAAATATACACAGAATTAGTGAAATATGACTAGATCAATGTTAAAAAAAATATAGAAAATGATGGTGAAAGATGTCTTAGACATTGATGAAGTTTTAAGTAGACAACGATAAAAAAATTATAGTTATGGTGAAAATTAGTTTTTGTAAAATAATTATTAAATCTTAATGTTTTGAAAGACTAATCATTTTGACAAAGACTCCATGAACATGACCCAAATATATGAACCAAAAAATAGAGATGTAATAATATACACTAGTTAGCTCACTATGACAAATAATTACACAGGACTCCTGAAGAAAGAATTTATGGCCAAATATTTTATACATCATTTGTCATTGTGACTAAAAATAGAAATGGCCACAAAATTATAATTTTAGTGGCTATGTTATATTTTTTGCTACCAAAAAAAAATACTTTTGTGGCTAAGTAGTCATGGGAAAATGATAAACTCGAATAATTTCAATATTTTAATGTTTTCTTACTGTCAATTGTTCATGTTACTACTTCGTTGATATGTTATATCATAAATGTTGGAGCTAAGTAAGGAGTTGGAGCAAAGTGGGATTTAAGAGAATCATGGGAAGAAGCTACACAACTTTCCAATGTCTAAAAACATGGGAGTGTTAAAGTACACAATACATTGTAGTTAAAATGAAGTTTTTGGACCCACCATGCCCTATCAGTGTTCATCAACATGGTTGTATAGGCTTGCAGTGTGAATAATTGGTTTCTAACTCCAACATGGCCTGGTCGTGTTGAGCTACATGGTCATGTTAGGTGTTGGTTTACGTTTTTTCACCATGACTTTAATGGAATTGAAGGTTATATTTAGTAGCAATTTTTCTAGACCTAATTTACCACAACCCAGGGCATATTTGGAGGCACTTGTTCATCCTTTTCTCTCTCTCTTTCTCTTTGTATTAATGTGTAATACCACATTCTAGAAAACCCTAATTATAAATCAGTAATTATGTGTATTAGTTGTAATAATTATTTTGGGATGTTTTATGTTAAATATATTTTTAATATGTGAATTATTAGTATGTCATATTAGATATAAAATTTAATTAGGTTAAAATTCATTAGAGGGTGTGTTATTAAATTTTAATCCTAAGTTAGATCTTAATTGGTATATGATGCGTTGAGTAAATCCTATTCCGGTAGCCGAATATTTTCTAATCGGATCTTCACCTAAATAATTACCTTATCATGCTAGATTTTCTTAACTTTCCTCCTTTCCCTTCCCACACACTTTTCTCCTCCTGCACATTGCCCTACACCATACCTGCACCATACCTCTCGCTCTCCCATGTTTCTCTTTCCTTATTTTGCTCCACATTTTCCCTCACACCACTCTTCTTAAGCCCTTCTCTCCCTCCCGTGCTATGCCTCTTCCCCCTAGAAGCCTGCTTTATCCCCTCTTTCCTCAAGCTCTTTCACATAAGCAAAGCCTCCCCATTTCTCCTCACTCATTTATTTTCCACCATTTCTTTCTCCACAACCATAACCCCCTAAAAATTGCTACTAAAAAATTTGTTTTTAAGCAAAAGCATTAACATAATATAGTAGTTATTACTGCCACACTTAGCATGATTTTGGTATATACCCTTTTTGTACTAAGTGCAAGGCTAAAAATTTATGACAAATAAATCAAAACTTATGGGAATAGAGATAGATAGTAAAAGACTTTAATAATTTAGCATAATAACAAAGTACATAGTACATGCTTTAGATAATAAAATACATAAAAAGAGATAAGAGGGATAAAGGGGATGAAGAGTTAAAAAGAGATAGCCGTCATTTTTGCACTGAATATTTGGAGGCATTATTTGTATGGGACTCAGTACAGATTCTACACTGACCATAAGAGCCTCAAATATATATTCACTCAAAAGGAGTTGAATATGAGGCAGAGGAGATGGTTGGAGTTGGTGAAGGACTATGATATTGAGTTGACCTACCATGAGAGTGAGACCAACGTTGTTGCATGTGTCTTGAGTGGGAAGACATCACACTCTTTGAATTTTGGTGTGGTGTCTAGTCAGTTGCTGGAGGAGCTTGATGAGATGTGGATAGAGATGATCCAGCATGGTAACTTAGACATTCGGATAAGTGCATTGATGATCACGCCAAAGGTTTTTAATGAAATCTGAGCAGGATAACCTGGGGATGTTAGGCTCGAGAGGATTAGGCAAAAGATTTAGGATGGTAGAACTGATGGTTTCTAGATTTATGAGGATGGTAGCTTTCGCTACAAAGGTTGATGGTATGTACCTCAGAGTTACACTGATCTAAAGCACTAGATTTTAGAGGAGGGTCACTGTACTCCAACAAAAGATCCTAACTTACACATCTTGATCTTCTTGGAGTATTACGATACTTTAAAGATAAAATGGCGTATCGGATGACACCATCAAGCTAAGGCTATTCCCTTTCTCATTATGGGATAAGGCAAGGGTTTTTTATGATGCAGGAGCATCCCCTTCACGCCCTTCACCAAATCCAACATTAACCACTCTTCTCCCCAAATTAGAAGAACAAAAAATTCTTCTAACTTGGGAAGGACTCTACTAAATTATCTCCCTAATTTTCTCACAACCAAGGAGGCCATATAAGACCTGCAACTTGCCTTCCCAACCTATCCTTTTTGTAACCTAACTAAGAGAAACCCAAACAATCCCTTAAAAACAACCTTCCATGTAAAACAAAAAACCATGAAAAAGCCATGCAAACTCACCCCAAGCCACCCTATTTTTGCAGCTAAAATACTAAACCACTTGCAGCCACCTTTCCCTCCCTAAGTCTTCACACTTTGCAGCCACCTTTCCCACCCCAAATCTACATCATTTTGTGAATCCCCTACAAGCCATAGATCACAGTCTCCCCTGCCACCATTCTAGCCTGCAGAACACGCGAGGTGAAACCCCCAAACTTGACAGCTTGTAAAGACAAAAGGAAGGAGGGAGATGGTAAACTACAAATGAAGAGTTATGGTAACTTTTGGAGTCTTAAATTCCTCACCTTTTGTACTTGTGGCAACCTCATTGCAGATTGACTTTATTTGTTAGCATTTTATTTAGCTTTAATCATGTAAAAACATGTACTTGGGGGAACTTACTTGCACTCAACCCAAATCAGCCAAGCATGGGAAGGGAGAAAGGAGAAATACATGACCAAAATGGTTGGGGAAAACTATACAAGGTTTGGTTAGAATTAAACTAGGATAGTTACATGATGAGTAACTATACAGTTTAAATTCTAACCAACCTATATATCTAGTTAGGCATGGTTACTGTAACACCTCCAAAATTCAATACTAAAAAAATTTTGTTTTAATTAAAAATTAGTAGGAGAAAAAACCGTAAATTTTGGGGTTGCTACCGCCACACTTAGTACCATACCGGTTTCCTCTTACCGTTTCAATACCAAGTACTAAGGCTTAAAAGAAACATAGCATGATTTACACAAATTCAAACTTTTATTTAAATCAGAGCAGGGCATTAATGATGTTACAAAATATAAGACCCACTATTAGTGGTTACAAGAGTGAAATCATTAAACAAATAAATAGTAAGGTTAAAAGAAAAACCCTAAAAAGCTTTTCGGATAATCCTCGCGCTCTTACCCAATAATAGCTTGAATGACACCTCTAACTAACCTGCAAGGGACACTACCCATTTAATAGGCAGGGGCCCACAAACGGAACCCTTCAGTACTATGGTACTGAGTCACTCCTTTATACCAAATTGAAAGCACTACTACGGAAACAGGAATTAATAACGGTGTTTCGAAAACCGTCGTCAAATCCGTGAAAATTAATGCGCGGGAATTTTTAATAACGGTTTTATGTAATAACCATTATTACAAGTGCAAGGTAAAATTTTGCACGGGAATTTTAATAACGGTTGACCTAAAACCGTTATTAAAACATTATTTAATAACGGTTCAAACAAGAACCGTTGTTAAAATTGGCAAGGTTTTAGTAACGGTTCCTGTAAGAACCATTATTAAATCATCTTTTGATAACGGTTGTTGGAGGAACCGTTATTAAAACATGATTTAATAACGGTTCTTACAGGAACCGTTATTAAAATCTCCTTTTATTTCGTTCTCTTTTGTTTCCTGCCAAAAATTTCAGACTCTGCCGCTTCCCTCTCGTACTCTCTTTCTCTTGCGAACCCTTGCACCACCGCTCCAGCTCCTCTGAATTAAGGGAAACCGTCGCACCGCCATCTCTCCACCACCCCTCTGCCATTCTTGCGAACGTAGCCAGCATTTGTACCTTCGTCGTTGCCGTTCTCAACCTGTACGTCGTAGCTCCCTTTACGTATGTGTTGTTCTTCCTTCATTGCTTAATTTGTCTCTACTAATATGTATATATATATATAAATGCATGCATGTTGCACCGAAGAGGTTGTGTTTGATGTGTTGTTCGAAAATCTGTCGTTTGATGTTTTGGTGAAAAATTTTGCTGTGGCCTTTTTTGATTGTGGCCAACCGAGACCTTAATATATATGTATATATATATATATATATATATATATATATATATATATATATATATATATATATATATATATATATATATATAATGTGTTTATAATCTATTTTATAAAATTATGTATTATTATTTTAAGAGAATCCACAAGCCTAAAATATATATTATTATCATAAGATATGTACGTTCTAAGTATAAAATTAAGGTGTATATATTTTTTTAGCACTCACATTATTATATATGCAGATGATCAGGTGTATTTATATGCTTTTTTTAATATATATTTTGTAAGACATGTATGTTAGGGTTAGGGTTTATCGTTTATTATATTAAATATAAACTAGGGCTATAAGGAAAAATCCTAAGGATAAGGGTATTGTGCATGGGGAAAAGTTGAGGAGGTTGGTTGGGCATCGGTGTTGTGATTGATAAAAATTAAATAGAGATGAATAATTGTGTATAATAATAATAATAATAATAATTAATCATATAGGATTTATTAGATTGTACTATATATATATATTATCTTATTAATATCTACTTGATTTTACTATGCGTAGGTTGAATGATTTGATGATAGTTTGATGTTTAGCCAGTTTGTTAAATATATAACTAAAAATTATGTCCTTATTTTAAATAGTTTGATGTTGTTAGGTTTCCATAGTTGGTTATGATCTGGTAGAATATATTTATGATTTGTCTAGCTAGTTGAAGATCAGTTTACATATTCTGTAATTTAGATCCTTTTAATTTCGAGAACAACCTTGATGATAAGATTTAGTGGTTCTCATTTGTAGGTAGTGATCAGATGACATACCCTCCACTGTATTTTCATATGGCACCACATAGAGATGTACGGACTCATGTGATATGGTTATATGACGAGCTATGTCATTTGTACGCGAGTGGCTCATCCTATCACCCCTTCCATTTCAGATCTTATCACCTTCTGTTGACCCTGCCTCCGATAGAGTCATGGGCATCGGCTACGTCTACTTTTTTGCAGTGGTTTGTCTACCACACTGATGCACCACACCCGAGATTTATTAAGGGTGAGTTGTTTGCTAGAGAGTATGATAGGATATCGAGAGAACTGATGGTCATCGATGACGAGTGGAGGTATCGTCATAGCTTGCCTCGGAGTATCCACCTCGGTTACCCTAGAGTATCCGTGAGTAGACTCTCATTTGATGATGTCAGGGATCAAATGATATATCGTGATGAGTGGACTTTTAGAGTTATAGTTTTTAGTCGGGCTCGACGAGGCTATCGGGGGATTTAGTTTTAGATATGAGTTTTCGTTTTTTAGGTATTTGAGTTGTAGCAACATTTTGATGTATATAGTGCTGCTATTGCTTAAATCCTGTAGTATGCATATCTTTTGTAAATTGAACTATTAATTGTATAATATTTTTCTACGTTTGTATGTATGCATATATATATATATATATATATATATAATGAACTCTTTGTAAGTATGAGGAGTTTCATTGATCAGCATTAATATAATTTTGGAAACTTGTTAGCATGATTCGTGTATATATATATATATATAGAGAGAGAGAATAGCATGCATGATACATTTGAGATTAATTCTTTCTAAGCAAGAGTGATTTGAAAATTATTATACTTATAATTCAATTGATTTTTAATAATTACTTTCATGTGGGATATATCTAGATTCAAATAATATGGATCGGAAATGGTTGTCTGCAAATCGTCTGTCTAGAGAATATAACGAAGGAGTGGAGTTTTTCATCAAGTTTGCAGTTGAACATGCTCGGGACTCTAGTAGAATAGTCTGTCCTTGTTTGAAGTGTGCTTATATTCAGCGTGTCAACGCTAATGATTTGAGAGATCATTTATTTGTGTATGGAATTGATACAAGTTACACTTGTTGGATATGGCATGGGGAAACAGAGTCTAAATATGAAAATGACGATGTTGGGAGGGATAGTAGTGGATCATCATTTGATAACTATGAGGGACATTCGTTAGAGGAGATGACTCAAAAGGTTGAGGAAAGTGTTCGGGATTGTCCAAAAATGTTTGAGAAGTTATTGAATGACTCGGAGAAACCTTTGTACGGTGATTGTAAGACGTTTACGCGATTATCCGCTACTTTAAGGTTGTACAACTTAAAGGCATGTAACGTATGGAGTGATAAGAGTTTCACAGAATTATTGTCACTTGTGAAGGATATGCTTCCTAATGATAACGTTCTACCCGATCGTACGTATGAAGCGAAGAAGATTCTATCCTCTATGGGCATGAGTTATAAGAAGATACATGCATGCCCTAATGATTATATTTTATATCGCAATGACAATGCATCTTTGGATAATTGTCCTAATCCTGAATGCAAAGCACCACGATACAAGAAGAACAAGGTGCCCGCTAAGGTGTTATGGTATTTTCCTATAATACCAAGATTAAGGCGGATGTTTAATGATATTGAAGATGCCAAGAACCTAAGATGGCATGCTGATGACAAGATAGATGACGGGCTTCTTAGACATCCATCCGACTCTCCACAATGGATGACGATTGATGGGTTGTTTCTTGAATTTGGTAAAGAAGCAAGAAATGTACGCCTTGCGCTTTCTGCAGATGGAATGAATCCGCACAATCAAGGCAGCTACAGTTTATGGCCAGTGATTTTGGTTATATACAATTTACCTCCGTGGCTCTATATGAAACGCAAGTATATGATATTGTCTTTACTCATTTTCGGGCCAAACCAACCTGGGAATGATATTGATGTTTATTTGGCACCTTTGATTGATGATTTGAAGTTCTTATGGGACATGGGCGTTGAAGTATTTGATGCATATGGTCAAGAAAATTTCACTTTGAGAGCATTGTTATTCTGTACTATAAATGATTTTCTGGCGTATGGCAACTTGTCAGGTTATAGTGTGAAAGGCCATTATGCATGTCCGATATGTGAGGAGAATACTTCATTTGTTCAGCTAACACATGGTCGAAAGACTGTGTTCCTTGGGCATCGTAGGTTTTTACCGAAGAATCATTATTATTGTAGGCAAAGAAAAGCGTTCAATGGATTCCGAGAAGAAGGGTAGGCACCAATCCGGTTGACGGGTCGACAAGTGTGGTTGAATATGAAACATTTGAGTGTTAAGTTTGGGAAGAAGAATAAATATAAGCCTCCATCAGTTGGGTGGAAGAAGATGTCAATATTCTTCAACCTTCCTTATTGGGAATCTTTCTACGTGAGACATGCCCTTGATGTGATGCATATTGAGAAAAATATATGTGACAGTCTTGTTGGCACATTACTTAATGTTCCACGCAAGACTAAAGATGGGATAAATGCTCGATTGGATATGGAAGAAATGGGTATTAGACGGGAACTGACATCGCAAGACAACGGAAGAAGAACATATTTACCGCCGGCGTGTCATACTCTTTCCAGAAAAGAGAAAATTTCATTTTGTGAATTCTTGCACGGTGTCAAGGTTCCGGAAGGGTATTCTTCAAATGTCAGAAGGCTCGTGTCGATGAAAGAGTTGAAATTAATTAACATGAAGTCTCATTATTGTCATATCTTGATGCAGCACTTGTTGCCGATAGCTATACGTGGAATTTTGCCAATATGTGTTCGAATTACTATCATGAGGCTTTGTTGGTTTTTTAAAGCCATCTGCTCTAAAGTTATACATCCTGATAGTTTGGACGCCTTGCAAAAAGGGATTGTGATTAATTTGTGCCAACTTGAAATGTATTTTCCACCGTCATTCTTTGACATTATGGTACATCTAACTGTTCATTTAGTTTATGAGATAAAGATGTTAGGACCTGTTCATGGGCATTGGATGTACCCCTTTGAACGGTTTATGAAGTTGATAAAAGGTTATGTGAAGAATCGATATCGGCCAGAAGGATGTATTGTTGAGAGTTACCTGGTGGAAGAGGCAATTGAGTTTTGCACAAAGTACTTGTCAAATGCTGAAGCTCTTGGTATTCCTAAGTCTCGACATGCGGGCAAATTTGAAAGACAGGGTATTAGAGGCAGACAGCTTGGGCGTGTAGACCCTAACATGTTCCGTGCAGCACATCTATATGTATTACACTACAGTGATGATGTTCAGGCGTACATTGAAGAGCATATGACTTATTTACAGATTGAATATCCATCCAAGACTGAGAAATGGATTATCGATAAACATAATCTTTCCTTTATTGATTGGATAAGAGATCGCATCATTCCACTCATCGATCATACACCAACTTTAATTTCCGAAACCCTGCATTGGTTGTCTCAGAAACCTCGTTATGAAGTTTTTCAATATACCAGTTATGTGATCAACGGTTGCACTCACTACCACAGAAAGGGGTTTTAATAACGGTTTTCAACCGTTATTGAATCGCCCGTTATTAAATATTTAATAACGGTTCATAACCGTCATGAAAAATACACAAAAACCCGCGAATATATGCGTAAACTTCATATTTAATAACGGTTTTTAAGTAAAAACCGTTATTAAAACTCAGTTTTTAATAATGGTTCTGATGAAAACCGTTATTAAAACGTAGGTTTTAATAACGGTTCTTATGAAAAACTGTTATTAAAAAGTGGAGTTTTAATAACGGTTTTAGAAGAACCGTTATTAAAACTCCACTTTTTTTCTTTTTTTTTTTGCAGTTTTGTTCCTGCCCACATACACAGTTGTATGTTAAAACAATTACCAAATCTGCAATGTAAAACAACATCAATTCATACCAAATCTGCAATCACACCATAATTTCAATCAATCTATAATTGGTATGCATGTCTCAATACACCAACTATACTTAGCACAACTATAATTAGTGGGCATACCACAACTTGGTAGCTCTACACCCCAAAGTAAAAAGTTCACAGATCTAGGCTGGTAGACAAAATACAAACCTAAAAATGCATGTAGAATATATAGATTGCTACCTAATACCGAATGAATGAGTGCATGTGCTTGGCTCATTGATCTCTAACTTCATCAATTTCATCAACATTATATTGCTGCCCTCGTGCATAGTCATCGGTAAAAAACTACAACACCCATGTTTCAATTAATATACAGTTAGCCATTAGGTATGTCATGATTCATTAATAGAAAAATATGGAAAAGCAAACATACATGGCTTGGATCTATGTTGACCAATCTATTCTACACTATAAGATCCATTGCTCGTCTTCTTCACTTGAACCCTTAAAAACTTCAATTTCATCATCATCATCTAAGTTCCTTTGTCTCGAAGATCTTCAATTTTGGAGGCAACATGTATTACCCTACATACAAAATAATACAAAGGTAGGCAACATGTAATACCACTTTAATCAAGAGGTTATATAACACCCTCATACCCTAGAATGTGAAAAAAGTTTTCAGGATAGTCTAAATTAAAGGTTCAATTTGTATGTAACAAAAAAACCTCAATTTAGAGGCCAAAACGGCCTTTTTTGGGCTCCGATATTGCCCAAACCGGCTATGCGGGTTTGCCACGTTGTAGATCTCGAAAAAATATCTAAAATAGCCTCCTAGATCACCTAAATCTGAGGTCGCATGAAAAAGTTATGAACCTCCAAAGTTTATAGTTGAATCTAGCTCTAAATAACCTCAATAATGTCTTCTCTTTTGTTTATTATGGTTGTAGCTCTAAATAATGTTGAATCTATATTCTCCATACAACAATAATATGTAAAGGTCTCAACCAACACATGCATTTGTTATATATAACAATAACGCAACAAATTCAACAACAAACAGCAAAATTTTCAGCCCACACATTCAATAACACATTTTCGAACGAAACCCTGGCGACATGCATTTATATAAGTAGATAAAAAAGTTACGAGAGGAAGAACAAACACATACATAAAGTGAGCTAGCTACAAACACGACGGTGAGAATGTTGAGAGAGGCGTGGTGGAGAGTTGGCGGTGCGAGTGTTTCCTTTACTTGAGAGGAGCCTGGTGGTGCACGGTGTGGCGGTGCGAGGGTTTGCAAGGAGAAGGAAGGAGAACAAGAGAACGAAAGTGCAGAGAGTCTGAAAATTTTGGCACGAAACAGAACCGAGCGAAATAAAATTTTGATTTTGGGGTTTTAATAACGGTTCTTCCAGGAACCGTCATTAAAAGCTTCTGACTTTTGACAACGGTTCTAATATGAACCGTTATTAAATCCTCTTTTAATAACGGTTTATATAAAACCGTTATTAAAACATCCGTCCAAATTTTAACGTTGCCCTTTTAATAACGGTTTTTAACTAGAACCGTTATCAAAACTTCCCGCCGATTAATTTTCACGCGTTTGACAACGGTTTTCGAACTACCGTTATTAATGTCCCGTTATTATTTCTCGTATTTGTAGTAGTGACTTTTTATACAAAAGAACAAGATGGGAAGAGTACAATGCAGAACAATGGGGTGACTTTAGTGGCTGAGGCAATGCATGTTGCTAGTGCGAAAGACAAGAATCCAACTTATGCAGATATGAATTATTATGGTGTGATTGAACATATATGGGAGTTAGATTACACTGTATTTAAAATCCCTGTATTCGGATGCAGATGTGTTGATAACGGCAGTGGGGTTAGATATGAAGATGGATTCACATTAGTAGATCTTAATAGGGCAGGGCATAAACAAGACCCATTCATCTTAGCATCACAAGTGACACAAGTATTCTATGTCACTGACCCTACTGATAACAGATGGTCTGTAGTACTATTTACGAAAAAAAGAAATGCCAATGAATGTGATGATGAAAATGATGCCAATTGGAATAACGAGTGTGTCTCAGCTGTGCAAGCAACTCAATTATTGAACGATGATGACAATACAATTAATGAGGAGGAAATATATGTCAGGGATGATCATCGTGAAGTAATATATGTATTAGATCCTGAATCTAATCTAAAAACAAGGGGGAAAAAAGAAGGAAAAGAAGGCAATGAGGGTAATAATATTGTAACATATAATATCTATGTTGGTTTTTTTCAACTCAATTATGCTCAATACATAACATTCTAACATAATTTATTTATTGATTTCTTTTAGAGATATGGCCAATAAGAATATTGATAGGGACAACAGTGATGAAGAAGGGAAAAGAGGGCCGACAATTATGAGAATCATCAGGAATAAAGGAGAACTGGTCGAGTTGGGATGGAATACTTACAATATTCCCATTGGCCCTTATGCAGACATGTTTTTGACTTACATTTCACTTGTGACACGTAACCGTGTTCCTATCTCCTATAATAATTGGAAGCAGGTTCCAACGGGTCATAAGGAGCATATTTGGCAGGAAATCACGGTAAATATACTAGTTTATGTAATCATTTATGTATGTAAAATGTTATTAATTTTAATACATTAATATCGGTATACATTTGTATGTCTTACAATGTAGAGAGTATTTAATGTGCCAGAGAGTAGGAAGAAATGGCTTCTTAGACATTGTGGGGAGCGTCTAAGAACATTTAGGTCATTTTTAGCTCGTTGGAAAATGTACAAAAAGAGTGATGGTTCTCTACGGCAGAATCCACCCAAACGATACGGTTTCATCGATCAAGAAAGTTGGAATCAATTTATTGCATATCGTCTTACGGGTGATTTTAAGGTATTTGTTAGATAACAATTAAATTTTCTTTATCGATCCTAGTATTGTGCATAATATTGAAATAACTATCTCACTATGTTTTGGCTGGTGACATAGGAAAAAAGTGTCAAAAATAAAGAGATTGCGAAGCAGAATAAATACCGGCATAATATGGCTCGCAAAGGTTATGCAGGCCTTGAATAGGAGTTGGTATGTATTTTGTGATTTATCTATTTACAGCGTACTGACGAATTTTATAATATTGGTACATTATAAGAATATTTTTTGATTTATAGCTCATAGCCCAAGACTTAGACCCATGTACCTCATCCATTAATATTGGTACATTATGGAAGAAGGCTAGAGCAACAAAAGATGGATATATTAATGAAGATGTAGATGTTGCAGCGAAAAAAATTGTAAGTTTGTAGATATTTGGAACCCTGCTTACTTTTCTTTTAAAAAACTATTATATTATGCTTATTCATGTAAGCTAATTTTACATATATTATATACATTACAGGACAAACTTCAAGCGTCAGATGGTGATCAGGAGGGGGTAGACCAATATAACATTGTATCACAGGCTATAGGAATTGTAGAACACCCTGGAAGACACAGGGGTCTTGGATTAGGTGTTACGAAAATGAGCGTATGTGGTCGATCTCGTGGTTCTCGTACCACTGATGAGCAAGTCGCCATCCTTACACAGAAATTGAACGTGGCATTTGAACGGATGGCAACAATGGAGCAAGAGTTGTCATTTATTAAATCTCAAGGGTATAAGCCATCCGATTTAGTCGACCATGATCAGCTTCACATACCTAATGTAAATAGTGTCAGAGACAGTTGTGAAGCTGATGCACGTCTTTCTTCTCATTCCGAGGTAAGCATTACATAACTTTGAATTGTTATTAAATGTATTCGGTGTCATAAATAATTAATAATGTGTAATATTTTCGTTTAGGGTTTGCATAAATGTGACTTGTTAGCGAATGATCTTTCAACTCTTTTGGCGAAAGGAAGGGTCCGCATCAGTCACAGTACCAAAACGCAAACTGTCCACGGGTACAACTTAGCCCTACTTACAAGGCCGGTGAGTATTGACACTCCAATCATTGGTAGTGCGCCCTTGCCTTGTTATAAAGAGGGCGATGAGGCAGCCACAATGCTAGAAGCTCATGGAAGCTTCGTGCTTTGGCCTGTGGATCAGATACGTCTCACTACTGAAGAGGTATTGACATTCAATATCTTCATTAGAGGGTAGGCTAGTTGTTACATTGTTTATACCTTTTTCATATATATATGCTCAATACATATTTTGTTTATTATTATTATTTAAGGAATCAAAGAAGAAGACTGCTCCTGCTAGTAAAACTAAGAGAGATACTAGTAGAACGAGCAACACAAAAGAGGGCGCTGCCAAAGGAAAGAGAGCTAAATCTGAAAAATCAATTGCCCCACAAAAGATTCGTTCTTCGGAAATACGCCAACCTCCACCAGCATTAGCTTTATTGTATTTCTATGCCCAAAACTACCTCGGGAATAATTATATTTCCATTGATTGTCGTCCTGAGTATGTTGGAAGGGATAATGCTACTTACATGGTATCGACAGCTGACATAAGCGACATTTATAATCAGGAATGGATGTCAACCACGAGTGTCGCCGTTTATGTCACGTAAGCATTATCTCATATTTTAGATTTTAGTACTCTTGGAGACATAGAACTTTTACGACCTTTTAAGCTTATATGAGTTATTAGTTATTAAAAAATATCCATTATTATTGTCGTCCATATATATGTTGGTAGCTAGTCGCGCTGCGTTGGAGGGAATGCTGTCCTCTATTGTTTTTGTGTGCCCATACTACATAGCTGACAGTAGTACAATAACAGAGGGTAGGCACATAAACTATTTAGCGGATCACATTTTGATTGAGGGACACAACAAGCTCTATCTCATTCCTCACCTCGCAACTGAACATTGGGTTTTGTACGCCGTCCGACCTGATCTTAAAAAAGTTTATGTGTTTGATTCCCTTCGAACCTATGACGTGCCTTTTGAGGTCGCTCGTCTTGGTGGGAAGGAATTTATCGACATGTTAGTATACTTTTCACTTCTTACTTCATTAGCTTATTTATACATATATATATTCTACTTTCATTATTTGAGGTATATATACTTACAATATTATGTATCCACCTCTATTTATTAGGGCACTACGGACGGCATATCAAAGGAGAGGTGGGAATGGTGTCCCAGACCCAAAGAATCTTCAATATGAGCCTATCATGGTAAGTAGGAAGACAACTATTTTGTATTTTGTTTTAATTCAAATTAATATATAATAGTTAGAGAGCTAATTGAATTCATTTGACAGTGTCCACAACAGCAAAACGGCGATGATTGTGGATACTATGTATGTAGAGCAATGGATCTTATAGTCCAGAATAGATCGGTCAACATAGATCTAAGCCATGTATGTTTGCTTTTCCATATTTTTCTATTAATGAATCATGACATATATATTTTTGACCTAATGTCTAACTGTATATTAATTGAAACATGGGTGTTGTAGTTTTTCACCGATGACTATGCACGAGGCCAGCAATATAATGTTGATGAAATTGATGAAGTTAGAGACCAATAGGCCAAGCACGTGCACTCATTCATTCGGTATTAGGTAGCGATCTATATATTCTACATGCATTTTCAGGTTTGTATTTTGTCTGCATCTTTCGGTCTTCCAGCCTAGATCTGTGAACTCTTTACTTTGGGGTGTAGAGCTACCAAGTTGTGGTATGCCCACTAATTTTTATTCCTAACTATAGTTGGTGTATTGAGACATGCATACCAATTATAGATTGATTGAAATTATGGTGTGATACCCTGCTGGTATGAATTGATAAACATTGCAGATTTGGTAATTGTTTAAACATACAACTGTGTATGTGGGCAGGAACAAAACAGAAAAATTCTAAAAAAAAACATATACTTTTAATAACGGTTCTATAAAAACCGTTATTAAAACCTATTTTTAATAACGGTTTTGTTTACGAACCGTTATTAAAACTCTGGTTTTCAACAACGGTTTTTTCTGATAAGCCGTTATGAAAACTTTATTTTTAACAACTCTTTACAGCGAAACCGTTATTAAAAGCTCCATTTTTAACAACGGTTTTTAAGTAAAAACCGTTATTAAATATGAAGTTTACGGACATATTCGCGGGTTTTTGTGTATTTTTCATGACGGTTATGAACCGTTATTAAAGATATAATAATGGGCGATTCAATAACGGTTGAAAACCGTTATTAAAACTGAAAAATAACCGTTATTAAAAGCCATTTTCGTGGTAGTGAAGGCAGGACCCACATGCAACACACCATACTCAAACAAATGTAAAGACGATATCATACGCGAACATATGAATAATCACAGCCACACAAGAGCGATTATACACAACAGCCAATAAGAATTGTACAACATGAAGTCCATTTACTTAGCAATTCCATCACTTACCAAGAGTGACAGAACCAAGGCCGCTCTTATACTATATCAATAGGTCATAATGGTGAAATCAATACTTCTAGTCTTAAGCCATTAATTAAATATTATTCAACGTCATCTCTCGAATAATATCCATGTGAGTACGGGAACCCCACTATTACAGCTGATGGATCGGAAATACCTAAGACAAAACACACCTAGCCACTATTATTCGCCGATGGATAGATCTCCATGACAGAAGTCTCCTGGCCACTATTCTCGTCAGTAGATCGGTCTGGTTCCAAGTCACATGGTGTTCCACTATAAGTGATTATTATTTTTTCCATAATTCATTAACATCCAAGGTTTGGTTTATTGAGCTCGGGATCCCCCACTATTACAACCAGGTAGATCAATACACATAATATAATCCATCTTGGCCCGGATCAATAATCATTCACTTAACATGATTAGTGTTTTCCATTTAATTAGCACAATAATTTCATTTATTTAACTCGAGGGGAGATCAAAAACCCGAAGACGCAAAGGTATACCAGTCATATTGGTGCATACAAGCAACACAGTACCCTCTAACCATTAATCCAGGGACGCAAATGTACCCTAGTTACACTGGTGCACGAGAACACACAGTATCCTACCAAGAAGGACACATAATCTATAAGTATGCATACCCCCTAAATAGGTTCGTAGATCTAGATGCAGTAAAATGTAGGGCATGACTGGGGCACTAAGGCACACTAGTAAAAATCTAGAACAACCGTGGGCTAAACCACGTCTTTAGGGTAATGCCCCCTAAAGAGCCACCATTCCCGATCTCGAGGTCTTCCATTTTAATTATTAGTGTATTAATTAAGGTGACCACGAGAAACACATCAATCACACGCTTAATCATTTCCATTAGTTTTTGTTATTATTAAGTAATCCTTATTCATATGGTTATCCATGTTAACTTAAATAAACCATTAAGGCTATCCTTTTATCATCCATTTCCATTTATTCACATGCCATAAAGGGTTAGCATATCATTATTATAATATAGATCATAGAATCAAGTACTCTATATTGAAGGATCATGGAAACACACAAACGCTAACATGTACTTCTAACACATCCAACACGCATTTCCATACATAATTAACAATTAAGGCACATCTTGCATGATTATGAAATGAACATCATATCATACCCTTAATTGTCCATTCAACCCTATACCATGTATTACCCATATGATATTCACCGGTTTACCAAAATACTCCTATACTTATAATATACGGGGTTATACTTGAACAAGTGATACTAAAGCTATAAACCCTTATCCTATTATCTAACATTATTTATGTCTTATTATGGATGCTTATTTAATCCATTGACAGGTTATATGCAATTTACCGATTTATCCCTTCATATTTACAAAATTACTAAAATACTCCAGCGAGGAAAGGAAGGAGGAAGGAGAAGGGTGGATGGCAGGGCGATCGGATGGGGAAAGGAAAAGAAGGTCGGCCCATAAGCGCGAGGGAGAGGGTGGAAAAAAAGAGGGGTTGGGCTGGCCTAAATAGGGAAGGAAAGGAAAGGAAAAAAAAAGAGGGGGAGTGTTGGGCAGGATGACACAAGGAGAAGAGAAGAGAAGAGGAGGGAAGGGACGGTGGCCCATCGAGCGAGGAGGCAGGCCGACGACCCGAAGGAAGAACAAAAGAAAAAAATTAAAAGGGGAAAATAGAAATAAATTATTTTTTGGAATAAGGATATTTAGTTATTTAGGTGAATAAATTAATTTATTTAAAATTTAAGATATTAATTTAATAGGGTACTTTTAGTAAAATATGGGTTTGAAAAATTATTTAAATAAAATGAGTATGATAAAATAAAAGAATATTTATTTTAACTTATTAAATAATCATATCCATTTTTATGAACCCAAAAGTCCAAAAAATAATTAAATTAATTAATTTTAAAATTAAATGATCTCAAATGAGGATTAATTATTAAATTTTAGATTTAAATTTTTTGGAGTATTACAGTTACTTTGTAACTAGATAATTATAGTCCTATATAAAGGCAAGGAATAGTTGAATGGAAGGGTCTTTTGCCTACCATTCCTCCCTTGTGGTCGAAAATACATACCTCTATGGTTAGTGCATACCTTGTAAAAATTCTCCAAAAATTCTTGTCTTTTTTATCTTGAGTGCATCATTGCTCAAGTGGTAGATTCAAGTATATGAATTAAGGGGTACTTAGTTCATATATTTTCTCATCTTCATCCCCATTTTCAGGCCATTTTTGGTGGTCATTCCCACCCACCATTTCTCTAACCTAACTTAACCCAATTTATATCCACCATACATCAGGTTACAATCACGTCCACCGAGTTCTATCACTACATGAGACTAATTCTCATAGGTGATTCTTGCTAAGTACTTCCCTCCAAGTATGATGGCTCAATTGAGGAATTAGTTAACAACCTTTAATCAGTAGGAATGTGAATCATTGTATGATGCTTGGGAGCGGTAAAAGATCTCTTGAGGATGTGTTCATACCATGGATTGAAAGATTGGTTGATCGTTTACACTTTCTACACTAGTCTTCTCTACAAAACTAGGATGATCGACGATGCTACAGCTAGTAGGACATTGATGTCAAGGAGTATAATAATTTCATACTAAGCACAAATTAATTGAACTAAAATCAAGCAAAAGTTAACATTAAAATCATTCAAAACAAATAATACCTTGTACCTATAAAGAAGTCCTTGATCCTTCACTCCAATTTTCTGAAAGTCTCATCAGCATTCAACTATTATTGTTCCAACCTGTTTGGCAAGCATCAATTAGGGTAACGGGAAGCAATAAGGATACTTACCTTGTGAGGAAATTGGGGCATAATAAAGAACAAACACGAACCTAAACTAAGGTTAGTTCCTCACCGATTAGAATGACAAACAAGAGAACCATAAATGAATAGTTCCATAAGCAATTACTTGCAGTAGTGGTAAAGGTTGTGGAATTGCTATTTGGCTTTCATCTTCAGTTTTTTTTTTATAAAAAAAATGTCATTAAATATTTCATTTTTCATGATATTTCCTTAATAAATCATTATCTAAAACTCAATTTGGGCGATCTGCATTACATCACTAGCTTTTTATGACATTTTTTCTTTTTCAAACCATTATATAAACTTCTTCACCAATTCCGCTTCCAATTTTTATATTTTTGTCAATGAATTTTTTTAAACATTATCTATAATTAGTAGTAATACATCAATATAATTTGAACCAATATGATTCATTAATATGATTCGAGTCTTAAATTTTATTATATTCAATTTATAATTTCACATTTATAATCATATTTAAATATTTAATGAAAATATCAATTAAAAGTATTAATTTTATTGGCAATAAATAATTTGTAGAATATATATATCGAATAAAATATTATTTATATTTATCGTAAAATATATTCAATTTATTTGACGTTTTATTAATTTGACTAATTATTTAATTTTTTTAGAATAATTTAAATATCAAATTGGTTACTCGTATAGTGGATTACTTAAACGACCCTAATGTTTATCTAGTGTTTCACACGTCTTAATGGAGCTATATTTTCCCATTTTGTTTTTATTTATTCTCACCTAATCGTCAGCAAAATCTATGATGTATATAGACCAGCTTCTCGTGGCTGGAATGATAATCATGACGCCCATCTTAATCAATTATCCATTTCAATTAGAGGGGGTCAGTCTTGAGGTAGAACAGGAAGTACTGACAAAAATAATAATATGGTCCCATATGGTGAATGGTTTATTTTTATACATGAATACACCCATTTCTTGGCCATTAGTGATCGGAAGACTTTTGACAAATGGGAAATTCTTAACAATTATAGAGAGAGAGAAAGAGACTAAATTATTGTGTAGTATATAGGACTTAGTACGACTAAGATCTACCATAACAACTGCATCCTAGTATTATCATTTGTTTGCTTCACTAAGATTTCTGATGATCTTCTTAGTTTGAAAGACACATATAAGGAGACTATAATAGAGCATTAGTAGTTTTACGTTCTTTTTAGAATTTTCTTACACTTATGGGATTTAATACAGTAATAAGTACTAACTCTTAGATATTAAATTTTTAAAATTTAAATTTTATTGTCACTTCTTTTGATATTGTAATATTTTTATAATATCATAGTTTATATTTATCGGACTTCTATAAAAAAAAATTAAAAAGAGTTGTTGGTACACTTACAAGAAAAGAAGATGATTAGACAGTAAAATGTTCAAAACCTGACAACCACCCACGCTAGGCCAATAACACATCTCCCGAGGAAGTTTTCCGCAAAACGACAGGACGATGGTGGCAATAGTCCATCATGAAATGATATAATATTATCGGTGCATGGTTGTATTTGTAATTTTTTGCTGGCCTCCATCGTTAATAAGTAATTATACGTACAAATCTATAAAAAAAAAATAAGAGTGTAAGAAAAGTTAAACAAATATTTAAATATCTTAAAAACATTCTAAGATAATTTGAAATAAAATGATTTTTTTTTCTAAGGTCGAAATGAAAAAACTTACAAGTAATGGAAATTACAAAATACTACTACTGTATTCTCATCACATGGTATAGGTTCTGTCTTGTTTTTCATAGGTTTCCAAGTATCGCTTTTGATGACGGCAGCAGTAGGGTTTCATTTTGGCACTGAAGGTGTCGGTTGTTTTTCGATGACTTAGGTATGTCGTAGGCTGATCGACCTCGTATTGTATGACACTTTGTCTGCATTAAGTATGAAAGAAAGTAATCTTTTCAATACTTTTTACCTAAACTAGTCTTAAATGAATTAAAAATAATAATTACATTACTTAATTCACTTATTTTTATTTTTTTTTACACTTGGGATATTCGACGTCAATCATAACTAGAGCTGGCAATCGGGTGGGTCGGATCACTATCGAATCGGATAACATGATAATCGGGTCATATCGGTTTCGGATAATTTCGGATCATTTTGTCGGGTCGGGCTGGATCGGATTTGATTCGGATCAACTCAGTATCGGATAATCTCGGGTCATTCTAAGCTCTCGGGTCGGGTCTGGTTGAGATCAGATGGACTCGGATTCGGGTAAATTTAGATTGTTCTAATTTCGAATCGGGTTCGGATCGGGCTCGGTTGAGTTTGAATTATTATATTTTCGGGTCGAATTTAGATTAGATTTAGGTCATTTCATATTTGAGCCATTCTTGTGTCATTTTCTTTCTTTCTTTTTATTCCAAGATATTATTAAAAGATAATTATTTTGAGATCATTTATTTTAATTTATCTTATTCAATTAAAAGTGAATTATTATATTAATTGTTTTGGGGCCTTAGAATTTTTTGTCATTATTTTATCTTTGAGATGTATCCGACGTTTCAAATTTAAAAGTTTTCAAATCGTATCACTTTTCTTTTTATGTTAAGGTATAACTTATAATTCAACTCCATTATTAGCTTGGTCATATTGAGTCCTAGTATTATTTTAAGTTTATATTATATTTATATCTTAAACGCTTCTTAAATGATATTAACTTATAATAGTCATTGATAATTGATAACAAATGAAGATTTCTAAGGTTGTACTTCTCATATTATTTTAAAAAAAAAATTGATCACATCATATCAACATAATTTTAATAAATATAATAATAATAATAATAATAATAATACAAAAATAATGATAACAATAATAATAGTAATCAATTAATATCAATTATGGCAAAAATAATAATAACAACATATTAGTTTTTATTATTATATATTTTGATTAGATCATATCAAGCTAAATAATATAAAAATTAGATAAAGTAAGTAATAATGACTATTATTGACAAAAGACCAACTAATATTGACTTCTTACTATTTAACACGGTTGATGTAATAAAAAATATTAATCTTCAATTTTTATAATGAATAACTAACATTATCACTCTAGATTTTTCCTACTTTCCTATGATGTTGTAGGTGCTATATTGCAAGGTATGGCCATATAGATACTAACATATAGTGTTCAAGGCTGTACTGTTATTATCTTATGGTACTAGATGGAATAATGGAAGTGAACTAATATTTAAATGGCATAGTAGTATTTTTCTTTTTTTTTCTCTACTTTTATTTCTATTGGTATCAATGGATATTGTATTTGTATATACATAAGTGATATAAATTTTATGAAAGTATATTGTTTCTAGATTTTGATGTAAGTGCTAGTATGGATTAGTTGCACATGTATATTATTTCATGTTTTATGAAGTTTTAAAAATTTTGAGTTATGGGTTAATGTTAATTTTTGGGTAGTACTAAGTTGAAACTTTATAGATTTATAATTTTTCAGATAATATCAGATTTCGGATAAATAATGGATCGGGTCGGGTCATTTTGGATTTATAGTTTTTCGGGTTATATCGGATTTCGGATGAATAGCGGGTCGGGTTGGGTTTATTTCGGGTTTATGATTTCTTGGGTTATATTGGATATGTATCGGATCGGGTCGGATAAGTTTCGGGCTTTTAATTACTCGAATAAAATCGGATCGGATTTCGGACTGATCGAGTCGATATTCGTTGGATTTTTCGGGTCGGGTTAACTTTTGCCGGCTCTAATCATAACACTCGTTGTATTTGTGAATCTTTTTTATTTTGCATTTGTCACATTTAATAATGAAATTCTATATCACATACTTCAAACACCTTATAAAATATTTTTGGTATCTTTTTTTTTTTTATAATTATATAACAATATAGTCCTAAGCATGATTATAAAGTTTATTGAATGTAGAAGACCATTCTGGCCTGAGCTGAAGATTCTGTACCGGTCTCATGGTTCAAAAGCAGTGGTGCATGCTTGCTAAACAAGGTACTCAAAGATCCAAAAGAAAATAAAAATCCATGATTCCTCTTCTCCTCACTCGTTCCAGGAGGGTCTGAACGTCCCGACCTGCTTCTCAAGAATGACGGTAATGGAGGTTCACATTTTGCGCTTCACATCAAAGATTGTTCTGGCCTTCTCTGACTTCTCTCAACTGAATCTCTCTCTCTCTCTCTCTCTCGAATGCACATAGCCACGGATAAAAAGGACGAAATCATTATCTGTTACATCCATATTCCTCCAAATATTTAGGCGAAGTCGGCAATGACAAGAAAAAGAAAAAAGAAAAAATCAACGGCGACCGACAGGATTTTCGCTTCTGATTGATGCTCGGAAAGACTAGTTTTTGATTGAAGGACGTTGAATATAAGCGTTCAATTTAGGTTCGGAAGACAAAGGTTAATCAGATATTATTTAAGAATTTCAGGGTTGGAGACATGATTTTTAAACTTTTCAACCGAATGTTATAATTAATTTTACATTTTTTGTGATCTAAAAGTAACTAAGTAATATTCAATCTTAGTTAAAATATCAGAGTTGTAAAATGAAATAGGATTATAGGATACTAACTATATATTTTTTTATCTAATTACTTTCAAAATCATTTTTTTCACGGTAATTTTTCCTTAACTCTAAAATTTAACCTATATTATTCTATACATATTATATATTAGGCATCAATCAATACAAAAGAGGCACGAGTAAACCTATTAATATGACAATATAACCAAATTCTGAAGATTATATTTATATATATATATATATATTTACTTTGGTGGTATTATTTTTATTATTAATTTCTATTTGGATCATAATTGTCATTCTTTTTTGTGTGGTGGTGTTGTTATGTATAGACACACACATTCCATATATCAATTTATATATATATATATATATATGAGTATAATTCGATAATTTATATTATTTTTTTAGTTTCTACAACTTATTAGTGACCAATAGTTTAAGAATAAGGTTTTTTAGTGTGTTTTTTTTTCAGACTTTAGCTATGAGATTTTATAGTATATCATTACATCATAGTCATATTTTTATAGTACTCGTAAGATCTTCCTACGATTAGATGTTAATATATTTTGTTTTATAAAATTATTCTTATTATTATATAAGCGTTTTGTATTATATATATATTAGCCACCGGTACAATCCATATTAAATTACATACAAAGATATTGGTCATAATGTTATATATTATAAGATCTCTAGTTGGTAACATACCCTAATTATCTAATCTCCTATTTCTTGACGGTAGAAATAGTGGTAGAAGATATATATGTGATGGATTAAGGAAATATATGTTAGGCACATGTATAACGGAGGAAGAGAAATAAATGATATATCTAACGCATATAAGTTTTTGAATGTATGTGGACCAGTTTTTCTTTTTGTTTTCCCACTTTTTCTTCTCTCTTATATGTTATTGTTATTGACTACATCGATTATATACATTAAAAGAGAGAGATAATTAGGGTTAAAATCTCCATCAGTTTCAAGGAATTTGAACAAAAACTAAGGTAGATTGTTCGGGCCCCTATTTCTATTTCTCAGAAGAACACACGCCGTCGAATTGAGAAAGAGAAATTAAAACCATTTGGTCTATGCTACGTTATTTAACAAAATTATTTATCTTTGTTAATTATGGTGCTATTAATCCGTTCAATAGTTAGAGGCACACTACTTTTGATCATTATCAAGTATTATAGAGTTTAATTTCGCATAGATAATACTTAAATTATGAATTAGGGTTTTATGTGATTTCTATGTTGAGTTGTGTATGAATTTATATAATTAATATATTACTTGTAATAACTCATATCAATTTTGGAAATAAGTTCAATTCCAACGACCTTAGGCGGAGGTCAATTGTGGTGCCTACACATGTTTTATTATTATTATTATTATGAATTAGGATGGTACTCACCCTTAGCCCTGATTTATTGATGATTGCCTGGCACCTTCGAGGAAGTCCTTTAGCTTTTCCACCAAACATATCGACCGGAAGGCCAGGAAAGTTGCTATCTTCTATCTAATAGAGGAACCATGATGCCACTTATTATTTTGCCCCTAATTTTATTTTGAATGCACTTAGTGATGAAGTACATGAGGAGCGTAACTTCAGATTTTTAGAACATCGTTCTACTTCTTTTAAGTTAAGCCCTAGCGTAGGTTTGTGCACTTTTTCTTCTTATATTACTTGTTTGGTACGGGGGTGATGGGGGTGGAAGAAATTTCTCCTATTTTATATTTTTTATATTAAGTATTTAATAATAATAAATATATTTTTAATAAAATATTTATTTTAGATCAAATTAAAATCTAAAATAGGTATTTATTAAAATAAAAATATTTAATTTAAAATAGATTATATAAGATATACTCCCTCAGTTTTTTTTACTTGACGTTCCAGCACAAACTGTGCATTGATTCAAAACGTCAAGTAAAAAAAAACTGAGGGAGTATAAAATATGAGAACAATTTTTTTCCTCCTATTATTCTCGTACCAAACAAAAACTTAAATGAATGATTTCTCATCAAAGGGGGAAAGGGGAAAAAAAAGAAAAAAAAAACACAAACCTACCCTAGAGCTTAACTTAAAAGTTAAAACTGCACGTCCATATTTTTCTCCCCCTCCAACAAATTTGCTTCACAATGTGAGTCCGACTCATCGTGATTAATAATATATTTATTTATTTGTGGTCGGAAAGATTTATGATAAATCGGGTCCAATTTCCGGATATAGAGAGCTAAGCCGAGAGCCAGATTATAGGCGTAGAATATATTAATATAAGGCAAAAGTGGGCACGCGCCATAATGTGAACCGACAGCATTCCCAGCTCATTCCTAAGCAAGTACAAACGATCAAACACCGATATATGTTGCCATTTTAAGGAAAAGAAAGGCGTTTTCCAAGAGAATTGGCCCTCATAATTTTTAGACCATGCACGTGCAGCTATGTGAACAGTAAAAGTCGATAAGCCCGTTAATAATTTCTTGGTTTATAAAGGTTTAGCCATGGACCGCCATTCACCACCAGCTCTGCGTCCACTCTCCCACCTGTTAAAGCAACCCTATTTGTAGCCAGCCAGCGACAAGTCGACTACAGCTATGATAGAATCATCCATGAGCTGGACCATGAATCTCAGAAAAAGTGAACAAATTTTACAGCTCGAACCAGTACTCAATAAATTCGCAGTCGCGCTCTTGTCGGACACGAGTGCAGAACAGGTAGGCGTCTGCGTTTATACGGGTGGTAGGGGAGGAAAAAAGGGAAAGAAAACGGAACCTAAACGCTAACTAATTTCCATAGCCTGCAGCTCAACGCACATGATGACTGTTGGTTCAATCAATAAGAGGCTGATTCAGGCAAACAAAAATGGCAGGGCTAAGCATCTAATGAGCCGGACTTCCAAAGGTGACGGGGGTAGCTGCATATGAAAAACAGACATACACATTTGCGGGTAGGGCGTGATTATATTTAGTGGAAAGAAACCGGAAACCGTAGCACTAGCAGTGTTTGTTTAGACTCCGCTTGGGAAATAACCTCAAGACGAAATAAATATTACTCATCGGTAATTTTTTTTAGAGAACCACAACAAACATCATTTTCAAGCATAGGTCTCGGTAATTAGACCAATACTTTGGAGTATGCGTACACTTTAATATTCTTCTCCTGTCACTTTCAAGCAGAATTCACACCCAAACAAACACCATGTCTTATGTTTGTGGTTTTTTTTTTTTTTTCTTTTGTGTGGTGACGGTGGTGGGGGAGAGGAGGTTGAGGCAATCGAATTTCTCATGGGAAAATCCTCGGCCACTAGAGACTACAAAATATCTGAACTTGGCTTTAACAAATAAGGGCACTCAGAAGAAGCATTCAGTCCATGCATGTCTGCAAAGAAAAGTTGAAAAAAGGATCTATAAAAGAATCAGCAGTAGTCACCATCAAGCTTTTGCCTTCGGACGTAATTGAAAATTAGTTAACCAAATGATATGCCGACAATCCAGAAGAAACCGACAAAGAAAGAAGAAGAAAGGCGCAAAAAAAAAAAAAAAAAAAAACACCGCCAAGAAGAAACAGTTCCCGGATCTTGTTCTGAATTCATTTCAATTCAGTAGATAAAGATTACTGGCTAAGGCCAAAGACCACAGCAATAAAAACCAAGTATTCATGACCTTTCCATTATCTCTGACACGTCTAACAAGGATCGCCTACAGGGTATTGAGTTTCGTGCTGCTACTAATAAATCGATACCTTAACAGGATGAAGAAGCTTACTGATACTCTGCCTCAGAATATGACAGTTATTCGATGCAAAATCTGCCTAATTTCTTGCGGAATCAATCCCCTTCTTCCATCTTGAGTTCGCGTTTTCGTCTCAAACAAGATAAACAGAACCTCAACACCCCCCCCCCTAAAAAAAAACCTTTTTCATACTTGAAACAGCATTGCTATCTCATACAAGCACATGATATTCCCACCACGGATAAATTTCCATTTCTTATGCTGTGCATGTTTACCATCTACCCTCAGTGATCATACCATATATTTGCCTCTGTGACGTATCAAAGATGAGGGAACCCAACTTTCAAATTCTTCAAACAAGATAAACTAAGATCTTGTTTATTCCACAAAAAAAAAATGAATACTCTAGAAGCATAACAATAGAGTTCCATTTCCTACGCTGTGCATGTTTACCAGGCTACAGTTTAAAAAGCAAGATGCTGATCAAAGACATGAAAAGAGGACAGCAGCATCGAATACTCTAGAAGCATAAAGACTAGGATGCATCAATTGAATGAAAATGTTTGAAACTAAGATCTCATCAGTTATAAATTTATAATAACCGGCTGAGTTCTTCTAACAGGGAACACGACCCTCTGTGCTCTTCCTGCACTAATCTTCTCGTGCTTAAACTCGAAGCAGATAGATCGCTCTGCAGAATATAGGTACAACAGCAAGACTATCAAGACTTTGTGTATGAGAGCCACTAAGCTGCTAGCATCATGTCCCAGCCTATAAAGTGAAGGGAAGTTTGGCTTTAACTCCACCTAGGACAGCATATACAGGCTCTGAGAATAAGCTGCCTGATTCAATATTACAGTCGGTGATACCTATGTCGGTGTTCATAAACAGAACATTAACTCTTTTTTACAGCACCAGAGTAAATTGTATTATCTATGAGAAATAAATTAGATATGACACTATCATCAGCAACAGATACAACTCTGCGTTGACTATGTCATGCCTGATAAAAAAAAGTAGCAATTGTTTTCATTCTTTTAAAACCATGATACAAGACATGAACCTTTACGTTGCAGATATGAAAACCATCACATAGAGCACTGGAAAAGGTAGCGATTCCATCTTTAGAAAGGTCAAGATGTGCACAATCTCAAGCCATCACCTACTTCTGGGCCGGTAGGTTCCTATTTCCAAAAGACCCCCAAATTACCGCATGAAGGGTTTCGAACAGGGGACCTTTCGGCATCTTAGCCTTAAACACTTTGAGGCCCATAAAGCATTAAAAATGAAATGAGTATATATTGCAATTTTGAAGGGGGGAAATGTATGACAAACAGAACTATCAAATATGACCGAATACATTGTAAGAAGCAACAAATGAGATGATCTGGTAAATGGAGGGAAAAAAAGGAGCAAGGGAAATGCAGTAAACAAGTATATATCGCAACTATCAAATGTAGCAAAATACATTGTAAGAAGCAACAAATGAGGTGATCTAGAAATTGGCGAAAGAAGGAGCATGGGAAATATAGTGAAGAAGTATATACCACATTTTAAAAATGAATATGAAAAACAGGATTATAAAATACAGCAAAATACATTGTAAGAAGCAAAATGGGGACAAAAAAGGAGTATGCGATATATGGTGAAAATCACTGTAACAGAAGTAACAAAGCAGATGTAGGAAAGAAAAAACAGGAACGTGGGACTCAGAAAACAGTCCTATAACTTCAAATAACTTTATCATCCGTCCGTCTGAAAGCATGCACTGCCAGCTTCAGAAGAAAAGAGTCGAGGGTCGGCATAGATAACCAAGGGAATGAAAATGACATGTCATAGATTTAATAAAGACGAATAACTAACCTCAGCCGGATATTGCATCAACTAATCTATCAAAATATACAGAAATTTACAAACATGCAAAGATGATATTCGAAATGTGTTGACAATAGAAAAGAAGCGCAAGAAGCTATAAGACATTCATTCAGTTTCTAATTCAAGCACCACCAACAATATGCACTCTTCCCTTCCCCAAAAAGAAAAAACAGGGCAAGGTTAACACCAAGTACTAATCCCGTTTTCAACAGCATCTGGGGAGTTGGCATGAATCCCATCTTTAGTGGTGTCTAGAAGAGGTATTCTGAATCCCATCCTTAGCAGTGTCAGGGAGATCATAATGTATGCGGCCTCGCTTGTACTAGCGGCTATATTTTAATAATCCACAATTATACTGCATGAAAGGGGTTCGAGCACGAAGCCTTCCAAGACCTCTTAGTTTTAATCACTAGATTAACAACTCTTTGGTAGAATAAACTAATTCACTCGAAACCTTGGCTTCATCTATTTCATGAATTCACCATAAAGAGAAAAGAAAAAAGAAAAAACAAAGAGGAAGATAATATTCTACACATTTTTTTCTTTCCAAATAACAAAAATAAAGAAACCACCTACATCAGCATCTTGCACCTAAAAATTTAATAGTTTGTCAAATATCTGGAGTTTCTTCCCATGCACAGCTCACCAAAGGCGAAAAGTGAGACAGCATCAAAAGAAACTGAACGACATAAGGTTCATGTCAGTTGAACATCAGTCAATCGCAAGCCCTGTTGATCAAATCTAAGATGCTGCAGGAATACATCAAGAGAGGTCCAAACAGAAGTCTCATAACCACACAAACGTCTATCTGATACTATGAAATGTCCCCTCAAAGGAAATTTCCTGGCTCTATCATCGGACTGACATGACTAGTTCTCTCTTAAACCCAAATTAAATTGCTGACATGCATATCTAGCATATAAATATATACAGCTAAAAACATTTATAAGCTACTGCAAGGTATATATAGTAGAACAAGCATACACAAGTCGTATTTCAAAAGTATGTTAAATAGATGGAGGGAGTAGCTTCATACAATCAATAATCCATGATCAAGATCTCAACAAAACGTGAGCAGAAGAAACAAAGATGAAATAAGGAAGGAGGAGGGAGGGGCAGCATCAATGGTGCGGTCTATTTATGTCAATAAAAAGAGATCCACACCTGAAAGATACACAGATGATTCATTGAAACAGTAAATCAACCATAATAAAAACTATAAAATCTAAACTTAAAGAGATGGCATATGGCGCAACCCTTTAAAATATATGTGAGATGTGGACGCGCAGATAGAAAGCATTTGGCAAAATATTTACAAACACATGGAAACCACAAAGATGCAAATAGAAAACTTGAGCAAAACTACAAGAACATGATTGAGTTGTATGAACAATTCCCTCAAGTTGAAAAGAGACCCAATACCAAAAGTACTAACAAATTTACAACCAGAAATACACTGCAACACCAAACATCAGTTATTAATCTGATATTCACGGACACAATTAAGCCGAGATAAGAGTAAGGAGAACCAGTATGCCAATAAACAGAAACAACATCTTCAGATAATTATCTTGCTGCCCCTGACTAAGGTGTCTGCGAGGATACGCATGAGGATGTGCCTGAGCCTGGGCATGAGGTGCATGAAAGTGACTAGTATACCCATAGGGATATGCCGGGTGATGGTGGCCTGCACCATACATAGCCGCATTGGGGAATCCATGCATCTGAAAGTTAAACAGTGAAGGAATGAGGCCACCAAAAGTTGCTGAGAGAGCAAAATTTCCAAACCTGGCAGTTGCTATTGGGGAAAAACCACCCCATCCCCCCATAAAATTGAAACCGTGCTGAGGAAAAGGATTGTTTTCAGGGGGAGGAGCAGTCTCCGGCCTTTGCCCCGCAGGACGATTGGGTATGCTAACACCAGGTATAGACTTTGACCTTGGATCAGTTGAACTCTTTCCCCTACCGTACAAAGGGACCAGTTTCTCCTCCTGAATGAGGGCCTTACAAACTGGACATTCCCGAGACTGGGAATGAAAGTGGAGCCACTTGTAAAGACATGGCCAGCAAAACAAATGTCCACAAAGAGTTACAATGGGGTCCTGAGCTAGATCAAAGCATATATTGCATTCGAAGTTACCCGCATCACCATTGCCGTTGTTGCTGGAAAAAGATGGGTTCTGTGACGGCATGTTCATTGATTCTCCATAACCACTTGCCATTTCCAAGTCTCAATATTTGAATTTGCCTATCAAGTCATTTAAACCGAGTTTCAATTGCAAGTTTTCAAGCTGAGAGAAAAAACATCCACATCCATATTTTAAATACTAATTTTATTCGCCGATTTATCCAAAGTTGTTTCAATATAGCTTCAACATGTCGGAAGATTTTCGAGAAACCCTGGATGCGACTTAAATTCAAAGAATTGGCGAATCAGCTGTTTGTTCAACGAAACCCACAACATGACAGGAAAAACAATGAAAAGATAAAAAAGACCTAAGTCTTCAGCGAACAAGAAAGCGAGAAAAGGCATCAATTTCTCCATTCTTATGAAAACCAAACCAGAAAACTCAAAATGCAAATAAGAAAATGATAAAATGAAGATTAATTAGCAGAATAACACGAAGAATTAGAATTGCATTACATTATCAACAGATTAGAGAGACAAATCACCTTATATTGGCAGATTGATTTAGATCGATCGACCAGCGAGTCGACCGATCGGTCTGGAGTCAAGATGCGAGTTTGGAGAAAAATAAATAATGAACAATGCTTTTAACCATTTCTTTTTAGAATCTTCTCGTCTATTTTCAATACTATGTGCTCCTTCGCTGTTTCAAGCAAGCATCGAAAGAACTTATATATTTTCCTCTTTTTCTTTTTTTTTTCTTAAGCACAGAATTTAGGATTTGTCTCGTAGGCCGACAAGAGGGACGGTATAAAGATAAAGAAATAATAATCATTTTATATCAAACTATCGATTTAGGTATCTTATTATTATTTACACAAACTAGATCATATAAATTATAAAATCAATATCAAAATGCGTATATTTTCATAATTTACCAACGATATTTATGAAAAATAAATAAATAAACATCCAATTAGTATATTATTATAAAATATCTACTGAAAAATAACATAATTTTAGATAAATAATTTTAACCAATTAAAGAAGAAGAAAATAAATTGTAGAAATTAATTATAGAAAACGGATATATATAACAACCATTAAACATGTTGCTTATATACATATTTATACATATATTGATTTCACCTATTTTCATTCATCCTTTTTTGGGACAAAAAGGCAATGAAAATTTTGTTATTATGGATGCATCAATGACAACAGTATGAAAATGTGACCACCAAATAAAACAGCTTTCGTTCTAGATATAGGCTAGCTATGACACGTGTAAGATTGTTTCACCATCATTTCATGTGGCACTACGTAGAAAGTAGACACTCTCACACTTCTTGTAGCTTATGAAATCTCTCGTTCAAGATAAAACCAGGTCTCGTTGGGAATTTCCTCCCACGTTGTATCTTTGCTATAAGCTACTGTACCGACGGTCCAATTTGACCATCCCTAGGTCTCCTTCATGGGCGTTCATGGCTAGGGACGGAAAAAATTTAATTGGGCTTAGATTCCGACATGTATTTTTAATAGTAGGTTCAAATTCAAGGATATTTTTTAGGATAGGGCAGAGGTCACAATTAGTAAGCGGGTTAAGTTATAACAGATTAAATGATTTTTTGATTGGATAGTTATAAATTGAATCATATTATTTTAGATTATTATATTGTTTGAGTTGGGTTGGGTATAAATTTGGATCATTATATATTAGAATTGTATTGAATTAGTTTCCTGGGTCAAATTATGTTTGAATTGAGTGGGTTCAGATTTAGGTCGGATTTAGGTTATTTTATATTAGCTTGTTTGGTCAAGTTTGAATTATTTCAGGTTAATTTGTCATATTAGGTTTAGGTTATTTTGGATTAGCTTGTCAAATCGGGTTAGGTTTGGATTGAGAAAGTTTATGTTCGGGTGATTTTATGTTCAGGTTAGGTTTAAGTTAACTTAACGAATCATATCTTTTTAGATTTTAATGGGTTGGATTTGGTTTTAACCAAACAAATATCAAATTATATCACTTTAAATTTAGATCAAACCAGCCATTAACTATTAAAATTACTGCAACTCATTAACTTCATAAGTAATTATTAAGTTTGATTTCATGTAAGCATATGATTAAAAATATATTATTAATTGTTATTTATTTATTATTATTATTATTATAACTTTTTAATATAATATTTTTATGTAGAAAAAATGGTCAAATTATAATATTATTGGTGAATAAATATGTCTACAATAAAAGTAAAAAAATAAGTAAATTTTATAAAATAATGTATATTTAAAAGTTTTAAATAAATAATAAAATATGTATCATTAGTTATTATCATAATTAGTTAATATAAAATTTGGTATTTTTGAGTTAGGTTGATAATATGTTGGGTTGAGAGTCGGTTGGATTGATAATAAGTAGGGTTGGTGTTTGGATACAAGTTAGGTTTGGGTTAGATGGGCTAGTTCCATTTAGATTTGGGTTGGATAGTATTAATAAATTTTTAAAATCATGTTAGATTGGATTTTACATGGGTCGAATCAGATTGAATAAAACGAGTTAACTTTTGCTCATTTTAGGATAGAAATTGGATCCATCGGTCCCTATATATATACATAAATACACACAAATGTATTATGATATTATATATTTTCTAAAAAAAAAATTGTTATAAATTTTTGGAAATTGTATTGAGTTTTGAAGGTTTTCCTTTTTAGGTTTTAAAATTGGATATGGCTTGAGGAATGAAGACACTGATTTTATTCGGACATTAGAATGAAGATAAGAATTTAGTCCCCATGCAATTTAAGATGGAAAAATCTCCACTAATAAAAATTAAAAAGTGAAGCTAATTTAAAATGAATATATATTTTCAATCTAAGAATCATGATAACATTCTAATTACGTAAAGCTCTATTGTCATTCTTATTCACCCCACAATCTTTCAGGTACTACTAAAGTATCAACTTACTCGACTTTCTAGCCTCTGTCCTCCTAGTTAGGGACGTAAATATGGCAAATTTTATTTGAAATTCACATATATTATCCAACAAACACTTACGCGGATATTGACATAGACATGGAGGATGAAAAAAAAAGTCTTTCGGGTTTGGATATTAATTAAGGTTAAAATTATTATTTGACTCAACTATAGATAAATTTATCTATCTAGTAATGAATTTTTTTGCTAGATAATATCTATTAATAGGTAAACAGATAATCTGTTGGATAATAGATATCTAATAAATACGGATATTGATGTATTAATAGATATCCAATGGGGTATAGATATGAATTTAAGTATGAAATTTCCATAGTTTTATTAATCGGACTAGTAATTGAATCGGTATCATAACGGATTCACTGATTTAGTAGTCAGACCAATAGTTTAGACTAGTTTAGTGGTACATATTAAGTCAAAAAATATGAAATATATAAAAAATTAAACTACAAATAAATTTGACCGGCTTCTAACCGGTTTTTTGACCAGTTCGGTCGGTCGATTTTTTTTAACCAGTTCACCGATTTTCACCTATCTAACCGATTTTTTTTATTAGTTTTCACTTATTCTGGGATCTTAAAAATTAATACATAAAATATGACCTGTCTGATTCGATTTTTAATACTATAAAAAAAATTTATCGGATATAAATATAAGTATAAATATACCTATTTTGAATCCGTCCCATTTAGATTGCTACTCCCAGCATTATCCTGCCATGACCACCATACTGGCAGCATCTGTCAACCAAAAAACCTAGCTTTCTAGTTTATCCACATCACTTCCCAGCACCAGCATTAGCAGGTGACCACTCGGATTTCACTTGTCTACTTTCCTAACAGCATCCCAACATTCGCTCAACATAATCATATAGCTCTGCCTTCATTCGCAACCTTCCCTAAAAGACACGATCATTGCGAGTCCACTTAGTAGCCCATACAAAGCTAAGCCTCCATGCAACTTCATTTGCATCACGATTACATAACTACACAATCTAATCATATAAACATATGTTAAGTTATTTTATTTTATTGTTAGAAGATACTGAAAATAAATTTTAAAACTATAATTTGATAAACAGTCTCAACCAAATTGACTTACGAGTGCAACCTAGTAATATAAATAGGTCAAACATTTCCTATTAGTTTGATCATCGGCTCAGCCCATCTATGCAAAGGTTGTCATTCGGACCTACAACAACGATAAGACTATTCATCTTCATAACCGTATCATACTGAAGTTATTTATATATAACATGCTACTTAATCAAGACTAATGTTGTTAATGTATGCATAAACAATATATAGAGAGAGAGAAAAATGCACCCAACAACCTTTTATTTAGATATAATATATGTAATAGAATTCTTTTCTTTTCTTTTTAAGCATCATACACCGATGAAAAAAAAAGTAAAATTGGAAGGCCATAAAATGGCGACCATGTAGCCTAAAATAAAACAAAAATAAATATGACAGCTTCAAAAAATAAACAAGAAAATAAATGACAGTTTTACTTTAAAATCGTCCTCTAAGTTTAAATATAGATGATGATTCTAACTTAAAATTATCATCTATTCACTCACATATTTTATATTTAAAAAAAATACTATTTAGGTATAAAAAACAATTATTAATTAAAAATGACATTTATAGCCTCTCATTTTTATATATGTAGGAGTACATGTACCATCTCTACATACAAAGCCTATATATATATATATATATATATATATATATATATATATATATATTCAAAATTGATACAGAAGTATCAATGTTGTGTATCATATACATATATACAATATAAAAAATAAATATACACATGATCATACATTAAAAAAAACTCTTATATTGGTAGAAAATAATCAAGTATACACAATCATGTATACAAAAATAATGCACAAGTATCAGTGGTTATAAGTATTTAATTCCTTAACTACATAAAATCTTACAAATAATCAAGTATATATATATATATATATATATAAAATCTTGACGTTAATAAAAAAACACATAAAAATGAAGTATTTAGCTACCCTGTTCAAAGACAAAATATAAGCACTCTTGTCTGACCTCATTGATGTGGTCATCCAAAAATCTAAACTTACCATTTTGATATACATAAAAAAAAGTATCACAATTTGCATAGATACATTTATTAATTAAAATTATATATATGTATGATCAATATATACCTTTGAATCTCCATTCCATCATTTTGTAATAATATTTCTATATATTTCATGACAAAATAGCCATAATAAAAAATTTCTTCTTGTTGTGGACGCCGTATTAAAGTGAAATGCATGAATTGATTTGTTAGAATTACACTAAATAGTAACATTAAAATATAGAAAATATATTACTTATTACACACATTCATGGAAGCCCATATGTGTACTAAGTTAAGTACTTTTTTCTTCTCAAAATATTTTTATAAATGACATAATTGATGCATATGTAGAAACATATTGATTATATAGTATAATAGGAAATGCGTGAAATATAGTTATTAAACCTATAAATCAAATAATTACTTATCAACAACCCTTAGTGAAATGTAACACAAGTTTCCTCCTAATAAGTCAAATCAACGTGGCATCTAATTCGATGGATGTAAAATGACCACAAACCTATTGTGATTTAAAAGAAAAGGAGAAAAAATAATTTGATATGGAGCCGTCATTATTGCTTGGACTATATACTCTACTTGTAAACTGAGGTCTCCATAGGATATCACTTGAAGGGATAAGAATTTATATTTGTGATGAGCATCCTCAAGTATAATTTTGTCTTTTAAAAACTTATAAGAAAATTATACCCATAACAACTTTAGAATTTACTATTAAAAAATTTCATTTAGCGGAAGCTTAATAATAATATATTTGGGTGTTACCACCGTATTCAAAATAAGTCTGACTTACCATACTATCCTTACAACGAATACAAGACAAAACAATTAAAACATAAAATATAATAAGTAGCGAATAAGAGAAAATTCCATAAACTTATATTAAAAGTTTAGATATTAACTCCGAGTACAATATCAAAATACACCAAAATGATCTATTGGAGCTAAGATTCCAAAAAGGCGTCTGGATAAAAGCTAATAACCAGATAACATGATTCTACATCCAACCCCAAAGACAATATGATCACTCCTCCCCAGACAAAGCATCATAAGTAGCGAAGTTATCAAAGTGGTCATCGTCAACTTGCACAAAAATATCTGGGTCATCTACTTGTGGAAATGAGCAACATCTATGAGAAGGATGATTGGTACGCTATGTACTGAGTAAATGAACAATACAATCATAGCAAGGGTAAACAAATATATCATGTCACATAGAAGAATAAGCATGCATATTGATTAAACATTATATGGTACACAAGGATAACTGGATTAAAGTTACATTATTAGGTATAACCACATTCCATTTACTTATTTACGTTGAGTTTGAGACCTCACTATTCTTAATCGGATAGAATAGTATGAATCACCTCCCTAGGTAAAATGCACTTGATCACTATTATCGTCTAATGGAATTTACACGACAACTCCTAGGACAACAGACTCATAGCTACTATTCTTAAATCGATGGAACAACATGATGCACCTCAAAAAGAAAAATATTATTGGTCACTATTATCGTCCGGTGGAATGCACTCAACACCTCAGTTCTGACTCACGTGATCATTCACTTTAAGCAACTCATGCCTTAATAATTATTGTTTATCTCGATATCACCAATAAGACATAAATATAAACAAACACGGCACATAATCCAGACTTAATATAATAATACACAACACATAAAAATACAACTACCTGATGATCGAGACATCACCCAAGATAAAAGGTCATTGTTCCCCTAAGAAATCCTAATTTCACAAGTTAAGCATAACTCATCTCATAAGAATCATCTCACCACCAAATTTAGTATGCCATCCTAAAATAATATTATTAACAACATATTCAAAAGTAAAGGTCTAACTCCAACATCTTACATATGTGATAACAAGTCTGCCTCTAGGGTTACTATTTACGATTTAAGCATTATCCTCTTTTTATTAGAATGATGCAACTTATAATCACTTTGAATATTTCACATAAAATAATTAACATATTTAAACCCATTTCTACATTATAAATGTTAAAATTTCATATTTAACCCATATTGACCAAAATGTCTTCATCTTATCAAAATCCTCAAAATCTCATGTTAGATAACTTGTGTCTTGCTCAATCATAATCCGAGCATATTACTTATGAAATAGCTTATAAAACACTCAAATATTATCATGCCATGATTATTTTCTATATTATCATAAAATGACCAAAATACCTTTACAATAGCCAAATCCCCAGATTTCCATAAAAACCCTACAATCTGACATCATTAATTTCCCACCTACAATTTATTACATCACTGTACAAATTAAACACATTAATTTACCATTTAACACACTTGATCAAATCCACATTACTATACCTAGATCATACTACCTCACTTGGGGTTTCAAGATAAGTCTTATCATATGATATACAATATAAGCCCATGTCCTCTCATATTACTCAATCTCCATAATACAATACCTCTTTAGCATATAATAACATAATTAACAATGTGACATTATCAATATAACCATACCAACATGATAATACACTCAAAATAAACATAGCATTTAAAAATCCCTTACTACGACATTATCAAACGGACACTGGTCTCTAAGCACGAATAAAACCCTAACGCATCTAAAAAATCACCTAAAAACCAAGATTAACATATGTTTAGAATTTAGGAAAAAAATAGGAATAATTAAGGAGAAGGATGATGGAAAAGAAGTAAAACTAAAGCAAACTTAGCTACGGGAAAAGTGTGGCAAATGGGGGTGGATGCGTGAGGAAGTGGTAAAACAAGGGCAGGTGTTGTGTGAGGGACTCACATACCTGAGGGATGCTACATGAGGTCCTCACATTAGCGAAGGGTTAGTGGCATGAATGACTCATGTTGGTGAAGCGTGGTGGTGTGAATGACTCATGCTAGTAGAGGGAGGTGGCGTAAAGTTGTGGCATAAATGGAAGTGTGTTGGGTGGAAAGGTTATGCACCAAGGGGAGGGGTTGCGCGAGGATGTCATGTAGCTAGGTTTGAATAACGGGATTTTCTCACATTGCATCGAGTTTGAAGAATGAGGTGAGGTAAGTTACGTAGAGTTTTACCAGAAGAAAATGGTGGACAATGATTAAACGACATGTAGAGAAGTTGAGGGAAGGAAAAGAAAGTTTGGGTAGGGTTTGACGAGGCATTAAATAAGGTAATGAGAGAAATTTAAGAGGTACATAGAGAGAGGTTTGTGTGAATGGTGAGGGACGACAAAGAGTGAGGTAGAGAGGGTGTGTCAGTAGATGAGAGGACTGGGTATTTTAGGGCAAAATTCTAACTACAAATCCCAAAGGTTTAGGTAGGTGATGGTGGTGGTGATGAGTTAGGTATAGGTAGGTTTATGGGGGAGGGATAACCAATGGGATTGGGTCGAGGGTAGGATAGAAACATACGGGAAGAAGGGGAAGAAGAAGATAAAGATTGAGGGAGGAGAATAAAAAGGAAAGAGGGAAAGATGAAATAAAAAGGAAAAAGGAAAAAAGCAGTTTAAGGTTTGGATTAGAATTATTATTATTTATTTAGGATTAAAGAATTAGGGAAAAATTAAAATATTAATCATCCAAGATTAGGGTTAGGTAAAAATATTAATTACCCAAAATTAGGGTTAGATTAAATTCGGGGTATTATAATACCTCACTTAAAAATTAAAATAATATTGTTCAATATAGTTATGAATTTAAAATTAAATGAAATTATACCTTATATATATATATAATGCTAAAACTGTAGTCACCCTTTAGTCAACAAATGAACTAAGTCTTCAACTAATATATATACATTGATTTCTCAGGTCCTGAAAAATAATTTCACTAGCAATTCAACTTCTATGCTCAAATGTTGACTACGCAAGAGTTCATCATAATACGTCATCATCCTATAGGACAACACTTGATAGTTGATAAGAGGTGTGGTGTACCTTGCACACAATTATCTTCTCACCTCCTCTAATTCCTTATCTTGTTACTCTTTAGGACTTAACTTCCTCCAAAAAATGTTATTGTTCTAGTCAAATAAAAAAGTTAATAGACAATAATTAAGAAATTAATTAAGTTAAAACTCTTTATTAATAATCATACCGCATCTTTAAGGATAACTATATGACATGGTCATCTAAGTGAAGCATAGGAGATCACGATTGTTATCTTTTAAAAAGGGTAACTTTAAGAAAGCATACCCATTGTGGATGGTTTTGAGAGTGACTCAAACTGTGGTGGGCTTCAACAATATCTGCTTAAAGACATGAGTGATTCCTTAGGTGGCAATAGCCCTTTTCACTAATGTCTTGAGATCACATGTATAGTCACCCTATATTCTAGAGTTTCATTAATTTCATATATTTCAACTACAGATACATTTTAAATAAGAAAATAATAAATAGTAAAGTATATTACTTCTAGTACTTTTGGAATAGGTACAATACTAGGGGTCATAGGAGTAATAGAGAGAACAATCATGTTAAAATCCAAGATGGTTGTCTTTTCATTCATGTAATTTTGCATTTGCTTATCAATCCTTCGTTGGTTGGTAATTAACTTTGATTGCTCTGCTCTTAAATTATCCACTTTAGCTCTTAGATAGTTAACCTCTTCATTAAGAGTATGGGAAATAGGAAATCGTACAAAAGTACTTGACCATGTGACACCATGTGGTATCTATGTGATTAGACCAATGTGTTCCTCCATCCCTAAAACTTGAGCAAAGACATTATTTCAGCCACTTGGTAGTGCTCATGTTGCCTGGAGCTCCTTGTGTTAGAGAAATGATTATAGTTAAAGGTAAAAAAAAATTGATAAAAAATAATATTGAGAAGAATATAATGATAAATATCTACAATTTTATAAAAGATTTCCTAGGTTTGTTTATTGGTAGCCTTTAATATTTTCTTATCTACTCTAACCCTCACCCAAACATCCACTCTTGTAGAAGATACAAATGGAATACATTTTGTTTCTACATGTTTCTTTACCTCCATATCCTTTAGAATCAAGTTAGTTATTATCATGTGAAACTAATAATAATCAATGTATATTGACCGAATTTACTTCCTTACCAACTCATTTTCTTGCGGTATCATTTCCAGCGTATCACTTCTTACGATGTTAAAAAAATTTCATATAGAAAATCAATGCATATGATTATAAGTATTATTTATGACATAAATTATATTGTGAGTAATTACATACATTTGCTTCTTTTAACCTTTTTAACTCTACAAACTCCGTTTATTACTAGGGTGTGATCATGGGTTGATAATCTGTTAGCGGTTGTGATAGGTAAGTTTCATATTTAGCAACTATGTAATGATATTCTAAATCAAACTTAAAAGTCTTTCCAAGATTTAACACCCTTTTAAAACATAACTTTCTTATAGTTTTTAGATATATCAAAATCACTCTACATCATAATAAATATGAATATCATTAGTATATAATTCAAATATTAATATAATAAAAAAAATCTCATTATACCTACACATGAACCCATAACTTGTCTTTTATCTCATTAGGTACCATTCTTGAAGCATATGATATTCAACTTGGGTCTTGCTAGGTGTTGGTGTTCTTAGGATGAAGAATAACATAAAATAAAAAGGGAAATTGGGGAAGGAAGTGAGATAAAATATCGTTTATTAGTAACTCCTTGAATCAATACTTACAAGATAAATCTAAGGTATATAACTTTTAGGATAAATCTTGTAAGATTTAAATAAAGAAACTTCAAACTCTTTCACTTGAGAATGAAGTATACTCTTGGTTTTTAGAGAGAAAATATGGAACCCAAGGTATTATTTTTCTTTCATTCCATACTAACTTAATAATTATAGGAGAATTGTAGGATTAAATTTTACAACTTAAACAAATAATACTCATGTTAAAGCCTAGAAGGATGAAAAATCAAGCTTAGATCCCAACCCATGCTTTTTGGTTTGGGTGTAGTATCTTAGTTGATTTTTGAAACCCCTAACATACTCCTTTACATGATACAAAATTACAACAAACATATACACACAAAAAAGTGACAAAGACCTCTTTCAACCTTGTAGTTAACAAAATGAAGTAAATAATGTCTTCTAGCCTTATTTACTCTTCCTCAATTCTAATTTGTTCTTCAAAGTGTTGGAAGTAACTTTTCATCCTAGGTGAAAGTGATTTGCAGTTGAATTTTTTTTTTATCTTCCAAGGGGGTGTGTCATGGTTGCATTTTAGGTATGCAAGTGCCGAGAACCTAAGGGAAAATAAGGAATCAAATTAGAGGAAACGTTGCTTAAGGAAAGGCTAGACCAAACATGGCTTAGGGATATTGTTTTTGGGTGTTTGGAATAAGAGGATTTTTGCATGGCTAGGGTTGATAGATATTAATATGTCCAAATAGGAAGGGTTTTGTGATATTCAAACTTGGGGAAATTAAAAGCTAAAGTATGACCCTTAATTGTGGATGCTCCCGAATCAATTCGCTAATTAGGAATCCTAATGGGAACCATTCCACAAGCTCTACCATTTGCATAGCTTATATAATATATCCCATTTCCTTCAATTGGCACCCCTTCAACAGTAATGTAACACCTCCAAAATTCACTACTAAAAATTTCGTTAATTAAAAGGAAATTAGCAGAAGCAAATTAATAAACCATGAACTTTGGGGATATTACCGCCACACTTAGTACCAGACCGGTTCACTCCTACCGTTCCAGTACCAAGTGCTAAGGCTAAAAAGGTAAAATACAATTTTACCAGAAACTTAAGCATGTACAAATTAGAGTAGCGAAGTAAATAATTTACGAGAGTAAAATCCAACAACGGTGGTTACAAAATAAAAAATACATTGAATTTAAAAGAGAAAAATTAAAATCCTAGAATTTACCGGATAGTACCTTACGCACGTTCCCGAGAGCCCACTTGAACAGCACCGAACATGACCTATAAAGGGCACTGCCCATTAAATAGGCAGGGGCCCCACGAAGAGAACCCTTCACTACTACGGTACTGAGTAACCCTTTAAAAACGCACTTAAAAATAGGCACGCAATGTAACACATGAAATACTACTGCATTTGTACATAACCATAGGTGTAAACATGATATTCAGATCCATTTATTCACACATCCAACAATTCGATCAGATATTAATAGCGTATACATAACATTCACTTTCGTACATCCGCATACTTAATAAGTGAACCAAATATTAATAGGCCATAATGAGTAATTGATACTTTTCGGGCCTAAAGGCCATTATTCCATCATTAATCAATCATCTCAATGACTAGTATTTTTCCATAATTTATTCACATCCAAAACAAATTTTATTGAGCTCGGGACCCCCACTATTTTGGCCGGTGGATCGGAATACATATATATATATATATATATATATATATATATATATATATATATATATATCATCCAGGGTAAAACATCCTGGACCACTATTATATCTGGTGAATCGGTACTCATAAACATCATCCAGGGAAAAACATCTTGGGCCACTATTATTTCTGGTGGATCGGTACTCATCATATACTTCAACTGGTCCCGGCTCATTAATCTTTCACTTTAACGATTAATGTTTTCCCTTTTTATTCAGCACAACAATTTCATTTATTTGCCTCGATAGGGAGATCAAGATCCCGGGATACAAAGGTACACCGGTCGCACTAGTGCATAAAAGCTACTCAGTACCCTTCAACTATCAACCCAAGGACGTAAAAGTACCCTGATCGTACTGGTGCACAAGCTAACTCAGTACCCTACCGACAAGGACACCTAATCCTTAAGTATGCATACCCCATAACTAGGTCCGTAGAGCTAGATAGAGTAGATATAGGGCCTGGCTGAGGCACAAAGATACACCAACAGATACCAAATAATTGTGGGCTAAACCACGTCTTTAGGGTAGCGACCCCTAAAGAGCCACCATTCCCGATCTCGAGGTCTTTCACTTTAAGTATTAGTGTCTTAATTAATGGTGATCACAAAAGCACAATAATCAGCTAAATATCCAATTTTAATCGTTCAGATATCATCAAAAATTTCTTATTCAAATGGTCGTCCAAGGTAACACAGATTACTCATTAAGGTCGTCCTAGTCTCATCTAATTTTGAATTAGAATTCGTTCTCGTGATTCTTACTAATCATCAAATACTCCTATCTCGCTAATCAGTGTTATTTGAGTCATATCACAAATTCCACAATCACAATGACATATTAGATACAAACTACTCATTTAATCCTTACTTATAAAATTATTAAGTCATCCCTTCCTTACTTGACAAATTACCATATTACCCTCCTTGTTATAAAATTACCAAGTTACCCCTTATTCGATTTAGGTTACCAAGTTATTACTCATACTTATTAGGTCACTAATCCCCCTTAATAATTATTACACTTAATATACTTTCCATTTAGTTGGTTAGATTACCACTTTGCCCTTTTTCCTTTATTATAATTAATAAATTATCCTTGAGTTGGTCAAATTACCAAATTACCCTTCCTCCTTATCCTAATTACCAAATTAACCCTTTATTTAGTTAATTACCCAATTACCATCCTCTATTATCAATGACCAACTACCCTTCTCCATTATCAAAATTACCAAATTACCCCTGGTTGGTTAAATTACCAAATTACCCTTTTATATGATCATAATTACCAAACTACCCTTCTCCGTCATCAAATTTACCAAATTACCCCTTGGTCATTTAAATTACCAAATTGTCATGATTACCAAACTACCCTACTCCATTATTAAAATATTAAAATACCCTCTACTCGGTTAAATTACCAAATTACCCCTCACATTTATCATATTTACCATTTTACCCTTCTCCATTATTAAATTATCAAATTACCCTTTAGTTATTTAAATTACTATTTTACCCTTCTCAAGTATTATAATTACCAATTTACTCCTTTCCAATTTCCACTTTAATCCCTTTGATTTACAAAATTACCGTTTTACTCCTTTACCTTCAAATTTACCATTTTACTCCTTAACTCCCAAAAATTACCACATCGCTCTTTCACTTATAAAATTTCCATTTATCCTTAATTATGAAATTACTATCTTACCTCTTTTAATTTCCAAATTACCATTCTGCCCGTTAATCACAAAATTACTATTTTACCCTTTAATTATAAAATTATAATTTTACATTTTTATTAAAAAATTACCAGATTGCTCTTTTAATACAAATTACCATATTGCCCTTTCATTACAAATTGCCAAATTGCCCCTTTTATTACAAAATTCCCAAATTGCCTCTTTTATTACAAAATTACCAAATTGCCATTTTATTACAAAATTACTATTTTACCCTCCTTACTTCCAAAATGACCAATTTATCCCTTACTTCCAAAATCACCATTTTATCCTTTTATTAAAAAATTTACTATTTTCCCCTACCTCCAAAATTAACATAATACCCCTTTTTACTAAAATTTATCATTATACCCCTTAGCACAACACTTATATTAAATTATTATTATTACTACATAAAATATTAATATTAATGCATCATCCACAACTTTTATAGTTAATACAATACTCATTAACACCCATATATATATTAGGCCATATTCTTTTACAATGTACATTAATAAAATCCCCTAAGTGTAATCCCCCAAAATTTTAGAAAACTTATAATTAAATAAATAGCTTTTAAAATTACTTAGTGTAATTGTTTTATGGATTTTTGGAGTATGTAAATGTGGATAGGAGTTTATAATAAATTAAAAATAAATATTTTGTTATTTTATCATATTTTTTTTATTTAAATAATTTTTCAAACTAATATTTTACTAAAATCATCCTTTTTGAGCCAATATATTTAATTATATTGAATTAAATTATTAAATTAAATAATTTATCAAAATATTATATTTATTAATTTCTAAATTAAATTAAATTATTTTTCCCTATTTTCTATTTTTCCTTCTTTTTCTTTTTCTTTTTCTTTTCCTTCTCCTTTTCTCCTTTTCCTCCTTCTTTTCTTTTTCTTTTTCTTCTTTTCCTGGCTCGGGCTGCCAGGCTTGCGCCCCTCCTTGCGCCTGGGCCAGCGGCCCATTCCTCCCCTCGCCCCAGCCCCGCACAGCCCGACCCCCTCTCTTTTTTTTCTCTCTTCCCTTCACCCTGGACCGGCCCAGCTTTTGTTCTTTTCCCTGCGCCGGACCGGTCCGGTCTCCCTCCATCTCCCTTCTTTCTTTCTCCTTCGACCACCCCGAGACCCCGACTCGTCGCCATCACCATGCCTGCCGCCATGCCCGACCACCGAGACGCCAGCCACCACCCGTGCAACCACTGCCACCACCTGCATCCTCCTCCTCTCTCTCTCCCCTGCATTTTTCACCAAATTAGAACAGGGCAGCCATGCACCCCGTCCCGCATGGCTTCCCCTTACCCTCTTCGCCAACCTCCCCCCTGCCATCCTAGACACTGCCGCCGATCAGCCCCTGCCCCCTCTCTTCTCCCTCTTCTTTTTCTTCTCCCCTTCACCTCTTTTCTGCCCATCACTTCGAGCTCCTTACCCCCGATCCTCCCTTCTCTCTCTCATTTTCTTCCTCTCCCATTTCCACCCTGTTTTTGCGTCGCCACCACCGTCCGCCGCTCCTACCGCCTCACCAACCCCCTGCACCGCTCCTTGCCACCCTCCACCTCAGCCTTGCGCTACCACAACGTCCCTCCCGAGCCATCCCACAACCCTCTTCCTCCCCTCTTCATTTCCTCCCTGTTTTTCACCCTTCTCGATAGCCACCTATAACGCCGCTTATCGTCGCCTTCAGGCCGCCTATTCCGCCACCCAAGCCACCATTCAAAACCCTGCAACCCCCTCTACCACCACCATGCCTTAGTTGGTCGAAAAAGGCCCTTTAACCCCTCCATTTTTTCCTCCACTTTTCCTTCCTTCTCAGCCCTTCCACCTCGACCCACTTCAGCAGCCACCTTCGCCACCTCGCCGCCGCCGCATCCTCCGCCCTTAGCCACCAACAACCCATCCCCAGTATCCACCTACACCCCCTCTTCACTCCTTCACCATCACCTTGCCTTGAAACCTCCCCCATCCATCTTCTTTTCTAGCCTAAAGACCCCAACCCGAAAATGACCATCTTTGCTCCTATCACCCCCTCTTCGAGCCCCTTTTCCTATTATTTTTGCATGCAGCTCATGCTGCATATGCAGTATAAGTTGTTGCAATTATTGGACCATTTTTATTAAAAAAAAATTTTTTGAGGTAAAATAATATTTAAGTTAATTTTACAAGGCCTTATACCTTGATTTCCTTATTTCTAATATAATAATTGTTGATATTATTTTTAGGTGTTGATTTTGCTAATCAAAGCTTGAATCTTTAACCGGGATACCGGTAAGATTCGATTTTTGCAGGAATTAAGGTAATCATTAAACCCCACTTAAACGCATGATAAACGTATGTTTACACATTAGGAATTTTAATATGTTATTATGGTTGATATATGGTTGTTAATATAAATTATATGTTTGCTTGTACTCTTTAATAAAAAGGAAAGTATGTTCTTTTATGTGATATGTGTGGAAATGTTGCCTAAGGGAAGAATTTTATTATTAATGAGAGTGTTAATCAATTATCCATGTTATTTTATGTTATTGTGACTATTTATGCATGAATAGTATTATTGTTATCCCTAGGGGTACTTTTGTAATATACCTTGTGTTAGATTATGGCCTAATATGTGTAGGTGCTAATATGTATTATGTTAAAATATAATAGTTGGTGGAGTTGGATATTGTTAATGGAGTGTTAATATTATTATTCCATGTGGAAATGTTAATTTAATAAAAGTGGGGTAACAAAGAGGGTAAAGTGGTAATTTTGAAGGAAAATGGCAATATGGTAATTTTACAAGTGAAAAGGGGTATTGTGGTAATTATGGAAGTTAGGGGTATTATGGTAATTTTATGAGTAAAGGAAAAGATGGTAATTTTTCAAGTAAAGGGGCATTATGGTAATTCTTGGAGGTAGAAGGGCAAAATAGTAATTTTATAAGTAAATGGTAATATGGTAATTTTATAAGTGAATGGCGAAATGGTAATTTTATAAGTAAGGGGTATTATGGTAATTATGGGAGTAAAGGGTAATATGGTAATTTTAGAAAAGAAGGGCAAAATGATAATTTTGTGGGAAAATATAAAAATGGTAAGTTTGGAGGTAAAAGGGTAAAATAGTAAATTGTAAAGCCAAAGGGGTATTATGGTAATTTTATAAGTAAAAGGGTATTGTGGTAATTTTGTAAATAAAAGGATATTGTGGTAATTTGGAAGTAAGGGGTAGAAGGGTAATTTTGAAAATAAAAGGATATTTATGGCAAACTTGGGAGTAAGGGGTAACTTGGTAATTTTGATAATAATGGAGGATGATTTGGTAATTAAATTATGATCAAAAGGGGGCAATTGGATAATTATAATAGAGAAGAGTAATTGGGTAAATTAACCAACAAAAAGGGTATTATGATAATTTTAATAATAGAGAAGGACAATATAGTAATAATAATAATAGAGAGGTGTAAATGGGTAAATATAATTATGGAAAAGAGTAAATTAATAATTATGAATATGGAGAAGGGTAAATTGGTAATTATAATTATGAATAAGGGTAAATTAATAATTGTAATTATGAAGAAGGGTAATTTGAGATTTATAAAGGGTAAAATGGCAATTATAATATTTGAGAGGGGTAAAATGGTAATTATGATAAAGGAGAAGGGCAATTTGGTAATTTATCCAACTAAAGGGGCAATTTGGTAATTTAACCGATCAAAGGGTAAAGTGGTAACTATTTAACCACCTAAAGGGGGAAAATAGTAATCCTGATAATGAAGGAGGGTAACTTGGTAATTTATCTAACTCAAGGGCAATTTAGTAATTATAACAAAGGAAAAGGGCAATTTGGTAATCTAATCAATCAAATGGGAAATATGACAAGTGTAACAACTATGAAGGGTGATCTAAAAATCATAGGAGATAACTTGGTAACCTAAACCGAGTAAAGGGTAATTTGGTAAATAAGCAACCTAAAGGGTAATATGATAATTTGTCAAGTAAGGAAGGGATGACCTAGCTATTAAATAAGTAAGGGGTAAATGAGTGATTTGTACCTGACATGTCGTTGGGATTGCTGAATGTTATAATATGATTCAAATAACATTGATTAGTAAGGTAAGGTTATTTGATAATTAGTAAGTAACATGAGAATGAATCTTAATCTAGAATCTATGATATCTTGGATAACCATCTGAATAAGAGATGATTAATGATATCGGAACGATTGAAAATGAATAATTATCTGATTATTGTGCTTTTGGTGATCACTTTAATTAAGACACTAATACTTAAAGCGAAAGACCTCGAGATCGGGAATGATGACTCTTTAGGGGTTGCTACCCTAAAGACGTGGTTTAGTCCACGATTATTCTGGTATTTGCTGGTGTGCCTTTGTGCCCCAGCCAGGCCCTATATCTTACTCTTTCTAGCTCTACGGACCTAGTTAGGGGGTATGCATACTTATGGATTAGGTGTCCTTGTCGGTAGGGTACTGAGTAGCTTTATGCACCAGTACAACCAGGGTACCTTTGTGTCCTTGGGTTCTTGGTTGAAGGGTACTGAGTAGCTTCTATGCACCGGTACGACCGGTGTACCTTTGTGTCCCGGGTTCTTGATCTCCCATCCGAGGCAAATAAATGGATTTGTTGTGTTGATTAAGAAAGGAAAAATACTAATCATGAAAGTGAAAGATTATGAGTCGCGCCCAGTTGGATTATGATATTGATTACCGATCCACCGGTTATAATAGTGGCCCAGGAGCGTGTTGCCCTGGCAAGTGATTATGAATACCGGTCCACCGGATATAATAGTGGCCTAGGAACGTGTTGCCCTGGCAAGTGATTATGAGTACCGATCCACCGGATATAATAGTAGCCCAGGAGCCTGTTGCCTTGGCAAGTGATTATAAGTACCGATCCACCGGATATAATAGTGGCCCAGGAGCATGTTGCCCTGGATGATGTTGATATATATACCGATCCACCGGTAAAAATTGTGGGGGTCTCGGGCTCAATAAAACCAGTTAGGTATATGTGAATAAAGTTATGGATATAAAGTATGAGATTAAATGAATAATGATGGACTAATGGCTTAAGGCCGAAGGTATTGATTTTGCACTATGAAATGGTTTAAGGCCCGAAAGTATCGATTGTTCATAAATACCTATTGATATCTAATGTGATTGTTAATCAGGTGAATGTTTTATATACACATCTTGTTATATATGCATGTAGTTTTATACCATGTGTGACATTACGGGCCTGCTTTTAAGTGTGACTTGAAAGGGTTACTCAGTACCGTAGTACTGAAGGGTTTCATTCGTGGGGCCCCTGCCTATTCAATGGGCAGCGTCCCTTGCAGGTCTTTTCCAGGTGCTATTCAAGTGGGCAACGGGAAATAGCGTAAGGATTATCCGGCCTGTAGGGTTTCATTCCTCATCTTCTAATGTATGGTTTAAATGTAATTTTATTCTTGTAACCACCATTGGTGGAATATATTCTTATAAAATATTTACTTGCGCTACTCTGATTTAAGAATGGTTTGAATATCTAGCAACTGATATTTTGTTCTTTAGCCTTAGCACTTAGTACTGGAACGGTATGAGTGAACCGGTCTGGTACTAAATGTGGCGGTAATATCCCCGAAATTCACCGTTTTATATTTTTCTTCCGCTAATTATTTTAAATAAAACAAAATTTTTCAGTAGTGAATTTTGGGAGTGTTACACTAAGGCTCACAAAATATTAAACATATATTAAATATTACAATAGCATAAACAGTATGGATAATACTTAACATTTGTCTTAACAACCAAATTATTACCTTAAATATTATTTCCATACATATCATATAACCTATCATGCTTCCTTTTATCAACCAACACAATAACCACATATAATATACTAAACAACATATATCAAGCATAATGCACATTAAAAATGCCTAATGTACTAACATACGTTAATCCATGCATTTAAGTGGAATTTAATGATTACCTCGATTCCCGCCAAAAACGAACCTTACCGGTATCCCATTTAAAGGTCCAAACTTTGATTATCAAAACCAATACCTAAAAATAATATTAAAACTTGTTACATTAAAAAGATAAAAACCAAACTTAAGGCTTTATAACACGTAATTAATCAAATAATTAAACTAAAATATTATTATACCTTAAAAATTATTATTTTCAACTAAATTCAAGAGGATAGCAGCTCACACTACTCATGCAGCATGAGCTGCATGCAAGGAAAGAAAAAGGAAGGGCTCGAAGGTGGTGGAAATAGGGAAGGATAGGTATTTTCGGGTTGGTGGTTTGGGGCTAAGAAAAGGACATGGTGGGGAAGGATTCGGGGCAAGGTAATGGTGCAGAAGTGTAGAGGGGGTGTAGGTGGTAGTCGGGGATGGATTGAAGGTGGGGAAGGGCGGCGGAGGTGGTGGCAGCAAGGCTGCGAAGGTGGCGGCCGAGGAGGGAGGTCGAGATGGAGGCTGGTGAGGAAGGAAAATGGGGAGGGAAGACGAGGGCCTATGGAGGATGGTTTCAGCTAAATGAGGATTGGGGGTTGTAGGGAGTAATGTGGTGGCTTATGTGGCAGCAGAAGCGGCGGGACGGTGGCGGAATATGGTGGTGCAGGGTGGCTATCGAGAAGGTAGGGATAGAAGAGAAAAAGAGGAGAGGAGGAAGAAGGGGGCTGCAGGGTGGCTTGATGGGGGCTGTGATGGCTCGAGGGTGAGGTAAAGGGTGGCAAGAGGTGGTGAAGGTGGTGGTTGAGGCGGCGGTAGCGGCGGAGATGGGTGGCGAAAAAAACAGGGGGAGAGAGGGGAAGAGAAGAGAGGGAGAAAAGGAGAGGCTCGGGTAAGGCATAAGGCTCAGAAAAAAATGCAGAGTGAGCATGGAAGGAGGAATAAATAGGAGAGGAAGAGGAGGGAAGGGATAGGGGCTTGAGGGGTGGCTATAGGTGGTAGAGAAATGGGAGTTGCAGGGAGAGGGAGAAGGGATTGTGACAGCAGGGAGAGGGAGAGGGAGACAGGGATGGTGGGACCGGGATGGCAGGAAAACGATAAGAAGGAGAGGAAGGGAGATAGGGAAGGTCAACGGGGGGAGAGGGAGTTGCAGTCAGGGATGGTGAGGATCGGGATTCTCGCCGGTGATGGCAGAAGAAGAAAGAGTTAGGGGAGGGGTGCTGAGCGTGCGACGGGCAGCCGAAGAAAAGAAATGAGTCGGCCCGGTCGGGAGAGAAAGGAAAGAAAAGAAAGAGGGCAGGCGACTCGCGCGGGGGAAGGAAGAGGGAGCCGACCAGGGAAAGGAAAAAGGAAAGGAGGGAGGAGGGGAGAGAAGTGGGCCAGGCCCAAACACGCAGGAGGTGAGGGAGAGGCAAGTCGGCTGGCTGGCAGCCTCAAGAAGGAAAAGGAAGAAGAAAGAAAAGGGAAAAAGAAGGAAAAGGAGAAGGAAAAAGAAAAGGAAAATTAAATAATCTAATTGATAAAATAATAAAATAGAATAATTTTGGATAATAAATTTATTTAATATTTTAATTTAAGATAATTAAAATATAAGGGTTAAAATGATAGTTTTGTAAAATAAGGGTTTAAAATTTTCTTTAAATAATAAGAGTATAATAAAATAAGAAAATATTTATTTTAATTTATTAAGTATTTATAATAAATTTTACAAGCTCAAAAATTCATAAAATAATTAAATTAAAAATATTTAAAAGCTAATTTATCCAAAATAAAATTTATTTATTAAAATAGAGGCTTTAACAAATTTGGGGGATTACAAGTAAATTCATCAACTATAAATCTAAGTCCCTTGTATATGAAATTGTATAAATTTTTATCTACACCTCCTTCTCTTTGCTTTAGCACCTTTTTCCATTTTATCATTTTGAGATGTCATAAAAACTGTATGAAATTAACCATCAAAGAAACAAAATTTTTATAATTTAATAAGGCATTGATAAAAGAAAATATTTCCACACAAGCAAGCAAGAAAAATTATACAATTCTATTTTCTATTGCCATATTTTAAAGTTTCCACACACACCAAGCTGCCATTACAAAAATCACTATTAAATTTTTCTTCATTATTTTACCACTAAACACCTACTAATGAAAACACTATAAACTTTTGCAACCACATAAAAGTATACAACACTCGAATCAATAGCAAAATTGTAACACAACGTGTAACCAACCAATAAGTAGCAACCAATACTTTGTACTAATTACTGATAAAACGGTAATAACATACCAAATAACGCAGCATGTAAAATACATATACCACAGAACAAGAATATATATATAATTCTAAAACCATAGTATAGTAAATAGCATTATATTCAACACTTGAAACCACTAATAAAGGGCATATAACATATTAAAGAGCTAAACCGAGAAGCATATTTCAAGAAAATAAAACTACTTAAGAATGTAGACTCAAGTATCCATGTAAAATAAACCAAGAATGAAGGATAAAATGTATACCTAACTTAATTAGATGATGACAATGATGACAAGGAGAGGAAAAAATGACTATGAAAATTGGAGAAGAAAGCTTAAGGTGGAAGAAATGGCAGAGGTTCTCCGTGCCACTTCAAGTTCTCTTTTCTACATGTCTGAAAAAATGGGTGAAAGTAAAATTAGTTATTGATTAAAGTGAAGGAACAAAATGGGAAAATAATAAAGCTTATAAGGTGTAGACAACAATTATAGAATAAAACTATCATTTATTCCCTAAAATTGTTTTTTTAATGGGGTTAAATTATAGTCAATGGTTTTAAACTAAAACTAATTTCTATAATTTTATATAAGATGGGACACTTTAGATAACTATAGATGATTGTTATAATTTTATAATTATTGTCTATAGTTCCTCCATATTTTCCCACCATTCTAAAATTTACTAGTTGGGTTATATACGACTTTTCTATCTACAATAGTCGTATATAAGTTGTCGTGTGTTTTTATTGTTGTAGTAGTGATATAACTCTTAGTTTATATTTTTATGCATCAAATAACCCTCTATCTATTTTAGGAATTGACGCCATATAACCTTAAGTTTTATACAGAGGATCACCTAGTGCATAACAGTGTATAGTAGGTCAAAATTTAGGATTGTACATATATATATATATATATAGGGGAGGGGTCACATACAAACTATAATTAATATACAAACATAAGAACTAATCTCATCCATTGGATCAAAATTTAATCACATTTAAGATTTTACTAATACCAAACCAAAAAACTAATCCAAACCTATATCCAAACTCTAAACCCTCTAAACCCTCTAAACCCTAAACCCTAAACCCTCTAAACCCTAAACCCTCTAAACCATAAACCCTAAACCCTAAACCCTCTAAACCCTAAACCCTAAACCCTAAACCCCCTAAACCATAAACCCTAAACCCACTAAACCCTAAACCCTAAACCCTAAACCCCCTAAACCCTAAACCCTAAACCCTAAACCCTCTAAACCCTAAACCCTAAACCCTCTAAACCATAAACCCACTAAACCCTAAACCCTCTAAACCCTAAACCCTAAACCCTAAACCCTCTAAACCATAAACCCTAAACCCTAACCCCTAAACCCTCTAAACCCCCTAAACCCTAAACCCTAAACCCTCTAAACCCTAACCCCTAAACCCTAAACCCTAAACCCACTAAACCCTAAACCCTAAACCCTAAACCCTCTAAACCATAAACCCTAAACCCTAAACCCTAAACCCTCTAAACCCCCTAAACCCTAAACCCTACACCCTAAACCCTCTAAACCCTAAACCCCAAACCCTCTAAACCATAAACCCTAAACCCTAAACCCCCTAAACCCTAAACCCTAAACCCTCTAAACCCTAAACCCTAAACCCTAAACCATCCAAACCCTAAACCCTAAACCCTCTAAACCCTACACCATCTAAACCCTAAACCCTAAACCCTCTAAACCCTAAACCCTAAACCCAAACCCTAAACCTAATCCCCAAACCATACAAACCCAAACCCCAAACCCACTAAACCATCTAATTTCCATCCAAAGGCATGCATGTTTCAACAAACGAAAAAAAAACATACTAATTAAATATACATTCATTTAATTATACAATATGATTCGAAATTTGACAATTCCTTAAAATTAAACCTTACACAAGTCTGAAAAAAAAACTTCCACTATCGTCTAAACGACAATGAAAATCATCAATGACCAATACCTTCATAAAGTTGAAAAAAAAAATACATCCAACTCTGGCCTTCCATTCCAAAATCTGCCATTCACATATAAAAATTTACATTAGTGCTGAGAACAAACTAAGAACATGATCTAAATGAACTACAAACAGATGATATAAACAGATATGATTAATGAAATACCTTCAATAATCAACACTAATCAGAGTAACATTACTCTGATTTTTAATCAAATAACATATAGTCATCCTATTAAGATTAACACTACTCTGATTATCACTCTGATTAGTAGTCAGATTAACATACAACCACCTAACAACACATAAATTACTCTGATTATTACTAATCAGAGTAATCAGACCACCACAGCAATCATAATACGTAGTTACGTACCGACATTGCCATCAAAAACAATTATTAGAAAAAAAAAACATATACGAATCAACAGAACATAATCAAAATTGACAAACCTGAATCTGTTTATCCTTGCCGAATCCAGCTGAAGGCCAATCTCGTGACTCTACTACTGCACATCGACACAACAATCAGAACAAAAATTTGAGATAAAAAAATGAAGAGATGCACAAAAATATAACACACACATACCACAACTGTCATTGTGTTACCAGATCTGAGTATCGACGAAACCAATTGTTTTTAGCTGAGGTAGATCGAAAATGTAAAGAGGCAGCTTCGACGAACATATATGACGACGATGGAGCGAGCGAGGCAGAGACTGGAGCGGGTTGTGGAGAAACGGCGATGGAGAGATCCAAAGGGAGAAACGGCGATGGAGAGAGCGAGTTAGAGACGGCGCGCGACGGAAATGGAGAAAACCGAGAGGTAGAAGACGAGCGGGTGAGGGTCGGGAGGCTGGAGTGGACGACTTTCAGCAGGTTAGGGTTAGTGACTCAGGGCTGGGTAGTGGGCACAGTGTCGGGGGAAAGCTAGAAGGAAAAGAATGTGGGCGACGGAGGGCGACGGAGGGGGCAACCGCGGGGGCGAACGGGCGGCAACCGAAGGGCGAGCGGGCGGCGACGGGGGGCGATGGAGAGGGAGAGGCAGGTGCGGAGTGGTGTGGACGTGTGGTGGTTGGGTGCGAAACAGAAGGGGTCGGGGGCTCGGGGCAGAGGAGCCTCTATTTCTCCGCTTCTAACTCTTCAACCGTTGGATCTAATTTAGATCCAACGGTCAGAAAACGTTCCTACATTTGTACATAATAAAAGGGTGCGCATATGACTCTAAATCTATATATATATATATATATATATATATGACTCTAAATCTATATATATATATATATTTAGGATTATATATATATACAAACACACCCAAGATCCTTTGGATTAATGGTGGGGGATGTTTTAGATTAACTAAGAGGTTTCATGCTTGAGTATTTAGAAAGACAATAATGCTCTTAAGGAAGCTATATACCCCTTAAGGCCCTCCAACCAACAATCTAGGTTAATTAGATAGAAGCTTTGGATTTTGGTAGGTATCTATATATATATATATATGATACTAATTTTTGAGCCCATTCAAGGCATGAGGTTTTTATATATATATAAAAACTATTTTATTTTTTATGCTTTAAAATACAAAGACATTATAATTTTTTTTTAAAATACTAATATAAAGTAATATAATATATGAAAAAATCATTCTAAAATAAAAAGGAATGTAGATAACTATTTTATTTTCTCATTCACAAAAATGAGAAATATAACAATAGTAAAAATTAGAAAGCCATTATTGAATAAAATGATGTTTTATATTGTAACACCCCCAAATTCACTACTGAAAAATTTTGTTAATTAAAGGAAATTAGCGGAAGCAAATTAAGTAAAACGTGAACTTTGGGAGTATTACCGCCACACTTAGTACCAGACCAGTTCACTCATACCGTTCCAGTACCAAGTGCTAAGGCTAAGAAAAATGAAATACAATTTAAAAGACATTCAACATGCATAAATCAGAGTAAATTGCAAGAAATTCAACATACTTAAATCAGAGTAGCTCATCAAATCGTTTACAGGAATAAAATCCACCAATGGTGGTTAAAGTAACAACATAACATCAAAAACCAAGAAATTAAATGAAGAAGGAGGAAAACCCTAACGATACCGGATAACTCCTTACTCTCTTTCCCGTAGCCCACTTGAGTAGCACCTGAAAAGACCTGCAAGGGCACTGCCCATTGAATAGGCAGGGGCCCCATAAAGGGAATCCCTTCAGTACTACGGTACTGAGTAACCCTTTAAAGTCCCACTTAAAAGCAGGCCCGCAATGTAACACATGCATGAAACAAGCTACATACATATATAACATTCACATAATTAACGTTCACATAGCATATCAATATATCATTACGAACAATCGGTACTTACGGTCTTAAGCCATGTCATAATGTAACTCAAAACAATCAGGCCTTAAGCCACTGTTCCACTATAAGTAATTAGTACTTGCCCATAATTTTGTTCACATACATAACTGGTTTTATTAAGCTCGGGACCCCCACTATTATTGTCGGTGGACCGGAATATATAAAAAATCATCATCCAGGGCACAACGCTCCTGGCCACTATTATAACCGGTGAACCGGGATATATAAAGAATCATCATCCAGGGCACAACGCTCCTGGCCACTATTATAATCGGTGGACCGGTACTCAATATCATAAATCACTAGGCCCGGCTCATTAATATTTCACTTTCAAATATAGTATCTTTCTTTTCTTTAATCATCACATCAATCATATTTATTTGCCTCGAACGGGAGATCAATAACCCGGGACACAAAGGTACACCGGTCGTACCGGTACACATCAGCTACTCAGTACCCTTCAACCACGAACCCAAGGACACAAAGGTACCCTGGTCGTACTGGTGCATAAAGCTAACTCAGTACCCTACCGACAAGGACACCTAATCCATAAGTATGCATACCCCCTAACTAGGTCCGTAGAGCTAGAAAGAGTAAGATATAGGGCCTAGCTGGGGCACAAAGGCACACCAGCAAATAACAGAATAATCGTGGACTAAACCACGTCCTTAGGGTAGCGACCCCTAAGGAGTCACCATTCCCGATCTCGAGGTCTTTCACTTTAAGTAATAGTGTCTTAATTAAAGGTGATCACAAAGGCACGACAATCAGATATTTATTTACTCTCAACCGTTCTGATATTATTAGTCGTTTCTTATTCAGATGGTTATCCAAGCTATCACAGAGAAACCATCAAGGCCATACTAATCATCAGGTACTCTTACTCGGCTAATCAGCCTTAGTTAAATCACATTATCAGGTTCCACAATCACAACAACAAGTTAGGTACAAATCACTTATTTACCCCCTTACTTATGTAATCGCCAAGTCATCCATTCCTCATTAACAAATTACCCTGTTACCCTTTAGGTTACATAATTCCCGAATTACCCCTTATCCGGTTTAGGTTATCAAATTACGTCCTACGCTTTTTAGATCACCATTCGTTCCTCATAATTGCTATACTTATCATATTTCTCTTTTGGTTGGTTAAATTACCAAATCTCCCTTCTCCTTTATTAAAATTACCATAATACCCTTTAATTGATTAATTTACCAAATTACCCTTCGCTAGCATCATACTTACCCCATTACCCTTCTACAATCATAATTTAATTACTAAATTATCTTTTGTCGTTATCATAATTACCAAGTTACCCCCTTACTCCCAAGTTTACCATAATATCATTTTATTTACAAAATTACCCTTATACCCCTTACTTTCAAATTACCATAATATCATTTTATTTATGAAAATTACCACCATACCCCTTTTACTTGTAAAATTACCATAACACCCCTTTTTCTTTCCAAATTACTATCTTACCCTTTTACATCCAAAATTATCATTTTTATCTTTCTTTACCAAATTACCATTTTGCCCTTCCTTTCCAAAATTACCATATTAACCTTTTACTCACAAAATTACCATAATACCCCTCACTTACAAAATTACCGTGTCGCCATTCACTTATAAAATTTACCATATTACCACTTACTTATGAAATTACTATTTTGCCCCCTTTACTTTCAAAATTACCATATTGCCCTTTCACTTGAAATATTACCATTCTTACCCTTTTCTCCAGAAATTACCATAATACCCTTCTTTCTCGCAACTTACAATTTTATCCTTTTACTTATGAATTATCCTTTAACCCCTTTCTTTTTAAATTACTAAATTACCCTTTTACTTATAAAATTACCAAAACGCCCCTTTCACTTATAAAATTTCCATTTAACCCTTTGTTGCACCATTTTTATGAATTTACCACCACTACATAAAATAATGATATTATTCTTATCATCTAAGTCCACCAACTTGTTATTAATCAACATAATACCCATTAGCAACTACATACATTAGATCACATACTTCATAACCATAATTACTAGAATACCCTTAGACAATAATATCATTCAATCCTTAGCAACATAATACATCATAAACAAGCATTTAACATTTCCATCAATAATCAACATTTTCCTTAATTATCATACCTACACATGGCACAAAGCTATCATGCATTTCCCTTTTTCTTTCAATAAATGTAAACAACCATTTATATATCATGCTTGGCTCACAAAACATACATAAAATCATAATCAAATTCCTAATGTGCTAGCATACGTTTCCATGCATTTAAGGGAGGTTTAACGATTACCTCGATCCCGCAAAATATCAAATCTTACCAAGCATAATTAGTAACTCAATACCTAAAAATAACATCCATCATTATTATGTTAGAAATAAGAAATTAAAAAGGATAAGACTTTATAAAAATTTATTTAACAATAAAACACTTTAGTTAATTATTAATATACCTCAAAAAAATTTCAAATTAAACCCAAAACAAGGGGAAGCTCACGCTGCATGAGCAGCGTGAGTGTCATGCAGAGAAGAGAGGGGGAAGGGCTCGAAGAGGGGTGAGATGGAAGAGAGGAAGGGTGGCTCGGTTTAGGGACTTTAGGCTAGAAAATGAGGTAGTTAGGGGAGGTTCTAAGGCAAGTGGATGGTGTAGAAGTGAAGAGGGGGTGTAGGAGGTGGTCGGGGACGTGTTGATGGTGGCTAATGGTGGCGGAGGCGGCGGCAGCAAGGTTGCGAAGGTGGCGGTCGAAGTGGGGTGCAGGGTGCAGGCTGGCGAGGAAGGAAAAGAAAGGGGAAAAACGAAGGGGTGAAGGGGCTGGTTTCTGGAAAGTAAAGTATGGGGGTGGTAGAGGAGGTTGCAGAGAGGAAATTGGTGGTCTGGGCGGCGGCAGAGACGGCCAGACGGCGGAGAACGGTGGCGTTACAGGCGGCTGTCGAGAAGGGTGAAAACAGGGAGAAAAATAGAAGAAGGGAGGAAGAGGGTTGCGGGATGGGTATTGAGGCGGTGCAAGGTGGTAGTCGAAGGGTGTAGGAGGTGGTTTAGGGGATGAGTGCGGCGGTTGGAGCGGCGGAGGGCGGCGGCGCACGAAATCAAGGGGAGAAAGTGGAGGGGAGAAAATGGAGGGGAGAGGGTCGGGGAAGAAGGATTTGGAAATAATGGGGTAGAGAAAGGTGAAGAAAAAGAAGAGGGAGAGGCAGGGTGGCAGGGCGGCGACTGCAGGCAGTCGGGTAGCAACAAACAGGTCGGCGGCTGTCGCAGCCTGGGAAGAAGAAGAAAGAAGGGATGATGCGGGCGGCCGGTTAGGGAAAGGAGGGAAAAAGGCTGGCCGGTGGGGGGAAGGGAAAGAAAAGGCTGGCCGGTCCAGGGGGAAAAAGAAAAAAAAGAAAAAAAGAAAGGGGAGTCGGCCGAGTTAGGCACGCGGGAGAGAGGGAGGGGTGATGGGCCAGTGGCCCAGTGCGCAGGGGAGGGGAGGGAAGCAGGCCTGTCGGGCGGCCCAAGGAGGAGAAAAAGAGAAGAGAAGAAAGAAGAAGAAAAAGAGAAAAAGGAGAAGGGAAAAGAAAAGGAAAAGAGAAAAATGGGGAAAATAAGTTAAAATAATTTATAAAGTCAAAAAAACGTAATATTCTTAATAAATCATTTAATTTAATAATTTAATTCATTGTAATCTAATATATTAATTTAAAAAGGATAAGGTTAGTAAAATATTAGTTTTGAAAAATTACTTAAATAAAAGTAGCATGATAAAATAACAAAATATCTCTTTTAATTTACTAAATATTTCCATCCAAATTTATGTACTCAAAAATCCATAAATTAATTAAGTTAGATAATTTTAAAAGCTAATTTATTTCAAATAAAAAATTATTTATTAAATTATTGGTTTTCTAAAATTTTGGGGGATTACATATATACATGTGTTTTATGTATATGATATTTATATATGTTAATTCTTAATAAGTTAAAATACATAGTTAGTACATTTTAAACTAATATCACATTAAAGATACCAAAGATTCCATATTTTAACCTATATTGACTAAAATACCCTTAGATAACCTAAGTGTCTCAAAGCTTCATTTTAGATATTGTGATGCCTACTCAACTACCATTTTATCATCTTACTCATTAAATAATTTAGAAAACCCTCTATTATTATCATGCCATACTTATTTTCCACATTATCATAACATTTTCCAATTTACCCTTTAGGTAGCCAAAACATCCAATTTAGAAAAACCCTTTGAATTCCAACATTATCAATTTCCAACCTTCAATATATCATCATGACAATACTTATCCATATTTTGAACCCATTATCTTGACAAAATTTAGATAAAGGACCATGCCAACATTCTAGGGTTTCAAGATAAAGCTTATAACAAGAAATATCACATAAGCTCATGCTTCCATGTAATACTCACATTTTCATAATACAATACAACATCATCATACCATGACATTAACACATGAATTATGAGATCTAATAATATCAAGTATGAGATTACATACAAATTTACATATAGCATTCAAAAACCCTAACTAAGACATATATCATTACCTAGTCGACATCAACCTCTAAGCAAGTAAAATCCTAAGACGCCTCATCTGAGACCACCAGAAAATCACCTAAAACCCAAGAATAATACATGGTTATTATGTAAGAAATAAACCAAGTAAAAGGTAAGGTAAATGAGGATGGAAAATGAGCAAGAACATAGGCAAATGAAGAAGCTTGAAGCTACGTGAATGTGTGATGCAAATGGAGGTTTGCTGCATGAGGTAGGGGCACATATAGGGCTAGTTTCTGTGAGGTACTCAAGTAAAAAAGGGTAAGGTGGCACGATGTGTGGGTGCAGGTGGAGTTTGGCTGTGTGAAGTAGTGGCTCAACTAAGGGGTGTGTTGCCTGAGAAAGACTGGATATGGGGAGGAAAAGAGTGATGAAAAGGTTAGTTGTAATACCTTATTTATTTTAGAGACCTTAATTATAAACTGACAATTAAGTATAATTAGTTATAATAATTATTTTAGGAGGCTTTTATACTAAATGTGATATTAATATGTGTATTATTATAACATATTAGATATAAATTACATTAGGTTAAGGTTTGACATTAGGTTATTAAATTTATTCATAGTTTATACCCTAACCCAAATTATTTTAGCCTAAATATAATTCTATACCAAACCTAATTACTTTCCCTTTTCTCCTTCTTCTTTTTCTTTTCCTTTTTATTCCCCGCCTGCACGACCTCCTTTTACTTCTCCATGCCATCTTTCTTGCACACACTTTCACCATGCCCTTGCCATGCTCAATTAGCTACACCTTATCCCATCAAGTCCCACCTTCTTCAAGTATGGGTTGGCTTGCTAGTCATACTTCGTCTCTCCCTTCCTCTATGTGTATGTGTATATATATATATAACATATTAATACCTCAACCAACCTCCTTCCTCCCTTCATTTTTCTAACGAAACTCACCATTACCAAACACAATCTTCTCCCTTCCCTTTCCCTCCTTCTTACCATTACCAAATGTACCCCAAAACCACCTCAACCCCTTATCTTTGGCCTATCCTACCAATTTCCCCCTACCAACTCACACTACCTCTAAAACCACCACAACCATCACACATCACCCGCCATCACCGACCAAACTCCCTACAACTCTCCACTTTTTCTCTCCCCTTATGCATTGGCTGAACCTACTAGACCTTGCTCCTTGTCCTTTGACTATTTTGGCTGATCTCCCTCCCCTTATTGCATCCTCCTCCACAAAAACCTCCCTTAGCCATATCCATCCTCACCGCAACCTTCTCCTTGGCTTCAACCAAGAGTACTGAATCTCCACCCATAGCAATGACACATATTGCCATTGCTCACATATATTCTTTAGCTCTTTTTATCAAAGCTCATTGCTGCTCTTTTTCTCCTTATGGCATAGCATTGTTGCCTCGTGTAGTACCCTTACTCATTTATTTTCTAACCCTCCTTCTTGATTCAATTTTAAATTAATTTTAGTTGATATTTATTGTATTAAATGCTAATAAATGTGTGTTGATGTAAGGGCTTTGAAGAGGTTGAGTGGAGACTAAAATTGGGTGGATATTACCTTAATTCTTGCTTGGATAAGAGGTAACTATACCCTTTTACTAAGATGTGACATCATGTGGTGACACATAAAAGTCATTATGTTGTTTAGGGTATGATTTATGCATAGGTCTTTAGAAGGATATTAACATGCTAGTAAATAGTTAGTACGTACGTTTGGCTTACAACTAAAATATGAGCTACATGCATGTGTATTATGTTGAATGATTAAAGTATGCATGTCTAGAGTTTTGTTAGAGTTTTGATATTGCCAAGATTATGATGTTAATTACGTAATAAGTGTAACATGATTATCTTTACATGGTATATTTGGTTGATATAAAATGTATAAAATCATGCACACATGATTAGGGTTAGAAGGCGATAATTATCATTCTCATGTTCTAGCATTAGAAATGTTCCCTTATATACACCATGAAGTGAATTGCCTAGTAAATGTCATGTCATGCTATAAACATGTACATAGGTATTGCATGTGATATATGACACGTTATAAATGCATGGTTAGGGTTTGTACATGCAACTCACTAAATCCATAAAAAGTAAAAAATATATTTAATCTCTAAAATTTAAATATTACATGCATACTAAAATATTGTAAATCATTATCTTTTATCCTTTTCATGATAAATCCTTATAATAATAAAATTTGGTACGAAATTGGGATAATAATGGTGAAATTAGGGTTTCAATGGCATTTTGGTTATTTTCAACCTGATGTACCTATTGTGAATAATGAGACATAAGATGACGTTAAACTTTTGATAGATTGACCTTAATATTGAATTATATATATATAATTAACATTATGGTTGACTTGAATAATTATAAATAAAGGAACAAGGGATAATTGTGAAAATGGGAATAGTTTTACAATATGCGATATTTGTGGTCACCTTATAAAATATAAAGTGGAAGATCTCAAGTTTGGTAATGGTTTCTCTCTATGGGTAGCTACTCTAGAAACGAAGTAGGAGCCATCGATTTGTTTGGTTCATTGGTGTGTCATTATGCCTTAGTAATGCCTTAGTCCAATCTATAGTTGACCTATACGCCCTATAGGGGATATCAATACTTAAGGATTAGGTGTCCTAGGAATGGAGGGTATTGTCTTGCCTTGTGTACCAATATGACCAAAGTGTTATTATGCCTATGGGTTGGATGGTTAAAAGGGTACCATAATGCCTTGTGCACTGGTATAGCCGGTGTAATTTGATGTCTTCAGTTTATTATTGTATCTCTCTTAAGTAATTAAAAATAAAAGTAACTATTGTGTAAGATTGTAAGTGGATTGATCTGAGTATTGTTTTGGTAGTCATCGTTGTAAACTATCCAATTTGGTATGTTGTTTGATAGTTGCTTTAGTGCCCTACCTTGGTATTTGGAATTATTTAGGAATTTCTAGTTTGGTAGTTGCCTTAGTGTCCTACCCTTAGTTTTTGAAATTGTTTTGATTATGTCGGTAGTGGTCATTTCAGTATTGCATGATATCCTTAATGTATCCCTACAATGTTATTACCTACGCATTTTATGTGACCTTACATGTTAGTGTTATATACTGGTTCACTCAGTATCATAGTACTGACATGTTCCGTTCTCAGTCCCCTACCTATTCAATGGGCGGTGTTTACCTTGTAGGGTTGCATAAATACTTTGAGGGTTTGGGTTGATGGCTTCTATTAAGGGCTTAGAGTTAGGAGTATCAGGTGTTCACCTCGACATCTTTTGATTCAAATCTTGAGTCTTATATCCTATGTTATTTCTTTTTGATTTTATTGTAATGGAATTGCCTAATCCTTTTGTATTTATGAGGATAATGTTGATTTGCAATGAAATACTATTTTGTTCTTATGTTCTAAACTTTAATTTAAGTGAAATAATACTTTAGCCCTGACACTTATTATAAGGATGGTAGAAGATGCAAAACTTATATTTAGTGAAAATGGTGGTGTTAAATTGGTTGCGTAAGCTTTTCAAGTTCTAAAGAGGAGTAACATGAGGATCTGATGCAAGAAAGGTGGTACAACGTGAGGTTTAACCAATTACGCAACCCTTACTACATGAAAATGGTGGAGAACGAAGGGGACAATCCATAAGAAAGCCGAAGATGGAGAGAGGGAGTGAGGGGAAAGTTTAGTGAGCAATTAAATAAAGTAAGGAGTGAGAAAGGGGGTATTTATGGTTGACGGCGGTGGCTATGAATGTTGTGATGTGAAAAGGCCAAGAGATGGAGGGAGAGATTGTGAAGCCAAGGATGGGGGATTTGGGGATAAAATATTATGCTATATATCTTGGGAGTTGTGTAACACCTCAAAATTTTCAACTGAAAAATTTTGTTTACAGAGTTAACTGCAAAAGCTAAAACAATAAAAACAGAGGGTGTTACCGCCACACTTGGTACAAGTCTGGTTTCCTCTACCATTCTCATACCAAATGCTAAGGCTAAAATCATTAATCCGCTTAAATTAATATTATGATTACAGAAATCAAGATAGAGAGAATGTTAGATAAATACTGCTAATTAAAAACGACATTAGTAGTTTATGAAACTCGAGAGAGAAATTATAGGAGGACACGAGGGTCCAAATACAACTGAAAAATAAGACAACAAAAGAAACACCGAATAGTCCTATGCTCCCAAATCTGAACTATCAGCATTTGACTGAGCTTAGAGGCTGACCTGCAAAGTCCACTGCCCATCAAATAGGCAAGGGCCCATGATAATGAACCCTTCAGTACTATGGTATTGAGCAACTCTTTATACCAAACTAATATGATAAATCAGAATGGAACACATGCAAGGAATACAATTAACATGGTATAAGATATATACATATACATACGATGATTGAGATACAATAATCGCTCAGATGATCAATTTCTATCAAGGTCACGTACTACTCATTTTCATTCATCTGAAACAGTCGAACTTATTATTGAACATCCCAGAAATACTCTCCGAGTAATAATTAAAACCCAACTTCAGCATAATTCACATCTCAGCATAAATCCTAAAAAATCACAAACATTACAGGTATGTTCACAGGTATAATTTACTAAGATTCATATCATCCTAGGTATACTTACAGGTACAACATAATAAATCCATAATATCATAGGTAAACTTACAGGTATAGTATAATAAATCCATAACATCACAGGTAAACTTACGGTACAGCATAATAAGATCCATAATATCACAAGTATGCTCACAAACATAAACCACACCAGGTAGGCACGAAGGCTGCTACCGAAACCACAAAAAACCTTAGGTAGGCATGAAGGCTACTACCGAAACCACAGGTAGGGACAAAGGCTACTACCGAAATCTAGGTAGGCATGAAGGTTGCTACCGAAACCATCCAATAATCCGATAATCATTATTTCCATCAAATCATATCATTTACATTTTTATTTACTTTCTCGAGGGGAGATCAATCAACCTGAAGACACAAAGGTACTCCAGTCATACTGGCGCAACAAGGCAACACAGTATTCTACCGACTATCAACCCAAGGACACAAAGGTACCCGGGTCACACTGGTACACAAAGGTAACATAGTACCCTACCGATAAGGACACCTAATCCATAAGTATGCATACCCCTTATTAGTCCGTAGAACAAAATAGAGTAAAATGTAGGGCCTGACTAGGGCACAAAGGCACACCAGTAAAAATCCATATCAACCATGGAATAAACCACGTCCTTAGGGTAGTGAACCCTAGGAGCCACTATTCCCGATCTCGAGATCTTTCACTTTAAGTATTAGTATTTTATTAAGGTGACGACGAAATTGCATACAATACAGATAAATCTAATTTCCATACTTAACCATTTTTACTTATTTCCAATCATCCGAGATAACAATAATCAAGGTCAAGATCAAGGACAACATTAAAATATACCAAGGCCATCCTAGGCTCAATTATCCACATCAGGATACTTTAGGCTGAAAAAGACCAAAATACCCTTAAGACCAACATTTCCATATTGTCATCTATTTAAATACTAATTCCATTTTTATTTATTTATTTATCATGAAAAGACTAAAACACCATAAATAAATTATTCATTACACAATTTAAATTATTAGATATGTCAAATGACCATTTTGCCCTTATACATAACTTTGCACATAAAATCCCTTTTCGCACATTTAATCCATCCAAAACACATACTCACATACTCAACACCAACTAATACATATTAGACATGGTTTTTAGGATAAATATCACAATACACAAAAATGACTAAATTGCCCCTAGGCACACATCCATAATTAATTATTCCATAATTATTTCATGCTCAACCTATTATTTTATACATAATTATCATACAAATTATTTTTCCGTCATTAGACTCATTTTAATCATACTTTTGTATCCGACATAATTTACGTTAGATAACATGCTCGTTTTATCCGTTTTTATGATAATAATAATTAACACATAATTATATCAAAATAAATCATGCTTAACATATTTCATCCAACGAAAATCCTAATTTGATATCATGTAATATTTATAATTTTAGTAGGGTATAACGGTTACCTGAATTCCAGTAAAAACACAAAAATAGCGGTATCCTACTAAGTTTATCGGATCTCGCTAATCAACCTTTTGTACCTAAAAATAATACCGAAAGTATCGAATTAATATATATCAAGTAAAATAATATAATTATAGTATAAAAATATTTATTTTTTAAAAATTACTAAAATACGCTTACACTTAAAATGGGTACTAATATTATTGTTATTGTTAATACACAGAACTCACACTGCGCATGCAGCGTGAGCTATGCACGCGAAGGAATGGGGTTGGTGGCTGGGCGAGAGTTGGCCAGCAAGGCAGGGAAGGAAAAGGGTGGCAGAGGTGGTGGTTGGCCGGCGATTACTGGGGGCTAGCTGGCGGTTGCTTGGGTGGTAGGGTTGTAGGAGAATATGGTGGTTGGAGGCAAGTAGAGCTGGTGGCGACGGTTGCTACAGGCTGAGTCGGGGGTGATGGTTCAAATGGTAGAGAGGAGGAGATGGTTGGGGCTGGCGTTGGTGTTGCTCGGGAGGCTATGCTGGTGGTGGCTAGCTGGGGAGGACGATGTAAGCAGGGTGGCTGGTCTCGAGGGTTGGTGGCTGGGTGTCATGCGTGTCGTTGGGTTGGGAGAAAAATAGGGGCTGCGGTGGGGGCTGGATGAGGAAGGCAGGGTGGCAGCTGGTTGAGGGTGGCTAGGCTACGTGGCGATGGTGGTGGTTGCTGATCCGGTTGATGTGCGGTGAGGGAGCTGGGAGTAGGGGCTGCGATGATGGTGGCTAGGGCGTGGTGTTGGGTTCGGTGGGAGAAAAAAAACGGGGGATGCAATGGGGAGGCAGGAAGAAGGTGGAGTGCAGTAGAGAGTATACGTATGCATGTGTGTGCATGCAGTCGTGTATATGTATAGTGATAGGGGGCTTGTTTGGTTGGAAAACCAAATGAAAAGAGAGGGGAGTAGGGGTGTTGGAGGTGTTGCGGTGCAGGGGCTGGGTCCTGGGAGGTTGGCTGCTATGGTGTTGTGTGCGTGTGTATATATGTAGTGCAAAGGGAAAGGGCTCGTTTGGTTGGAGCAATGGCGACGGTTGGGACCAAACGAGGCCGAGAGAAGAGAGGGAGCTGGAGAAGGATAAGGAAGGGTGTGGTGGTGCTGTGTGATGTGCAAGGTGTTGTGTGCGTGTGTATATGTGAAATGAAAATAGGGGTTGTTTGGGTTGATCGGGTTTGGGTTGGTTTTTGGCTGAAAGTGTGTGCAGGAGGGATGTTTGGTTGGGTAGACTGTGTGTCCTATGTGACGTATGTACATGTGTATAAGTGTGCAGAGTATGTAAGTACGTAGCGTGTATATGTGTGTTTAAAAGCAGAGATGAGGCATGCATATGTAGATAAGGCGCAGACAATGGATTTGTCAGAAAATGAGGGAGACAGATAAATATTCGGGGAAGATATTTGAGGTATGATATAGGGTAGAGTAGGGGATGAATTAATAGGATAGAAATTTATTTACTTAGTTTTAGGTTTAAATTAAGTAGGTTAAAATATCGGATACAAAAATAGTTCGGAAAAAATTATCCAAATTTGGATAAGTTTAAAAAGAGTCGGAAAGAGTAAGATAATCGAGAATAATATTTAGGAAATTATTTTTAGGTTACAGATCAAAAGATTATTAATAAAATAATTTAAAATAAGATTTACGGTTATAACTAGAATTAAATTAAATAATCTGATTTCTATTAAAATTTTAAACTAATTAAATTTATAATTAAACCGTCGAAATAATAGAAAAGATAATAACATTTTTAAAATTAAACCTCCTAAAATAATAATTATAGCTAATTATACAATTATTAATTTATAATTGTGGGTTTGAAAAATGGGGTATTACAAGTTGAGGGAGGTGATAATGATTTCAAGCTTAGGTAGGTTAGTGATTGGAGGCAAAACCGAAGAAAATGGGCCAAGAAGATGATTGGGGAAGGAGAAGAAGAAAAGGAAAAAAGAAAAGAAAAGAAGAAATAAATGGGAAAAGGGAAAAAGGAAAATAAGTTTAGGATTATGGTTATATTTAGGTTTAAAATTAAGATTAAAGAATTAGAATAATTTTAAAATATAGACCGGCTTAGTGGTGTTTAGTTCTATAAATTAACTTGTTTACCAAACAAAGCCGAGCTCAAGTGGAACGGCGCCCCTAAATTCAAGTCATCTAGAACCCTATATCCAAGCGTACAAATACAAACAAAGAAAACTTTTTCTTGGACTCGGTCAGTGTGGCCTTCTCTCCAACACTTAAAAATTAAAGGCTTTCTAGAACGAGCTACTAGAAGAACTTAATTGCAGCAGTCCAGGACAGATAACGGGCTTCCCTGCGTCAAAGGTCCTCGATTTAATTTGAATACAATTGTTGGAATTCCATCGACTGAAAATCATTGAAATATCAACTTTTTGGCTCATCATCATCATCTAAATACTTGACGAAAAAGAAAAGCTCTAGAAATTGACTTATAATTTTTGGTGTTAATAATTTTGTAATAGAAGGGCTATCATATATCCTAGCTATTTTCATCAACAATTTTATATTAAATGGTGAAAGTTATTATTTAATTGAAAATGAAACGAACTTATATATATATAGATTTATTTTTATCATAACACGGCCAATCCCTTTTGTTTGTATGAAGTCAGTAGTTACTAAGGACTGATATAATTTATTCAATAGGTATAAAAAAAAGATTATAGAAGATACAAAAAAAAATATAAAAATATAAGGTATTTAAATCCAAATATTCTAGTAATTGCAACTTTAAATCAGTAGATTACGACTTCATCGCTGTACCAGGAATACCGTAGCCCTGATGTCAGGATGCATGTATACATATATTTATTGGGTAGGGTAATATATATATGTCGTCGTACGTTCTAACGTGACTGCTGGGATTAACAATTGGAAATGTGAATGCATGGAGGCAAGTCAGAGCACTGAGAAAGAAAGGCGGGCCTCGGAGGGAGAAGAGTCAGCAAAACCCAAACAGATTTTTAAGGCCGTACGTCTAAGACCCAAACATGTATACATATATTCTGAAGTGCTGCCACAGCCTTAAAAACTCTCTCTTAAAAACAAAACAAGAAGCAGGAACAACAAATAATAGAAATTAGAAGAGATTACAAGATCATTCTGATTGAAGCATACATTAATTACTTCCCCAAGCTGAAACTCGGGCTGCATGCTATATTCTCATATATGGAAACCGATCTATCCAACTCAATCTCTATATATCCCTCTGCCTTTTAAATTGTCGACTGGCTTCACAAGTAATTAATCGATTCATCCATCCATCCATCCATCCATCTTCATGATATAGGATCACTACCCCCCATTCTTCTCTTGCATACGTTTCGAATCCCCTTCTATCCACCTACCTAGCTGCCATGCTTACGATGCAGACCCTGAAGATAAAATACTACCTGACAGATCACCCAATAATCGTTAATTTCCGATGGAGCCCGACCCAAACGTGGTTCTCGACATGGTCATTCCTGTTCTTCTCCCTAACATCTTACATCCTCCTCTCTCTATTCCTCCACGTAACCCTCTCTCTTCTCATCCCCGACCGCCGCGGCCGCCGCATCCCACTCGGCCCATTCCCCGCACTGCACAGCCTACTAATGTCCCTAACCTCCACAACAATCTTCGCCGGAACACTCCTCTCCGCCTCCGCCGAAATCAAAGAAACCAGATGGCTATGGCACCACGCCCACCTCGACACACCGTTACAGTGGCTCCTCTGTTTCCCGCTCGGCACCCGTCCCTCAGGTCGTGTATTCTTCTGGTCTTACCTCTTCTACCTCTCTCGCTTCCTCCACCTCATACGCACCTTCTTCAAGATCCTACGGGGTCGCCGGCTGACGTTCTTCCACGTGTTCCACCAGTCGTTCCTTGTCTTTACGTCTTTCCTGTGGCTCGAGTTCTCGCAGTCGTTTCAGGTTATGGCGATCTTGCTGACGAGCGCTTTCTACGCCGTCGTGTACGGGTACAGGTTTTGGAGGGCAGTGGGGTTTCGGCGGGTTCGCTTCCCGTTGGTCGTCAACTGCCAGGTTGTTGTGCTGGTCTGTAATTTGGTCTGTCACGTGGGGGTTCTGGTTTTGCACGTGGTGAAAGGCGGGTGCAATGGGATCGGCGGCGGCCTTTACTGGGCGTTTGATTTCGCCTGTAATGGCGTTATATTCTTGCTGTTTTTGAAGTTTTATTACGTGAACGTGCATTTGAAGAAGATTAGCGGAGGGAGAGTCGTCGTCGGTGAAGACGATTCTTATTCCAGCCATTATAATAGAAGCTACCATCGTTATGCAGCGTATGATTTGCAGGCGACGATGGACGGAAAAGAGAAAGATAGTTAAAAGAGGGGGGGGGGGTTTGAAGGCCGGGAATAATTAATGAACAAATTTATGTGAGTAAGATTTACGAGGAATCGAATTCATCTAAAACAAATTTATCAAAAGAGTTAGATTCACCGCCGGCATCACTTGTCCCTGCGACTTCTTATGGTTAGAATAGATTTATATTATATGGTACAAAATTGACGAAAATCGAAAGAGACCCGCTTACGATTGATGTGTAATTTTATTTTCACTTTCTATTACTCGGTCTAAGCAAAGATCATAAGCTAGGCAGTAAATTTTATTATCAATTTATTGTAAATAAAAAAAAGAAAAATCCTTTCTTTTATTAAGCCTTCTATTACTTTGGATCATGTGATGTAACTTCAATCCTAGATAAGGAATTTCAGACATCTAACCTGATGGAAACCTGTTAGGGTTTCACGAAAGAATCAAGAAATTAATCAAGCGCAAAGTTCGATTCGCCGGTTCGGCCTAAGGAAAACCCCAAAGGAAGATCCAAAGATTCAAAGGCACAGTTTTTACAACGACAACTGAAATCGAATAAAGAATGATCAAGATCGATCAAAGTAAGAGAGAGCAGACACAGAAAAGAAGAGCGAGTGAGAGGTTCGCCGAGAGAGAGAGAAAAGTCGCGAGAAGGATCGAGAGAAAACTCAACAATTGTATTCTGTCAAAAAATTTTGTACGTATTACACGTTATATGGCATATTTATACCAGCATTACAGACCGTATAACATAGCGTATAAAATACCCACACAATACAGCCCAGATAACACACAGTCCAACGAAACGGGAAGGAAGGATCGACAAGTCTTGGGCCGCAGAAATAGGTTCAACCAGCCCAAGATTACAACAATAGAACTTCCCCAAATACAAGGTAAGTTTAGGACATAATTCTCATCAGCTAACTATTTTAGCTAATCATGGCTATTAAGGATTGATTAATCCACAATCCAACTAGTCCATAATTAAGGACCGGGTGGCGGATTATACAACCGACCTAATTTCCATTAGCCAATTTGACCGACGAATGTATCATATGGGATTACAATTAATTGACAAAAATTACATCATCTGCACACTCCATATACATAATCTGCACACTTCAGCAACTACAACCAGAGATCCACAGAGTCCATATGCTGCATTACACTCCTATTTATCCACCAAATAAGACAAATAATTCACAGCAATTATCAAAATTAATTAAGTAAAAATTTTTAAGATTCGTATCATAACCTCTCTTTTTTTCTACTTCTATCCCGAGAAGTTACCTTCAATCCTAGATAAGGAATTTCAGACATCTAACCTCTCTTTTTTCTGCTTCTATCCTGAGAAGTTAATGCATGGATCAAATATAACTATACTGTGACTTACAATTTCGTCTATCGCCGTTCATCTCCGACCTTGTCCCTTCCCTTGCTTTTCTGAGTTTTCTCCCTCAATTGATTGACTGTGGGTGTGGCTATGACTTATGAGGGTGGGTCAGGGTGACTGGTCTGGGATAATATAACCCTCCTTCCTGAAGCCCATAGGCAACCCAAACCATCCATGAGGCCCACATTGTGAGTGGATTACGCGGAGAGTTCTCGCTACACAAAAGAAGAGAATTTTGAATACAAAATTCAACTTCTGAAGGGACAATTATTTTTTCTATGATATTAAAATATTATTTAGTTGTAAATAGAGACAGCTAGAATATATTGGGTTATCTACGTGATCAAATATTCTATGAATTTATCTGATATTTTAATTTATCCGATTTAAAAAATTAAATAATTGATTCGATAGACAAAAAGTTAAATAATTTGAATATATTCGATATATTTTAAAGATTAGTTAATGTTAGTAAAATTTTATACTTTTTAATAAATATTTAAATATTTATTAAAATATAAAATTATTAATTAAATATAATATAATTTTTTACTCAAATCAATTCATTTAATTTGATCCGTTCATTATCTTCTAATAAGAGATTTTTTTTACCAAATATTTGATCCAAAACCTTTCTAGCTAGATAAATGAATACATATTTTGGTGAATTATATAATACTTAATCACTAATTGATTTCGAATAATTAAGATTTTAATTTCGATAGATTGGTAGATTCTATCGATAATTTCTTCCCTCCTCATTACGTTACTGTTTTAGATCTTCGTGACATTAGGTAAATTAAAAGGAGATTAGACACACGGAAGATATTTTATTTTCTCTTCTAGTTTTTTCTATCCTGATAAAACTTTACGTCTTGTTTATTTTTTAAGAGTAGGAGCTGATTGTTTATAAATTTAACACCGCAATTCCCCCTATAGTGTAATGATAAGACTAAGGTTAGCTTATAAAATACGTTTACCAATGAGGGTGTCTACGATTTGGTTAATGTCATTTAACTTCCCTGACTATATTAAAGTGTATTTTGTGGTTACTTTTTTTTTAATCAAGGCAAACTGTATTTTCAAAATAACTCAATCAAATTAAACCATTATTTTTTTTATTTTAGTTTGGTGCAATTAACACTTAACCAAAATAATAAAAAGAACACAACAATTTTGTTGCCTACTCTACTCGTATCAATATATCCTTAAAAATTACAATAAAATATTAGATATGTCCCAACTATCAAGGCAAAAGTCATTATAGTTTTAAACCATGTAAAAAATCACAACATACGTTATAATCTAATACATAAATATATAATAATATAGATTGTAAAGAAATTAAAAATCATAATTAATATATCCAATAAATCTGCAACAATATATATCGTGCATAAACTAAAAATCATAAAACGTGTGTGTGTGTATATATATATATATATATATATATATATATTGCATGTATAATGCAATTAAATAGTTTATAGTTAAAGTTAAATGGTTAATTGTTAATTGGCCAGATTTTTGTTGTGTAAATATTAATCAATTAATTTTTTTAGAAATCTTTAATTAAACTATATATTTTTAATAATTAATTACATTAAACCGTAAAATTACAGTTTTATATTGTGTGGTTGACGGTTTCATTGAATTTATATGTATATCTACTTATCAACAAAATAATTAAATCAACTTTGTTTGGCAAGTATATTTTCATTAATTTGTATTATAATTTTTGAAATTTTTTTGAAGTAACTTGTATGTAATTTATAAACTTTTAATAAACTTAAAAGTTTTAAACAAGCTTTGTCAAACATATGCTAACAAATTAATATAATGTTGATTCTGTTATTACTAGGGCTGTGCAAAAAAACCGGGATCCGAAAAACCGATCCGGTATCCGAAAAAACCGATCCGAAATTTTGGATATCCGATCCGGTTTTTGAAAAGCGGAGCGGATATCCGATCCGGTCAAATATAAGTTTGACCGGAGCGGATATCCGATCCGATTTTTTAGTGGATAATCCGATCCGTAAAAAATATCCGGTTTTAAGAATAAGTGAGTTATATTTAGGCATAATTTAATTTATAATCTGATTTTTTTCTTTCAATCTTCAAGTTTGGATCATTTTTTTACTATAATACATGAGTCTAAATATAATTTACTAAACTAAAGTATAAAATAAACATCCATACTCTACAAATAGTCAAATAGGTCACGACCTACGCACACGCAAGCACCCAAACCAGAAAAAAAAAACTCCTAAATTTTTTGAACCTCTTAACTTAGGTCGTTCCACAGTTCTAGAGTGTCATTGTTCACAAATCTTGATCGCTAATTTTTTTTGGATATGATTAATCATGTATTTTATCTTTTTGTATGCAAGCTAAATATTTAAACAAGTGTTTATGCTGAAAATTTTTTTTAGTTATAGATTATATATGTAAATTTAATAATCGAATATTTTTCTTTCAATAATCCGATATATCCGATATCCGACCGGATATCCGATCCGATATTTCGGATATCCGATGTTTCGGATATCCGGTGTTTCGGATACGGATTCGGATATGGGATATCGAATATCCGGTCGGATCGGATATCCGAAAAAAATATCCGATCGGATACGGATATCCGACATTGCACACCCCTAGTTATTACTACCCTCCAACCATGATTGTACGCAGATTGGCTCAGCTGCCGCAATCCACACGGTACCTAAATTAGTATAGAAATGAAATCAGTTCTTCCAATTGTGAATCAGTCAACCGTTAATATATATATTCGAAAAAAGAGTTAAACTCTACGGATGCTGTCACAATTTTTTTAGAAAGCAAAAATATGTTACAAAATCTAACGTAGTTGTAGACTTTACGGTTCCCGAGAGTCGATTCTGGATAAACACATTTTACCAATAAAAGTTTATCCCACTCGCTTAATCCAGTCCGATATAACAAAATAAATCTATTAATCTCATTTAATTTGAAATTACTCATTCCGAATGAATATTATTAATTCGAACTTAATCCAAGACCCGAGCTAATTATAAATTTGTCATCATTCCGACCTGATATTAACTAGATCCAACATCACCTTGAATTGATATCAATCTAACTTGACATAAACCTGATTAGACAATAACAAATTTGATATTAATCAATAATAATAATAATAATAATAAATTATACATATTTTATTATTTATTTAAACCTTCAAAAAATATAATATTTTATAAATTTTACTTATTTTTCTTACTTTCACCGTAGAAATTTTTATTCATCAATGATATTCTAACTTTACCGATTTTTTAACACAAAAACACAACATTAAAAATTATAATATTATATAAATAAGTAACAATTAATAACAAATTTTTAATTACATGATTATATGAAATTAAACTTAATGATCACTCATGATATTAATAAGTTGAATTAATTTTGGTATTCAATGTTCAATTTAACCCAAACTCAAAGTGTTTTAGTCTTCGATTAGTTCTGTCCGACACCAACTCGACCCATCAAAGCTCAAAAAGACCTAATACATCAAGTTAACCTAAACAACTTGAACCCGACCCATCAAATTAAACCAAATTTAAAATTACCCGAACAAAAGTAAGCTCGACCCAAACCCCGCCCGAACCCAACCATGGAAATTAACATGATACAACTTGAATATGCAATAACCCAAACCTAAAATGAACTGATCCAACTCACAATCAACCCTCAAAGGAAATGATTCGACCAAATAATGACCGACTCACTAAAACATGACCTGATTGTCACCTCTACTCATCAACTCTCGATGAACAAATAATGATATTATTCTCACAATTCTTATCCATTTGTTATGAGTGAAAACAGGTGTATGTTTGGGAGAGTGATATCTACTGGTTGTTGGTTATCGTTATTAATCATTTTAACTTATAAAGTAAATAAACATACTAAAAATAAGATAAATTTTGAAAAGTTATGATTGAAAAACAATTGTTTGAGGCCTAAACACTTGCTCAAACATACACTAAAACTTGGTTTGAAAAATCACTTTGATCTCCACCTATAGGTTTTTAACAACTTTCTCACATTTGTTCTAAATTTAGCATATCTATCTTTAAAATATAATATAAAAAATTATAACAACTGACAACAATAATCTTTTCAAATCTTCTCTTAGTGGTTTGTTAAATTATGGAAATTTCATTGAATGATATGATTTATTATCAAACTAAACTGCTAAACCTAAAAGGATCAACCCACAAAGAGGTTCGACCCCAAAAATCAGAACTGGGATTATCCTACTTATTCGGGCATTCAAACCAATTTATACCAACCCAAATACACCAAGCGGTGATAGTAATCACTTTATGCATCTATATTTTACTTAGACTTATCTGTCACACCCTGAATTTTGAAAACCAAAAATTTAATATTTAACCTTTTATCTAAGATAATTTAATCTTAAATTATTGATTTAATTATTTTAGGGACCCTTTATTTACAAAATAGATTATATTATTTAATAAATTAATATAATGAATTTTGTCATTTTATCTTACTCTTTTATTTAAATAAATTCAAAACCCATAATTTTACCAATATTATTTTCTTAAATTAATAACTTACTTTTTGAAAAATTATTTAAATATTTTTTCTAAAAGCCAATTTTAGCCTAATTTATAATCTTAACTTTAAAAATATTTTTATTTTCCTTTTCTCCTTTTCCTTTTTCTTCCTTTTCTTTCTTTTTCCTTTTCTTTCTTTCTCTTCTTCTTCCTTCTTCCTTGGGCCAGCCTAACCCTTCCTTCTCCTTCTCTTCTTCTTCCACCTAGGCCAGCCCATGCCTTTCTTTCTTTTTATTTTCTCTTCTTCTTCCATTGGGTTGGCTTGTCTCCCCTTCTCTTTTTTCCCTTCCTCGTGTAGCCCATTCCCCATCCTTCTCCCCTCTAAGCATCGCCCGAACCAAACACACCCACCTTAGCACACCCTCAATGCCCCTACACCCCTGCAAGCCTACACCGCCCTCCTCCCCTACCTTCCTTTCTTTCCATTTTCGATCGGACAACTCCTAGACCCCTCCCCTGTGTGTCCTTCCCTACTCTTGCACCCTGCCTACCATGCTTTTCTAGACCCTCTGCACCACCTGCATCGCATGACCAGTGGAGCCCTCCCCTTTCTCCTCCTCTTCCTTTTCTTCTTCTTCTTCTTCTTCTTCCCTTCTTCTCTTCCTCACTTCTCCCTCGAGCTCAACCCTGCTCTCCCTCCCCCGATCCTCTCTTCTATTTTTCTCTCCTCTTCTCCTCGCCCTTGTTTTCCTCATTTCTTTCTATTGTAGCCACCGTCGACTACCACCAGCTCTTCCACCACCAACCCAACCTTCGTCATCATCCACCACCCCTTTCTCCTCCAACTCTTCCTTCCTACCCCTCGTTCTTTCTCCCTATGACAAATCCAACCAATTTCTCGTGCCTCCACCCATTATCCCTATAATAGCCCCTTCCCCATCTTAGTCATCGCCATCTCCTCTGTGACATCCTCTCTGCATGACCAGAAGCCACCCTTGCCTCCCTTTTAACCCTGCCTTTCCGTTTTTCTTTCTCTTCTTCTCCTTTCTTCCTCTCCTCCCTCCCTTCTCGGCACCTCCCTTCCTATAGTCCATGCAGCCACCTCTACCGTCTTCGAGCTGGTTGCACCACACCCTCCAGCCACCAGCCACCTCCTCCCTCACCTTTTGCACCGAACAACTAAAACCACCACTTCCCACCATCCACCTGAGCCATACGCCCTTTCTGAAATGCCCCAAAAAAAATTCCTAATTTTAAATAGTATATTTAAATGAGGTTTTATTATAAAAGTTAATTAAGTATATTACTTTATTTAAAATAAAAGGAAATTAATTAGGGTAAATCAAGAATAAATTTATAACTATTTTTATTAGGAGGAATTTTGGTATTTTGACTAATTAAAGATTTTAATTTGGGAGTTAATTAAATAAATTATTTTATTTAAAATAAGAATGAGAAAATAGTTTTAATTTAATAATAATTTTATAAATAATTTAATTGGAGAAATTTAGGGTGTTTTGGTAATTAAAATGGAATTTATGGAAAATATTTTAAATATACTAATTTATCCTAAAAAGGGATTTAAATACTATTTTATTTAAATATTATTATTTTTAAATATCCTAAAATTTCAGATTAATTTAATTGGCCATAATCTAACTATTTTTCTCCTTTTCTTTTCCCTTTTTCCTTTTCTTTTTTCCTTTTTCCTTTCCTTTTCTTCTTTTCCTTTTCCTCTTCTTTTTCCCCGAATTGGGCCAGCTAAGGCCCGGTCTTCCTTTTCTTCTTCCTCTTCAGCCCAGCCCGTGCGGCCTCCTTCGTCCAACTCCGTTGCGTCGCGTTTTGGCTCCGTTTACACCGAAACGCGTCGTTCGATTTAATGACACCCTCGACCGCGCCCGAACCGCCCGATTATTCCTCCTTTTCTTTCTTTCTTTTTCCTTCACGAACCGCCCGACCAGTCGTCTTCTTCTTCCTCCTTTCCCCATCGTCGACGACGCTGCAACGCTGGCCGTCATCAATGGCATCTCTGGCTACGGTGATTAATATCGGTCATTTCTTGTCTCATTGTCTTCCTCTTAACTCCAGGAATAAATTTGCATAATTATTCAACGTTATCTCTCGCCCGTTTCTTCTCCCCAGCCTCGCGAAAATTCGAAGCAAACCAAATGATGCCCGATCAATTACTGCCACCGGCCACCTAAATTATCGCATCTAATGCCTTCCTGCTGACCCCCAAAACCTTATTATCCCATCCACCATCTATAAATAGCCTAGTTATGGGAGTTTTGGAATTTTTTCTTCTTCAAAAACCCTAAGCCCGAGCTGCCGCCACCGCAACTTAAGACGCCTCTTCTGCCGTCGTTAGCCAACTTCAATGCCACCGCCGCATGCTAAATTCTTCCCTGAAACGCCCTCTAGTTAACCAAACTATTTTCAACCTTTGATTCTTCTTGTATGAGCCTCAATAACCATGCAAAGTTGGATGCTCGTTTCACCAGAATTTTGACCCCGAAGCCTTAAACCGCCTTCCGCCGCCATGCGCCGCCACCTTTGGCTGCACCACCACCATCATTTTGTCCCTCTCCTCCTAGGCAACAATAAACACCTCTTATCTCACCTCAATCCTCCCTATCTTTTTCCCAACATCCATCTTTTTACACTTTTCTTCTATTTTTCCGGCCACCATCGCCGCCGCCGTGCACCACTGCCGGTGCCGCCTATCCCCACCTGCTTAAGGTTGAAACCTAGACCCTCTCAACCATTTTCCATATTATTAAAAGACTTGATTTTAATTTATTTAAATTATTTGCATATAAATACCATTATTATTATTCTTAATATTTATATTCTTAATATGTTTTATTATTATTAGTAGTAGTATTATTGTTTTATAATTACTTATGTTGAGGGCTGAAGCCTTATTGTATTTTAATTCGAGTTTATTATTATTCCCCTTATTATTTCTTTTATTACTATTATTAATATTAATATGTTATAAGTATAATTATTATTATTTTATATTTTGAATTTCTATTATTCTTATTCCATTATTATTAATACAAATATTTTAACATTAGTTTTGTTAATAATGTTATTATTGTTGTACTATTGTAATTATTATGATTATGATTATTATTATTATTATTATTATTATTATTATTCTCATTGATATTAGTTTTATTATCTTTGATATTCTTATATTAGTATCATTATTATTATTAGGGTAAAGTCTTTAACCCTATATTATCAAGGTTTATAACATCTCTATTATTTTTATGAAAGTTAGAATTTTGTTAAAGTTATTTTATTAATATGTTATTATTTTGGTCAAAGTTCTAAGGAGGCGTAGGAGCGTGCTCCAATACCGGTGACATTTTAGGTAAGGGGTGCTAAGGCCATACTTGTATTATGTGATTTTATGCTATGCATGCCATGCGATGTTAGTTATAGTGCATTTCGTGTGAATGTTGTATAATTGTTATTAATACAACATGATTATGGGATTGAAGTATGTTGGTGTGGACAAATGGTGGCATGAGAATCATGTGTACATTTATGTTGTTATTGTTGTATAATGTGGTTTCAAGACATGCATGATGTGATTGTAAAATAATGATGGAGTTGCATGCTGATAGGGTTTGGCATAAAATAGTATGGTGTTAGTAGTTTACATGAAATGACATGGTGTTAGGGTTTTACATGAAAGGGGTATGGTGTTGTGGTTTTTCTTGATAGGGTATGGGTATTGGTTTTGCATGATATGGTATGGTATTATGGTTTGCATGGAAGTATGTCTACGTGGAGTTGAGGTTTGTATGTGAATTAGGGCTTGCATGTGAATTAGGGTTAGTATGGGAATGCGATCTATGTTGAGTTGAGGATTGCATGTGAGTTAGGGTTGGCATATGAATTGGGTTTGCATGGAGTCATGGGTTACGTAGAGTTAGGGTTCACATGGGAGCTAGGGTTTGCATGTAAGTGTAGTTTACGTGGAGTTAGTTTTGCATGGGAGCTAGGGGTACATGCAGGTGTGGTTTACATGGAGTTAGGGCTTGCATGGAGTCAGTCATGCATGTCTGGGCAAATGTGTGTGCATGGAAAATATTTATGAATAATATATTTAAGACACTAATCTTTTAAAGTGGAAGATTATTAAGCCGAGTCCAGACCGATCCACCGGTCAGGAATAGTGGTTAGGACGCGTAGTCCTGTGTGCGACCGATCCACCGCTTATAATAGTGGTTAGGACATGAGGTCCTATATGTGACCGGCCCGCCGGTAATAATAGTGGGGTGACTCGAGCTCAATAAACACAAACCAGTATCGTAAAAGCTCTTAAAAGATACTAATTACTTATAGTGGAACACCATGCGAGCAGGAACCAGACCGATCCACTGGTCAGGAATAGTGGTTAGGGTTGTACCCTATGTGTGATCGATCCACCGTTAATAATAGTGGTTAGAGCATGATGCTCTATGTGTGACCGACCCACCGGCTATAATAGTGGGGTGTTCCTGTACTCGCATGGATTGATAAAATGGCTTGGTGTGTATCGACTTTCGATAAAAAGATTAATTAAGTAATTAATCTGGACTATAATTGGGCCTTTGTACTTTTACCTGAATTGTTCATATACCTTTATATTGTTATGTTGAATTATGCCCTATTATTAATCTGCATGGATTATGTGCTTGTGTGTTGGCCTTAGTGCTCGGTTACCTTACTCAGTACGTAGCATACTGATCACCCTTTTCATGGGTGCTGCTCATTCCCACGAGTAGCATGCCCTTCTGACTTGTGCAGGCGGGCGAGACATCAGTCGGAGCTGAGTGTTGAGCATGGTTGATACGAAGTTAGAGAGTGTTGTGGTCGTATTCATTCTTTACGTGATTTCATTCTTTTTGTTATTTCTTTGGTATAGTATTTACCATTTTCTGATTCATTACTCGATTGAGTATTTTAATGAACATTTTATCGGTTGTAAGTTTAATTCTCTTTTGGAAATGAATTACATTTCTTGATGCGTACTCTGATTTTGTTTTACAACCGTTTAATGGTTATTTGGAGTTTAGTTTGTATTAATTTTGTAATTGATTGTTAATCTCTTCTTTAGCCTTAGCACTTGGTACTGGATTGGTCGGAGAGAACTGGTCTAGTACTAAGTGTGGCGGTAACATTTCCAGAATTCACGGGTTTTAAGTATTTCTATTATAATTGCTTCCACTTTCAAAAACAAAAGTAGTGAATTTTGGGGTGTTACACTTTCGCCCCTTCCATTTAGTTGACAAACCTTGTATGGCTCATGCTGCACATGCAGCATGAGCTATGCAATGTACACTTATGTGTTTTGTATGATAATTAAGGTATAATGGTATTTTGGTAATCTTATTTTGTAACACCCCAAAAATTCACTACTGAAAAATTTCGTTAATTAAAAAGGAAATTAGCATAAGCAAATTAATAAAACGTGAACTTTGGGAGTATTACCGCCACACTTAGTACCAGACCGGTTCACTCATACCGTTCCAGTACCAAGTGCTAAGGCTAAGAAAATGAGATACAGTTTGAAAGAAATTCAACATGCATAAATCAAATTAGCGCATCAAATCGTTTATAAGAATTAAAATCCACCAATGGTGGTTATAGTAACAACATATGCATTTAAAACTAAGAATTTAAAAGAGAAAGAGAAAAAGCCTAACGATACCGGATAATTCCTTACTCTCTTTCCCCGCAGCCCACTTGAGTAGCACATGAAAATACCTGCAAGGGCACTGCCCATTGAATAGGCAGGGGCCCCATAAAGGGAATCCCTTCAGTACAATGGTATTAAGTAATCCTTTAATACCACACTTAAAGACAGGCCCGCATACGACACATAATGCAAGCTATAAACATATGTAATCAGAGGTGCATACATAACTGGTGTAAAGTCAATACATTCGGCCTTAAGCCAATATTCCATCATCATTCCATCAATCTCATATTTTATATCCATGTGAGTGCGAGAACCCCACTATTATAGCTGGTGGACCGGAAGTAAACACACAGGGCAGAACGCCTCTGACCACTATTATTGCCGGTGGATCGGAAGGTAAACACACAGGACAGAATGCACCTGACCACTATTATTTGCCAGTGGACCGGTCTGGCCCCGACTCACATGGTGTTCCACTATAAGTGATTAGTATTTTTCCATAATTTTATTCACATACATAACTGGTTTTATTGAGCTCGGAACCCCCACTATTTTAGCTGGTGGACCGGAATATATATAAAATTATCATCCAGGGCACAATGCTCCTGGCCACTATTATAACCGGTGGACCGGTACTCATAATCACTTACTAGGGCAACACGCTCCTGGACCACTATTATATCCGGTGGACCGGTACTCATAATCAATTACTAGAGCAACATGCTCCTGGACCACTATTATATCCGGTGGACTGGTACTCATATCATAAATCAACTGGGCCTGGCTCATTAATATTTCACTTTCATAATTAGTATCTTTCCTTTTCTTAATCAGCACAACAATCATATTTATTTGCCTCGGATGAGAGATCAATAACTCGGGACACAAAGGTACACCGGTCGTACCAGTGCATATATAAGCTACTCAGTACCCTTCAACCACGAACCCAAGGACGCAAAGGTACCCTGGTCGTACTGGTGTATAAAGCTAACTCAGTACCCTACCGACAAGGAAACCTAATCCATAAGTATGCATACCCCCTAACTAGGTCCGTAGAGCTAGAAAGAGTAAGATATAGGGCCTGGTTGGGGCACAAAGGCACGCCATCAAATACCAGAATAATCGTGGACTAAACCACGTCCTTAGGGTAGCGACCCCTAAGGAGTCACCATTCCCGATCTCGAGGTCTTTCACTTTAAGTAATAGTATCTTAATTAAAGTGATCACGAAGAGCACAACAATGAGATACTTATTCACTTTCAATTGTTCTAATATCATTAATCGTTTCTTATTCAGATGATTATCCAGGATATCACAGAGAAAACCATTAAGGCCATACTAATTATCAAATACTCTTACTTGGCTAATCAACATTATTTAAATCATATTACAATGGTCCACAATCACAACGACATGTTAAGTACAAATTACTCATTTATCCCTTATTTATATAATTGCTAAGTCATCCCTTCCTTACTTGACAAATTACCATATTACCCTTAAGGTTGCATAATTACCAAATTACTCCTTCCTCGATTTATGTTACTAAGTTATCTCCTACGCTTTTTAGATCACCATTCACCCTTCATAATTATTAACCTTAACATATTTCCCTTTTTGGTGGGTCAAATTACCAAATTGCCCTTCTCCTTTGTTATAATTACTAAATTGCCCTTGAGTTGAATAAATTACCAAATTACCCTCCTTCATTATCATGATTACTATTTTTCCCCTTTAGTTGGTTAAATAATTACCAATTTACCCTTTATTCGTTTAATTTACCGATTTGCCCCTTAGTTGATTAAATTACCAAATTACCCTTATCCATTATCGAAATTACCAAATTACCCATCTCAATTATTATCATTGCCATTTTACTCTTCTTAATTATTATACTTACCATTTTACCCTTTCAATTATCATAAATCCCAAATTACCCTTATTCATAATTACAAATATTAATTTACCCTTCTTCATAACTTTAATTACCACATTGCCCTTCTTCATTATTAAAATTACTATACTGCCCTTTAATTTGTTAATTTACCAAACTACCCTTCTCTAGTATCATAATTATCCAATTACCCCTTTTTAATCATAATTTAATTACCAATTTATTCCTTGTCATTATCATTATTACCAAGTTACCCTTTACTTCCAAAATTGCCATAAACATCCTTTTATTTACAAAATTACCATTTTACCCCTTTCATCCAATTTTACCATTTTTATCTTTCCTTACAAAATTACCATTTTCCCTTCCTTTCCAAAATTATCATATTACCATTTACTTATGAAATTACTATTTTTCCCCTCTACTTCCAAAAATTACCATAATGCCCCTTTACTTGAAAATTTACCATAATGCCCTCCTTCATCCAAAATTACCATTTTACCCCTACTTCTAATATTACCATTCTTACCATTTACTTATAAAATTACTATATTGCCCTTTGACTCCAAAAATTATCATAATACCCCTTTACTTATAAAATTATCATTTGGCCATTTAATCGTAAAATTACCATATTATTCTTTTATCTCAAAAATTACCATAATACCCTTCTTTCTCACAACTTACAATTTTATCCTTTTACTTATAAATTGTCATTTAACCCCTTTCTTTTTAAATTACCAAATTACCCTTTTACTTATAAAATTACCGAAATACCCTTTTTACTTATAAAATTTCCACTCAACCCCTTTATTCACCATTTTTATGAATTTACCATCACTACATAAAATAATGATATTAATACTTCATTATTATCATCTATGTCCACCAAATTGTCATTATTCAACATAATACTCATTAGAAACTACATACAGTAGATCACATACTTCATAAGTATAATTACTAAAATACCCTTAGGCAATAATATTACTCATGCATTAGCAACATAATACATCATAAACAAGCATTTAATATTTCCATCAATAATCAAATTTCTTCCTTAATTATCATACCTACACATGGCACAAAGGTTATCAGACTTTTCCTTTTCATCAAGCAATATAAGCAACCATATATATATATATATATATATATATATATCATGCTAAGCACTCAAACCGTGCATAAAATCATACTAAATCCCTAATGTGCTAGCATACGTTTTTCCTTTTATTTAAGGAAGGATTAATGGTTACCTTAATCCCGTAAAATATCAAATCTTACCGGTATCCCGGTTAAAGATTCAAGCTTTAATTAGCAACTCAACACCTAAAAATAATATCCATCATTATTATGTTATAAATAAGAATCCAAGCATAAAACTTTATAAAATTTAGTTAATAAAACACTTAACTGAAAATACTACTATACCTTAAAAATTAGCCAAATAAATTTCAAAATGAAGGGGGAGCTCACGGTGCATGAACAACGTGAGTCTCATGCAAAATGAGAGGAGAAGGGTTCGAAGGGGAGGGTGAAGGAAGCAAAATTTGTTATTTTTAGGTTATGGTCTTTAGGCTAGAAAAGAAGGTGGATAGGGGAGGTTTCAAGGCAAGGGAATGGTGCAGGAGTGAAGAGGGGATGTAGGTGGTGGTTGGGGATCGTTTCATGGCGGCAGAGGGCGGCAGAGACGGCGGCGGCAAGGCGGCAAAGTTGGCTGCCGAGATGGGTTGAGGTGGAGGGGCTGAGAAGGAAGGAAAAGGGGAGGGAAAATGAAGGGGTTCAAGGGCTATTTTTGGGAAAGTAAGGTATGGAGGTGGTAGAGGGGGTTACAGGGTGTTGAACGGTGGGTTAGGTGGCGGCAGAGGTGGCTGGACGACGGCGAAAGGGGCGGTTGTAGGAGGCTTTGCGGTAAGGGGAAAAATGGGAAGAAAAAGGAAATGGGTGGAGAAGGGAGAAAGTTGTAATACCTCGTATTTTTAAAATCCAAATTATTAAGTTTAATGATTTTATTAGCGTAATTTGATGTAAATAATTAATTATTTTAATTTCGATTCGTTTTACGGATTTATCGATGATTTTGAATTCATTATTGAATGTAATTAATCATTGTCGTTGCGAACTATTCTAGACAAATTCGTTCACGACAATGATTTTATTATATTCTTATGATTTCGATCTTCGGTTAAAAATATATATTTTCATTCTTTCTCGTATTTTGGTTTTTAATATTTTAATTCGTTTTCGATTATATCTTCGTCATGTGATTACGACTTTGTTTTGAAGTTATATTTCGTTGACAAAATATATTATTTAAATTATAGAATTTCATTTTAAATAGTTAAATTTATTTTAATAATTTTATCCGTAGAAAATATTTCCGACTTTAAATTTATTCGTTTCGGTAATCGTTAATATTTTCGGAAAGTTTAAATTAAAAAGATTTCGGAGTTTATTTATGAAATTCTTGCCGGAATTAATTCCCTTTCGTTTTATGCTTTTTGGTTTACGGAAAACCGATTTCGGAAATTATTTAAATTAGTCGTGGTTTATTCAAATTTGACTTAAATATTTTAGTATATGTTTTTAAATAATTTTTCGGGGTCTTATAATGTACTTTCGTAAATAATATAAATTTTTATGTTCGTTGGTTAATCCTTTCGAAAATGTTTTTGAAATTCTGTATATGGTCCTTTTATTTATTTTAAGTGTTCGGATCGTTTCGAAATAATTTTTATTTAATAAATTTTAGATAAAATCTTCCAATATTAATTTTTAAGATTTAAATATTTTATTTGATACTTGATTTGTAAAAAAAAAAAAAAAAAAACCAAACCTGTCGGGACCCCGAGCCCCCCTCTCTTCTTTTTCTTTCTCTCTTCCCTTTCCCGGCTCCCTTTCTCCCAGTCCCTGACCCCCCTGCGCCTTGCCCTGTCCCGCAGCCCTAACCCCAGCCAGCCACCCCTTCTCCCAGCTGTCCCTCCTTGCTTCGCCCCGTCGGCCGAGCTCCGACCGCAGCCGACCGCCGCAGCAGCAGCAGCTAAAGCCGCGCGACAGCAGCCCACGCAGCAGCGGGCGACGACAGCAGCAGCAGCAGGCCACGCTGGTCGCGCCACCGCCCGGTCACCGGCGAGCCTGGTTTACGACCGGCGAGCCACCCCTGACCCCCGAGGAAGCTTCCCCAGCCTTCCTTTGCCCCGATTTGTCGGTTTTTCGTTTGGTATAATTTCCGAAAAACCCTAACCCTTGTTTTAATTAATTGGGTATGAATTAGCTTTTAAAAAGCTAAATTGATTGTTTGATTGTGTATATATGTGTTGTAAGATTGATTTGGATAGGTTAATTGTGTGGTTGTGTTGGAATTTTGGAAAAATTGGATTTTTAGCCGGGTTATGCCCAAATTTTTCGGGTCGGCTCGTTTTTTCTATTTCGGACAAATTGATTATACAATATGTTTTAAAATGTATCCAATTTCATTTTGGAACCGTCAATTTGAGAAATTTATGCAGGTCTTATCGGAATTTGATTCCTAGGTCAAATTTCGGGTATAATGAAATTGGGTCATATAATTGAGCTATTCCACTCAATTGATTTTATATTATTGTTTAAAATGTATTTAATTTTATATTAGAAGTGTTGATTTGGGAAAATTGTGCGTAATTGACCGGAATTGGATTTCTAGGTCAAAATTCCCGCGGGTTTAAATTGGTTTGGGTAATCGGGTTATTTTATTCAATTAACTATATAAATTACATTAGAATATGTTTAATTACATTTCCGGACCGTCAATTTATATGTTTTGCCAAGAATTGATCGGATTTGCGTTCCGGGCCCAAAAACCCTAATTGGGCTAAATTGTGTATTTCTTTTACTAGTTTTGAGCAATTGATTATTTGATATGTTATAAAATGTGTTTAATTGCATTTCTAAACATTCAATTTGATTGAATTTATAGAATTCTAACGAATTGTATTTTCGGGCCTAAAACCCTAAATTTCAAGTGAGATTATGAAATCGATTACTTGTATTGTTGTTTTTCTAAAATTGAATGTATAGAAATGGTTGAAATGGTATTAATTGCTTTCTAATACCTTTAATTTGAATTGATTAAATTGAACTACCTGAGTTTACGTCGTGGACTTTAAAACCCTGATTTTGAAAATTGATCATCTGGAATTGATTTATCGGAAGATCGTTTTGTTGGAATTGATTATCTAGATTTATCTAAAATTAGTTTAATTTTGTTTTAAAACTATCAATTTGAGGTAATCAAAGTGATTTGGCCGATTTGTGGTTTAGGCATTAAAAACCCTAATTTTCGGGGATGATTTTATAAAATTGATTTTTGCTATGTGTATTTTATCTAATCGAATTCTATCCTTGGGTTCTAAACCATGTAAATTCTGTTTTAACCTAATCGGTTTGGATTTGGGTTCTATGTAAATGGTTGGGTTACCTATTTAGTCGTAAAACCTAATAAATAAGTTATTTTCGATAAATTACCTTATGATCGATTACTCTTTCCCAAGATTTCCAAATTAAGTTGAAATGTCCCAAAGAATAATTGTATTAATCCGTTTTGATTTAGTTTTAACCTTAAATTTTATTAGAGCTGTGCTTTTAAGTTTTCATTTTGGACACGTTTTCTAAGAAATATCAATTGTGTCGTTTGTGTTTATTTAATTAGAATATATGGATTATTGATTGATAGGATAGTTCCTAATTTAGTGTTGATTTCTATCGGGTCTAGGAAAGCTTTCTCGTGGATCCACGAGCTAGGGATCTCTCTCCTTCTCATTTCGCTTAGCTAGCTTCGGATCCAGGTAAGTTCTCTACTTACCTCTACTTATGGGTATTTCGTAAGGACGTAACTAAGGCCACTTGGGTGCATCGCATGATTTACCTGTCTTGTATGCTTTGTGCGGTTGTATGCTATAATCCTGTGTATTATCTGTGTATTTGTGTAGCGCAGCATGGAACCGAGGTACGTCCCCGTGTTCTCGTCTTTGATTTGTTTTATGTATTTATCGATGATTCGAATTCATATTTGAATTTAATTAATCGTTGTCGTTGCGAACCATTCTAGATAAACTCATTCACGACAATGATTTTATTATATTCTTATGAATTCAATTTTCGGTTAAAAATATATATTCCCGTTCTTTCTCGTATTTTTATTTTTACTATTTTAGATTCGTTTTCGATTTTAACTTTGTCATGTGATTACGACGTTATTTTGAAATTATATTTCGTTGACGAAATTTATTATTTAAATTATAGAATTTCTGTTTAAATAGTTAATTTTTTTTAATAATTTTATCCATAGAAAATATTTCCGACTTTAAATTTATTCGTTTTCGAAAATCGTTAATATTTTAGGAAATTATTTATGAATTTCTTTCCAGAATTAACCTTCTTTTGTTTTACGCTTATTGATTACGAAAAATCAATTTCGGAAATTATTTAAACTAGTCTCGGTTTATTAAAATTGGATTTAAATATATTTCTTATTTGTTTTTAAATAATTTTTCGAGGTCTTATAATATATTTCCATAAATAATATAAATTTTTATGTTCGTTGGTAAATTCTTCTGAAAATGTTTCCGAAATTCTTTATGTAGCTTTTTATTTATTTCAAGCGTTTAGATCATTTTGAAATAATTTTCGTTTAATAAATTTTAGATAAAATCATCCAATAATAATTTATAAATATTCAGTATTTTATTTTAGGTATATTTGTATTTGTATTTGTAAAAAAAAAAATGGTGCTCCGACCGAACCCCCCTCTTCCTTTTCCTTTTTCCCTCTTCTTCTTCCCTTTCTTTTCTTCCCCTGCTGCTTCCAAACCCTTGCCCTCTGCGTAGCCCCAAACCCTAGCCAGCCGCCACCTCCTCCCCAGCTCCTCCTTGCGCCGCCTCGCCTACTGACCTTCGGTGACGCTACAGCAACAGCCGAAGCAGCGCAACATCAGCCTGCTCGACCGCAGCGGCGAGCCGCCTCCAGCCATGGCGAGCTCGGGCGACCACCGTCGAGCCACCCCAGCCTCCGACGAAGCTTCTCCAGCCTTCATTTTCTCGATTCATTTATTTTCGTTTGGTATAATTTTCTGAAAAACCCTAATATGGATTTGATTAATTGAACGTGATTTATCTTATGAAAAGCTAAATTGATTGTTTGTTTATGTATATATGTGTTGTAAGATTGATTTGGATATGTTAATTGTATGGTTTGTGTTGAGAATTTGGAAAATTTAATTTTAGGCTGGGTTATGCCCAATTTTTTTCGGATCCGTTCGATTTGGTGATTTTGGATAAATTGATTATACAATATGTTTTTAAATGTATCAAATTTCATTTTGGAACCGTCAATTTGAGAAATTTATGCAGGTTTTATCAGAATTTGATTCCTAGGTCAAATTTTGGGTGTAATGAAATTGGGTTGTATAATTGAGCCGTTCCGCTCAATTGATTTTATAGTATCGTTTAAAATGTAGTTAATTTTATATTGGAAGTATTGATTTGGGAAAATTGTGTGTAATTGACCGGAATTGGATTTTTTAGGTCAAAACTCCCGCGGTTTTAAATTGAATTGTGTAATCAAATTATTTTATTCAATTGACTATATAAATTACATTAGAATATATTTAATTACATTTTTGAACCGTCAATTTATATGTTTTGGCAAGAGTTGATCGGATTTGCATTCCGGGCCCAAAAACCCTAATTGTGCTAAATTGGGTATTTCTTTTATTGATTTTGATCAATTGATTATTTGATATGTTATAAATGTGTTTAAATACATTTCTAAACATTCAATTTGATTAAATTTATAGAATTTTACCGAATTGCATTTTTGGGCCTAAAACCCTAGATTTTAAGTGAGATTATGAAATTAGTTATTGGTATAGTTGTTTTGCTAAAATTAGATTTATAAAAGTAGTTGAAATGATCCTAATTGTACTCTAATACCTTTAATTAGAATTAATTTATTTGAATTACTTGAGTTTATATCGTGGGCTTTAAAACCCTAATTTTAAAAATTGATCATCTGGAATTGTTTAATCGGAAGATTGTTTTGTTGAAATTGATTATCTGGATTTATCTAAAATTAGTTTAATTGTGTTTTAAAACTATCAATTGGAGGTAATCGAAGTGATTTGGTCGATTCGTAGTTTAGGGATTAAAAACCCTAATCTTCGGGGATTGTTTTATAAAATCGATTTTGCTATGGGTCTTTTATCTAATCGATTTCTATCTTTGGGTTTTAAGTCATTTAAGTTATGTTTTAAACTAACCGGCTTGGATTTGGTTCTATGCAAATGGTTGGTTTATCTATTTAGTTTTAAAACTTAATGAATAAGTGATCTTTGATAAATTATCTTATGATCGATTATCTTCCTCGGGCTTTCCAAACTAGTATTAAATGTCATAAGTGTAATTGTATTAATTCGTTTTGATTGATATTTAATCTTAAATCTTAATAGAGTTATGCTTTTAAGTCCTAAGTTTTGAACACATTTTCCAAGAAAAATAGTTTGTGTCTCTTGTATCGATTAAATTATAATAGTTGAAATTATTGATCGATAGGATAGTTTCTAACTTAGTTTTCGATGTAATCTAGGAAATCTTTATTGTGGATCCTCGAACCAGTGATCTCTCTCCCTCTTATCTTGCTTAGCTAGCTTCGGATCCAGGTAAGTCTCTACTTACCTCTACTTATGGGTATTTAGTAAGGATGTGGCTAAGGCCGCTTGTGTGATATGTGATCTACTTGCCTTGGATGCTTCGTACATATATACCATGTCCTGTTGTGTATCACATGTTTGACCTTAACGTGTTTTATGCGTAGCGCAGCTTGGAGTTAAAGTATGTGGTATGTGTTTTTCTTATGACATTAATGTGATATCCGTATGTGGTGATTATGATGTGCTGTGACATGATGTAACCCTCTAGGACATGCATGCTAGGGTGATTATGGTGATGACATGGAGATGAAAGGACAAAAAGAAATAAATGGGAAGTGAGTTGCTAGAATGGAGTATAAGGGACCTGATTAGGGTTTTAGGAAGAATTAGTAATATGAAAAAAAAGGCGAAAGTAAAAATGTTTATAGGGTGAGTGAGGTGCGGGTTGAGAGTGAGAGTTTATGTTATACGGAATGATTATGGGTGTTTTGGGAATGAAGAAATATTGGGTTAAAAGGAGAGGTTACTTGTGGGAGAAGAAGGTGCCAGGGTTGGAGTGGCTAACTAGGGTTTTTCGATCACCTACGAAATCCATGAGTAAAGTGATATGATTTGGGATTGAACCTAAATGAGATGAGGTGTATGACGATAAATGAATTAATAGTAGCGAAGTAAGAGGAAGTTGGGTCATAGGTTTAATTAGGGTTTCAAGGGAAACCTTAGAGGCTAATAGCGGGTGGAGTTTGATGTCACGAGGTGTTGGGCCTTAACCCACACCCTTAGGAGTTGGTTTTCATTATGTGTAAGTGTAAAGGGGAATGGATACCGAGGTGTGATAAGGGGCGCAAGAGTCCCAAGATATGGGACGGGCCCTCCTGCGAGGATAAATGTGGATATAGTTAGCCATGCATGTCAAGGGTAGATACTTTCAAATAAGATATTTTAAGACACTAATCACTTAAAGAGGAAGATGTTGAGCCGGACCCAGACCGGTCCACCGGCGAATAATAGTGGCTAGGGCCGGGGTGCCCTACATGACCGGTCCACCGGCTATAATAGTAGAGGATTTTGTGCTCAACAAACTAAACGTAATAATGATAAGACATTGGAAAGATACGAAGTAATTACAGTGAAACATCATGTGAGTCGAGGCCAGACCGGTTCACTGGCGAATAATAGTGGCAGGGTATGTTACCCTCATGACCGGTCCACCGGCTATAATAGTGGCGAGACGCGTTTTTCCCTGCATGAGCGGTCCACCGGCTATAATAGTGGGGTTCCCGCACTCACATGAATTGATAAAGACTATGATGTGAATCGACTATATTTACTAGAGATCTAAAGAATGAGTCTACTCGATCGGGGCTGAGCATGTCCCTAAGTAATGTTCGGGGCTGAGCATGTCCCTAAGTAATGCTCGAGGCTGGACATGTCCCTTAGTAATGACTGTGGGGCTAAATGCCCGGTTGGTTGGTTTAACATTATCCATAAATGCCTGGTTGGTTTATCTGAATTTCTTTTCGCTTTAAGATGTTACATATGTTTCTCATGTTATTATATGTGTATGGTAGGGCTTATGATGTGGGTATTGAGTAGGCATACTATTGTATCAACGTAATGCAACATGATTCAATATGCACTTGATGTTATAGTTTACGTCTTTCCCATAAGATAGGGTATTGGGATTTCCTCAGTATTGGACCCGTACTGATACTACCTTGGTTGAATGGGTCCTGTGATGATCCACTAATGGTGGGGAGCAGACCTCTTGTGTAGGTTTGAGATCGGATATTGTATTTGGGTGGAAGGCTTGACTTGAGTGAGTAGGCAATCCAGAATTTGATCCGTCGGGTTTTATCTTGTTTAACTATATTCCTCTTTGGAAGCTACAAGTGTTGTATTTGAAATTTCAAGGGTATTGTAATTAACTATAAATTTCTCGTACTCTGATAAGCTTTTAAATTTTGGATTTATTTCACAGGTTCTGCTGATTAATTCAGCGATGATTTTGTTTAGTGAGTTTATTCACTTGCCATCTGTCTGTGGATATCTCCTTGTGAAAGTTTATCCTCACGGCATAGATGTTTGAAATTTCGTTTGACAAGTTTAGCCTTGCATCTAGCATGAGATAGATGGTAGACATTTATCTTGTGCTAGATGTGGCGGTAACATTTCTCAAATTCTCTCCTAGCTTCCGCATTATTCCTTCAATTTTTTTTTTCAAGAGTGAAATTTGGGGGTGTTACACTCATGTTCTCTCGACATCTCTATCTCATATATTACTTTATATTCATACATTTCATTAAATTATAATTCTTTTATTTTAGAGTTCCTTGTTTGTATGTTAATACTCTCTTATCAATTAAATAAATGAGTGTAAAGCTCGGTGGTAAACCTAGCTTTTAGATCTATCCAATCACAAATCTAACCAAAGTATGCACTAGGAGATCAAACACGGCACAAACAATGGCAATCTATTAAGTTTGCACAAAAGATTTCCATATATTATTGTTAAGTTTGCTATTGGAATTCGATCATTGCTATAATTAATTTGTTGTTGTTTTTCTTAGGCTGAGAAAATTCTGATAGTTGAAGACTTAATTTGTGTATTTACTCTTAATATTTGTTATTTTTCAATTAGTGTTTACTTTTGTTGTAAATGTGTTTCTTCTGTTTCTGGTGACATTCCTATTTTTTCTTAGTTGCTTTTAGATTTGATGTTATTGTTGATTTGGTGTTGTTGTTATTAATTTATCATTATTGTTATTAGTGCGACTTGAATGATTAACCAAAGTTGATTTAGGAATGTTTAAAATTTGTTGATATTCGAACAAGGATGGAATGGGGAGGTGGAGAGGTGTTTAAATAATTAAATTGGATAAAAAATTTGTTGAAGAGATGGAGAGTTTTGATGTTTAAAAGAGTAATAGTCAATTATGAGTGCATCAAGTAAGCCCGGAATTTAAACCGGATGTGGGTAGGGGTGGTGATAGGAGAGGAGAAATGAGGGAGAGTGTGTTTTCTATTTTTCTAATTTAATGAATTTTTGTGTAAAAAATAAATTAACTCAATAAAATAAAGATTAATGAAAGTGCAAAAATAGTTATAATATTAAAGTTAATTAATTGAAAAAAGAAGGAAAAGAGTAAGAAAAATGGAATGAGATGTGATTTGTGAGAGGTAGGGGTAGAATAGTTAATTCACAAACTTCCTTTTTGAAAAGAATTGAAAACTAATTTAAAATTAACAAATAATATACATTTAGCATTATATGGTGCATAATCCCCTAAACTAGGGGTTGTTTGATGTGTTTATAAAAACTTGGAGTTATATTATATATTTATTATAAAATTAAGATTATATTGTGTATTATTCCCTTTACTTATGATTAAATAATAATTAATTATATTTTTAATTGATTCGACTCCAAGTTGATGGGCCAAAGAAAGATTTGGAACAATCATAGGTTATTATTTCCACATTAATCTACATATGGCATATTATTTAAGGAATTCACATATGTTGTATATTATAGAGGAATGAATCTAATTTGAGAGGAGAGAAAAGGATCTAACGCAATTGGTTCTAAGCCTTTAGGATATGGTTGTTATTTGAGGTCCATACACCATCTACCATGTGCACATAAAATATTCTTGTACAAATGAGATCATTAACCTCTTCCCTAATAGATAATATATATATTGGGAGATATTCCCTTTTATCAAACCAAGTGAATAAATATTTACATTTGATAATTTATTTATTGATCATACTTGGCATCCTTTTAATTTTGGGGGTGTTACAGTTTGGTTCGAATTGGGAAAGAAAATGACGGGGGAGAGAGGAAGAGAGAGGGCAGAGAGGTAGGTGGTGGCCGGGTTGCAGGCGGCAGGGTGCTCGACCATGGCAGAAGGTGTTAGTCGGGCGTGGGAGAAGAAGAGAGGAGAAGAAGGCTGGCGGGCGGCTGGACCGGCGCAGGAAAGAAGGGAGTCGGCTGGTGTAATATCCCAAAATCCTAATTTCCGAAATTGTGGCCAAATAAGGAATTATTAGGAAAATTAATTATATAAATTCATTTATTAAAATGTAGAGAGTTAATTAAGGTATATTAAGAGGAAAATAATAAAGAATTTAATTGGAAGAAAATTTGGGTATTTCTCTAATTAGCATGGAGGTTAAGGGAATTTATCTAAAATAGTCTAAAATAAGTAAAAAAGGGAATTTACTTAATATTTTATAAATATTAATACTCTAAATAGCCCAAAAATATTCTAAATAATTTATGCAAAATCCAAAACCCTAAATAAATTCTTCCTTTTCCTTTTTCCCTTTTTCTTTTCCTTCTTTTTCTTTTTTTTTTCACTCCTCCGCCGAAGTTGGGCCTCGCCTGGCCCAAACCCACCTCTCCTCCCTTCTTCTCGCCCGCGGCCCAGCGTCGTGCGAAGCCAACCGCTGCGCGCCCCATACGCCGCGTTTTATCCTCATAACCGTCGAAACGCCGCGCCACACTTAATGACGTTATAGCCGTTGCCAAACAGGCAACGCGACGCGGCACTTTGTCCCCCATAACGTCGAAACGCCGCGTTTGACTTGCGGATTAAATAAACCCCGCCGAACCGGCCGGTTCCCCTTCTTTTCTTTTCCCCTGGACCGCCGGTCCACCCTGCCTGTCTTCTTCCTCCCCCGACCTGCAAGTCGACGCTGCAGCTCGAACCCCGCCGGCAGCCACCAGCCCAGCACTGAGCGTCCTTCCCTGCCCCTCCCCCGTCGTTTTCTTCCTCTTTTTGGCCCCGACCAAGTCCCTCTCTCCCTTTCCCGCGTGCCCTTCTCTTTCCCTTTCTTCTCCCCCTTCCCCGACCCAGCCTGCCATGGCAGAACCTGCACCACCTGCCATCGGCCGGCCACCTGCACACCTGCCCTGCACTCCTCCTTCTCCCTTCGTCGTTTTCCTCCCCCTGGCCTATAAATACCCCCTCCCGAACGGCCACAGCAAGTCCTCCCGTTGGACCTTGCTGAAGCTCTGTTCCGCGGCCGCCAGAACAGACGCCATGTCTGCCGCCTCCGGCCACCGCCGAAACCACCTCTTCCCACCGTTATCATCCCTGCACTTCCCTCTACGAAACCAAGCCACCAGCACCCCTCCCCTTGCCCTGCACGTGCCGCCATAGCCGTGCAAAAGTCCTAACCCGAAACTACCACCTCCAGCCTTCGCCGCCCTTGCGCCGCCTCTCACCGCCCCAGCCGCCACCAGGGCCTCTTCCACCCTCCAAAATGCCCCGTAGACCTCCCTCTACCTTTCCCTGCCTTCAAATTCCCCTGCCTCCCTCTCCTCCTTCCTCCCCCTTCTTCCACCTCTCTCCACCACCCTCGGCCGCCGCCGTCGCCGCCGCGCGCCGCCACCCCTTGCCACGCCACCACCCTCATTCCACTCCCCTTCACCTGCTGCTTCTCCCCCACCTCAAACTTCTCTTTTCCTCCTACCATCTAGCCCCCACCTTGATCTCTTCCCTTCTCTTCCTCCTCTATCGCCGCCGCCACGCGCCGCCGCCGGACCACCACCGACCCTAGGTGGTTATCCACTCATCCAAACCCTAATACCCCTTATATATAATTGCTACTATTTTCTACTAATATTAATACTAATATACTTATTATTATTACTATTATCCTTATTATTATTACTTTTTTTATTATTATTATTATTATTATTATTATTATTGTTATCATTATTATTATTATTACTTTTATTATTATTATTATTATTATTATTATTATTATTATTATTATTATTATTGTTATCATTATTATTATTATTATTATTATTATTACTATTATCATCATCATCATTATTACCATTATTATTGTCTTCATTATTAATGTTCTTATCTTCCTACTAATACTAACATCCCTTTTAAACCCTAACTTGTATTATACTTAACTTTGGTCTTATTTTATAATTATTGGTATTAAAATTTTTAATAATATTGCTATTATTACTTCTATTATCCTTACTAAGGTTATTACTGTGGTTGCTAAACCTTACTTGGTTGTATTATGGTTATTATCATTACTACTAGGAGTATTATTATTATTATCGTTATTACTAGTTTTATTATTATTATTATCACTATTTTTCTATGGTTAGCATGAACGTTATTATTATAAGAATAGGGCTAACGGGTCTAATAATATAAGTGTAACAATAGGTATTAAAAATAAACATATTTTGACTACTAATATTTAGTATACTAATTCTAAGGTAAAAACCCTAGTTTTTGTATAAAACCCTTTTTAGTAATAAAAACCCTAACCTTAAACTATAATGAGGGTTGATAGTAATTATAAGGGAACCTAATACTTAGCACTTTTCCCTTTTTATAGGTAATCCCGACCAAAGCCCTAAGGAATTAGAGGAGCGTGCTCCAAGCCCGGCGTCGCCTTAGGTAAGGACGAAGCTAATGGCCTTGTGTTATGTGTGACATGGATGTGTTGAATGTTGTGTATGCCATGCTATGCCATGTATTATATGATTTGTGGATAACTCGTTTTATGTGTAGCGCAGCTTGGAGATTGAGGTATGTTGTTTGTGCTTCCATGACATGAGCATGACATTTATATGTATGATGTTTATGATGTATTATGCTATGGCCCTCTATGACATGCATGTTAGGATAAATGGTAATATGAGTTGGGAACCATCATGGGAGTCTTGAAGTTTGTATGATCGTATTAATGTTCTATGGCGGTACTAATGTTGTATGGTGGTATTATGGTTGTAACGGTGGTATTAGGGTTCGTATGGTGGCGTTAGGGTTTGTATGATGGTATTTGTGATTTTATGGTGGTATTAATGTTGTATGGTGGTATTATGGTTGTAACGGTAGTATTAGGGTTCGCATGGTGGCGTTAGGGTTTGTATGATGGTATTTGTGATTTTATGGTGGTATTAATGTTGTATGGTGGTATTAATGGTTGCATGGTGGTATTCATGACTGCACGATGGTATTAGTGTTGCACGGTGGTATTAGGGTTTGTATAGTGGTATTATGGTTGGTATGGTGGTATTATGATTCGCATGGTGGTATTAGGGTTGTATGGTGGTATTAATGATTACATGGTGGTATTAATGGCCTATGGAGTTGGGGGTTGAGAGTGAGAATTCACTTATATAAAGGATGAGTATGGGTTTTCTAAAGAAGGGAGGTTACTTGTTGATGAAGTAAAGTGCTAGGGTTTGGTGCAGCCAACCAGGGTTGGCGTGGTCGATTAGGGTTTGAGTGGCCAACTAGGGTTTTGTTGGTCGCATATGAACTTGGGAGATAAAGAAATACACTTGGGGAATTTCCTAATAAAGAATGAGGTGCGAGATAGAGAATAACGTAGCATTTGGGTAAGTAAGAAGGAGTTGGGCCAATGGGTCCGATTAGGGTATCCGAGGAGGAACCCTAGAGGGATGAGAACATGCAGAGGCGATATCATATGTGTTAGGATGGCCTATATCATTGGGGTTTGTGTCTTGCTATATGCTACTTTACCTAAGTCCACGAGGGATGGATGTCGAGTGTGAGAAAAGGGTGAGTGTCTCAACATATGAGACGGGCCCGCTTGAGAGGCAGTGGTAGTACGTCGTTGGCATGCATGTTAAGGGTGGATGATATCTAATAAAACACAGATAAGACACTAATCATGTAAAGTGAAAGATTGTTGAGTCGGGCCCAGACCGATCCACCGGCATAATAGTGGCCAGGTGCCGGGGTGCCCTGGAGACCGATCCACCGGCATAAAAATAGTGGGTAGGTGCGTTCTGCCCTATACGTGACCGATCCACCGGCTATAATAGTGGGGGATCCCGAGCTCAACAAACCAAACAGTATGTTGTAATTAAATCATGGGAAAGATACTATATACTTACAGTGGAACACCATGAGAGTCGGGGCCAGACCGATCCACCGGCATAATAGTGGCCAGGAGCGTTGTGTCCTGGAGACCGATCCACCGGCGTATAATAGTGGTTAGGTGTGTTATGCCCTATAAGTGACCGATCCATCGGCTATAATAGTGGGGTTCCCGTACTCGCATGGATTAACAAAGATTATGGTGTGAAATGACTTATAAGCAAATAATGGAAAGATACGTTATAATCATAGAGAAACACCATGAGAGTTGGGGCCAGACCAATCCACCGGTATAATAGTGGTTAGGTGCGTTCTACCCTATAAGTGACCGATCCACCGGCTATAATAGTGGGGTTCCCGTATTCTCATGGATTCCTAATGATTATGATGTGAATCGACTAATTATCAGAGCTATGAAAAGAAGAAGGAGTTGGACTGGACCGTAACCGACCTACATCTTTCATAATATTACATGTTGCTTATGTGATTGCGTTGTGCCTGTTATGTTGTATGATGGTATGCTTGGCCTTAGCGCACCTGCGCCCTTACTCAGTATTGGACCCATACTGATACTACCTTGATTGAATGTGTCCTGTGATGATCCACCGATGGTGGGGAGCAGACCTCCCGTGCAGGTCTATGATCGGGTACTATTTTGGGGGTGGATGGCTTGAATTGAGTGAGTAGGCGATCCAGATACTGACCCTTTTTGAGAATTGTTTTGTTAGCTATATTTTGTATTACGTTTCCTGTTTAAAGAAAAAATATTATGGGGTTGTAATCCTAAATCGTATTCAAACTTCTATTGGACTTATATCTTATTAATGATTTATGCTAAATGTCGTCTTGCGTTTTATGATACTTTGTACTTATTGATGATCGGATTTAGCCTTAGCACTTAGTACCGGAACGGTAGGAATGAACCGGTCTGGTACTAAGTGTGGCGGTAATACCCCCAAGTTTACAGTTTTTAATTCATTCGTTTCCGCTAAACCTTGATTTAAACGAAATTTTTCAGTAGTAAATTTGGGGGTGTTACAGCTGGTCCAGGGGGAAAAAAAGAGGGGTGTTTGGGCTGGGTGTGATGCACGAGAGAAGCTAGGTGGAAAAAAAAGGGCCTTTGGCCCAGCGCGCAAGGAGGGACAATGGACAGGCCAGGCTGGGAGGCCCAAGGGAGGGGAAAATGGGAAAAGGAAGAGAAGAAACGGAAAAAGGGAAAACAGGGTAAAAAGGGAAATGGAAAAATAGGGAAAATAAGGTAAATTAATTTATAAAATCATAAAATATAATATTCTTGATAAAATATTTAATTTAATAATTTAGTTCATTATAATCTAATATATTAGTTTAAAAAGGATAAAGTTGGTAAAATATTAGTTTGGAAAATTATTTAAATAAAATAATATGATAAATAACAAAATATTTATTTTTAATTTATTAAATACTCTTATCCAAATTTACATACTCTAAAATCCATAAAATAATTAAAATAAATAATTTTAAAAGCAAATTTTATTTCAAATAAAAGTTATTTATCAAAATATAGGTTTTCAAAATTTTTGGGGGATTTTATATATTTAATAAATAATTATAATAAAAATCATTGTCTTATTTATCCAATTATAATATGGTATTTGTGACATTAATTTTAGGTACAAAATTTTATTAAACAAAGTCTCAACATTTTTAATCAGATACCAACAAAGTTTGATTTTTGTTGGAAATAAGATAGCCATTATACCCCACTAAAATATTTGGATTATCATATGTTAGCACATTAGGATTTTTATGTATGATTTGTGTGGATATGATGTGTTATAATTAATTCCATTATTATTAATATTATATTGTAAAATGGAAAAAGAATGCGTGTTATTTTGTTATGTGAGTGAAAGGGATGGTTGTAAGGTTGAGTAGTAATGATGTATGTATGTGGGGTATGTGTGGACACTTATAATGATAATATTACTACTTTAAGTCCTAGGGATAAATTGGTCATTTAGACTCGTTATGATATTTAACCCTAGTCGGGGGTACCCATTTGTGTTTAAATAATGTTAGGAATGGAGGTAGGAGGTAGGAGGTTAGTGTATTATAAGCACATGATTTATCATACATATCAATACTTTAAGGTGTAGGGGTATTTTAATATATGATATTAAGTGTTATGTGGTAATTAAGTATGAAAATAGGGTTCGGCGTCATTAGTAATGCATATTTGGGCACAAAATAGTGATATTATATGGCCAGGGATATTTTGATAATTTTGAAGGTGCAAGGGTATTTATATTAATAAATGTGCATGCTAAGTAATAATTAGTGTTAAGTGTGGAAATAAGGTTTGGTGGCATCAGTCATACATATTTGGCCCTGAATAGTGATATTATATGGCCTAGGGGTATTTTGGTAATTTTGAAGGTATAATGGTGATTATCCAAATGAATGTGCATGCTAAGTAATAATTGGTGTTAAGTATAAAAATAAGTTTTGATGGCATTAGTAACATGAATAGTGATATTATATGGCGTAGGGATATTTTTATAATTTTTAAAGTGTAAGGGTGATTATCCTAATGAATGTGTATGCTACATAATAATTGGTGTTAAGTATGAAAATAGGGTTTAGTGGCAGTGTAATACATATTTGGGCATGAATAGTGATATTATATGGCCTAAGGATATTTTGATAATTTTAAAGGTGTAAGTGTGATTATCCTAATGAATGTACATGTTAGGTAATAATTGATGTTAAGTGTGAAAATAGGATTTTGTGGCATTAGAAATACATATTTGGGCATGAATAGTGATATTATATGGCCTAGGGGTATTTTGGTAATTTTAAAGGTACAAAGGTGATTATCCTAAGTAATAACTGGTGTTAAATATGAAAATAAGGTTTAGTGGCATAAGTAATACATAGTTGGACATAAATAGCGATATTATATGGCTTAGGGGCATTTTGGTAATTTTATAGGTGCAAGGGTTGTTATCCTAATAATTGGGCTTGTTAAGTAATAATTGGTGCTAAGTATAAAAATATGGTTTTGTGGCATTAGTAATATATGTTTGAACATGAATGGTGAATTTCCATAGCCTAGGGGTATTTTGGTAATTTAAAAAGTACAATGGTGGTTATTCTAATAAATATGCATAGTGAGTTTTAATTAGTGTTGGATGTGAGTATAAGGGTTTATGGTCTTACTATCATCTATTTAAGCATGGTTATCAATATTGCATGGCTTAAGGGCTTTTACTAGTTTGGGCGTGTATTAGAGTGATTATTGTAATGAACACGTATGGGGCAAGTCAAATTCAAAGGAACTATGACCATCGGTGAGAAGAGTACGGTTGGTTGCTATGAGTGGATATAAGGGTAAATGATGACATGGCCAAGCAGCTTTGCATATTTGGGGATTCCATGGACAGCTAAAGGATGAGAGGTTACCAAAAGGATGGAATTAGGGTTTCAAGAAGGGATTGATTTGGAAGGTTAGTATCATATGAACAAAATGGGAGTTAGGCTACAAAACCTTAAGGGATGGATAATCATGGTAACATATGATTGATTGTGGGAGTTTAGGGCCAAACAAGTAGTAGAGAAGGGGGTTAGGCCCATTTGGGCCAAACTAGGGTTTTAAGAATTATCCCTAGGGGTCAAATGTTATCGTATATGAGGAACGAGAGAAATGTGCTATGACCCATGAGTAAAAGGGTTCTAATGGCATATTTGGGTTGTTTGATAATTTAGGGACTCAAAGGATCATTAAGGAGCGCGGATACGTCGGACTTAAGAAATTAGGGTTTCCATGAGGCCGGGGTTGGCCACGGTGGTTGTAGGCTAAGAGTCTTACATGGTTTGTGTATGGATGTGTGTGTGATATCTGAAAAATAAGACACGAATAAGACACTAATCACTTAAAGTGGAAGATCATTTAAGTCAGGCCCATGCATATCATATGTACCTGTCCACCGATTATAATAGTGGTCAGGAGCATTCTGCTCTATATTGTATTATGTTTACTGGTGCACCAATCACTACAACAAATTGGTGCATTAACGACCAATTTAGTGACCATTTTTTTGTCGTTATTGATATATTATTAATGACCACCATCAAAAGTTTCCGTTATTGGTATATCTATTACGACCAATATATTTTTTTGGTCTTTAAAAATTAATTTTTTGGTCACTAAAAACGTTTAAGTACATATATATATGTGTGTGTGTGTGTGTGTGTGTGTGTGTGTGTTTTATAATGAATTTTTTTTCATATCTCTGAAATCCAAAAAAAAAATTTGTAATGAAAAAAATGAAATCTCTTAATTCCTTAAAATTTCAAAAAAAAACCTGAAACCGCACGCCCAGCCCAACTTCTATTTTCCTCATCTTCTGCCTTTCACTTTTTGCCCCAAACGTCAACCTTACACCTGACCCCCGACCCTCGAGTGTTGCCTCTTCCTTCTCTGCTCCTTCAACCCATGCCACACCACCACACTAGCCACCGCCGCTCAAGCACACCACCACCCCTCCTCTCATTGTCGTCATCCTCCAGCGCAGTAGCAATGAGCAGCAGCAGTAGCAGCAGAGCAACACATGAAGACAGTAGCGGCATGGCACCACCCGTCTGCCTCCAGCGCCGCTCGACACCATGCGAGTGGTCCTTGACCACCGGCAAATCTTCTGCAGCCCTCATCCCTTCCAATTTCACAGTAATTCATTTGGTATAAATACCCAAACCCTAACTTTTATTTTGATTAATTTTGTATGAATTATCTTATGATAAGATAAATTAGTTGTTTTATTATATATATGTTGTATGAGTGATTTGGAATGGTTAATTCTATTGGTTGTAGTTGATTTGTGAACATTGCATTTGTAGCCCGGTTATATCCGGGTTTGTCGGTTTTATCCGATTATGCTATCTTAGATAAATTGAATTTATAATATGCTTTAATATATATATAATTTCATGTTAGAACTATCAATTTGAAAATTTTGTGTGAAATTAATCGGAATTGGATTCTTACGTCAAAATTCTTGCAGATTTAAATTGGATAGTGTAATCGAGTTATTATATTCAATTGATTATATATTGTGCATTAGATCATGTTTAATTTCATTTCTGATCTGTCAATTTAAACATTTTAGCAAGATTTGATTGGATTTGCAGTGCAAGCTCAAGAACCCTAATTATGATAAATTGGATCTTTCTTTTATTGTTTTAATCAATTAAATATACAACATATGTTATCTTGAAGGTAAAAAAATAGGAAGGGTTTTGATAGATGGTGGTGTTCATTACTTTATATCGTTGTATAATCTCTTTTTGATATCCTTAGATTATTTTCTATTTTAATTCATTTAAGAATTTCATAATCATTCAAGTTGTTAAAATTGGATAAACATATGATGATGATCAACATTGACATTATTTTTTTAACAAGAAACAAAATATGATATAATTGGTGTGCTTTTGTACTTTCTATTTCTCTCATTAATACTTTATTAATGATGTTTGATATTATATATTTGTAATCCTTGTTGTGTATTCTTTAAAATGATAGTGTGTATATTTTATCTAATTAGAATTTATTTTTTAATTATTATGTTTATGCTTCTTTTTTTTTGGAAAGAAGATAGTCATCTGGAAAAATATAAAATTTGCAAAGCTTCAATATGACAACATAGCAAGCATATCGGGGAAGAGAAAGTAAAAGCAAAGGTGGATGAAAGTTTTATAGTGATTTTCCTAGGGAAATGATTAAACTTGATTTCCAAAAACTTCCAAAAATATGATGGAAATGGTTTGTGGTCAGAATGACAAATCTTTTCCTATTTTTTATAAAATTACTAATTTATTAAAAAAATATTTGTATCTAACTAATGTTTGGTTATTGTCTTAAAGTAAGCTTTAGGTGTAACACACACACACACACATATATATATATATATATTCTCACACATAGGTTTCAGCTGTAATTGAAAATTAGTTTGTAGATGATCATAAAATATATTTCATTAAGCTTATATATGTTATAGTATAGAATAGATAACTATGTTTTAGATAATTTCATCTTTGATCTCAATAAATAATTTGATCTTATCTTTTGATTTCCTATGCTATAACATGTCAAATTGGTACGCTTCTTCCATTAATGTAAAGTTAAGTGAACGTTGGGATCGTCCTACATTAATTTAAAAGAAATTTGAAAACCGGGTTATATATGAAGTACGAAGTTATCGTTGGAATGAGTATTAGAACCCCTCGCAAAAGTATACTATAGGGGATCGATCTTTGGTGCCCAAGACAAAAATAAAACAACGAGAATTATTAAGAGTCAAACAAAGGGACGCATGCATGTAAATCAGGTTATAAGGTATCGATAGGGATGTCCAAAAATCTAGGCAAAGCTATTTTATTTTTAGTGGATCTAGGTTCAAAATCTCCAAAATAGTACCAACTACATCGATGTGTAGAGACCGGTTTATACACTAATGCTAGACCCTTTTTTTTATTAATATCATATTTTTTACTTCTTT